>JAWJWE010000010.1:0-1243842 GCA_037055365.1 Polyplax serrata | reverse complement strand
ATACCACGGCAGAACGGAGAACTTGAATGTCAATGATATTTATTTTGTATAAGTTGACAATGATTTATGGTTAATTAGAATTTATCTTCCTTTACTAATAAGTTATTAGACATGCTACTGTGTTATGTAAATTACTTCAGTTGGCTTTGCAATTTTTTCTTCTCACGATTTCACATTGATTTTTGACTATTTTACCGGTACGGTAACAAGAAAGGTTTCTTCTCAAAAAGCAAATCAATTCAAAAATCCAAAATTTCAAAAACGAAGTAAAACATTGAAAAGGGAAAAATGGCGTACACACGAGAGTGAACAGTCGTTAGAGTCAGTGGCATAAATCGAGTGTTCGGTTGACTGATCCGACTGGACTCCCTCCCGCCATGGGCCAACTCTCACGGGGTCTTCTTGTGTCCCTCGACACACGGCCCCTGGACCGTCACTTGTCCAATTCTAATCCTTTTGTTCTTCTGCTCCGGTGACGTTTCCAGTAATCGCCACTCAGTACCAGTATAAATGACCTAATGAAATTTAACACTATCCGTCAGGCGACGATGAGATTTCCCATATTTTTTGTTATTTCCTCATTCCTCCTTCCCTCCTCTTTCTTATTCATTCTCTTTCATGTGATTGTTCGCTACAAAATGCCTTTTGTCACTTTATCGTCTGCTGATTGACAATATGTAATATTCTAATATTCGATGTTTGACTTAATTCGACTTATTACACTCTGAATTGATCTTTTGTCTTCTCAAAACTGGAACTTCCTTCTTCTGGCCCTTCTTTGTAATCAATTTCTCTTACCTTCTCAGTCAAAGCGATGAAAATAATAAATGCTGTGAACTGAAGTGAGCAAATTAACAATCCCGTGAAATGGGTATAAAGTTACAGCTGGTTGATTAGCCGAAGCACGTGGAGCAAATGGAAGAGAAGAGATGAGAAGTTAACAAAGAGAGAAGGATAAATAAATTACGAAAAAAACTTTAAAACATAATTATTATTATTGTGTAATAAAAATTATAAAACATAACCGTAAGCAGATAATAAATTTAAATTGCGACAGATTGTGACCAAAAGGTGCAACAGCATACAATATGCTTCAGTGGTAACTGAATTTACATAAAGTGGTACTAACTCTCACATAACTATTAAGCAGTACTTAATTTTTAAGTTCCATAAAGTAGCAGGCATCATGTGAATCAAATGACCAGCTGGTCCTCTCCATCCACTCGAAATCCAACAAGGTTGAAGTGCATGACACAATAAATTTCATCTTGAGAATATATTTTGTTTTAAAGAGAAAGAATTTTTAAAGAGAGAAGACTGTATAGGAAAGTTGTTGCTTTCAATAAAATTATGGAATTTCTGTTGATGAAACGTCCAAAGAGAGGACTCCTGAAGAAGTCATTAAAAAACATGTATTTGGATGGAAATATTTAGGTAAGAGAAGAAAGAAAAAGAAAGGGTGGAGTGTCGCGTCGTGAAAATGACAAAAGAGCCGTGGCAGCAGTCGATGCCAACGAAATTGCAAATTCTCTCGACGTATTTTAACCGGCAGATGGCTCGTGAAAAGACGTGTCACAATAAAATTGGTAGAACCTCAAATGTTCCTTCCGTTTCCGCTTTCATCATCTTTCTTCCGCGCAGGAAAGAACACCTGAACATTTTCACAAACTGCCTTCTTCTTCCTTCACTTTCAACTCATCCCAATTCTTTCCTCTATGAAAATGTTCAATCCAGAGTATTAGAAAGTAAATTTTTTTTTCAGGTACGGCCTACCAGCCAGAATTTTCCGAACCCATCGCGAACCTGACGGTACCCGTCGGAAGGGACGCGACCTTCAAGTGCGTCGTTCAGCACCTCGGAGGCTACAGAGTGAGTATTTTCAACATGCTCCTTATGGGTACTCAAGTAAGGACCTCAGTACCTGTAGTGAGACCTCAGTTAGTCAGTACGTCACCAACTTTATGGTTTGGTTTTTTACTGTTGTATTTTTTCCACGACATTTCGGATTTCAGTTTTTTTCTTATCTCTTTTATTTCATTTAGTTCTAACAGTTTTAGGATACTCCGACAGAGGTCAACTGATAGAGGTACATGATACCCGTGCAACCTATACGGAATTTGTAATTCAGGTCTGTTGCACTGTTTCATCCTCAAGTATTCGCATTATTCACCTTGTCATGTTCGACGAGCACACCTTTTTCTTTTCAGACAGGGAGGGAGAAGGTCCGTCTTCTATTTCAGACACGGCTAACAGCAAACTTTTTTCTCAAGTTAAAAAAAAACTTAACTTAAATTCAAGTCATGTTGGCAGCAAAGTTTTCCCTTCTTCTGTCAATGATTCTCCACTTTCTTTTGCTTTCTTTTTGTTCCTTCTTTTCTTTTCTTTCGTTCGTCTGTTGCCACCTCACGCTAAGCCTCACTCCTTCCACCATCTCATCCTACCGAATTTTCACTTCATTCTAAAAAAATCAACCTGTTCTAACTTCTCCAGATGAATAGAGAAGGAAGACGAGGAGGCTCATATTTCTCTTTGTTCGTCCTTCTCCTGCTTTCGCTGGTTTTGCTTAAGAGAAAATTTATTTTTTGCTACCATTTAAAACTTAGGATTTTTGGTTGGGTTTGTTTGCTGCGTGACAGGGGTTTTGGGGCATCTCGCAAAGTCAAAAAGAATTTGAATTTTCTTTTGTGAGTTTTTCCCTTTCAACCTTCTTTCCCACAATTTTTTCTTTTCTTTTTTCATATTTGCCAAGGGAGATCAGTGTGACTTGTTGGAGAGTGTGATTTTCTGTCTGTCTCGTCTGGGAGTTGCTTTCTTTTAAACTTTTTCTCTTTTCTGTACTTTTTATTTCACTTCCTGTCCTTCTCTTCAGGCATCTCTCGGGCAGCTAATAAGTTCTCTTTTATGTACTTTTTGCAACACATGTCCCTCACACTTGACTCCACTTGCCATTCGTACTCTTTGTTTGTATCCTTTCATTGCCAAGGGTCAGTCGATCTGGTCCGCGGTCAACCACTAAACATTCTTACAACCTTTTTTTATAATTTTGAATAATCACAGGTGTATCGTTTCAATCCAATCGGCTGTTCTGTTATGAAATATTTCTCAGTACCACTTTTAGGTTTTTACATCAAACAAAATGTTGTGAATTTCTCTTGGACATAATCCACTCAATTTTGGCGTTCTCAAATATCAACAGTCTATCGAACGTATTCCTGCACAAAACTAACCTAATTTACTTTTTACGACACTCTAAAGTTTTCTTTATAGTTGTAGCTTCTACTCATTTAATTTTTAATTTTTGTAAGAATTTTTTAAAAATAATTTCCTAGTCTTTTTTATATTCCTACATTAATTCCTTTTTGTGGGCAACCCTTTCGCACTTTACAATTTCTTGGCCCAGTACATTCCTCTTTATTACTCATTTATTACTGTCACTATTAATACGTGACATCTGCATGAAAATTCTACCACTAATGTTGCTTGACGTTACACATTATACCGTTAAGTTGAAGGCTCACTCCACTATGTTTCTTTCTCCGTCGTTTTGTTTAATTATTTAAAGAGAGATTCGAAGATGTTCAGTTTGACTTTGTCCGTGACTTTACTTCTTTCATCCACTTTCGTATATCCCCCCCCAAAACAAGCCCCAGGATAAATTTTGTTTAATGAGTACTCTGAGATTTTGGTGTGAGACTCAGGCAAAAGTGAGAAATTGTGTCTGAAAGGCTCAGGTCTTTGTTTCGTGAGTTTTCTTCTGTCGCCTTGTGTTATAGTTCTTTCCTTACTTGTTCCAATTGTTTTTTACTCTGCTGCGTGATTTTTGTGAGAGACTCTGTAGAAATAAGAAGTTCCTGAAACGGATAACAACGAGTTTCACCTCTGCTGTCTCTTTGGCTGCAATTGAGGTGTGGGTGAAGTCTCAGCAAACTTCTTAAGAGTAGAGGAGGAAGCAGAAAGGAAGAGGAGAGAAATTTCCCAAAGAATAAATTATATCTAAAATGGTAACATTTGTGCGTCTTCTTTGTAAATTCAATAATTAATTTTAACAAGAATCAAGAAAATTAAAATTTGAGGACTCAAATAGGAAAAAAATTATTAATTTTTTTACTTTTCTTCACCAACGATGTCTTCCCCCGCCATTGCCTTTTTCTTCAGCTTCACCATCGACTACCTTATTTTTTTGTCTTCTCATTTTTTCTGTGAAAACTCGGCCGTGGACCAACGGGGAGCAAAATTAAAAGCTCGACCTGGAATTAATTAAATACAATTTAATTAATACGCAACGGATTTCTGTCAATGTCACTTTAAAAGTAGAAAAATAGTCTTGCAGGTGTTGAAAAGTTGAAAGATTCCCGATTTTTCTGGCAAACTAAAAAACAGGATGTGCACCATCCATGCGGTGTAAATGAAGTACGGAACTGATGTTTCTACCAGGAAATGTGTTAAATGTGAAAAGAAGAGTTCAACCACAAAAAGAGTTTAACCACCTGAGACAGAGGAAGTTGACAATTCAAATGTTTCTCTCAGGTCGTAAAGATATCTGGAACCTTGCATGTTTACATTGTACTGTGTATGAAAACAAGTGTACACCAGGCTATGCAACAGTGGTTGAACAGATCTGGAAGAATGTGCTCGACAAAAAAGAATATATATTGTTTTCTAAGAATTTAAAACGAATCAGCTTTTTTTTTGATTTTCTTGTTAAAATTTTAAACTATAAAAAAATTATTTATTTGTTTCTGTATAAAAAAATGGACATTTTTAAAAGGAACAATCAGAACGGATCTGGTAACCGGAAATGATTTCTATTAAAACTGATGTGGTTTCCTCTTCTCAACTGTTCCCTGCAACCTGTGAAACCTGTGGCTATTGTCACATGTTCTTTAAAGTTGATTGTCTTTTCATCGATCTTTGAAGTGGGAAATAGAAGTCAAGTACATCTGGTACCTCTTTCAATTAACGCCTAAAACGCCACTTCCACGAGACCGACGTCTGCTTACCCTGCAATTTTTAGAAAATATCTGAGGCTTCCGCCACCGCCGAGGGCCACACTTCTTCTTGTGCGTTTCCATCTTACAGGCAGAAAATTCCTGAATGCTTTTGAAGACATCTCTTCTTCTTTAAACGACCTAAAAAACCATATTTGAGATGAAAAATCCATAAAAATGTCTGCCGGTTTCCATCAAAAATCCTTTGGAAAAATCATTTTGGGCTTCTTCTAGGCGCGGTGTCTCATCCCTTTTTGGCAACCCACCTACTTCCGCTTTCTTCCTGGCTCAACAACCTTCTCTCGCTCTCCTGTTAACCTCTTTCTTACGCCTATCGTTCCGGAAATGAGCGTGTGTGGAGGAGGAGTTAAGTGAAGTTAGGCATTTTAGGTTGACTAGAAAATGTCACTTCCGGTGCCCAACGTCTAGTTAAATTTAAAATGGCGGGGCTTTAAGGAATTTGTCTAGTAGAGCTAACGTTTAGCTTCCTTCGAATGATTTTCAGAATAATTTTTCCTTTTCCTTAAACCCTGGATCTTTTGCTTGTCTACTGTTTGACTCTTTATCACTGCTATTTTCATTTCTTCGGTTTCCCTGTTGGCTTGTTTGATTTTAGTTCAATTACAAATCACAGGAGAATTACTCGTTACGGCCTACAAATAATTTCATAATTTAATCAATTGATGTACTTTTATTTTGTTTCATTAATTAATATATGCAAGTTATTATTATGTTTACATTTACAATATTTTGTAGTTAGTCAAAATATCGCCTTTACGTGAATGAACAACAATTTCAAGTGCACCATTGTGGGGTTGTGTGTTTATTTCACTCATATATTCTTTCATTCTATTTTTCTTAAATTTCTGTAGTTTTTGGATTCTTTCGTATCTTTTTTTGTAGTTCACGATTTGTCAAAACTGTCGTTTGTTTGTCACAACTACGACATCTGTCTGCTCTGTTGCGGCATGTAGAGTGATTCTTGCAAAAGTAATTAAACAAGAATTTTCCTTTTTGTCCTTCTAGTGAGGGAAGTACCAGGCCAGTTGTAAGACTCAGGTTGCCTTGTGACTTGCCTTTGACCCCGAATTTTAACATCGCAATCGCAACGCGATTAATTTTCTTAGTTCTGAGTTTATGTTTGCTGGTACAGTTTTTTGCAATACAAAAAATAATTGTACTGTATATTTATTTTTTGTTTCTTCCTTTTTTTGTTATTTCTTTTCACAGTTTGTGGTATAATACTCTGTGTAATAAATTACGGTTCTAGTTACGCCTCGGGACCTCTCCTGGGAAGAAATCGCAAGAAATCTGTTGTTATAATATACGATTTTTTTTTTTATCCAATGGTTCCAACTAGAGCCTCAGTACTTGCAGGAGTTCTCACATTTCAGTTTTATTTTCCTATTAATATTGTCTCTTTAACTTTCTCACATGTCTATCGCTTTATAGATTACGGAAACGGAAAATAATAGTTAACCAATTGGTATTGTTCTTGTACGGTCGACAGGACTCCCACACGTACTCAGACAAATTTACCAAAATTCCCTTGGTAGTCAGTTAGTCTAATTGTGTTTGATGAAAAACTCTTATTCCAACATTTGGGGATCTTTGACATATTTACACATCTTTCCTACCTTGACATGATCTTGTAGCTTCACTTTTACATTTTATTAATTTTTCCTCTTCTTCTTTCTTACACTTGAGTCTTATTTTAGAGGTCGCGTTCATTTCTTTTAAACTTGTTACCTTTTCTCTCCGCAGTGTTTGGTTTTCATTTATTCGTCGCGGATCCGAGATTTAATTTGACTTCTTTTCTACTTTAGGATGGTTTTCATTTAATTTTCTGACGAAGTTGGTGCTCGGGTCACGTGTAAAAACTACCTTCTTATCTTGTACTAATTTAAAATATGTTTGTTTTCAGGTCGGTTGGGTTAAAGCGGACACAAAAGCCATTCAGGCTATACACGAACATGTCATAACTCACAATCCGAGGGTCTCCGTCTCCCACAATGACTTGTCGATGTGGAACTTGCACATTCGAACAGTTCAAGAAGAAGACAGGGGACAATACATGTGCCAAATAAACACAGATCCGATGAAAAGTCAGGTAGGATAATTTCTTATTTTGGTGACCATCTCCTTCCACTGTAGAAATCCTTGGAGTAAACTTCATAAATTTTACACATACGTAAAACGCAATCTCAAAAATATGTGTTTGTACCAGACATTATTGCCTTTTTTTTCCATTTAAAACCTACAACCTCGTACTTAAACGGATCTTACAAAAGGCAATTTTTAGTTAACACCTCGTTCAATGAATAAATTCTGTGAGTTTAGCCGTAAAATGGCGGCACAATTCTGAAGAAAAAGAAATTTGTACAAAAATACGAATTTGCAAAATGGACCGTGATCAAGTCTAAAATAAAATAAAAAGTCAAGTACTAAAAAGGATAAAAACTTTTGTGGTGCCCAAGCGAGTCGTGAGAGAATGGCGAAGAAGACGTTAAATTGGTCAGAAGCAGCCCAGCAAAACTTTTACTTGACTTGAAGACTTTGTGAATGTTTGATATTCATAGAAGAGTTAAAAAAGAACCTTTCGGACGAAGGGGTCACAATAAAATTTGGTTCCACCAATTCAAAAGAGGCAGTTAGAAAGGTAAAGTGCCAAGTACGTCGAATGAAATGAACAGAGCAGTTCACAATTAGTTTCCAATACAATTTGTATGCAAATTCGTGGCAGCAGTGAAGTGGTAAACCGACTGTAAATAGAAATTGTATATAAGACACCATGTCAGAGTTACATCATTCCAATCGTTAAACATTACAGTTCTAAATGTGGCAAATAAACACTCAAATCCTCAGAGAAAAGGATTTCAAAGTCTGATGATTCAGCCCGTTAACTTTGGCGTTATGTCGCAAATTCGAAGGGAAATTTGTCGGCTGTTGAAGACAAAAGAAATGGAGTCGAAAGGAAACGGCTTCCGCAAGTGCATCATCGATTTCAATTCTTTTCGCCCGATTAGGGTTTATTTTTATTTTATTTCTTTCCACTTTCGCACGCTTTTCCTTGCCCACGCCACATTTTTCTTTACTTCTTTCTCCATGCCTTTCCCATCAATGTCTTTAAAGCTTCTTTCACCTAAGGAACAGCTGGGAGGCTGTGTGAAAATAAGAGATTTGAGTTAAACGGCGGAGAAAGGTTAAAAAAATTGCCGAAAAAGAAGACACGGACATTTACCTAAAGCAGTTGTTAAGCGTTGAGCATCCGCTATATGAAAGGAGGTAAACTAAGGGAGTGCAATTTAAACTGGAATTTTTGTATCAATAAGAAGAGCAGAATAGCGTAAAACATAAAAAGACCGAAATAAGATTATAATAAAACCGATTTTGATGAGAATAGTAAATATAGAAGAGAACATTGAAGAACATTTGAGAAATTAATAGAAAGCTGAAGGATGCAGACTGAAACGCTGAATGAGAAAATAGTTACAATTATTATTCAAACTTAAGCAATAGTTATTTAGGAATTTACTTTAATCAGTATAAGAATGTTGTGACATATTTTATTAAAATTATCTATTAGCGAGCAATTGTCTTCTTGAAAGGAAATGACAGAAACACAACAGAATTAGTACAGAAATCAAGAAATGTGACAGAAGGAAAAAAACTGAAAATATTATTTTATTCAACTCTGTAGGAAAATCTGATCTTCAATCAATTTTGCATGCTTCTCCGATCTTTGTGATGACCTCAGATGAACGTGTTTTATGAACTTCCTTCCGGCCGATGAAGTGAATGATTTGATTTGACTTTCTTCTGCCACTTCTCTCCCATCGTTCTCCTTTCACCATTTTTTCTCATTCATTTCATTTGTCACTTTCATTAACCAAAAATAAAAACTTTCCAAGTATTTTCTGGGCCACCTGCCACGGAGGTGCACCTGAAGGAAATTTTTCTTTTAATTTTGTACAACTTATTAACTTTTGTTTTTAGTCTTCTTTCCTTTATATTAACGACTACGATGGCCGACGATGTGACTAGTTGACGTCTTATAAGCCCAAATGGAGGGGTACAGTTATTTATGTGTTATTAACACTATCAAGTTAATTGATAATAACATCACCCTTATGAATAAAAATAATGACAAAATAATGATGTTGGGCAGAATTCATCCAATCAATTGGAACTTACATCGTTATTTTCTATTTTTGGATATTTTTTCTTAGTAAAAACTGCCAAGGGCTACTTTTTTTTTAGGTCGTTATGTATGTTAATACATTTGTTATTACAATGAGACAGTAACAGTGTTGACAGTAATCAATGCATTAAAAATCCTGGTAACTTTAGTATTTCACGTTGTCCCAATCATGGAATCAATATTATAATAACGAACATGGCTCTTGATCACTTAATAATGACAAATAACTCATTAAAGTTTGGGAGCGTTGCAGCAAAACGTAAAAATTTAGAAATTACTACTCGATCAAAGCGACAAACTTCAAATTTGTGGTAAGTTCCACGACAACAGAAAAAAAAGTAATAGTTTATTCTGTCGAAAAGACCTGCAGACAAAAAGCTTTGCCTGGGTAACAAAACTCCAGTCATGCTAACAGGAAAATTTGTAAACATTGGAAAAAATACATAAATGAATTATTCAGAAGGGCGAGAAAAGAACGAAGAGAAATGATAAGTTGAAGGAGTAATCGGTCCAAAGAGGAGGTGAACTTGAAGGAGAAGTTAAGATGTTGGAAAAAAGTTTTCCGCTAGGTCTGAGGTGTAAAAGGCAAATCGAAGGAGCAAATGAAGGCAATAAAAAGTTAAAAGCTCCAGCAATGAATATTAACCGAACCGTTGGGAAATTCTCCGTTTGCGAACGGGTGAGAACAAAGAAGAGGCGTTAACAAGGAGAGAACTGAACAAGATGTAAACATAAGAGAGGAAGGTGGTTTGTAGCGTCGACTAGACAAGTCAGAAATAGAAAGAGCAACTAGGACAGGTTGTAGTCAACGGGTATTATCGCAGCTTGGATGTTCGTAGAAATCCTAGTCGTAGAGAAATCAGAGTTCGTTGTTTTTCACATATGAAATCTGAACCTTCTCACCCAATAAAATTTCTGTTTATGTTTTTACACCCGTGAAAGACTCACCACAGGACTACTTAATTTAAGAAATGCTCTTCCTAAGTTCTTTGTTTGAATGTACATTTCCTAATTTTCTACTATTTCTTATTTTGACCATATTTTATTTTCTTTAAATTTTTTAGCGGTTGTTGTCGTTCAAGTTAGTCAAACAAAATTTGCCTACTACCATTTACACAGAGGTTAACTAACAATTGTGGACGGCACGAGAGGCACTACCACAAACGACAACCGAAGTGAAATCAAAAAGGCGTGAAGGCTCAGAAAAGGCAAAGAAGCAAAAAGGAGAGAATTGAGTTAATTAACAATTGAATTATTTCCCAATTACATTTGGCACGAAAGACACGCACAGAGGCAGTCCAAGTAGTTCGTCTGACCGGGTCAACCTCGTCCGACTCCAACCTTCGACTCAAAAAGGCTCAATCCTTTCAACCTAATGACTTTTAACGGTCTCAGATAAAAGCAATTAGGAGATAAATCAAATGTGGATATTGTCGTTTCAAAGGATTTTCCTTTCTAAAATTTTTTTAATTTTTTTATTCACCGTCTTGAGGGTGACTTGAGCTCAGGGTGACTTAAGGAAGGTTTGAGGGATGTTTCTGAGGGATAAAAAGATGTTAATACAAGGAGAAGGCCAACGGCTGGGATTCCCAATCACCTTCGACCGTGATTTAAGGTTTCCATTGTTCTTTCCGAAAACTTTCATAATCGAAGATGGGAGAGAAGATTTCCATTTCTCTCTCTCTCATCTCATCGTCCCTTATATTATTATCGTTAAATGGAAAAGTTTCTTATCGAAACCCTCTTTTTCCTTCTTTAATTTTTTTTCTTCGCTATAATAGTTATGATAATAAAATGAAATTTTTCTGGCAATCGACAGCCGACAAGACGAGCCCAAAATCGAATTAGGAAAATATCGCGACAGGTCTAATGTAATTTTGGGCTTTGATACTCGACTTATCTTCTTTGATGCAAAAGTTTTGCCCAACCTTCTGACTCCTGCCTTTGGAGGAAAGAGGAATACAAAAACGACAAACTAATCGGTCTTTTTTGCTTTTAATGTAACTGCAAGAAGGAAATAAAAAAAATTCTTCGTTTGAAGTTAGCTGGTGCAAGAGAAAGTACCCGTGCCTGGTACCTGATTACTGGTAACTCATTACTACTTACACATACTTGTTATGTTGGATGGTAATACTGTTTTATTGGAGTTTATTTTTTTAAATAACTTAGAATATATTGATAGAATCGTTTTAGACACTATTTTTAAGGTAAACCAACATTACGCAGGAAAGGCAGAAAAGCAAGGAAAAGGTTACCCCAACACATCTCGAAGGCCTTCTTTAAGTGTTAACTTATGTAACACCGGATATTACGCACATACCCACAACTCCGCTAAAACATTTTGGACTTCGCAAACTTGGCAAAAGCTCTGGAGCCGATAAAAGCTCTGTCTAATTAAGGTCTCTCTTTAGATCATCTGGGATTAGAGGTAGGCTCGTGTGCAGACTAACTTTTACTATTCTCAAACTGTTTTAATATCCTATTAAAAACAAAATAAATAGGTGAAAAAGAGTAGAAAGATTCTAACCATCTGACTGCTGCTAATAGAAAAGCCGAACAAACTTTAAAATTTTGACTTTTTCGGAAGGTATCCGACAGAGGTGAGAGGTTTTTGACAAAGGAGATCAAACCTTAAGGTGATGAGAACCCTGGAATTAGTTAATCTTCGACTGATTTCAGGAAAAGAGGAGAGAGAGTAATTTTGTAAATGGTCGGAAAAGTTTTACATCTCACACCACTCACTCTCTCTCTCTCTCTCTCTCTTAGTTTGAAAGTCCACTTTTAAGTTGATTGATTTTGATGGCATTTTACCTTCACACCGGTAGTTCCTTTGGTTTGCTGTCTTCTCGGCTTGAAGTGGTCACCTGTTCCTTTTTCGCCGCAACCTAAACAGGGTTTTGAGGTTAACTGTTTCCGGTTTACCTTCTTCTGACTAACCAAGGGAAGTGCAAACATTTTTTCTGAGCAATTTTTGGTTTCCTTTCTTCCTTTATCAGACCAAATTAAGTTTGCATCGAACCGAGCCCCAAAATGGCGACACTTGACCACAAAACTATTTGTTTTCACACTTGAGACTCAACTAGTTTGTAGTTAAAATAACTACTGCCACTGTAGTCGCTACGGTCACTTACAACTGCTTTAACTTTTATCTAACTCTCCTAACAAACTTTTTATGATTCATGACTAATATTCGAAAAAAATTAGTAGGAGATTTTGTAGCGTCCGGGCGGTTACCTAGCAGACGAGCTAGTAGTCCAAACTAGTAGACAGGTGTCTTAGTAATTCTACTTTTTGTATTTTTACTTTAATCGAATTCGTGATTTTTCAAGACGATCATCCGGAACTAGTGAAAATACAGTTGAAACGTGTTTTCTGAGTTTCTTGGTCAACGGGTGAAACTTTGCCTTCCTTCCTCCCTTTCATTTTCTTTGTCGTCTTCCTTATTTTTTCGTGTCTTTTTGTTTCTTCCATCTTTCTGTTTCTCTTATCATTTCTCCTTTTTTTTCTGAAACTTTCGTTGTTCCACTTTATCAGTACGCGTAACTATTAGTATGCGTAAGTGTTGTTGCTTTCTTATTTTTTTTTCTTCTTCGTCCCATTTTGACTCTTTTTCTCAGTTGCCCATTCTCTCTGCTTCCTACCCTTTCTCTACTTTTCTAGAACCATTTTTATTTCATTTTTCCCCGGCTTCATCAAGTCAGCGCTGTGGGAGAGGCAGATTATTCGCTTCTAGGGTGGCAACCAGAAACGTGATTTGGGCCGAGTCAATTTTCCATCTTTCCTACCCGTAGAAATTTGCAATTTTATACCCAATCACCCGTGGGTTTTACAAAAGCAAAAAAAAAGAAACCGCCCGGAAAAATTTGAAAGTTTTATTCATTCCGCATTCGTTTTGCTTTTTATTTATATTTTATTTTCTTCTGCCTTAAAGTCTTCTTAGACAGAAACCTCCACGCTCGATCGACTGCAAGGCCCTCCAACCGCACAAGAATCTCTCGACACTTCCTCATTCTAATAAAATTTTAATCAAAATTTCACCTTTCCATGTTTCTTCTACCACGTCGTCGGACCCTCCAAATGCAGAAGTAACAGAAAATTCCAAAAGTGGCGATTCTGACATTTGACTTGATTTTGTAGTGAGTGAGTGGAATAAGAAGCTGCGACCTTTTCTAAGAGGCAGTAACACCCAGGGCTTAGATTGTCCACATGAGTCATATTATCAGTTAATTCGAAATAACACTCCATCATCTCCTTTACATGGTACACTTCTGCAGAAGAAGAAAACATAAAAAATAAAAACGGATGCTACTGTACCAAAGGGAAAAAGAATTTATTTTTACCTCCTTAACTCCCCTCACTCTCTCTGTCTGTCAATATAAAAGATATTTGGAGATATGCCTCGGGTGCTTCTGAATTTTTCTCGTCTTCGTTTTCCTAGCACTTTGTTAATGCCATTCGCCGTTCAAAGGAAGAATCTCCCGTGCCGATCGAACACAAACCGGATATGGAATTTTTGAATTTCACAAAAAGCTCTTCTTATGCCGCGCCTTCGCCATACCTCAAAATGGTTGAAATTTTTGCGCGTTTTTTATAATTTAATTTAATTTTAATTTTTTCTATGTCCTCTGTTCTATTCCCTATTATCTCAATTGATTTTATTACTTTGTGTTTACATGTAAGCAATTCTCTCTATGAAGAGTTTCAATGTTTTGATGGGTAAGGTTACTTTCTTTTATTAATTTAAATAAAATGAAAGCTATAAAAAATAAGGAAAACCAAATAAAATTAATGATGCCGAACTCACAAAAATTATGATTAATTAAATATTATTAATACAGTATAAATTGATATTCTCATAATCGTACAATCACACGTTTAAGGTTCCTTACATAAGTCGTGCCTTCCCACATTCTCAGTACTCAATTGAAATTCCGTTGAAAATCTTTTTAATGTTCTACTTTCTACTTAATGTAACGGAATCAGTACCGACAAACCACAATTATTCTATGATTCTCCTTCACGCACTCCTTTAATATTCTTTACGCTTACTTTTTTCAATGATTTGGTCTTCCCTTCCTCCTACAGCTTTATTCTTAACTTTTTCTCATTCTTTTCTTTTCTTTAGCTGTTTCATCCGAACGAGGTTTCTTATACTTTGAATTAATTTTGACACGAGACACAAGAGTTTAATTTTCTATTAAACAATAGCAACAGTTTAAAAATTTTTTTAATATTCGATGGATTTTTCTCAATTCTTTCAATGTGTCTCATTGCTTTTGTTTTCACAAATACACTGCATCTGCCTTTTTCACTCGGTTCAATTCCTTCAATTCTACTTCATTTTGACACGTTTCTTTCTGCATAGGAGATATTGTATAAATTTTCAGAGTTTGTATTCACTCTGAAGGGGCTTCAGACATACACACACACACACACACAAACACAGGACGTTTAATAGCGTACAGTACATAAAACGTTGTAGTAAAATCCGACTTGTCACCTTCAAATTCAGTTAAGAGAAAGATTTACGGCCACGGTGATACGGTGTCAAGTGGTTCACACATTCGCAGTAGAAATATAAATAAATAAATACATAAATGAAGGTACATAAATATGTATGCTCACGGAAGAAGTGCACGGCAGAGGAATGATTTTGCAGTCTTTTCTTTTATGACTTTGATCGAGTTGCTTTTATTTTATTTTTATTATGGCGAAACGGCGAAATCCGACTTTTCCCGTTTTTTCATTCCTTCCCGCCGGACTTTATGGCCAATTTTTCTTATTTTCTTTTGCTTTCTCTCTTTCTCTGAGTCTCACATGCCTCTTGCATCTTTACGATTAGTATTTTACTGCTGTTTGAGGAAGCGGAAGACAGCGAGAAAACACGGGAAAAACCAATGAAAAAACCTGATAAAAATTTGACTTGAACAAAGTAGTAGTAAGTTGTGAAAAGGTCTGGAAACGAATGGGATTAACTTGATACTCATTACAAGTGTTGTGCACTAAGGCGAGAAAAATCATAATAATAAAATAGGTTACGAGTGTTTAATAATTGAAGGGGAAAACACAAAGTTCTCAAAATCCTGTGCACGTGTACTAATATTTCACTATAAACCGACCACTCCAGAACATTCGCATTACATTTGGCCTTCATTTCGGGTGACTTGCTTTTAAATTGCAGAAATTTTGTTTTAATTCTTCATACAAATTTTTCATCTTAACATTTACACATATTGATCCCAAAATAGTTGAAATTTTTTTATGTAAGCAAGTAAGGCTAGATTTCTGTGGCTTCTCAATGATGCCGAGCTTTTCATTAAAAAACAATTAATTCTTGACCGCTTCCTGTTGAAGTTCAACGTTACTTTACAATTTATAATTGTAGTAGTCTACGGATGAGTAAATAATGCATAATTCTTGTAGAATTACACCGAGATACACGGGGTAGATGAGTGGAAACAACAAATTAAAATTGTTCCGGTGGTCTACCACAGCCAACCCCGAGCAAAAATTAAAATTCTGCCTCAGGCTGTAGCTGCCGAACTACAAAACACCGTGTAATTTGAGTAGTAAAAGTAGTACGTTTTGGTTCAGAAGCAGAAATGGAGGGGAACCTTAATTGTAAGTAGAGATCCTTTGATACTTCCATGGACCTACACCACCAGGTACGTGCCTTTTTTCCTGCACCAAAGGCCCCCGTCAATTAAAAGCAAACATTCTAAAAAGGCACAGGCAGAAAGGTATAATAAAATAAGAAATGTCCTTTTCTAAGGCGGTAGAAACGTCAAATCTGATAATTTCACGACCGAATTCCCTCCGGTTCTTTCCTCTCAAATTCGCGACCAATTTCCCCGGCCTCTTCGTGGCAAAAGAAAATCTCTCAGAGGGAAAAGATGACCGGTTAATTGCAAATCTTTTTCTTTTTTCTTTTTGACCTCAGCTTTTTTCTCTTCAATTCGACTTGTGCTCTTCTTCTCGTGTGCTTCTTTTCTTTCTTTCAATTTTATTCGAATAATTAATTCTTTCAATCTGATTAAACTTTCTTTTGGTTCTTGGGTCCTCGAGAGAAGCTAAGCAGAGGACAAACCTTATGCTGGAGAAAGTGTTTCCAGTTTTAAAAAAACGCAGAAAGTTTGTCGCCAATTTGAACTACTAAGAGTTTCACTCGCGATTGAGGACCTTTAATTGAGTTTTCTTATCCAATTTTCTGATTTTCGTTACTTTCTTGAGTCATTTCATACTTTTTATTTTTATTACTACAATTTTAATACTCAATTTAAAACTACATAAGAGCGGAAATTTGAGAGTCATCAATAGCAACTGAATTATAGTAAAGGTTCAAAATAGTGCAAAGCAGAGAATGATGGAGACCATAAAGGTGAAAGAATAAAAGAACGAGAAGAGGGCAAAAGGATAGGCAAATAGAAAAGAAGATACACAGCGATGAGTAAAAAAGAAAATTCTTTCTTTTTGGTGGTTTCCCATACCTGAAATCCAAAATGTTTGGTCCTCGAGGCAATGTTTCTTCCACAAAATCAGAAACTAAAAAGAAAAAAGGAGCAAAGTGAAAGTAAAAAGGCAATAAAAAGACCCAAAAAATTTTCTTCTCTGATAAGTGATGAGAAGTCAAATTCAATTCATTTTTCATTTCCCATCAATTTGTTGTTTACTTTCCACTTTTCTTCGACTCATCGTGTTCCTCTTCTACCACTCATACATTTTTGTCTCCTAAGATAAAAGCGATCGGGTAAGATGGGCAGAGGCACAGACAAAACAGAAAGAAGAAGATTGGATACAGTGCCAGAGTAGAGAAGACAAGTAAGGGGCCGAAAAGAGAAACGGCAGACGGAGAAGCTTAAATAAAAGTGATAGTCCAAACAAAGATACAGACAAATAAATAGAAAATAATAGAGCGACAGATAGAAGAAGATAACACTGAGTTACAAGTGACTTATTTACTTCAACATAGTGGAAACAGCAGTGACATTTTTTTCTTCGTCCCAGCGAGGGAAAGCAAAAAAAATAATAACAAAACTTTTCTTTTATTTCGTTCAGGTTGAACAAATAAAAGCCTTAACTCTTTCTTTCTATCTTCTTGCTTGTTACATACTTCCTTCATTCTCCAGTCCGCCTCATCCAGTCAGTGAAAGAAAGAAAGTAGATTTCTATTGGAAAATTCTTATGCGCAGAAAACATTATCACGAATAATTTAAAGGCTTCGTGACAACTTTTCATTCGAGGAAGACCTGTGAAGGTGGTGAAAAAGAAATAAAAAGAGGAAAATTGACGGGTTGTTGAAGACAAGCAGAAAAAGACAAAAAGACGGGAAGCCCAGAGAAAGTAGAAGACAACGAGAACGAGGTCTACGAAGTTGGTAGAGAAGGAATTGAGTTGAAGGCGAAAAAAACACAAATTACGTGAAATTCCCAGAGAAAACCTAAAGAAATTTCTTAGGAAGGAGAAACATGGCGGCTAAAAAGTTATTGGTGTTTATTATGATACCACTTTCACATTTTTTCACGCTTTTCTTCTCAAGCAATGAACCTCTGACGCGTCTCTGCCCTTCCTTTCGCACCTTCAACCTTTCACATTGCACCTCCGCAGATGAGAAAAGATGGAGGACTATTGGTCGGTTTTTTGGTCGGTCTCACCTTTGGTGGAAATATAAGGAAAAAAATTTGACTTTATAACTTGTGAACTGAAATTTACTCTCTCGGTTTGGATGAAGCAATCGCCTGATACCACTATTTCTAGTTTGTCTACACCGTTAGTGCACGTCGATAAAGTTGGAAAAGATAAACAATAGGGCTTGAAAGCTTGAAATTTCATTGCAGCGAGAAAAAACGTTACCCTCAGCCTTTGGTCCTTCAAATTTATTTATTCAATAATTTCAGGGTAAAGATTTATAAATAATATAAAAGAAAACGAAAAGGATGTGAATGGTAAAATACAGTGAAGTGGCAATTATCGTGTAAATAGTTTTAATTTTCAATTTATTTGTAATAATTATTATAATACATTTAAATATAACCATAATAAATAAATAATTATAAATACCTTTGTGAATGTGGTATTTTTGTCTGACTTGCACCAAGCGCGAACAGGAAGTGGAGGATGTGGTCAGGGTCATCCACTTCCTCGCTCCGGCACAAGGAGCAGACATCAGAAAAATTTTGAAACGGGTCAGGTGCTGTTTAAATTTCCCGTTACCCGTTAGGATTTGAACCCTGTGTAGTAATCTAATTCTAAGTGTTCACACATTAATTTGATTTTAATACCTGGGAAGAATTTGTATGTTATTCGGCAAACTTATTTGATGTTTACCTCATAATTGTACAAATTTTAGCCACTCAAAAATTAATTTATAAAAAACATTCTAACGACGACCAAGTCATCAATGATGTCTTTTGCTAACGCAAATTTCAAAATGGCAGATTTACATTTGTAAAACAAATACAAAGATAAGTTTTGTTCTTCAAGTTAACCAGTTGCTTGAAAAAGGTCAAAAAGGTTGGTTGAATGTTTTTTTTCGCCTATTTTGGACAGTTTTACTAATTTTACTGCAACACCGAAGGATTCCTTTGGTTGTAGCCAGTCGGAAGAGGAAAAGGCACGGGCTGATGAGCGACGGTGTCGGCCTCCGCGATTTCTGTTCCTATTTATCTGAAACACGTTTTTACAATTTATTTCCTTTTGAATTTTCCAGTTCAATTTCACCTCTGGAAAATTTTATCTTTCTACATTTCATTTGGGAAGTCGCCTGCGTGCCTCTTCCTTTATTATTTTACCACTCTTTCTCCAACACCCACAAATCTTACTCATCTTTCTTTTTAATTTCACCTTTTTAAATTTTGTTTTTCCCTTCTTTAGTTTATTTTATTCAACTACTCTTGTAGTTGTCAATACCATGGTAGTTCACAACGATACAACAAATTGTTTTTTGTTGCTCTCTCTCTCTCTTTAATCTGTAAACGTTTAGATCATTACGAACATTGTACATGTGTCTTGAATTGTCCGTAGTGTTAATTTAGTATTTTGTCTTTTCAGTTGGGTTACTTAGACGTAGTGGTCCCACCGGATTTCATACCAGAAGACACCTCAGGTGACGTGATGGTACCTGAAGGAGGTACCGTTAAACTCACGTGCAGGGCACGTGGCTACCCACTTCCCCATGTCCTGTGGAGAAGAGAAGACTCTGCCGACATAATTCTAAAGGGCGCTGGTGGAATTAAAAACAGAGGTAAGTTGTCAGTCGATGATTTTACACATTTACTAAAGTAGTTGTCAGTAATTAAGTAAGAGGAATTAAATGTTCATCAGAGAAATAGTTTCAAAGTTCATGAAGTGCGTTGTATTTAATTGACACACATACAATTTTATTTAATCGATTTAGTTTAATTTTATAGTCAAAAGATGAAGGGAAGAGTCGAAACTGTCGCGGGTAAACCGTTTTATTTTTGTTAAGAACCTCGTCACGGTAGCTTTCCTCTTAAAGTGATGTCTGTCACTCAAAATCAAAGATGTTTTACACTTTTTAGACTTTCTCTTCAGCTCTTTCACTCTCCATCAACGTCTTATTTCTTCTTCTGCCACAGAAGTAGTGAAATTCCTTAAGTAAAATTTAATTTCGACATCGTAAATGAAACTTTTCACCTTAATTAAGTTTATTGTTTTTATTATTTATTTGTTTGACCGGTCGAAAGCGGAAACTTATTACATGAAAGTCTAGACAATTTCTTCTGTTCGGTTCAAAGGAAGTTCACAAAAAATCAGCTGTAATGTCATGTTTTATTTTAGTTTTATTTTAGATGGTGTGCGAAAGAATTTTTGAATTTTAAAAATTATTAGAGACTGATGATACAAAAAATTAAGTACGAATGTATGTGAAAAACAGATGAAAACATTAAGGTGATGTCAGTCTCCTGCCACGTTCGGGACCTGGACCCTTTGGTTTTTTGCAACATCCCGAGGACTTCCAATGGCCAAATTCTTGCCACAAAAATTTTGGATGGCAAAAAAGAGATGAGTGAAAAATGAAAACAAAAGTTTAAAATCGGTTTTTCCCCTCCTGGGATACTATATTTAAACGCCACCATTTTTATTTTCAAGGAATACCTGGCAAATCTAATAATCGAAATTGAATTTCAAGTTTTTCCGAACATAAAAGCTCAATTTTTTTTCTCTTTTGGGGAATTTTTTTTTAATATCTAAATCCTTCGATAAGGTTGGCGGAAAATTCAGCACGCACTTTCGCTCACCGTAGCCGCGGCCTCCGCGATACCCACTTTCCACTTTTAAGCCTCCTTCTTCCTCCCGGTGTACACCTAGGGGATATATTGGCATGCATGTGGCTGAAAAAATTTTACTTGTTTCTTCCTGCCTGCCTGTCTACCTTCTTTCCCTTCCTTTCCCACCACCCCTCTTATCATCCCCCATCTCTGCTCATCTGTAATATTATTACCATTCAATTTCTGAAAGGTTTTGTAGGGGAGGAAAAAAAGGTTTAAAAATTTGATCCCCACCAAGTTACTTCCACTAGCTTTTTAGTTCTTTTTCACTTATTTTATTGCTTCCTTCAAAAAAATTGAATGAAACAGAAATTTTTCTGTAGTCGAAGTCAAATTATAATATGAAAACTATAAACTAAATTTTATTACCCAAATTCGAGGACTCCCTCATTTTAAAAAGTTAAAATGAGTGCTTCACGTGTTGTCAAGGCAAACAAGTTAACAAAGTTGACTGCAGTCCCATTTCGAGTAATAACCGTTGAAATATAAAATAAAACTACTCTAAGCACTAATAATGTAGTATAAATTAGTGTAGAAACAAGTGGTACCAGCAATAATATATTTAAAATGTACTTCAAACACATTGGACTTTGAATTTTCCGTTGAGTCCTTCTGCAGCTCTAAAACATGTATTAAATTTGTGGTTGTCTTTATCAGCAGAAAAAATTTATCAAGAAAAAACATAAAATAAAGGAAAAATTAAATCTCAAATAAATAAATATGAAAATTATATATATATATTTAAGGCTCTAATTTAATATAAATTTGCATATATTAAAAAAGGCGTCTCGTTTTAATACTAACCAACCAGTAGTTATATCACACACTTTAGCTGTACATCCCTCGGCAATACGGAGTTAAAAAAAAACAGGAAAAAATGGGAAAAAGTAAAGAAGAGAGAACTGACGAAATGAGATTCAAACCTGTAAAAGTTTTTCTTTCGGAAATTGAAATCTGTCGTGGCTGAAGAAAAATACTTTTAATGTCGTTTTAAGCTTCAAAGGTAAATTTTATGTAAGAATGATTTCTTTTTGGCCGAATAAAAGAAAGTGGTGCGTTCGAAAACGCCTTCGGGCAAAGCCATCTTTGTGCGAGGAAACACAAAGAAATGCCCCAAAACTGAAATTGTCTCAGAAACGCGCTTAGCTACGCAACGCGTCTCATGCCTTTACGCGTGCATACTTTTACATTTATATCTCAAATAGGAAAAATTATTTAAATTAAAAATCTTTTCTAAATGTTTCATTTAGTTTCTTTCGTGTACATTATATATTTATTTATTAAATCAATACAATACACAATAATATTCCTTATATAGAATCACTTGAATGATTAAAAATTTTTTATAGAATTGTTTCCATCTCTTTCATTTTGTCCATTACCTACTCAGGTCTACGATTTTTTATTTTGTTCATTTTTAACCTTTGCTACCTTTCAAAAATTAACTTACCTGTATTCCACATTCACTTTTTTTGGCTCTTTTCAACAATTACTTGATTGTGTTCCGCCTGAACAGTCAGACTCGAGGTCAGAAAAAAATATGCTTTTCTCAGAAAAAAAAATGTTTTATTTACTTTTGTTGAAGCCCACGTAGGATGACGTTTCATGGCATTGTACACACGCACGCAAACGTACAAATGTGAATAAACGTATATAATATATAAATACAAATATAGATTGCAGTACGTATGTCATGCACTTTAAAATATTTCAAGTGTTTTCCAAACAATCGTTTCAAGCGAATGGAGAAATTGCATTTGGTAGCCACTCCAAGTGAAATCCCTGATGATCGAACAAGGTTGGAGCTTTTTCTGCTGCCACGGTCGTTCGCCCTACATCCCTTGCCTTTTCCTATCTTGTTTTCTGCTACAGACAAACACATTGTGATCTTCTCAAGTTTTTTGTTCTTGTAAAATGACATAAATTGTTCTCCATGCGAACTGTCTAATTCTTTGCCTGTCCCTTCCCCAGAAGCTTCGAAAACTGAGCTAAGCTTTGACCCAAAAATTTGATTTTTGTGCTTTTCTAATTATTACATTTATTTCTTATGCTTTTATTTTATATATTCATTTTATGTTTTTGTTCTCACTGGTTTGCCACTGGTTTTTCTCTTGCATTTTGTAGTTCGCTTCCTTTCATTTGACGTCTCACCTACTTTCGTCTTCGAGGAAGCTGCCATTAAAAATTTTGTCTTCTTCTTGTCTTCTCTGCTTTCCTGGTTCATTTAAGGGAAATAAAAAGTGGAAATTCTCCGAAAAGGAATTGAACACATTTTCTATTTGATTTGAGGAACAATTTTTTTTTTAAATCGAGCGAAAAACTTTTTTTTCCTTTCTAGTCAGCCCCATTGCCTTTCTCTCTCTTTACGTTCCCTTGAATCGATCTGTTTGACACTTTCCCTTTAAGCTTTTAATATTTTAAACATGCAATTCCTTTAAATTCATGTCCGTCGGCCACAAAAATTTGACAAAATCTTTTGGGGGTCCTTGCGGAGGGGTACTTTCAATAGAACTCTTTGGTTTTGCTTCTTCGGTCACGCATTAGTTTCTTTTGTGTTCACCTTACCTGTTTTCAGCGTACATGGAACGTATTCAAATGTCGGGAATCATCCGAAAATTCTCAAAGAACAAGAGAAGTTCATCCGGTTCTTGTGTCATTGTAGTGTCTTTGAAACTTTTGATTATTTTTTTAATTTTTAATGGTGTAATTTTTTTAAATTTCCACTAAAAAACTTAGTTTTTATGGTTAACAAGGAAATAAACTAAAATACAAAGAAGTGGAACATAATTTTTTGTTGCTGTCCGTCGTTGTGAGTTGGGTCAACAGCACCTGTGGACCAAAGCATCGTAATCTAAACAAAGCATCTAACCATTGTCTCTCTTGTCTTTCATGTCATCTTCTCTCATCTCCTTTCTTTCTTTCTTTCTGGCACGTTGGAAACTAATTTCTTTTGTGGTTTGATATTCAACAAGTACGGACGTCTAACCAGATTGCTTGAGACCCTCTGAGTCGGCCTTCTCCTGTTAGACAACACTCTTAATTTGTCTTGTGAACTACACCGTTCCTTTAATATTTTAATTATTCATTTTTACTACACATATTTTAACTACGGTTGTTTGTTCTGCCTCATCACCCACGGTCAAGTGCTACCATCCTCCTCCTGTCTTTGTTCAACCCTTCAACCATTACAATTGTCAATACTCCGGTCTTCCATTTCCATTTTCAACCCTCACACTCTTCTTTTTGGGCGGTTCCACCACTCTCCAGTGATCGATTTTACACGCCTGAATGTCCACTTATCTTCTGCAGGACACCAGTTGCCCATCCTTTCTCTCTGATCGGTTCAACAGATTCTTCTACTTTTTATCAATGCTTTCTCTCTCTCTCCCTTTGTTACCTTTTTATTGCTCCATTTCACATTCAATCCCATAGGTTTAAACGTTTATTATTTTTATTTCTTTTTTTGATATTTATTTATTGTTTATTATCCCATGGGAGTGGATTCATGCAAATGAGGCTTAAGCCCATTTCCCTCCAGGACGATTTTATCCACGTGAAAGAGGAAAAACAGCAACCTATCTCTTACTAATCTATTACTAATCTCTTACCATAAACCGAGAGTTCTCTTAAATTGATTCCACAACAGTACAGGTAGGAATTTTTGTAACATCAATGATAAATCCCTTCAACGTGTTTCTTAATAAATTACGTACGGTTGAACATATTGAACTGTTTTTTTTATGAGCTACCAGGTTAAAGACAATAAAATAACCGTTTGAATTCACCCCGAGGTTCAAAATCTCAATCAATTTAATATGTCATTGCTGCAATACAGCATGTGAAATAATGTAATGTTTAATAGATTGACATATTTATAAATTTACTATACGAGGGGTGGAATACATTTAAATAAAAATGATGCAGATGAAGTTGGTACACAGAAATATTGAATCAGTAAGCTTAAACTGAAGTGTAGTTAATGCAACACTTAAAAGAGACTTGTTGATAATTTTTGTTCGTTGTGTTCGCAGTGTTCGGTGCAAACTGATTTTTACTTCTTACATTTATTTATCTACCTTGTCTATCTTTTGCAGTATCGTCCTTCCAAGGAGAAGTTCTTAAACTTTCAAAAATAACACGTTCCGAAATGGGAGCTTACCTCTGCATAGCATCAAACAGCATTCCACCGTCTGTCAGTAAACGAATTATGGTGAACGTGCACTGTAAGTATACTAATACTATGTATTATAAAAGTTTTTACTTATTTTTAACATATTACTAAATGAATCCGAGTAATGAAATGAATATTTTGCTGCCGTTTAAATAGTTTGATAAAGAAAAACCATACAAGTTTTGTTTTGTGTGCGAGAGAAGGCACCAATAAAACTGTAAACCCTCTAATACATTGATTGAACATCAAAATTATGCTAAGTTAAGTGTCTAGACTGATCAGGAAAAGCAGTCAATGATAAAAAACAGTAAAGCAATGGTACCAGATTCTCTATATTTACAAATATAAGTATTATGTAGTTAATAAAATTATGTACTTTATTCACATGTTATCTGCGAATAAAATTTCTTAGAAATATTTTACAGCTAAATGTATAAAGTGTATACATCATACAATTGCAAGAAAATAAATGAAAACAACCAAAACAATTTATTCAATTTTTATAGTGTATCTTATTGTTTTTTTAAAGGTTATTTTGTCATCATCACTAGAGGCTTTTTGTCTTCCCTTAAGAAAGTATAAATGAAGAATAAAAGTTCAAAAATAAATTAGAAAATAAACAAACAGTGAAATTTTTAAGGGAACAAAAAAGAGATTAAGTTTAAGTAAGAAAATAGTTATAATATAAAGATTATACTGATAACAGCTTTAATGCATTGGACAATTCTCTGATATCTCAGAAAGTGAATTTAGTTATGTATACGAGGAGAAAAATATAGTTAGCAGTTAAGTTTATAATTATTTAAGTTCGTGATATTCATACGATAAAGTTTAGGATAATATTCACCTTTTTTAAAATTTTTAAAACTTGAGGAGTTATTTTTCTATTGCCTGCTTTCACAAATAAGAGAATATGACTTAAAAAAAGGTTGTATAAATTAACTTATACAGTCGGACGGGAGCTCATTATATACTTTAATTCTTTTCTTATTTATTAGATTCTTTTCACTTTGCTTACCTTTTCAGAAGGTTTTTTTCTATTTCTGCCTCCCGCCCGTCTTTCTTTCTTTCTTTCTTTCTTATCTTTCTTATTTTTCACCCGAATTTACGCCAGTAGTTGTACGTATAATTTCTGCAGGTTGGAAGTCTAAATACTTTGTAAACGTATGAGTACCAGGCCACTGGTTATACGCATTTTTTTTTATTTTTCACGTCAAGTACGTATAAATTGAAATATGTTCAGTGAGAATATTAACCTAAAACTTAAAATAGGGCCAAAAGTCTTTGCTTTGTAGGATATGAGACAGGATGTTCTTAAGGGGAAAAATAAGACGGCTCTAAATGAACACTTGTTCATTTATCATATATTATTTATTATTTTCATCATATAGACGAGATGCTCAAAGACAATGTAGCCTTTAGCGGTTCTAAAACAAATTGACTCAAAGGAGTACCCACGTGAGTACCTGCCTAGAGGGCTCGTTAATACTCGAGTATTAGAAGAATCGACGTTTGACATCTGAAAACGTCAATTGATGGAACACCCCAGAGGTTGCCTCAGCAAAATCGTCCGTAATGAGGATGACACGAGTGAAAAAGGTTGTCATCTTAAAAGGCAACAAAAAAAGGTTGGAACTAGCCGAGGCCGTAAAAAGTTTTATGGGACAGTTGAAAGGCGGTTGTGTTGTAATGAAAGGCTACTTAGCAGATTATTTGCTATGAATTTCTAATTTGTTTTTTTGCACAAACTTTCTTTTAGACTTATTATCTATTATATTATCTTTTTTTATTATGTTCTTCTACCTTTTTATTTCTGTCTCGTTCAAGAGTATCTTCCAGAACCTTCGGAGGCATTACCTTTGAACTCACACTTGTTCTACCGCTCATTTTATTTTATTATTTTTTTCTGCTCTCTATTTATCTTCTTGTACTTTTCTCTTTTTTTAGACTGTTATTCTATTTATTTATGTAGAATTATTTTTTTATAAATTATTAAATTATTTCCAAGATGTTTTTGGGGTTCTCTGTTTGGGGCACGCCAAATATCCTCAAAAGTTCGCTCCAATTTTTTGCCCTTTCATGCCCGTCGGGCTGGGCGTGTGGTTTCCCTGTGGTTTCAGGTGATGCCCCCATAGTTTAGAAGGTGAAATAATAATTTTATTCGGACTTTCTACTTTTGTGTGTTTAATTGATTGTTGTTTGACATACTACACTTTTGCGGGATGTATGTCTGTTGTCTTCTTTTTTGAGAAATGCAGTTATTTTTATTTTAAGTGATTCAGGACAGTGATTTCTGGCTCATCTTTGGTTCTTCTGGTTACCAAATATTGCGTACAACTTTCTTATTTATTTGTGTACGTGCCTTTAATTAATTACAGTTTTTATGTATTTATTGTTATTAATAACACTACGTTATCTGCACTACATTTATCTCGTTCAGTGGGGTTCTTGTGGCTTTCTTTCATGTATCAGTTTATGGTTTTAAAAGTTTAAAAAAAAGTAAAACAGGAGCCAACGGTTAGTTTCTATCGCAAAAATGTCAGATTTTAGGTTGCGGGTTTCTTTAGTTTCAACTTTTCTGCGTTTTCACCTGCAACAGTTCCATCTTGACTTCTTCTGACGTTATTTGTCACTTACTCCTTTTTCCATTTCCACTTCATCTTCTTTCCCTTTCAGCGTCTCATTGTGCCTCTCCACTTGGTTCTTAATTTTTTATGATTTATTTATCACCTTTTCGTCCAGGTTTTTGTGTCACTTCCATCCTCCCTTGGCCCTTTAAACCTCTTACTGTGACTTTTTTACTGGAAGTCTTTTCTTCTGTCTACTTATTTATTTATCGCGATTTTATTTCTTTTCCTCGTAGTTTCTCTCTTATCTTCTGCCCTTTCACCTTTGAAATGTTTTATCACAAAGTAATAATGCATTGCTTCCTTTTTATTCTTTTTATTCTGCTATCATATTTATTAATTTTCGCTTCGCCTGGAGCCGTTCTCCTCCAACAGCTGCTCTTGCCAGTTACAATGGAACTTGCAAGGAACAAACATTTGTTTTCTGAAAAGAATAAATCTTCTTCGGAGGGTACACTTGTCTCGAAACTGGGTCTTTTGTCCACGTCTTCTGTAACTTTCCTTAATAATAAGGTAAATAAAATCTACTCTACGCGTATTAAGCAGTGATGAAGTTATTCCCAGGTAAGACTTCCGCATAGCACTGATCAATATTTTAAATAAATAGATTTAAACTAGAAACTAATTGAAAAAGTAGTGTTCAGGTGAGAATAGGATGTTAGAAAATTGTGAACAGATAACCATGTTTTCTTATCACTCACTTAGACTAATTTACAATACTCATTCTCTAAATCTTCTATGTATTCAAATCGTAAAGCAGTTACTTATTTTTTGTTTCACGTTGGCGCAATAGTCCCATTTTTGCCTCTCTCGGAAAAAGCAAGTCGACGAAATTCGGCGGTTTTCCAGCCGAAGCCAATGCGGTCAAAGCCGTGAAAAACTCTGCTTTTCCTCAATTTCCGCTCTCCATTTTTGTTTGTATTCACTCGTGAACAATTAGCTGAGAGAAAGAGAGAGAGGAGAGGAAACAATTGAAAATTGATGAACAACGCCATGGATAATTGCTTTCTACATAAATTATTGATATCCGTCTAATTTTTTGATAATTTTTTGTTTCAGTTAATCCAGTTATTCAAGTACCGAATCAACTGGTGGGGGCCCCCCTGGGAACCGACGTCACTTTAGAGTGCTACGTGGAAGCTTCGCCCAAATCCATCAATTACTGGGTTAGAGACACAGGTGAGTATTCATCACAAAATGAATGGAAGGATGACACTTTAGTGGGCAATGTGGACAGGTTAAATTGTCATTCGGATGCACTAGGGTTCCATTCTTAAATTTAAATGCAGTTAAAACATGTTTTGATTCGTCGCCCTAGGCGTGACAATAAAGAGAAAAGTAGTGGGCTAAATACTGTTGCAAGACTTACATGATGGCAATACAGAAAAACAGTAATTCATGTGTTATAATTTGATTAACCATGTTTTCGTACAATTTTTAGAAGGCACTAAGACCTTTTTTATGAATAAAACCATAAAAAATTGAGTGAGTAATGGCAGAAGTGGAAGGTATTGAGGGACAAAGCAAAGAGAGACAGAGAGAGTAAAATAACACAATGGTACGACAACTAATAAGAAGCATTTGTTATGCATTATTATCTTCAGAAAATATAATTTGCAATGTAAAATTGGTTTCTATTGTAACAAACGAAAACAAAACGTATACTTTTCATAAAATCCGTTTCATATAAATTCATAAAAAAGGATACTTTTGAGAAATCCGTAGAACGTATTACTTTGACAGCAAAAGTAATAAAATAATTTTACATAATGTTCTGTACATTGGAGAAGCTGCCAAATTCAGGGCTACCTGCTGTGGTTGGCTGTAAAAAGGAAACTTCTACCAAATGACTAATGTTTTGTCGCACACAATTTATATATACTGAATTTGTACTGAAAAATTATATAAAATACTCTTGTAAAATTTTACACCACGAAATCAGAAAAAATTAACCAATTAATGATTATTCGGTACATGCAACTTTGTTGTATCTGTAACTGATTCAGATTGGCTTCTATATATGTTATATATGTTCTCCTTGAACTGGAATAACCACAAACATCAATCGTATAGCATAGCCTACCTCGTAGGTTCACCCTGTTAGCTTCCCAGCTAAAAATAAGAGTAGAATATAACGAAAAGTGAAAAAGCCAGTGGAATAGAACAAGTTACATTCTTTTAAAATAAAATCACTCAGTCGAAATGAATAGTTCGCTAACCCTGTCCATCCAAACAGCCTACAATATATAATTAAATCTACATATATTAGCAAATAGGGACGTCCAGAATGTTTAGTTGAACACAATAGAACAGTGATTGATGCAATGGAAAGACGTGATGGAATGGAGGAAAATACAAGAAAAGGAAAAATAAAGAAATTGTTAAATCCAGTTGGCTACCGAACAGTCAACGACTCTTGAAGTTGAGTACCTGCCATGGGTACTTCTTTAATAATTGACATCCAACAAAAAATGTCAGTTCTCTTATTTAAAGAGATGAGTGCCACCACGTCTGAAACTCATATTCAATTAAATGTTCTATAGTTGAATTCTCAGGGCCCATTCAAAGTGTTTAGGGCCCCAAAAAAAGGCTATTTAACGACAAAGTGCAAATAAAAACGCAAAATTTATGACTTGCACTATGGTTTTTACGTGAAGTTATTGTCTCGTTTAACTTTCTATCTTTAAGGGTTAAATATTGGCCTGAACTGTATTTTAGTATGATATATTGTCTAAACCTGAACCGGAGAAAATAGGAAGAATTCAATATAAGAAGAATTCAAGATAGTCATGTACTTTATTTTTCATTTTTAGGACCATTAAAAGATGTCACCAAGTTCAATCTTCCATTTCTTCTTGTCGACTTTTCGATACTAAAAATCCTGACTGTTTACTAGTCAAAACAGACAATAGTCTTTATGATGTCTCCTTTTTCAAATTTAGTCAAACTTCTTTCGAAAGCTACGACGATTTTGTACTACCAAAATGTATAAACTTAAGCATGTGTTCTGAACCTGTGGAAACTGTAAAATATGTTTTATTTTGATATAATAGCGTACAATTTAAATGAATTATTCAACAACTTAAAATTACAAAGAATTTTTTGAATAAATAAAGAGTTTAACGCATAAAATTGCAATTTAAATAAATGCTTGAGTGAAAGAATCATTGACTATTGTTGTACAGTTATGCTTTCATAAGTAGCCTTAGTTTTTGTACAATATAATTATCACGATATAGTCTCTGTATACTTGAATATATAATATAATGATTAAAAACTCGTAATTTTTAAAGAACTTAATCAGGTCGAGGCTCAGTAAAAATAATTAGAAACTACAGAAATACAAACCTAATTAATTTAATTGTTAATGTGTCATTTAACTAACAAAGATCTGATTTAATAGATATTAAGACTAATTGTGACAAACATTCTAAAGAACTTAATAGGTTAATTGAGAGGTAACCACTGACATCGCACTCTGACATTTCTCTCTCTCTCTCTCTCTCTCTCTCTCTCTCTCTTTCATCTCTAACAATTCACTTTCAGTTATTTTTAATTATTTTTATTTCATTTGTCTCTCCTCGTTGACTGCTTCCGTAATTTCATCAAACATCTTTCTGTTTGATTTCTCGGTCTCCCTCAGGTCTTTGGCTCCCCAGACTATGCCCGTTCTTTTTTTTAAATCACAGAGGACGAGGGTGGCCCGATGATTAAAGCAGTCCTTCGGTGCTGGGGCTGTGCCCGGGTGTGAGGAAGTATCCTTTACTGGGACGGCAGAAACAAAAATAGAAGCCCAAGAAGATGAACTAAATTTAAGAAAAAATTTTTTCCATTTTTTCTTTTCTTTGCACTTGGAATGACAATCAGGGTGGAATGACGAAGAAGGAGCAAATGAATAATGAATAACTTTCTATTTCTCCTCTTTCTTCTTTCTTGCTCACTGTCAGTTGTAATCTTAAAATTATTTACATTATTTAAATAACAGATTTTCTTTGACGAGTAGAAAAAATTATGATCTTTCCGTTTCCCACGGTGCTTCGTTTCTTGTTGGATTGATCGATCTTGTCACATCGGAGAGTGACAGACCATTTCACGTAATAAAATGGAACTGTTAGGTCTCTTAACTAGCGTATGAGTTTCGTAATTGCAACATTTCGGCTCTGCTCTTGGTTTTATCACGGGGCATGACTACAAACTATTGTAGTGTATAATAGGTTTCATTGTATCGCGTCCTATGCTTAATTTCTGATCACAACTTGAAAGAACTTCACTTTCCTTCCTTTAAAATTAAGATTACATTCGAATGTAACATGATAGGTAATATTTAACTAAAAAAGAAGAGAACTGAGGAAGTACACGCTGTTTTTCAATATGTATATATATGACGCACAATATACATATTTACAAATGTATACAAATACTAAGCAGTTATCATACAATTGCAATAAAATGTATGATCTCCAATTCTCCAACATTAAGCATTTTTCAATTTTTCTAATGACACGAAGCAACCGATCGAATTACAAAACCTGTCATTTAGAGGTGAAAAGGTCCGAGATTTTTAACAGCTTAGTGGTGAGTGGATGAGAAGGGGTGTGTCAAAGGTTAAAACAAAGAACTAAATTAATGGAAAAGGATAAAAAGGATTAACTCAAAGACAAATGGGATTATGAGTAGGTGAGGTGAAAGAAAAGTTTCCTGTTAACTGCAGTCCGCCCCAAATTCTTTGGAGTCTGTCAACGAGGAGTCTGATTAACTTAACTATTTTTCTACTTTTTTATTTGGTCTTTTAACCCTCTCCATTAGTAACTCTATAACTCAGCCTCTTACTCGTGTTATTTGTCGAAACTCATTGCCAACATCCTCTGATACGTTTCAAGTGATACTCCCTCTTACCACCTGGAAACCAAGACTTGGATATCTTGAGACAATGACCACAAAAACGTACTTTTATGTTATATTTTTATTTTCCTTATATTTAAAAACATTCGTTGGATATTATTTCATTTCTTAGTTAATTATTTCTAAACTCTCCAATCTATTTATGGAATAATTTTAAGGGATGTTTTGAAGGGAACCTTGTCGTGTAGCATTGGATAAATAATAATTTATAAAAATTTTGTGCGAGACCGTCCAAGGTCCAAAGAACTTTGGGGAAAAATTGAAATCAAATGTAGAAATAAGAAGACAATAAAGTTTGACGACCCTACGGGAGACTCGTAAACATTTCTGGTTGAAAAGCTCTGGAAAAACTCTACTGAAAGCCTTGAAAATTTATGCGACTTCATCTCTTTTATGGGACTAATTTTTTTTTCTTGTTTTACTTGTTCTTGTTCTTCATCATCAAATGCTTTCTCCTTCCAGGTGAAATGGTAATTTCCAGTGACAAATACGAGGTCCAAATGATCAGCAAATCTCTCTTCGAAGTTCGAATGGTTTTGCTGATCCGAAATTTCCAGAGACTCGACGTCGGATCCTACCGGTGCATTGCCAAAAATTCCCTCGGGGAAGTAGACAGCAGCATAAGACTTTACGGTGAGTTTTATTTTGGTATAGATTAAGTACCGGATGACTCTAGTACCTGAATAGGTCAACTTGAATTTCACTTGAAAAACACTTTTCAGGAATGTCCGCGTTTTGATTTTCTCCATTTCTTTTTGCTCTGCTTTTATTCTAACCGGAAACGAATTTTGAAAATGAAAAGTCCGGCCACATGCACCACATAACCTGAAATTTGCTAAGCAAAATGCGAACAAAATTGTCAAAAGGGACGAACGTGTCAGCAGCAAAACTTCCCTGCGGTCTCTGACTCTTCGTTGTCTTTGAAAATTCAACCTTTCGGATTTTATGGTTAAACTAATTTCTGCGGGTGGTTCTGCTAACTACACTGTTATTCGTTACTTGCAACTAACTGTTATTCATTTATTGAGACGGAATAATTAGTTAAGTGACATCAAGTCTTTTTACTATCGCCTGCTCTAAATTAATTGTTTAGTAGTAACCACACTAATATTTTAGTAATTCAAACGATTGTATTTCCTCTCGAATTGTCCAATAAATATCTTTTAATATTAAATATGTTACATAATTTTATTTCATGCGATTTTGTTTCTCTGCGTTTTTAATAAATTCTAATGTTAAACTTGTGCCTTTAACTTTGTCAGAGACAAAATTTATTATGTCTTAATCATATTACGTATTGATTATTTTTCAGAAATTCCAGGTCCTACACGGGCTTTCCCACCGCCATATGACGAAGAGGATTACTCAGAGCAGTATGGGTCAGCTGAAGATGATGATGATAGGGAAGAAGAAATGTCCAACGCATTGCCTGGTCGAAATTCCTGGAGTTTCTCCAGCGAGACCCCTGGGGGCCCCATTAGGGGAACGTTTTATTCCTCGTTCGAGAACCAAGCACAAGTGCCACCAGTCAGAGGAGGACATCGTAACACACCAGGAGGTGCCTCCAGAAAAGAACATCCAGTCAGTCTGCTCTGTCTGCTCCTAGGCCTTGCCCTCCTGTCCCACTGATGTCTGCCATTGAGGTAGCAAGCTGCTGCTGGAGGAAGAACCAATGAAGCTGAGACAGCAGGTCTTCAATGTGCGATTTTATAAGCGACGAATAGACTTTAAATAGAAAATACTAAAATGTAATTCATATTACAACCGAACTATTATTTCGTCCTTATTTTCTGTTGTTTCAGTGACGTCACAGGAGTAATTCGCCTTTTTTACTTTTCAACATAAACCCAATTTAAAAGCGTCTCCGCCTTGTTTCTCTCTCCCTTTTTCTTCATCATAACTTTTATTTTATGTTTTTCGAACTCCATTTCGGACATAAACAGGAGAAGAAAAATCATAATTCAATGTTTCGCGCACTTGTTGAAATTGTTTATTTGTTTTCTAGCACAAATTCACTTTTGTTTCCAATATTTACATTATGTCTAGTTTATTATTTGCACTTATTTTACAACCAGCAGATTTTATTTACTACTTTCAACACTTTAAAATCGGTGACGGATAGTTGAGACAAAAATTTGCTAGACTATCAATTTAAGTGACATGCAATCACATACTTACTACACTTGGTGACTGATAAAAGAATTGAAACTTAGCTTCCTTGTGCAATGTCAGATGCCACTTTGCCTGGACATATTCCGTTCATGTTGGAGGAGGACAGGACAGGAGAGGGAGAGAGAGAAGAGAGAAAAGCAGCTTGAACCAAAATAAATAAAAAGTGTTATCCAGAAAGATTTTACAATATCGATAGGTAATGCGAGTGTATAAAATAAAAGGTGAAATATTGTGACGCTGAGTGTATTGTGACAATAAAATGAAAAATAATTGTGCACTTGGCCATAGCGGAAATTCTGCTGCCCTTCCATTTCCTCTTTTTCTGCTACCCGGATAGTATAGTTTTATTTCAAGCTCTCAATGGAGGCACGTATACAACAGAAAACGAATTTGTACGATCTACCAGAAGAATCACAAAAGGAAAGCAGCAATTATTCAAAAACAATTTGGCGAATTGTACAGTAAAGACAAAATATACAGAGAAACAAAAGGTAAGAGTAGATCAGACGGCACACCTCCAGTGGTGTTTTATATTTGAAGTAACCAAGTAACCAAAAAAAAATGAAACATCTTATAGTTTGGAATGTAAATAAAGTAATGTAGTACTATTAAAATTAATATTTTCAGAAGAATAGTCGGGTAACACTACTTATATACTTGTTTCTTTGATTATTTACAAATTTGGTTTTCTAAGTTTACAAAAATTTTATTTCTATGTTACAATAAATGATTTACAACCCATTAAAGAAAATATAAAATTAAGTCGATTATTGTAGACGGTTATCATTACTTACTTACCTCCTTGTGATTAATGGAATAGATAAAACTGTCCACATTTTACATTATATACACAACTCCACAATTCGTATAAATACAATTTGTACCTCTGTGATAAGGAAATATCCGGGAAAGGGGAGAGTAACTTGTACGTAACGAAGTATACAGAAAATCTATTAATTTGCATAAGAGGAAGTTTATTTGTAGTCAATCCGACAAACAACCGCATCTCTACAACCGGACCCAGGCAATTCTTGAAGTTTCCACCCCGAGCTATGTCCTCTTGCACAAGTAAATGTGTGTCGAATTCTAAAAGTATTTTCTCTATTTTCAATAAATGTGAAGTGTCTCCAATTTCAGAAGCTCAGCAAATTAGTTCAAAATATGGCAATAATTATATTCAATTTTTATACTGAATTTGCTGACTCAGAAGATACGCAATTTATTTCCGCTTGACAGGTAAGTATGACTTTTTAATTTTCCTCTAACATGGCAGAGGTTTTGGTACAAAACCAATGCTGAGTGACACAGAACACAGAAACTGTACGCAATCGTATTTTTTATTAAAATCTCAGGGCCGACTACGAGAATTCAAGTTGTCTACTACTAGAGAAGGATGAAGAATGAAGTTTCCGTTAGTCAATTGCATCACCTATGTATAAATATTAAATACTTATTTATTTTGTAAGTAAAAAGAGAAAACTAATGTTAGTTTAAGCTTTCAGGTAAAGTTATAAACAATTGCTTAAATTATTATATGTTTTATACGCTACAATAAAAGACTTAAGTTTAAGGAAATATAAATGAATAGAGTGTTTGTTAAAATGCATAAAATTCGCCATTTTGTTTTTCTCGTTCTTTTGAAGGAAAGAAAGGGAAGCCCAAAATGTAAAAGTATGAAAATTTTTTATATTTTTTTACCAATTTTACGCCTGTTACTATTTTTACTTGCTTTATAGTATTTCAGTACAACAATTGTTCCTTTTTGGTGGCATCCACCATTTGATTTTGGGCAGCTCAAATTTCTTTCTTTTTGTGTCTCTTCCTTGTAACGCTGCAGTTCCAGATTTTTCTCTTTAATATATTTTTAAATTGCTATGTACTTTTTTGCTTTTTAAAATTCTTTCTCTATCCTGCAAACTTGTACAAAACTACGACCCTACCTGTAACAGTTTCTAAATTCTCCTATTCATTAAAAATTTCCGATTATTTTTTTGTCACTTTCTTTTATTATGTTGTTATTTCTGCTTGTGTCACTATTTATATCTTTAAAGTTTTCCAGTTCTTTAATTTGTGTTTGGTTTTCTCGTAATAGTAATAGTTTTTTGTCTGTTCAAATGAAGTTACGTAAAAATGTCTGAAACCGATTTTTCTCTGAAGTACTCTCATCTGCATTTGCTTTACTTCTTTTTGTCGTGGGTCCAACTTCTTCCGCATTAAAAGTGACCATTTTCAGGTTATTTCATTTTAATCAGTTCCCTCTAATTGGTTTTGTCAAATTTCTTCTTGCTTCTCTCCTTTGGTTTTTGTTTCTATAACGTTTGTAAAAACAACGGCTGTGGAAACTGCAAAAATGAAATAAAACTTTTACTTGTTCCTGCTTGGTTATTTTTGTTCAAATTCAGTGTTTATCCTCTCACCACGTGTGCGGTTTTGTTATTACTCGCTAATTAGAAGATGGCGGAAAAGCTTTTCTCTAATTTTTCCAAAAATCCTCTTCGTTTCATTATTATTTTTTTGTTTATTCTCGTTTTGAATAGCAAAAGCGTCTGCCTATTTTTTGTCATTGTCAGACTTCGCCTGCGTTTTGTCGCTTTACCATCACTCGTTCCGTTGGTTCTTTTCATTTAATTTTTTTGCTCACCATCTTTCTCGTCTTGATACTCTTACACGTCATTCAATTACTTTGTTATTCTTTCTTTTTTATAATTCCTACTCTCCTTCTTTAATTTTATTAATTTTCTTTTTTCTACCCCTTGTTTTTGGTTTGTTAAGCTTTGCAGCAAATGACTTCTCAGCTTTTTGCGCTTTGGCAGAGTGTCCCAAGGTAAAGTTCATTTTGAATTTACCTGGAGCACTTTGAAAAACGATTAAAATGCAATGCCAACAGGTGTAACATCAGGTAACACGCACTTACTATAATCCCACGCAGTTTCTACAAAAAAACGCAATGGGATGATTACATTATTGGTTTTGATAAGTGAATACAGTTGTAATAAACAAGACGGGTGAAAGAAGCAGGGAAAATAAAACAAAAATAGTTAAAATCGTTAAACGCATAATCAATTTTTGTAAGACTAAAAAATGAATGACACGCTTTGTAATGAATGACTCGTAGCTATTTTAAAGCTAGTGAAAGACCACTAAAGAAGCCTTGTATGTTGAGTGAACTTAAAACTTTTCGGTCCATTAGAATCCATCGCATGGTTTTTTGTATTTCAACCAACGGAAAGGGTTGCTGTTGATCAAAACTCCTAGATGTCTTTGAATCGATGAATTTTTTTTTTACTTTTTTCACATTCTTCTTTTCTTCATCCCATTCTCAATAAGCGTGTTGTGCGTCCGATATTTCTGCGTGAATTCACAACAACGCCTTTTGCCTGTACGCGATAAAACCCGATTGGGTTGAAATTCCTGGGAGGAAATAAGTTGCAGACAGACAGATGGATGGGTAGACAAACAAAAAAAACCAGTTGTGTAATTTTCTTCGGTGGACTCAGGGCCCCTGGCACAATCGCCAACCGGAAATAGAACAAAATACCAAATGGAAACTGATTCCTCGTTTACACCGTAAAATTTTCTGTCAAAGTTTGTCTTCCGGAACGTCAGCGGGAGATGATTGTTGCTGCCGTTCTTTGTGCGAATCACATCTCTTAACGAGAAGGAATTACTTTTACTTAAGAAAGTAAAAGTAATTGTTAGGTTTGTGACTGTGATTTTGTGAGATTATAAATTACTGTCATATCCGCGATTTAACATTTTCACCAGTGTATCATGGTGTAACATCCGTGAAGATGACGTAGAAGAAGAAAGAAACTAATCTAAGTCTGTAACTTTGACAGTTTTGGTCGAAGTTGACTAGACGCAACTGAAACTCGACACATACTGACCGACTGGCCTTTTTCTAATAGAATTTTAGAAGGAACAAAATAAGTTAAGAAGGTGACCTACCCAACTTGTAACTTTTTGGCACTTTGGGCTTTTCATTTGCATCAAATTCGTGTTTTATGAATTTCAACTAAGTTATTTTAAGTCGTTTATTATAACCGGATGTGATTCGTTGCGATGAAATGAGGAACAAAGAGAGGATAGGTATGAAGATATAAAAAAAGTAAGAGAAAGATGGAGAAAGTGAGCCGTGAGGATAAAAAGGTGGGATATAAAAGAAAAGTCCTTATTGCCGACGTGCCGCGAATTTCAATTATTTTCCTCTATCCTTTGGCAAACATTGATTATTATACTTTGCCCGTTTTATACTTTTCTTTGCTCTTTCTAACCACCTCCGTTTTTCTATATCTAATTTTCCTGCCTATTTACTTTCTATTTCCACGGTACCTCACCACCCGTCGTAACTCCCCTTGTTCATTCACAATTTATTAGAATTATTTATTAATTCAAACGAAATGGTTGCTCTCTTTCTTGTGAGACACTTGTTCTTGCTCTCTAAATTTTCCTTGACACTTGTATTTCATGTGAAAAATGATTTTGTTCAGTTGGTAACTACTAGCTGCCTGGTACTCCGAGTATTGTCTCTCTGAAACAGATTTTTGGATATTGAATGATAGAAAATACCTTAAGACATTCAATGGTTTTTAGGAATATCAATAATTTAAACGAAGTAGAATCTGATCAGAATCTGATTGGTATTTGTATCACACCATTGTGATGGTACTAAACGTAATTTCTCCTACTGTCGACTGCATTTCATAAAAATATGAAACTATTCTCATGCACCTTAGTGTTTTCTGACCCTTCAAAAGAAACCTTACTGTTTTTACATCAAAGAAAACTTGCAGATGAGTAAGACTGATAATCCTCAGTTTATTCCAAATCATCTGCCATTGCTGCCATTCATTAAATTTGTTCCTCATCATGTTTTAGTTTTAAATTTTTTACGGCACACATCTCCGAGCTTTTTAACATCTTTCTTCCATTTCGTTTGTCCGCAAGCAAAAGAAAAAGTGCTCTTTTTGCTGTTGTCAGGTTATTTCCTACTCTTTGGTAGTAGAAAAGTTCTGCTTCCACTCACGCCACAGCGCAACAAATAAATTAAAATAAACCAGGTGTGTAATAAAAAACTTTTAAAACTGAATTTAAATTCTCTGCTGTTTTCTTTCTGTCGCACCGTCTTTGACACTTATTCGGAGTGTGGATCCGTTGGGTCACCCGGCTTTTGCAGACTCACAGAGTTAAGTTAAAGAAGCAGAAGCATGGCAGAATTCCTTCGTCTAAGGATAATTTAAAAAGGTTACACTCCGGCTCGAACCGACATTTACATTTATAATTAGATCATCCCCATTCGGCCATGAATTTGAATTAGTAGAGGTTAAGCACATTTCGGTTTTGTTTATAACTAATACAACCCGGAGTTTTCAACCCTCTTTTTGTCTTTTTCATCTTATTATTCTGAACAATTATACAGGTTACTGACAGGCATTTCCACAATTCAAAAATTTTCGTCGGAAAATAAATCTCAAAAGAAGTTGAATTAGCTGTGATTGAGAAATTGTGATCGATTCTTGCGATTGATGAGAGAAGAATGAATCTTCTGAAACACAATTGAAATGAAAAATAAAACAGGTCCATATGGTAGTGGGATTCAGTGGTGTACAGCCACAAAAGAAGAAAGGGTGACAGAGTGAAATGGTAGAAATGCAAGCATATGGTTCTAAACACAGAAAAATAGACCCGACAAGATGAAAGCAGGTTGGGATATTGAGAAAAATACTTTATAAGAGATTATGACAAGTAGTGTAAAATAAAACGAGTAACAGTGCACAAAGAGTAAGGCTCATACGCTACACCATTAGTATTTATAAATAATATAGAAATAACTGTGTTTTGAATGGTGATTCTTAAAATGGCAAAAAGAAATTAACTTTTTTGTCTGTGAGAGATTCCAGAAAGTCTACTTACATCGCCTGAAGCATCTGAAATTCTGCTTTCTGAAGGATTCTTTTATCTCTTTATCGGACACAATTTTTATTTTAGAAGAGAATACTTAAAATTTACCTTAAATTAGGATAAATTTTTTAGAAATGGAAATACTTAAGTGGTTTAATGTTTGTATTCCACAAAAATTCTAAAAACGTTGTGCGAAAGTAAAAGTAAATGGGAAATTGAAAAACATTTGAACTTTAATGAAGTCACACAACAGGGAAATGGAAAGTAAAACAAGAGCACTGCAGTTCTGATTGAAATTCATTAAAATTAAATTAAATCAAACAGATCGCTTCAAATATGAAAATGCTCAGATGAAACAACATCTTAATTTTGTCGAAATTGCCAAAAAAAAAGGACTGTAAAAATTTTGTTTGACTGAGGCAAAGAACAATGACTTTATGGTGCAAGCCAGCTCCTGACATTCTCATTATTTTCACATTTGTGTTCTAGAAAGTTGTGAAACGTAAAATCCATAAATGTACAAATATCATCTGCTTTGACAAGGTGAAAAACCTCGGAGTTGCCTTCTTCCTTTTGTCTTTCTCTTGGAAGGACAGAAAATCCGCAGGAAATTTTCTAGACAAAGGAGTACGCACGCGGACAAATTTACGAATACGTGCAAGCAAGCAAGCACACTTGAAATATAAATTGTTTAATATTTTAAACCTTATTTAAAAAGAGTATCCTCGTGGAAACCGCAACACCTTAACGCACGACAAAATCATTTTATTTTTATGAATTTCAAAAAGGCTAAAGGTCAATCGGGAAGAAAAATCTGTATTAAGCGGAGGCCGGGTCCCTTTTTTTCTTCTTCTGCAAAATAAAAAAAAAAAAAAAAAAAAAAAAAAAAAAAAAAAAAAAAAAAAAAAAAAAAAAAAAAAAAAAAAAAAAAAAAAAAAAAAAAAGCAACGGAAGGTCAGAAGAAAATTAACGTGGCAGAAGATATTTGATGTGTCAAACTGCCAAAGACCCGTTTTGGTACTTAAAAGGGCCCTCGAAAATTGCAGGATCAAAATTAACTTGTGGATCTGTTGAGAGAAAAATAATTTTATTTTTCTTTATCAAAAGTAATGACAATTATACTATGCCACCATATAAACTATTTTCGTTAAAATTTAAATGTCGGTGAATTTCTCTTGAGATAGAAAACCATCACTCTGGAATCGATAACAAAGCAATTACATCGAAGCACTTGCCAAACGAGGAGTGCAATTCATTTTCTGTTGAGAGCGCCTGAATATGGAAGGCGACCGGGACAGAGAGAGAGGGGGGGAGGAGGAGGAGGAGGAGGAGGAGAAGGAATGAGGCCTGTTAAGAAAATACTGTGTGGAACTGAAGTAGACTACGATGAAGTGGAATAAGAAGGGGCAGAAACAGAAGCAAAAGGACGAGAGCAGAAAAATTTAAAGCCACGACGGGGAATTGGCACCTTCACAAAGGAAAAAGGCAGGAGTGTTGTTGTCACGCAGGATTCCCTCGCATTTTATCGCCTGGACGGATTCCAGCCAAGACGTGGCAAATGTACTGAGATAATTGGTGAAGGATGGTAACTGAAGATAGCACAATGCCACCGCGATCTCACCCCCGACCCTAATCGACGCCATATTTTCAATTTTTCCTTTTCTCCCACAATTACATTGCCTCCCAAACCTTCTGTCGTACCAAATCATCTATTATGTATACTTCTATATATATATATATATATACACCTTTTCTTGGGCGCACCGTAGACTCTCACCAACAGTCGTTCATGTTTTATCCACTTGACAGTGCCTTTCGGCCTTTTCCATTTTCCTGATTTAGAGTCCAGTTCTATCCTTACCTTATATATTGAATTTTCAGTACAATTCAATGGGTTTTTGGCAACTTTCAATGCCGTTGCGATGCCAAGAAAACCAAACCGAGTCACCTGATTTTGTATCAATTGACGTCAAAAATGTTGGAAGAATCTAGATATAACAAGAATTTATGAACCTGAACCTGAACCTTTATGACCCTGTGCCTTTTCATTATTTAACGAATTGAAATTTCTCATCGACCTCATTAACTTCCACTTTTATGTCGCATCGCATTGTCGTAATGCTAAGGCCAATGTAGGCATTCTTACAATAAAAGATATTTAATATTTTTAAACGTTTAAGGTACTCTTGGAATTTTTTCTGATTTGACTGAAGTTGAACGGTAATCTGTCACCATTTATTTTTAAAATATAATTTGGCGTTTAAATAGAGTGATTATTTATTCCTGCAAAAATGTATGGGTTTCCCTGAGTTCTAATTAATTTAAAACTACTTCTAACAATGTTACAAATGAAATAACTTGAAGCGATTAACAACAGGATTTAACATTCAGGTAACAACTTTCTCTTAGGTGAAGGTTTCCGTAAGTCTTTCCTTTAATGTAAGATCCCATCTTGTGCTAAATTTTTAATCTTTCAACTATAAATAATAATAAAAAAAACACCAGATAAACAAGAAAATTTAAAGTTGTGAGCCGATTTTTAATCAGAAAAACCGTCTCCAAATCAAATTCAATGACTGGGGATAATCTTTGGTATTAGGGATTTTGGGATATAAATCTCAGATTAAGCAAATACAAGCGACAGAATTTTCTGTCGAACTTTTCTCTGTTGGATAGAAAATACACCTTCGTCGGCTTAGCAAAGAAACTATTTCGGAAAATGTTCATCCTCTGTCTATTACAACTACAACGAATTCGTATAGAAGAAATATAACATTTCTTAAATGACACATAATGTTTCCTCTTTTCCATGGATCTATTCATAACATTAAAAGTCAGTTCAATCCAATCTAATTTTCATTAACGAATACAAGCACATAAAATTGTATTTACAATCTACATTGTATATTTATAATATACAATTTACGGATTTCAGTAAAATTTGAAAAAATTTTAGAAATCAGTGTTGAAACATGTTTACAAAAATGAGACGCGTTCTTACCTAAAATTTGTAACTCATAAATAACTCATAACGTATTATGCAGTCTTTATTTATCAATTAATATCTCTTATAATGATTGAAGGAGTTTATTATATTATTAATTATACATCAGGCATAATTTTCAGAAAATTTAAAGCAACAATGATGGATGTTCCACTCAAAATACTTTGGGACAGATGAGTAATCTTTGACGAGTACGCAGCAGCACTCAAAACCTTTGGTGAATGCCAATATTTGAGTGCAGAGTATTAAATAAATGAGAAAAAAGGAAATAAAACCAATATAATACTACTGCTAATACCAATTTGCTAAAGTTGTATTAATAGAATTAATAGAGACGTTGTCCAGAAGAAGAAGAAAAATTATCATTTTGTGTTAAGAATGGTGGTGAGCCCCTTTACCGTTTAACATCCATGTGGAGGCAAAAATACGAACCAATTCGATATTATATTACATAATTATTCAATATATGGCTGTTGGTTTTTTAGGATACTGTCGCCTGAGAATAAATTATGGTATTTCTCAGTTGGTTGTTGGTTGTTCGGCGCCATCTTGGGATCTTCTTTCTCCCAGCAACTTTCTAAATGTTTTAGTCTATTCTGCTTCTTCATTGAGGATGTGACATATTGTAAGGTTTCTTCCAAGTCCTACATCTTTTCTTGAAATCCTCTAAAATTCGGTATAAGATATCTTACACCTGTCGTTCTTGTTGTAGAAAATTTTTTAACAACAGCAATGATGTTTATGCATTGACGATTGCGTTGATTTTGTCAACTTTTCTCCTAACAACTCGATTTGTACATTATTTATCGGTAAATTCAATTTCAAAAAACAACTATTTGAAAAATCCAATCGATCAATTTGAAATTGGAAAATTGTTTCAGAACTTTTTTGTCCCTTTCAAGGTTCTTTGCCTAAGGCCTTTTTTTCTACCACAAATTATCTGTTGGACTTTACAACATTGAAAATTAATTTGTATAGGTAATTAGGACTGGGTCTTGCCATTGGTTGAACTTTCTCCTCCAAAATTCCTTTTTTAACTTAATCTCTTAATAGAAAACTTATTAGAATCACTCGTCTCTTACAATTTATAGAGAAAATCACTTGCGAGTTAGAATTTAATTTCTGGTGAGTCTTTTTTTGGCTTCTGGGCGTTTTCTCACATCGAAGTAGCAGTTTGAGTAGTTCGTTTTGGAAAATTGTACTTATAAGCTATTATATAAATTTATACAGTTGGGTAGTAGAGAAATTTATTTTCATTTCTTAACTGCAGAAACCGCAGTTCGAGAGGCCAGAGATGGTGATCTCCGCTTTCAGTAAAATCAAACATATATATATAAATTGTACGATATGTGAACATCGTAAATTTTCCAGCATTCTTTCCCATACGTGGTGACTCCTTCTATTGGAAAAGCCATTGCCGAAACATGTTGGAAAATTCGCCTTAAATCCAATCGTAAAAATATGAAATTAAAAATGAGTCAGTTTTAAAATGGGAATAAAAGGCATTATAAAAGATGTGAACATGCTGTAGGAAAGAAATCAGGAGAGCAACGTGCTGCTTCTGAAAAAAATTTCGATTTCATTCATTAATATGAATGATTGACTGACTTGTCCAATACTGCATGTTCGCACCGTACAGCTTATACAGTACCGCTGCTTTACTTTGCTCCCGAGTCGTCAATAAGACATTCAATAAGATTCAATTCTTTTAAATTCTTTTTATTGTCTTTAAACGTGTTAATGCCAGAAAAGTATTATCATGAGGAATCATCATTCTTTTTAGTGGTCTTTATAATTTTTTAACATTGTCGAAAACAATATTGTTTTAAATTAAATTCAAATCACGGCTGTAATGTGCATGTTTTACTTGTACTTATACATAGTTAAATTAAATGTATTTTTTAAACTTTCACCATATGCTCTGCTTATTAACTGCTCTCCTGTAAAACATAAGTGGTTCCTCTTTACGTAGAGGAGTAAATGAGTCAACGTCTGGAACGGCTAGAAAGGTTATTTCAAATGCACAACAGGATAACAAATTTCGCGTATAACCAAATAATTTATAATTCTTAAAATTAAATATTACAACTTGCTATCACAAAAAAATTATGACTATTAGGCAGGAACATAATTCCATTGCCGTCTCCTTTTCGAGAATATAAAGTTCAGTAGCCAAACAAGGAACGGTAAAATGAGAAAAACTACGCTTAGAACGTGAATGCAGAATGTGTAGCTCTTTGTGTAGTCTCGCAGGAAACCTGAAATTATTAATGAGAGACAAAACAAAAAAATTGAAAACAAATAGCATGAGTGCCCCCAAGTACGTACCTACGAGCGGAGCGAAGATCATGATGCCTAAACCTCTGAAGAGCATGTGCAGTCCAAGGGCAGAGGGGAGTTTGTCTGGTGCGACGTGGTCCGATATGCTCAGGTTGAAGTTGCAGATTATTGAGGCTCGAACAAAACCAGTTACGGAAGCCATAATGAGGATGCCTTCATATGTGTTCTGAGAAACAAGAACTGAAAGAATAAAGAATAAATGGAAAAGATTTTCTTGAAAGAAATGAAAAAAATAGGAAACTTCATCAGAGAAGAACTTGAGCGTGAAATTTTTATGCGAAATTGTAACAGAAAGAGCACAAGAGGAGGAGTGAAACGAAGAATATGAGAAAGAGATTCTTTCGTGCGACAGAATAATAAAACAATGAGTACAAATTTAATGTTACACGAGAAATAACAATATTAATAGAAACTTTATCCGTACAAAAACTGTAAGTACCTGATCTTGCTATTGCTGACATGGCGGAACCCACAAAGAAAACAGTTTTACTTCTGATTTTCAGACTATCAGTAAAAACTGGTACGACAAGACGACCCAAAATGTCGGCACCTGACAGGACGCTCATGCACAGAGCAATGCGAGGCCTCGAGTACTCAGCACTCTGAAAATTTCACTCAAAAGTTTGTAATTTTTAAGAATTTAATTTCCTCATCAAAAGCACCTAACGTCATACCTCAAGGTAGAACGGCAGCAACATTGAGAAAGATGTATTTGCGATGTAAACAAAAGCAAGGCCCATAATAAGAGGTATAAAACGAGTGTCAAACAGCAGCTCTACGTTTGTCGGTCCCATCACTTTGGTCAGTAAACAACTCTTTTTGGTGCTTGTGTAGTCGTAATTCGTTATTTCGGAATATTCTAAAAACCAAAAAATTAAATAAATAAATAAAGAAAGAAGAGCCCAAAGGCGATACAAAGGTGATATAAAGGCCAAACAATACTGTAAAGTAGAAAGTAATTTCAAATTCACGGGTTCAGAGTTCAAATATGAACTCATCTTGCTCAAAGTTGAAATCCGTAAGAAACACAGTAAAACATGAGGTGGACAGCAGCCTTCACCAGGTTATAAGCCAAAATTAAATCACAAACTTCTTTATCATTCGCCAACATTTGAGAAAGATTTAGGAAACCCCCAAGTTTTATCATTTAAATGTCTTAGACGACAGTGGAAGTTGGCGAAAGTCAGGGGCTTGACTGCTGGGGGATGAGGAAGGACAACTTCCGGAGCCGCAAATCCATTTCCGCCAAACTAGCATTAATTAAGAGATTTGATCTGAACGTTGGTGAAAATGGCCGGAAATTCTCACCCGTCGAGTCAACTGTTTCCGGTTTGTGTTCCTCTGGCGCCCCGTTGCTGGAGACATCGCTCTGAAATCAAACGGATGAGACAAGTTGGTGATCGCGTTCATCTTAAGAAGAGCCCTTGGTGTCTACTAAGAAAGTTTTGGCTAACCATCTGTTGTTTTACGGGTCGGTAGAGCAAAGCTCCAACAAAGGCGTGCAGGGCCAGTCCGGAGAGGATCAGGAGTGTACCGTTGAAACCGTATTCCTTTTGCAAGTAATCGACAAGGAATGGAAGAAACATCTGACCAATTCCTGTACCTGTGAAAGCCAGTCCAACGGCCCTGCCTCTCCTCTTACTGAAATATGTGTTAATGACGACGAAAGTAGTTGGGCTGAGGAGACCCATACCGCACCCTGTGAAATTATAAATTACATTTTGTAATAAAAGGAACGGTGGCGCCACAGAGGCTCTGAAGCTTGCTGATTTCAAATTCAGAGTTTCTGGTAGTACTACACAGAGCAAGACTGGACTTTCAATTAAGCTTGATACTAACCTGTGAACACACTGTAGGTGAAAATAAATTTAGAAATAGAATCAGCAAAGGTGGTCAATAGAAGGCCACCAACAACAAGAAAAGATCCAACAGCTGCCGTCTGCCTGCAAGAAAACCTCTTCATCAGAGGCCCAATGGCAAGTCCAGAAAGGTTGAGGGTGGTCGTTTGAACACCCATGACAACAGAAGCACCGCCTGTGGCTATGTCAAGTTCCGACAGACGCTGAATGAAGAGAAGGCCGAACACAGAGATAAGGGCCTGCGTGGTCATCTGGAAGTAACACACACTGATAGATCAGATCTGTAAGATCATTCGATAAGTAGAACACGAGTGGATTAACAGTTTAAAATCACTCACATTGCTTATAGCTACGCCTAGGACGACGACCCATCCCCAACCTCCGTCTGGTTTCTCTTTCTTTACTGCAGAAGGATTGTTGTCAAAGGTACATTGCACGCTGTTTAGAGGAACAATATTTTGACAAGGTTGTAAGCCCCTCAAGGAACTAGGGTGGATGGCATCGTTGCTACTCTGAAAATGTAACAAGAAGTATGTCAACCAAGATAGAGTGATCTTTATGTATTGTTCACTTCCTATGTAACTCTGTACGTTCAATCACTGCTACTAACATAAACGTCAACTTTTTAATTGACATTAATGTTGGGTGTCAATTCAGTTAATGTTCTAGGCTGTCTGTTTACTCAAAATTCGATTCGCGTTGAAATTTTCATGAAAATAATTCTAAATTAAAAAGTGAACGAAAAATATTACGTTGCGTAAATTACTTTTAATTTTGCATTAATTATTTTAATATTGTTAAACACACTTTTGGAATAATTAGCGTGCATACACCTGTAATACATCCAAAAGTTAGACAGTGAAGTGTTAATTTCTGGCGTTCACCGACACTACCCCAAGCACAGTTAAAACGATGACTAAAGGTAATTATTCATTTTATACGACATATTACTTTATACCACAAGAATATACTTATATTACTTGTATCTGTTCTAATTGTCAGACCTTGACTAATTCCCATGTTAACACCCACATATCACAAGTATTTTTGAACCATGTAACGATAAGATTAGACAAGTAACTGACTGACACACATGCACTCGTAGAATCATTCACTCACAAATACGCAGACGTACCAGAAGTTCTTCCTCGCTGTCATCGCTGCTCCAACTGCTACCCGAAGACATAGCGACCCTGGTGATAGCTCTGGTCCTTTTGCAACAGGTACGTATACCATGGTCAAATCAGGTGCCAAAATCGTCCTTGAACTCCACACTCTATCGGTCCTATCGTTTTATCTATCACAGATCCATTAAATTTTAAATAAATTCTGATCTGAGTGATCACATAAACTCTTAATATTTGTAGCACCGTGTTTTGCCAGATCAGGAGACCCGTTTGCGAGGTGATAACTGTCTTGTGGGATTTTTCTCACTAGGAAAGCACAGCACCCTGCACAGGTAGTCAATCGAATAAAACTTGTCAAAATGAATGTATGACGTAATCAGAGTCAGACCACCTGAAATAGTCAAAAAAATGAATGTTGTGATGTGAGAGAATGAAAACCTGTACTTTTTTTTGGGACTTTTGGACTTCACTACTTCTACTACAACTGAAACCTTAACATGTTAAAAAAAAGTCTCCTTAAGATTTTAATAAATCTTTATTATTATGTTTCCCTTCATTGCTTATGATCGCTTACGATGATTCTCTTTAAGATCCCACAGAAAACTTAATTTTAAGAAAACAAAAGTGTCTCATCTCATCTTCTCTTTGAATTTCATTGACTTGAATTGCCCTCGATGGAAATGGTGGTTTGTCTCCTTTATCTTTTTTAAATTTACAGTATTATAAATTTTGGTAGGACCGATTCGAGAGGAAATTCACTAACTTGATTTTTGCTTCAGATTTATTTAGTTTATTTATTTAGTTCCAACAATGCTTCGTTACAGCTGGCAATTAAAAATATCATCCTGGTTGGCAGGGCAAATGCCTGGTACCAATCTCGTTCAGACACAGTGACAGATAATTCTTACAAGTGTAAATATTTAAATAGATTCCTCTTGGTTGATAAAATCAAATAGAATAGTTTCTACCGCGCCAACATTCAGTCATTTGGTTGAGCTGGTCTTGCTGTCATGTAAATTTGTGAATTAAATTTTTTTATTTCAGTCGTTTCATGTTAGCCTGTACAGCACTTTTCTTTCGGCAATAATAAGTCTCGTCTTGTTTTCAGACATAAATGATTTCCGTGAAACAATTATCCGTAATATTATGTAAGTACCAGTGACGTTTACATAACTCTGGAAGCGAAGTAGACTGTGTCAGGGTGTAATATGGCAAAAAAAAAGAATCCGGAACGTTTCCCCAGTAGTTGAAGAAAAAAGAAATAGACTTTTAGCACTCAGTAAATTATGTATACAGCAAGAGAGCGCGAGTGGGAAGAGACAGGAAAAGTTCCCGAGGGATCCTCCACTACTTATTTAAATCTTTCTAAACCATCTAGCACTACAAGAAGTTGAATTGTAGAGAAATTCTCCTTTTTTTTTACTTTCACATGTTGAAGCTGCCACGCAATGATTTTCATCTGTTCTTTGCCAGTTTCTTCTGCCCGGTTTCGCCCCTGAAACTTTCTTTCATTTCCACACATTCCCATTACAAACATAAATATAGTTTTTAATGCATGCTTTTCCTCTCTTGTTCTCTCTACTTGTGGTATCTGTTTTCAATTTTGAAATTTTCATTCTGTCAATTTATTCATCTCCGTCGATAAATTGGTTTTCGCTTCTTTCCGGATTATTGCCGTTTTTTTTTAAACAATTCAACAGTTTCCAGTTTCCTCATTTTCATCCTCACTCCTGAGTTTCAATTTGCTGGTTTCCTCATTCTACCAAACGTGCACATACGAATCTCCCTTCCCCCCTCCCCATTTCACTCATCATGTTACACCATATATGACAAAAAAAATTCAAGGCTTGCGATGTGACGTTTCTATTGAACATAACGTACCATTTTGAAAGCAATAAATACTTAGATTATTTACTTAATAATTAATATTCGTGTAATCTCATCATCTTTAAAAGGCACTCAATGTAACCCAGAATGGTAATTAAGAAAGCTACCAGAGCGGAAAGTGCAAAAAAGGAAGAACAAAGTTGAAGTTTTTGCTTGACGAACATCTGCCAGAAGTGAGTCAAGAAACACACTCAGAATAATGTGAAAGTAGTGTCACCCGTCATTCGTTGATGACTAGTCATCATTAAAGTTGAAATTTCAATGGAGTATTGTAGCCGAAAACCTCGTTCACAATAGTGTCTTATCGGTTTCCTTCCTCCTCTTATCAAAAGGGTGAGATTTAGGACGGATGATTACCTCTCTCCTCTACCTCTGATGTTAGCACTACAATGGTTGTATTATTGAGTGTTTGTTGCGCTGTGTTTTATAAAACCATTTTTTAGGCAATTCTTTGAGATGGAGGCTGGCACGAAAGTAAAAAATAAATTATGAGGAATTTACAAGGAGCAAGTGAAATAAAAATAAACTAGAAATTACTAGAAGTAAGTTGTGTGACAGCGCAAGAGGAGCCATAAAAAAATACAAGTAGTTGAAAAAGGCGAGTGACATAACAAGGGTCATGAAGAGAGGTGTGAAATGATCCTGGAAAACCTGAAAAGGTCGGTAGACGTGAAAAAGGTTTTAAAAAAACTACAGGAATCGTATGGGGATACAAAAAAAGGCAAGAGAGGATAGTCTGCCCTCAGTGGAGTGTACAAAACACTTTGAAATTCGATGCTTTCAGAATTAAGAAAAACAAACAAAAATATAAGGAGAAATACTCCAAGGTGGCTAATTGTGGAAAAGGTAGAAATGGATGTAAAATTACGTGAAAGGCAAGAAAAATATTTAAAATTAAACAGGTTAAGCAGATGACAAAAAGGAATGAAAAGGACGAAGATGGTAGAAAATGAAAAGCTAAAAAAATTTTCTTAAACAAGTTGATTGAAGCAATTAAAGTCACATGGGCTCGTGTCCTTTGACTCTTTTCCTTTGAATAAAAATAATATTCACATTGCATTTCGAGAGGCAGAAAGGAGCGAAAGGACGAAAAGCAACTGAGATGAGAGCAATTAGTTGATTATAAAACAGTTTCAGCAAAAAACAGGGGCCGTTTTGACTGGCAATTAAATTGCTGATGGGCCCCTGCCCCCACGAACTTTTCTCCAAAGTGGTTTTCCTTTGACTTTTACAGTCTTTAAGGCGTACCAAGATTTTACTGTTTTGGAAGTGTTCGATATAATAAGTTAATCAATTTTCCTTTTATTCTAAAAAAGAGTTCTAGGCTCTGCAGACTGTCACCTAACTGACGTAGCCACCTTGGCTGACTTTAACTTGCATTCTTACGATGAAACTAAAGTTTCTCCCATTTTCTCTCCTTTCTACATCTGTTACATTTGTTCGCCTTTTGGGTCAACAGGCAAGGCTCTAAAATAGGCTCTTAAAATAGACAAAATGAGTTTTGTATATTCAGAAGACAAATAATAGCATTCAAGGAGCTGCGAAGGAAAGGGAAAAGACGCAGGGCAGATGTGGAAGGCCTGCTCTTAAGAAACTAATTCAAAAAGTCTAAAGAAACAAGCAAATCAAATATTTTTCGGTAATTAAATATTTTACGATATTTCATAAAGGGAAATGTAAAGAATAATTTAAGTTACTTGAACATTTCAAAACTAAGTCAATGAAGTACTGTACGCTTGATTGTTTCATTAACACTCCAAACAACACTGGATAAAGCAGGTAAACTACTATAAAAACGCTTCAGTGTCATCAGAAGTCGGAAGAAAAATTTCGTTTATTAAAAATTATCAAATTCTAAATAATATTTTTCCAGATTTGGCATGCAAGAGATACATATTGGACAGAAGTGGAAAAGAATTTCCTACTCATTCAGTTCAGTTTTTCAAAGAAATTTCCACTTTTGCCCTACGTAAATTAAACAAATTACAGGTACCTGTAGAAGTTTAGGCCAGTTCACAGAGTGAATGACAACTTTCCTCACTCTGCAAAGGCGACTGCCGCCTCAAATCAAAAGAAACCAAGAGTACAATAATTAAAATTTACGAACCTTACTCAAAAAAATGAATTGAAAATAATCTTGATACTACTCATTCTGTCGGTAGAAAGAAAAACGGAAGGAGATAACTCCGCAGACGAGAAATTCACAATCGACACAAACAAATCACGTAACAAATAAACAACAAAACTTGTTTATTTGACAAACACACGGTTTGTTGCCCGATCGTTTCAGGTATTTCACACGGCAAAAGGAAACCATTCCTTGTATGCTTAATTTAAAACTAAATCTAAGCAGATACCTGACACCTGTTGAACTATTTTGTTTAGTCAACTACAAAATGTCCTATGTGCCGGTAGACGAGTAAAACCGTGACGATGGACGATGAAAACTACACATTTGAATTTAGAAAAGGACACAGAACCTTAGAGAGCAGTAACGAAGTGTCCCATAGGCGACATGGAAACCATTGCCGTGGAAATATTTAAACCCAAACAGGGGAATCCCAAAATATTTAATATCTTTCAGTTACAGATAGGTAGTTGACTTTAATTTTCGTTTACCGTTACTAGTGCGTAGTTTAAAAGGCGTCATTAGTTTTAAATTAGTTTTTTTTTAATAATTTTCTCACGTACTTCGGGTAATACGTTCCTTTGTTTTTAACGGTTATGATTTTTTTCATTGTTGCAAAGAGCAAAGATCTATCAGAATCTGCACAAATGTACATCGGTGACAGGACCCATACCTGATACTTCAGAGTCAAGCCAATTTACCGTGTCAGGAGGTCTTAAGAAATGTCCACATTTTGTCGATGATACTCATCACTACTATTTAATCACTCTCACTTTCGTGCAACAGTCATCTTGTGTTCAACATAACCTCACACAGGAGATCGTTCAACCCGGACAGCTGAGTAGGTCCCACCACGACAAAAGGAACAGTGCAACAAAGGGCGAATGTGACGGTTCGACACGGATAACAAAAGAGTACCAACTTGCGTAAAATATCAATTGCCCTAGTTTATTGACTTAAGTACCCGGTTAAAACATGGCGTCCGTTCCAGTCCGAAAGTGAATGGTTTTTTTTTGCTATTGGAACCTGCTTTCGTTATTTGCACACCTCTATGACGGCAGGTACCAGACTGAAAGCCGGTAAACACGAACACTTTCATTCGAAACTCAATCAAATTGCTTTCAGTGAGCCGTTTCATTTGGTATTGGTCCGATAATGGCAAGACTCTGACTTTTATCTTAAAGTCTGCTTCCACGTCAAGCCTCAATTAATTCCAGCCTAACTCCCAACCTACACAGGTACCTCTGGTTTTACAACTTGTCACGTCTTTTGCTGGCTACGTAAACATTTTCACATGGAATGCTTTTGTAACGTTGGCATAACATCACAGTAACTACACTTGGTATTTTGGTCGTTAGTTTGAAATTTTAGGGCTCTGGTCGAAACCACTCGAACCAAGAAACTGAAAATTGCGTATTTAAAAAAAAAGAAACTCGTCATCTGTTTATTTTGTCATACTGAATTCATCAATTCATTGCACAAACTGTAGAAAGGCTTTGATGAAAATATAATCGTACTCGAAAATATATACAGATTTTGAAAACTTTACGGCTTCAGTCTTAATGAGAATTTTGATCTTGCAATATTCCTCTAGCTAAAAATTGGTAGCAAAATGAAATAAGAGTAGTCAAAATTTTGACGACAACATTTTTAGCAATCTCAGGTTTCTCACATTTATTTACTGGTTCATTTAGAAAATTTCCAAATAAAAGTTTCAAAGTCATCCTACCGCTAAGAAGCCATTCTTTTGTTTTTCGTTACACTCGAAGACTTTGAAGAGTAATAGGAAACTATTAGTTATTTTCTGAGAAGGTTGTGCAAAATGAAAAAAAGAAAAGTCTGAATTTGTAGCAGGTAGATGAGTACCAGACGGTTGAAATGACACAGAGTTGATTTTCTCAAAGTTTCTACTTCGTCGTTTGATCTAAAATCAAATCGGACAGTTGTTTTTATCATACAAAGAATTAATCAAAGGATCCTAAGAATTAATGGCCACTGATATCAATATCGAATTATGACAACGATCGAACGATGTTACTTTAGCTTACAGAGAGCACATGTGAGTTACTTTAGAATTCTTCTCTTGTTTATTTAATGCTTGAATTGGTACTTGGATGTGGACTGTCCTGCCAGAAAATGTCTGGGTGATTTGCTTTTTTATTTTCTTTCTTCTCATTTTCATTGCTTGAGTCTAGTGCTTACTACACGACATCTTTCCCTAAAATCTTCTCAGTTCTATTTCAACCCAGGTGCTTTTCTTTCCTTCCGCAACGATCTCTTGATCTTTACATGCTCAAAGAAATGGAAAAAATTGGATTAACTCCCTTCTCTTCCTAAACATATTGTCAAAATGACGTCACAGGAATAAAAAGGAATGAATTCATGAGCTACGACTTCACCAGAAGTTCTTGATTGTTCGAACGGGTTCCTGGTAGAAGTCCAGGTTTCTCACATTGACACGCACGCGAAAGAAACGCTCTCTCTTCTGTTCCTCAAATGTCATCTTTTCTCTTATTCTAAGAGAGTCATTAGAACCGAATGGAATTTGGCCGAACGAGTGGAAAGTAATTTGGAGAGGAAGCAAGCCCATACGAGGGAACGAGACAAAGAAGAAGAACCTTTTTCCCGGGAAAACCTTTGATTAGGAAAACACAAAATATGGTTTGATAAATAGAGCGTAAAGGGTAGTAGTTGTGGGTGGTTCTCAGGGGGTTGGTAACGGGGGCCGATGGCTAATGAGCGTCTGCTGTTGGCATTTTTCCTAACTCTGGGATCCGATCCAAATTGTGATTTACTTCTTTCTCTCTATTTAACACCATCATCATCATCATCATCGTAGCCATCGCCGACGCCGCCATAATCAGTTAATCATTACTATTTTCATATTTCTTGCGCCTATTATTTCTTGCTAATTAAATTTCAGACTTTGGCAAGATTTTCTAATTCGAACATAGGGCTCCTCGTCTTTGTACCCATTCAGGTTCGACGAGAAACGACCAGCAAAAGTCTTTGGCGATTTTCATGCAGCAGGTGAACAAAACAAAAGGTAAATTGCACGTTTGCTTTAATTAAAATGAATTAATGGCCGCCTGTGTGATACAAATCGACGTCATGTTCCTGTCGTACGTTCCCCAGGCCACATAATTGCAAACTTTCAAACCTGTTTTTCAAGCCTTCGGGGGATTCCCCTGTTTTTGTTCGGCTGTGTGTGGCCAGGTCCCACATTTAACTCACACTCTCTTAATATATTTGTCAATATTGTTCTGCCCTACTGCATTCCCATCATGTTCCCCTACCAATCAGACGGCCATAAGAAACTACACAAACTCTGTCGTGATGGACATTTCAAGATCAAGATCTGGCAGAGTTGCATAAATGTTGTATTCCCTTCTCTTTTGTTTACAAGAATATGCTTGTTGGAAAATAGTGGAAGATATTAAAAAAACATGAGTACTTAACATTTGAGTTAAAAAAAGTTTATTGTCTTCATGTCTTACTAAATACATATGTAAAATGAAAAATCATCTTAACAGAAACGGTCACCGTTTATGTGACATCAAAAAATTTATTTTCTGCATATCATCTTTACTTTGAATTGATTTTATGGTTTAATTGTAACTTCGGTTATCTTCTTATTTCACAGATTGCTATCGATCGTTGTGATAGAATTTGCTTTAATCAGTAAAAAGGTTCGCTTTCATGACAGACCTCGACAAATTTAAAACAAACAAAGAAACGATTCTTTTATTAGTCAAAATAATGTTTTCTTACACTGTAGACAACATAAAATGCGAAATATGATATGACGTTGGAATGCAGAAGGTACCTGAACATCTTCCCTGTGTATTAAACATGTACATTAAATCATTTCAAACTAATATATTATTAAAAGCGCTACATCTGGAAATTTCAAATTCGGCATGAAAGGAAATTCAGTTAAGCCCCACGCACCGGGTGCACGACGCCACTCAAATGGTCTCAAATTTTAATTTGAAAAAAATTCAAATATCTCCTCAGAGAGGTAATAAATCTATTAATCGATTTCTCTATGTACATAACTTTCCCGCAGATGCAGTGTTTTTCGTAGTTTCTCATCTTTAGATAATGGACGAGAAGAAAAAAGCAGAGAGAAGTTCCGTTCCAGGGGGAAAACCAATTTACGTTGCCGACGTATATAAATCACGGAGGTCTGTGGGTTTTGCAAAAACTGCAGCGGACCAGGAGGAACCAGAGAATTAAAATTTAACCCCCGGAATCTGACGTTTTATATTATTTTCAAACAAAAAGAATAATATAAAGTGTTTAATATAAATTTAAGAGAGAAACCGCTAGCCAATTGAAGATAAAATAAAATGTCGGTGTTGTAGTCCCTGAGATTATAAATAACTACTAACCACACTAATAAGACTACTTAATTAAATATAAAAAATTAATACTAACTATTAATAAATAGTACTCAGCATAATCGACACTTTATTAACATATTCGTTGGGTTTTTTTCTGACTTTCTGACATTAGTTATATTATGTAAAATTGTGTTGTAGTAAATCAGTGACAAGACTCGCAGGTATTTCTGCCTCAAAATCATATTTTATTAATGGGAATTACAGAAATACAATAATGTAGCACTTATATTAAAACTGTAACTTACAAGGTTGCATTATTTTTCTATAGCTGCTTCTCACAGCACCCATTAATAAATTATTATTTATTTAAAATTTTTCTGTTTGAAATATTTAAACTCTTTTTACTCTTTCATTTTTATGTAACCTGTTAAATTAAATTGTTCTCATTTTTTATTTAATCTTACGTTTTTCTTTTTCTTCTCTCTACCTTTGTCTTAAATTATTTTTGAAAGGATTCTTATGGTTCATACCATTTTTTAACGGTCTACTCGTTGTTATGTCCACAATTTTCATGTCAATCACACATTGTAATTATTATATTTTTTAATGAAATTTTTTATGATCAATGACTTCTTGTGCTAGTGGTTTGCTCGCGCTTCGTTATTAACACTCTCAACTTGTGTTACTTAGAAAGGGATTTTCCATATAATTTTGTGATTCTTTCCATCTCTAGTTTTTGAGTTTTCGTACCTCTAAAACACATTTAATATTAGCCTTTGGATTAGATTAGACACATTTCAAATTTAGTTCCCCCTCACCGACATTATTCCCAGCACACTAGAGTAATAATCAGATGTTACAGTTACTACACAATCCTAGTTTGTGAATCAGAGCTTTCCTTGAAATATAAATTTAATTTTTTACTTTCTCTTGATGATGAATGTGGTATTACCAAAACTCCGACTGATTCACGCACCTCCGGGGGAATTTGAATTTAAATTTAACATCGACATGTCCACGAGGGCTGCCATTGTTTGGGGAATTATTCGTTCAATTCCGAAATAATATTTTATGGAGTTAAAAAATGTTTTTTTAGTTAAATACTGACAAAGAAGAAGGAAGCTTCAAGGACGCAGAAAAATCGGAAAACGAGAAGTTTAAGAAATGACAAGAACAACAGAAATACCGAGAACGAGAAGAAAAGAAAAAAACACAGGTTATGATTTTTGTTTACAATCAAACGTTTCACAGTTTGTATTTTGTGCAGCACACTCATAACTTTATAACTTTTAAGACATAACTTTTATGTCGACTTTGCGTCTAAGTTCCTGTATATTTAGGTTGCTGATCCTTAGGTTTAACTGGATTTCAGGTAATTGTGTTGCAATGCTTCTTTTGTTTAATTCACTTATTAGAGTTTTTCCTATTTTAGTGTTTTTTAATAGAATAATTAGGTTAATTTTTTTTCAAATATTAACTTCAACAACGGACATATTTATCTATTTTTATCACTTACGGTCTAAAATAGGAGAAAATATTAATAAAATAAATTTCTTTCATTTCAATTCTAATTTTTATGAGGTGGAGTTACTTAATGTGGGGGTTGGAATTCTCATTTTAAATCCATTTCACTCTTGGTCGGTTCCAAAACTAATCTTTGACTATTTCTCCAAGGAAGAGAGTTTGTCACCACTAACCGCCATTATTCTCTTACATCAAATTTCTTAATCCTCCTCCTCCTCACCGCGCCGTTCTGACACTCACTGACTTTGATGATGAATTAGGAAATAAAAGATTGAGTTGAAATTAGAGGGTGGGACAACCATAAATTTTATGCTGCGTAGGGTTGTCGACCGTGACAAATGGCAAGGATGAAGCGAAAGGAAAAAATTAGAAGATTGCAGAAATTGATGAAAGCAGAAGACTCTGAAGGTGAACCGGAGAAAAGTCAGAAAATCGGATGAAATGTGATTGTTACGGTTCATGTGTTCGTGTGTGCCCTGAAAATTACAAGAAATGGAAAAAGTAACGGATTACATACAGAGAAACACAAGGGAAGTGAACTGGTGCCACGATGCTGATACGCTCTACTCCTCCCTGAAGGAAAGATCTTGTATGTAAACAAGTCAATCGGAGGAGGAAGTCAACCCGAAAGATAATTAAGATTGAGTCGTGGAAGGAGAGATCTGTGGATCGGCAAGTGAGAAATCGAAACATTCTGCTACCACGGTTCTCACCCTCACAAAGGAGAATGCTGATAAACTCCAAATGAGCCTTTTGCCCGCGTTTACAGAGAAATCAAAAGCAGGAAGAATTGCTTCCAAGTTTAGAAAGTGTCAGTAGGCACCATAATTTGAACTGATTAAGTTTCCTGTCACAGGAAAGTCACCTTTTGGGTTCTTTGTCGCCCACGAAATTGTATTGCGAATGACAAATCCTTTCCCCTTGGAGTCTGGCTAAGCATAAAATTTATTATGTAAACACAGCAAAGAGTTTTTGTACTTCTCTCTCCCTTTCTACTTTGATTTCATCACTTTACTACTTCGTTGTAGTACACTGTTTTCAAAGAAAACAATCAAGTTTGACAAAGATGGCAGCTTATTGTTTCTTTATTAGTGAATAAAAATATAATTTGCTTTGCTGCTTCAAAGCTTTGCAAAATCAACTTTCGCACTCTCACACATACTTACTCTAATGTATACATAATATGTATGTTACACCCTTGCTGTCTATTAACTCTCCTATTTTTAAAGTCGTTTACATTGTATTTAAATTATGGAATGTAACAATTCAACTTTATCAGTGGCGTTCTCCTGTAGGATTTCTTCACCGTAATGATCAAGATAACCAACAGAAGAAATTTTGCTTTCTTCTGTGACCCTTCTTTTTCTGCCCTTTCAAACTTTGACAAACGAAATTGAACCTTCATTTGAAATGATAGTGAAATCAATGGAGGAACCTTTTAATCCGCCCAGTAATTTCTTCCACCTTCCAACCAATCCGTTCACATTTCAGTTTCATCGTCTTCCTTTGGGTTCGCTTACCTACTTACCCACATGACTCATTTCACTTATTTTCTAGTTAATAAGAACCAGGATTTTTTGTGACACTTTCTATCGAATTTAATACGATTTTACGGGGTATGGGGGATGATGTGAAGAGTGCAGAAGAAAAGCAAAAATATGGGGAGATGCGCATGTTTACCCAAGATTCTCGCATCCAGTGCACAAAAGATTAAAATGGAACGAAACGTTACAAAACATCTGATTCGATGAACTAAAATAACTCCTTTTGTTTGTGGGGAGAGACACCACTAAAATGGTTCCATTAATTAATCTTTTTATGTGTCCCATCATTTGAGACAATGTCTCGGTTCTGTCTAATTTAAAACAGAAAAATTAACTATACTTAAGTAATACTTGTCACGTGCCACCATGGCAGAATTCTGTGCAACGTGAAAGCTGTGTTATTGCCCTTAACTCAGTAACAAATCCAAATGGGGAAAAACCGAAAACAAAAGGTCACAGAGAACATAAGCAGAAGAAAGACGAAAGAGAAGAATCGAACCGTAAGTAGTCGTTAATTCACAAGGTTTCAACAAGAGTTCATAGAGAAGTAAGGTTGCATAATTAAGAAAATTAGATGACCACAAAACAAAAACAAAAATTCAAGAAAGTTTGAGGAAAAACACAAAGAATGTAATTTGACAAGTGAACAACGGAGGAATGGAATTCAACCTCCGGACTTCGACGAAAAAATGTCTGGAATTTTGCATATTGCACGACATGATTTTCATAAAAAAATGCCCCCTTCTTTCTTAAGAAAATATTTAATGGAAGGAAATATTTAATGGAAAAATTGGGCAACCAGCAGACAAAAGTACACTAACTATTCAGATTTTTCTAAAATTTTCTAGGATTCCCATCTGTTAAGATATGCTGAAGGATTGCTTATTTGTCATGTATGCGTTAATCTAATGACACTGGGACCAACAACTGTCCAATTCCACTTGGTCTAAGATTAAATTCAAAACCAACAAAAAATTTATATTATTACTATTGCTATAGGATTATATTACTTAGAGAAAGTAGAGAAAAACTCCTGGTTAGGAAATTTGCATAATTTTGTCTCGTAAGAACGCTCCGACATGCCTAGGTATGTATTCCAATACAAAAGAAAAAAATGTGGAGAAATGAGCAGAGCAGAAACAAAATTCGAAATGTAAATAATATTTCAACCAAGTCAAATAATATCAATCAAGAAGGGTAAAAGAATGGAACGACAGCGAATGTCGAATGTAGAACGTAACGCGGTACGAGAAGGGCAGAATTCGTAGAATCAGAAAACTAAAGTTGTAGAAGCACAGAAGGCATATTAGAAATGTACCAAGGCATTGCAAAACACAAATACTGCGGTAAGAGAGCGAAAAAGGATGAAAATGAGTAAAAACAAGCTATGCGGCATGGAGTGCAAATAATACAGGTAAATTAAAACGAATACAAAAAGACACAAATAAAGGGAAAATAAACACGTAGAACAATACGGTGTATATAAAAAAGAACATACCAGATACCCAAGATTCTTGACTTAATCAGACCTCACCCTTGATCACCACCTTCAACTTCACCCAACTTCAGTTGAGCACACTATTTTCTATTTCTAAAACCGTCAAAGAACACGTTAAACTAATTGTCACGTGCTATAGGAGAGGGAGGGAGCCGGGTGTCGTTCAAGTTTGGCAACTTCTGAGAGCTAACGGTTACTGTTGAAGTTGGATAAAACACACCGATAAGGTTAATTAGTCATTCAGTTTGAATGACTGCATTGAATTTGTAAACTTGAATTAAAAATTGAACTTTCTCTTCAGTTTAATAAAATATATAAAGAACTACACCGTTGTCAGGGTTGTTATTCACTTCAGCTCATTATATGTTTATATCGTCAATAATACCCAATGTGAAACATCCTCGGCCTCTCATGTTTGAACTGACAGTGTGGGCCAGCATGACTAGGACATGCACAACTCTCTCTCTCTCTGATATGTTAAATGTTCAAATGGGAAAAATAAAGGATGTTGTTAGACTTATACTTGGCTTCAAGAATTTACAAGAAACATAATTATTAATTATGGTTATTGTGATGCAATATATGCAATACATATAGTGATGCAATACGGTTATTAGCTAATAATCAATCGGCTTATTACTGTTACGTCAAAACAGCAATGCAAATTTTAATTTTTTTGTCAAATTTATTTATGGAGACCTTATTTAGTCATCCCCATTCCTTAATTTTTTCCGCCTTGTCTCTTTTGGTATAAATGTTAATTTGGAATTAAACTGTACGGGCTTAATATTTTATATGAAAAAGAAATGAAAGGAGTCTAAAATGAAAGGCTTTGGGATTAACTAATAGAGTCGTAGAAACCTATCAAAACTAGAATATAACCGTGAACGAATTAAAAAAATATTGGGAGAGCTTACAAATAAACAACTACAACAAGTAAAACAAATAGAAACGGCAATGTGGAAACACAAAAATTAAAAAATAAATTTAAAAAAAACTAATGCCATATAATTAGTAATAAAATCTACACCATAGTTAATGAATCCTTCAACACAATGTAAAAAGTACAATTAATTTTATGACACAAATAGAATGGGACTCATAATATTTGCTACATTGAGGAACAAAACAAATTATAGCAGTAACTCAAAGATGTTCAATAAAGGAAACTTGAAGGTAGTAAATAATTATATAAGTAGAAAAAAGCAAAGTCTAAGAAGTATGACAATAATGTTACATTAAAAATGATTGACAATAAAGTAATACTCGTAATCGTAAATAAGAAGTGCAAGCCCGAAGACATTAAAAAAAACAGGTATGTGGTTATTGATATCAATGAAAGAAGAAACATAAATAGGAAGAACCACGTGAGACAGTGTAACTCTATTATTATCATCAGTCAAGTAAATTTAAATTGGTTGAATGAGTGTGCCAAATAGATCGTCATGTTCCGTAGAACAAAATATATCCTCTAGTAATGTACTCTACTAATGTATTGAGGCCAGCACGACTCAAATCATTTAAAATTTAAAATTTAACGGCTAAACTTAAAAGTGCACCTCCTGGGGAAATGCAACTGCATTAGATCAATATAAGGCAATATATTCCACATCTGAGGGAAATGTTTAATTTAAAAAATTTATTACAATTAAAAACAAACTTACAAATAAATTGGCCACCCAATTAGGTAAATAAATCTCCGTACACTCACATATCTCTCGCTGTTTTAGTGAAACACAAAGGAATACACAAAACTTTTTTTGAAATACATAACTCTTTTAGGTTCGCGACACTTTCGAATTTTACCGAAGTCCCTTCCTTGCAGACTTCAATGTCTCTGTTAACCTAAAATTTCATTCTTAAGCAATCGGTAATATTTTTCAGAAACATTCATGTCCGGTGTGACGAACAACACGGAATGGAGAAATCTACCAAGAACATCCATTCATACAACAATGACGAGGCGAAGTTAACGTACTCATGCAGACAATAAAAAAATTTGAAGGCAGAAATTCACAGGCATTTCAGTCTGCCTCGGTAAAGTCCGGTAAGACAGAGCGCCACGTGCACAGCAACCTTTGACACCACCAACTATAATATTATTGAACCCTTTTTGTGTTTTCACGTGTTCTTTAAACTGAATCGAAGTTTATGTTTGTTAATTAATTTTCCGCAATATGTATAGGTCTGTATGTTTCAAAGGAGTTTGGTAGTACAAGCAAAATTTTTAAGACAAGTAACTAATACAGACAATACCATAACAGAAATTTTAAGGTTCAGTTACTTGTAAATAAAAGTGGCATTCATGTCTATTTAAATGTCTTATGATCTTTGCATGTATAACTGAGTATGTTCTCGTTGGTTAGTTGCATATTTATGCCTAGAGGAATCACACAGCCAATCTGTTTCATTTAATACCACTACAATTTGCGTTAATTTCTCTAGGGACTAAGTATATATACAGTTTAACACAGACAACTACATAAAAATACTTTAACAAGTAGAAGAGCATGTTTGACTGCTGTTTGGGTAAATTGGCAGTTGTCTGTGTCTGACTCTGGTCAATTCCCAGTGTCAAGGTTGGTTTTATGCTTTGGATTGTGGTATGAATTCGCTTGTCTATATGTGTATCCGTGAAAATTGTTCGCCAGACAGGACTTAGATAGCGTTCGAAGGATATTTTGGCTGAATTATTGACGTTTTGCGGACGGGTACTGTCTCCGGTGTGGGTATAGTTTCCCCGGTTCCATATACAGGAACGGCTGTCGGTGTGCTTCTCGGGGCCTGTTTTTGCCTTGCCATGTTGTAATCACCGGAGTCGAAGAATTTTTGCTGAAAATAATTTTAAAACAATTACCCTTTTTGTTGCAGACTCTCATCCATTACATTTCTTTTAATTATCAAGACGTCATGGGAGAAATAACGAATGCCTGTGGGGCAAAATCTAAAAGCATTAGTCCAAATTATAAAATTAAAGTTTTTAATAAATTTAAGAAAAATTTTTTTCATATTGGAACAATTCAAGTAGGGAAACACAAACACACCCAGATCCTGTGACACTGACTTTCTCCATTAAGACAGTTTTGTGTAACTATATTTATTCTTAGGGCTCTTGTAGTTTTTTCTCTTCTTACTTTTATTCAAGTCAAATATGACAATAAGATAATGGAACAGACAATGCAAAACAGTACATTTAAATGTGCATTTCATTAATAGATTTGATTAAGCAAACATCCTGAGTTTTACAATTCTACTCTTGTGTTGCATACCTTTACCTAGTGTTTTTCATTTTCAATGTATTATAACTTTGCTATGCACTACACTAAAATCAATATGTGGTATTCCTTTCAATTATTGGGCTTCAAATAATGATGTTTTTAAATTAAAAAAAAATAGCCTACAAAATGATTACTCCAGTAAAAAAATTTTCTTGGTAAATCAATACACTTCATCAGAATTGACCTCTTAAACAACCAGCTAAACAAAGTGGCATCTGCTTAGGGGCAAGTCTCAGACCAGCTCAGCTCATAACAAGTACTTAAGGGGTTAAATACTTATAATTAAAAGATCAAAAGATTTTACAGCAACAATTGTTTATTTCTATGTTGATTTTTTTTTGTCAAAATTGGTTGAATGATATAATAATGAAATTTAACCTGGTTGTAATTAAGCCTGTCTATAATTTATAAATTTAACCTGGATATAAATGAAATTTAACTGTGATGACTAACGCCTTATAACATATTAATTGGATCCCAAATATCTTGAAAACATTTGTTCTCTCAAGTTCACTTGACACTCATACCACAATATAAATTCTCAAAGCAGGAATTTCATTTTTTAATTTTAAACAAACACTTACAAGGTTAGAAAGTTAAGACACAAAGCCAAGATGTTAATTGTGGTTTAACTTAACAAAATTGTTATTTACAAAAAAAATGAAACATTTAAAAGTTTTCTGATTATGGTTTTCATAAGTGGCAGATTTATAAATATGTATATAAATGTATTATATAAAATGTAGTATAAAACATAAAAGTAAAGTTGGTTTACTTACACCTTTTGCCAGTCGCTTTTGTAGAAAGGCAGAATGTCCACTTAAAGGTTTATTTCCTACCATTGGAAATTTTGCTCTCATTTTAGCTTCCTCCATCTTTTCAACTTCATTATTTGATGCCTAAAACAAAATAACTTCATATTTAATACTTAAAACAGAGCATAAAATTAAAAATTTAATAAATTGCTCAATTAGTTTAAACAATGATCAAAATAAGTGACAAAGGAAGCTACATCTTTATAATGTGATTGTAACATTGCTTATTCTGAATAAATGTGAACATAATCAATTAGTAATAATTTCCATGTTTCTTGAATTGGGTAAGGTATACCAGTACTGATTACCTAAGTCTTAAATTGGAAACCTAATACTCAACTGTTTCTACATGAGGGTGAAATAAGGAAAATTGTACATCTAATTGCACATTTAAACCCGAAGCATTGACGTGGAAATGAAAATACGACACACTGAAAATTGTAACACCTGCCCTCTCAATCTGACATTGGCGGTTGTCCCTTGCAAAGCCTTCGCAATAATTGGCGCTAATATGTAGGCCTGTTAACCTTGAGAAGTTCAAATGTCTATCAGGAGTTTAAGGTTATTTAAGGTATATTTAAAATTCGACGTGATAGAAATTATATTGTCGGCTTTACCTCTCTAGTCTTCCCTGTAATCTCCAATTTCTTTGGACCTTCCTGTTCGGACATGATTCTGTTCACCAATGAGTTACTTTGAAGTGTAAAAATGGATAAATCTAAAGCTGAGTAATTGAAAACAGCAAATTCTGCTATATACTGACGTTAATCCGTTACTACAATAAAATATGAAACTGCAACATTTCACGGGCACGAATTATTTCTAAAATGTGTTCAGAAAAATAGTGGCCTTTTAACGAACAACTGACAAACATGAATGAAAATTAAAAACGAACAGGACAGCCAACGTGATGTCTCACCATTGCCAATTTTCAAATTTTCATGCATGAGGTTTTTATTTTTATTTGGTTCACTTGAAGACTTTTCCATCATTTTTATTTCCAAAATATTGTTAAAAATATAGTTGGCGACGACCTTGAGATATTCACTAGAAACAAACATTAACATCTGAATATTGGAAAAAAATATTCAAGATAACAGTTTAAAGTCTTCTATCAGAACACAGGTAATTCCGGTAGGACTGAGCGAACGAAACGATGGCAAATATTGACAGGTTTTTTCATTGATGTCATGTCAAATGTAATCTGAACGATGCCTTGACACCCTGCTTAACTGATGGTGAACAATAGCTGGCAGGTGTTTTAAAAATCGTACTATTATATCCGTTGCCTTCATTTCTCTTAAAACATTATTGTGCACCAAAACAAATTAATACAAACAGTAGCAGCAATGCCGAAGAAATTTGCTGGAGAGAACAGTAAAGCAGTCGCTGCTAGAGCAAGGAAGGCCGCCGCCAAGGAGGAAGATCAACGAAGGAAAGAAAAAGAAAAGGAAGACGAGTACTGGAAAGATGACGATAAATTGGTACAAAAAAAGCTGCAAAGAAAGGTAAACAAGAAGTTGACAATTTTCTTATAAAGGAATACATTATCAACAGGTTTGAATTTCATTACAGGAACAACAGCAGAAGAAAAAAATGGAGCAACTTCAGAAGAAAGCAGAAGTAAAAGATTTGATTGAGAGAGAGGTAGAAAGTATTAAGCAACATTCAAAACAACCAGCTGCAAAAGTAACAAGAGCACAAATTGTTGAGGAAGCAGAGAGAAGAAATGCTGCTGCAACAAGGAAAAAAGAGCCCACTACACACATTAGTAAACCTTTAGAAGAAAATATAAATAGGGTACAAGTAGATGGATTGGAAGCTAGATCAATAACTGAAGCTATCTCAATACTGAGCACAAAAGATGTAGAGGATGACATGCATCCGGAGAAGAGGATGAGGGCTGCCTACAATGCTTATGAGGCAGCCAATCTACCTAGAATTAAGGCTGAAAATCCAACACTGCGATTATCACAATTGAAACAAATTTTAAACAAGGATTGGATGAGAGCTCCTGAAAATCCTCTGAATCAACATAAAACTTAAAAATGTCTAAAGAGTAACTGTTATTTATTATTACTTTCAATGTACACTTATAACTGTAATAAAATTGTGTCATTGCTGTGGGAAAAAGTTGAGGGGAAAGGTGTTAAGTTTATGAGATAGGTGAACCTGAGGTTATGTGATATTTATAATATATATAAATGATATTTGAAAAACCCTCATACATTAAAACAAATCAAAAATTTATAAAGAATAAGTCAACTTGTTACAGACAAGCTGTGACCTCTGACATCATAAAATACATGAAAGCACTTAATGAAAGCTGCTTGTATTAATAACAAATTTTTTTATTAATACAAAAATAAATGGATATAAAATAAATATTTTCTCCATTCTTAGTGTTTTCACTAGGTAAAATAACCAAAATGTGAAAAGTGATATTACTAATGTACCAAAAAGGTAGATTTGTATCATAATTAAAGATTTTTCATTTCGAATTTTACATAAGTAATGAATTAAACTTACCCCACACATTCAATATTTCAGGTTTGACTTTGAACTTGATGTTTTATTATATGAATCCTGTTAAAACTTCAATTTTTCATCATTCATGAATAACAATAAAATGTTTGGTTTGATATAGTTATTTGAATATAATTATATTGGTTAAACAATTGAGTGAAAGAGTGACATGTGGTGTGTAAGAACAGTTTACAGAATGTAGAGACTATACTTAAAAATTATGCTTTGCAACTATGCCTGATTTAATTTCTTTTAAATTTTGTGCATTTCCTATTTCTTCATTGCTTCGTCTTAAAATTTCCATTTTCACTCTCTTGTCTTTTCTTATTCAATTCTATTGACAATTTTTACTACCCCTTTAATCATTTCACATCTGGCATTTTAATTTCTTTCAATAAAACTATTGTATCAGATTCTGTCCCATTGTGTACTACCACACCATCGGCATATACTAGTTGTACAATTTTCATAGGAGCTGTCACTGTAATAACTTCTTCCAATTATCGAGTTGGAAAAAATTCGTACTCAGGTGGTGTTTTTGTACTACTGGTTACTTGTCTCACTAAATTTAATTACCTTGATTTCTGTTTATTATAAATCCCAAATTCTTCGAATCGGTATTGAAACATAACGTTCAATTTCATCTGACCTTTTTTAAATAAATTGAACCGTTACATTTAAACATTATCGTATTTTATTAAAATATCATATGCAAATAAAAATACCATGTTTTAATGCAGACGCTGTTCGACTAGAAAAACATAGATGCACAAGATAAAGACCAAATAAATACGAAACGAAAGTTGAAGCCAGTCAAAGTCAAACTGGCGCTCATTTCGAATCCAATTTTTTTTCACGCTCGTCCGCCACCACTCATCAGTAGTCAGTTGGCACCACTAGCACGTTGAAGTCGTGTTTTTGTTGTCATTTATGTCGAGATAATATTTAAATAGTGAATTTGGCTCCTTCTTGTGGGATCTGAGGAAGATGGTCGACCGACTGGGTACGTATGAATCTTAAGGAGAGAGCGCGTTCGCCATGAGCGGTATTTTTCACTTTTCCTTACTTTCCATCAACTTACAATTTCTTTAGTCTCTTGCAAGGCTATGACGTCACGTACTATCATATATCGCCTGTTTGTCACACTTTAATTTTGTCATTTTTTAAATTTCTGTGAAAACTAAATGGATTATTTATTTGATGATGTCGTACATCAAGGGCTCGAGATGTATTTACCTGAATTCCGAGCTCCAAAAATTGAAGCTTGTGTTTGCCGATTTATGACCGTTGCACTCACACACCTGAAGATTAATTATTGAGTTTCAATGAATGGACCAGCCCATTGTTGGAGAGAATGAAACTTGAGGGACAAATCGAAAACTCCCAACGATTTTGTAAGGTTCATCTCCATTTTTCCCAGTATTTTGATGTAGTTTTTTAAATAGGCAAGTGCATTTTGTGACCTACTTCCTATTTTATTAATATCTTGTTACATAATCCTTTTCCCACAGACTTTCGCCTGCTACACATAAATCCTCCCCAATCGAAAGGGTATTATTCATTTCAAGAGGGTATTTATTTTTTTCTATTTTTTTATTACCTGCAGACTCTGATGTGTTTGATTTGGAGCATGTTTGTCAGAGTCTTGTAGGAGGAAACCAAGAAGTCATTCTATATATATATATATTCATAATTACTCATCATTATGAAATAACCTACAAGTGGTTTAATTTTGACCCAAAACACTTTCTGTCTGGGACATTCCACCATTTAATCACTTTGTTTTACATACTCCCTTCAAGGCATTTCACTATTATTGAATTTTATTATAAATTATTATTTTGTATAGTTTTTTGCAAAAAAGCAACTTGGTGGGATATATTCAAATCATTTTATTCATTAACTGCCAAAAAGTTTTGCTTTTCAATTTCTTTTTTATTGCATCATTTTCAATTGATACAATACCATAAGGTAAGATCTTTTGTCACTGAAAGTTCAACTTTATTTACAAAAAATCAATGAGTGAGTTACTGGTTTTAATTTATATTCATCACACCAATATGAAAATTTTAACAAAATTATACATTCCTAAAAACTTCTGTAAGTAAAGTTTAGTTTTACACAAATTAATTTTATGCAAATTTAGTTTGATTTCGAGTAGAATGTGAAACACACTACAAGGTGGTAACATCATTAGATATGGCATACCAAAATGCAATTAAAATCTGTCATTTAAATGTACTGTGAAATTTTAGGTTTCCAAATCATTTTTTTTTTTCAATTTTAAATGGGCAAATAAAATTCAAATTTATACCATCTGTGGAGTGACATTTTTTCTTTGCACAAAAATGAAAAAAATGTTTTTTTCAATTGCCTTCTCTCCATGTCTGCCTATCAGTTTTCATGTGTGACATTGTTGCTCAATTATGAAAATAATCAGCTCTTATTTCAATTGAATAAATGTTGAGTGAGTCATCAGATTCATGTTTGTTTCCTAATGCTGATTCGGTGGTTACATTGTGAGCATTGAAAAGTGCTGGTCTACTGATTTCCTGAGAAGTTATTCAGATTCAGGTACGAAAAATCAAGACCATGACCAGGGCCACTCTGACAACAATTCCATGAATCTGTACAAAAATTTACATCTGACAACCTCAATAGGTTTACACTGGTTTACATATGTAGTTTAATTTCAGATTGTTTCAAGATATTTTCCACAACTTTCTGATTTCTTACAAGATTTTTCTAACATTATCATAATCCTCAGATGAAGTCTCCACTTTTGCACTAATCTGCAAATTGTAAAAGTATCCATGAAATTAGAGGAAGGGAACACAAACATATTACTTTATGCTGATATTGGCAAGATTTATAAGTTGAGGTATTTTATTTCTCCAGCATTTAAAATTTCAGCTGGGAATACTCAGTTCACATTTATTAGATATTTCTAATGACTGTTACTATTACTTCACTCAAGGGTGTTTGGATAAAACTTTGAACTGTTTCAATTTACAGTAATTTATTTCAAAATAAAAATTGTGTGAGTAACCCTGTATTTTTGTTTTAATTTTTTGTAGTTAATAGTGAAGCAAATGCACATAGAATTGCAGTAGTGGAAAATTGCTTTGGCAGCTCTGGCCAGGTAAGAAGCTCAACTTATTCTTAAGAGGTCTACTTGATAATTGATCCATCTCATCTAACCAGTGGTGTGAAATTCTCTTTGCAGCCATTAGCAGTTCCAGGACGAGTGCTTGTAGGTGAAGGAGTCCTAACAAAAATGTGTAGAAAAAAAGAAAAACCCAGGCAGTTTTTTCTTTTCAATGATATTTTAGTCTATGGTAACATAGTTATTAGTAAAAAGAAATACAACAAGCAGCACATTATTCCACTAGAGGAGGTCAAACTAGAGTCACTGGATGATAATGACCGTAAGTTATAACTAATCTGAATGATTATTACTTTATGTTTGTGCATTGTTGTGTGCAAGAAAAACAATTGTAACATTACAACTTATAATACAGCACTAGGGTTTTGAAGGTTTAAAAAATGAGACAATTTCCCTTATTTTATATAATTTTCCTTCAGTTGAAAGGTAAATAGCCAGTTTATAAATTAAATGAATGGTTTATTGATAAACCATTAATAATGGAAATAAATTACTTGTCTACAGTTGAGATCAATCATCACTTCAAATATAGTCAAAAATATATTCACTTTTTGTATACATTAATGTATACGCTTAGAATTGGAACCAGGTACTTTTCTAATTAATTCTAATTAATTTAAAGCAAATCTATTAGGGTCAAGTTATTTTCCTAACAACCGTTACGAATAATTTGTAGGAGTTTTCCAATAATTCAATTCACGTGCAATAAGTTGACCAAAATTAAAATGTGTCATTCTAATAATTAAATGATGTAGAATTATATGAGAGTATTCTCTTGTGAATTCGTCATTACTTGTTAAATCTATCGGAAAAGTACTTCTGACGTTTGATTTGCCAAAGGTCACCTCAATGCCTCTACCTCCTGCACTTGAGCAGTAATTGAATGATTGATTCACTTTGTTGTCGTGACCAGCTAGACATGAAATAAGCACCGAATGTGAATGACCCTCAAGTCGAAAAGGAATGCATGTGCAACGGATAGGTCCCGAAGGAAAGTTAAAGGAATGATAACGAATGAATGGACTCGTTTAAATTGTTTACCTTGAACAAAAGCCCGAATTGGTGTCTAACGATGAAATTTATCTGTTTGCAACATTCGCTAAAAAAATAGCCAGTTGTTAATGTAATGGAATGAATAATTAATTAGAAATTACCATTTAAACCCATATTTTTTGATGTTATTGAATACCAAAAATTCGACTTGAATTGCAGACTGGTGACATTAAAAAGTAACTGCCGTTGTGTTACCAATTTTCTTCTTAAACTTTAAGAAGAAACGGTGCTTAAAAAAGAAGTTTATAGAATAAAAAACCCAAGAACCAATTTAATGGACACTTTTGCGAGATTTGATATGCCCCTGTTTACTACACTTCCTTTATGTTATGTACCCTCGATTTTCTTCTTTCAGGCTTTTGCTCTGATGTTCTTCTCAGAATTAGTCAACGAATTTTGGAGCGTAATATTATTTTTGTTGAAAAACAATTTATAATGCGACGCAGTCAAAATAATTAAACTTTAAACTCGAATGACGTTTATGATTCTTTGATTCTCTCTAACTGGTTCTAGTTGTGGCTTACACACGTCGACAATTTATTAAAAACGTACTTTCTGTGGGAATTAATTCTCAATTATGTATAACCTCTTCTTTGGGACGTTGTATTGTTTATTTTAACTTTTGGTTGCAATTAACATTACTTACTTTTGGTTAAAACTAAACAAAAAAAATTGTATTATCTTTTTTATAGTCTTACATTGTCCTTTTAGTGTTGGTTGGTAGTTCATGGAAAGAAATTGTAGGTCATTGTTATTTTAAAACGTTTCTGCAGTTAATTTTTTATTTGTTTTTGTTTAAGCTGGCTTTTCTTTCTTAAATTCGCATATAATTATCGATCATGAACGCATAAAGGATCCCAAATTTTGAATAATAATAGCATGACCTTTAATTAAATTATTGGTTTCAAGTCGTAATATCTTTTCCTAAACCACCACAAACTACGGTTACCATCGCATATGATAGATCTTGTTAGTTTTTAACTGTTCCAACCTTATCAGACAATGAAATTCGACTCTGCTATTGTTCCGACTAAGTTTCAACAGGTTGTCTAATATTCTGTTTCATATTTCATGTGCTCGTGTACTTTAAAGTGATTAACAAATTGCAAAATTCGACAAGGCTTCATCATTCTGGTATGTTCAAAGGAAACATAAAAGTCAATCTTATAATATTAGGGTTATCGCGGTTGCTGAATGCCAACTGTACCGAAATGTAAGGCAGGCGTTACAGAAATTTACATAAGATTTAATTGTTTGGTAAAACGAAACAAGACATTCTATTGCTTTGTGTATTTGAAATTTTTGTCTGCTAAAAATAAGAAACTGAATATTTGTAGAAAATCGTAGTTTTAATTTTATTAATTCTATTAGACCATTTAATTCTAACTTTATTATATACTGCATTATTTTTATTAAATAATTGATCATTTATGGCTTGAAATTATTCCGGCTTTTGTACTATTCGATTAAACATCTTTGTATCTTTACTTTTAATGGTCTTATATCTAATATATAATTAAACTTATTACTTATAACTATTCCGTTTTATTTTATGAAAGGTATTGATCGGATTGGAAAACTAAATCAGAATTCGGTAATGCTTAACATTATCGTAATTCAAGTTGCATTGCGCAAGGTTAAAGAAATCGTAAAGTTCCTGTTAACACATATCACCGACGTTTCTGCAATTTCGATAAAACTAGAACGACGCCATAAATTTGATGGGAGTTGTAAGCGTGGGATGAGGACACAGTCAAGTAAACCAATAGTCAAAGTACCTATTAACAATTTGTATTCTGCCTTTCAGAACACCGTAATGGATGGGTCATACAAACGGCCACCAAGTCGTTTGCCGTTTACGCGGCTACTTCAGTTGAGAAAGAAGAATGGGTAGCCCACATAAATAAATGTGTCGGGGATTTGCTTAGGAAAAGTGGAAAGAAAGCGAGCGAAACGCACGCGGCCGTCTGGATACCCGACACGGAAGCAGACATCTGTATGCACTGCAAGAAAACTCAGTTCACATTGCTGACTAGGAGGGTTAGTCCTTTTCTAACTTTCTATTTGTCCTATATTTGTGTGTCTACGCTACGGTACTTTGGAGGGGTAGAAGTACATTTTGCAAAAAGCGGAGTAGAAATATTAAGAATTCAGTTATTAGTTACAAGAATAGCCAAAAAAGTAATAAAATCATTTGTTCCAAGAAAGAAAAAAGCACTATATTAATGATATGTTTTGGTAACTGACGAAAATAATAATTGATTGAGATTAATCAAATTAATTTGAATTTAAAGTATTACGTGAACAATAAAGCTCGATTAATTCCAAATAAAAATGGTAAACCTTTGCGATTTGGGGTATCAAAAAGCAAGGAAGATTAAATAATCATTTTACTTGATAAATAGTGGGATCACCAGACATACAAATGTACATGTTTTTTAGGGACAAAATAAATATTAGGTAACAAAATCATTTTACTGTATATTTCTTTTCAGCATCACTGCCGCAAGTGTGGTTCTGTCGTCTGCGGTCCTTGTTCAAACAAAAGATTTCTACTACCAAACCAGTCATCTAAGCCTTTACGAGTGTGCCTGAATTGCTATGATATCTTGTCCAAAGCCAAAACAAATCACAATAATTCTGCAGACACTTACAATAAAGGTACGTTTTGGACTACCCCAGCCGTGTACTCGTACTTATATCTTTTTATCTCGTCTATTTATCTATTGTTTGCTTTACAGATGGTAAATTACGGAACAGATTTGGAGATTCATCGGGTGAGGACGACAGTGACGAAGATGATGAAGGAATTAACAAATCGGCCGATCAATCTCACGACCAAGTAAGTTTAGAAAGTGTCAGGGTCTATGATAAAAAACTATCTCTGGTCACTTACATCTGAGAGTAGTTGTATGGCATTGTTCGTCGTTTACAAAAAGTCTGTTCTAGTCTGCTTGTTAGTGTTAATAGAAGTGTTGTCACTTTGGGATCTTGTTAGGCTCACAAGAAGAGGATCACTTCTACGTGGGCAGCATAGCACTTTCACCTATTCTTCTGTACCTTTCACTTGTTTGGTATTTCAGTTGGTCCTACTTTAGTTTTAACTACATTTTGCGACTTCCTATCCTACCCTACGTTTTAGCCCCGTTTTGCGACTTACGGCAGAACCTTTCCTTATTTTAATAACCGACGTATAACTTTCAGTCATTGGACAGTTTGCAATTTTGTTCAAATCATTTTTTTTTCATTCTCTTCGCTTTATGGAACTCCTTGCCAATTTTGTAAGCCTTTGATAGAATAGATACCGAATTACGAATAGTTCCTCTTTGATAGAAAAAATTATAAACTCCAATGATTAATTTATTCCAGTCCTCTTCTCTTTGAACCCAACAAGATTCTTTTTGAAATTATTTGAATTGTAAATTAACTTATAGAGCTGTGGGGTAACGTAGTTTGATGTGTAAGTGCATTAACGGTGCAAAAATAGTACAAAATTGTAATGGGGCTGTTACAATGGTTGATCCCACAGGCCGTTAGTCTTATTGATATTGTTACAGTAATACCTCAGGGCCTATTTTTAAATCTTTAACCTTTTTATAGGTAGATGTATTATTCTATTTATAATGTATTAACATGACTAGTGAAAGATCACTGGTTAGCATCTTAGTTAATTTATTTCTGATTATTTAGAAAAAAAGACGAATTTTGTCGTGAACAAGCACTTGGCTGACGTAGTTTTAAAGCTTCAAATATTTTATAAGTTTTTTAACAAAACTATTTTTCACCGTGTGGAAACATAATTGCTTGCAGTTTTAAATTGGTTGTTTTCATGGTGAGAAGTGCTTGACATCTGAAATCCGATGTCGCTGAAACTGAAATAAAAAATTTCCGGTCAAATGGATGCCGTGAAATGTTTGATTTTTGATGGGCCAAATGTTTATTTTATATGATACATGATTTCACGTTATTTAATTATTCTTGTAGTAGATCGTTTTCGTGCAAGCGACTAACATAAATCTTTTAATAAGTTTTTAGACATTAGTCGCTTTGTGGCAGTGAAAAAAAGTGAGTTTCGTTTTGTTTGTCAGTTGGGTGAGTTTGATAAATTTTAATTAAGTAGTTGTTTTAGTCAACGGGACGCTAATTACAACCATTTAATTGACTTATTCGTTAAGAGATAACAATGCTTTTAGAAATTGCAACATTGACAAACATTGTAATTATTGGCTTCCGTCAGAAATGTCAACCACTTCCAATTTCTTGCATGATTTAATGAATGACTGATCTGTGACACTCTTTTAAAAATGGTTGTGCAAGTTGTCTTTGAATCGAGCTGTAGGCCCTTAATATCTATCTGTGCTACTATTTACTGTGCTGTGCAATATTAACATCTAGTCGGATATGTGGCCGGTTGTAGCATAATGCATTAGCTATTTATCCGCCAGATAACACATTGATATTTTAATGTGTACGTTTTTGAATACTGAATGATTCTGTTCGGTACAATGTTAACTACATTTTTTATTACAATTTTTTACAAGTCCGCATCAATGATTGTTGCTGTTGTTAGAAAATGTGTATGATAATTTCATTCTGTATCATTTACATAGTAAATGTTTTATTTTTATTTTCTGTTTCTTTAGTTCTTTCTTTCTACCGTCTGTTACAGCTGTGTTACTTATCTTTTTTCCTTACTCACTGTCCTTTCGTAATTTCTAGAGTTCAATCTCAAACTATTACATCCTCAACTAACTTTTACTTCATGTACTGCACGTCTACCGTATCTATGTTTTTCTTTGTTCTTCTTTCTGTTACTTGAACTTACGTCAAATTTATTTTAATATTGTCTTCACAACATGTTATAATGTTGTCTTCACATGTTATAACTCAAAGAAATTAAATTGTACAAAGTGTCCACATTAATCACCCAGACAACCATTTCGTCACTCGTTACGTGTGGAATATAAAAAACCATATTCCTAATTTGTATCTGGCGGTAGATTTGGCTGAGCATCAGGTTGCAGACGTGCTATATATTTTTCGTTCTATTGCTTTTACTGGAGGGATCTTAAATCTTACATTCCGCTAATGTCTAGAAAAGCAACACTTTCTGCGCTTGCTTTTTTCTTCTTATTCTCTTTCATACTGCAGACACATATGGAGTGTATTGCTGTGCACATTCCGTCCCATAACTAGTGCATTAAATTCAAAATATATCGATCCCACGGCAGAATATTGTTATTACATCTATTTATTTATGTTTGCCGGAAATATTCCTCGGGATAGCATAATAATAATAATATCATCACATATTTAAATGCTTACTAATTTCATGAAAACAGACATGTCACCAGCTATTTAAGTTGTTATGCTTACTCTTTTTGAATTGCTATTATTGCTATTTTAGATTTTCAAATGTACATTAGAGACTTATTATTAAGATTACATTATTTATATTCTATGTACAAAAGGAAAATATTCATGAATACGATTAGAAATACATCACAGTTTTCCCCAGCTGTACACATCCAAACAACTTTTGACTTATACTGATTGTATTTTTCAGCCTAAATTTTATGAAGTGGTTCCAGTTAAACAGGAGGAAAGAAATTGTTGACAATTCGACCCCACATACGAAACTGTGATTTGTACAAGTGAAAAATAAATGTAAGTATGTAACTGAAGAGACGAAGACTTACAGAAATTGGGGAATATAGTTCTGGGAGCAAAGAAAAAAAGCAAGTATATACCTGAATAGGAAACGTTTGTAGGAATTCTCTTGGTCAAGACAAGATAAATGAAATTTTGAAAACTACAAAAACATATCCGTAGTTCTTTTACAATAAGGTGACGAGTATGCGCATTACGTGCCACCGTAACAAACCTAAAATATACGAATTTAGATTGTGTACATACATATTTATACAGAAATTATATTTTTTATTCTGAACTGCTTCTTGACATTTCACAAAATTTGGAATTTCACACAGTTATATTACATAATAATAATAATATGAACCTTTTTATATTTTCTGTTCTGTATTTTCATTTCTGTCGGTCGTTTACGAAATTTTTAATTTGGTGATGTTTGATTGTGCGGTTCGGGTCGCAATTTTTGTAAGGTTTGATGGTAGAACCTGTGCAGTTTTTCTCTTTGGTGCCTTTCTGAGGAGCTTACTTTGCAGCTTTTATTAAACGTAATACCAGAAATAATCAAATGAACAAATGATTGTAATGCATATTTTATTAAATGTGTCACTCAGAATTTCTGTCACTGACATCACTAGAAATGAAAAATATTTCTTATTTATAGTTTCAATGTTTGTCTTACCACGATTTTCCTTAGTATTTAAGCCCCTCTTTTGCCAACCACAAATGCTTATTTAATTCAATTCATGCTGTGTGTTGAAGCACCTGGTCCCTAGACCCCTTTGCACCTTACTTTGATTTAACACAAACGAAATGGCAGTTTATGTTTACATTTAAATGGTTAATTGCCGTCCAATTGTAGGGAACCTGTTCTACAAAGACAAAGTGGATTTAGGAATTATCAATTTGTTCGGTAAAGGCATATTTTGTTATAACAATTTCATTTCAGAAGGTAATACAAAGAATTACTCGGCCAGACGAGTCACAACTGGTACCATCGACAACAATTATTGTCCTATATTGTATACAAGTTTGTATGAGGCAGTCTGTGCAACTGAAAATGTCAATTTCTAACTTTACATTCGCAAGTTTCACAGCATCCATCGAAAACTTGAATGAATTTGTAATGCTAATCTGGTATCAAAATACCACATTGGAACTCACACCGTTTGCTGATGCGGAAGTGTTCCAAATGTTTCTTCTACCAATGAGACAGAAAGGAAAATATTGTTCATTAAAATCAAAAGAAGTAAAAATTAAATTAATCATTTATATTAATTAATATGTATACACAATAAATTACAAATGTTAAACCGTAGAGGCTACTATGACTACTTCTTCAGTGTGCGACCAAAGGCTCTTACCAAACTCAACCTTTTTACGTCCTTTGGCTTCAACATTGTTCGGTGATTTACAAATGAATTGTGTTGGCTCGGTGTCGGTTGGGTACTTCCGCAGATTCTTGAAGGCGTTGATTCCTTCCTGTCGCGGACTGAAAAGTCAGCTCGTATTTTGAAGGCACCTGACCTCTTCAGTCTGTACTTCTTGCGACAAGTGATTATATCGGTAACACTTCTTGCTACAGTAACAGACTCGTACAAGGGTGGTGAGTGCGAACCAGAACTGGCAACCACCATAGCAGAGCTATTTGTAGTCAGAGGTTGCTCGGGATTCCGTACAGTCGCACCTGTTTCCCTTGACTCACTCAATTGCTGTTTGAGTTGTTCAATCTGTTCTTGTTGCTTGGCTATGATGCGGTCCCTCGATGCTAACAACCTTCTGATGTAATCCTGCTTCTTGACAAGTCCAGCTTCCAACAGCACCATCTGCGAAGACAAAGCCTGCAATTGAGCAGCTTTCTCGACGTGACTTCTTTCCGCCATTTCTTGTTGTATTTTAATTTTCCTTCTAAATACAAGTAGCTGGGCACCTTGATTTTTGCACTTTTCTGTTAACTCAACAATTCTCCGCTGAGCTTCTTCAAACGTATTAACTTCACAATCACTCAATACAACTGCGTTATCACTGCCTGTGCTGCTGACCTTTGTGAACTCCATGTTTAACACCGTTAAAGCGTTTTAACAGAATAACTTTAGAGAGGATGAAACTGAGTACTTATAGGAATTGAGAAATGGGAAAAAAGGAACCTTCCCCCAGAAGGTCCAATCAGAGGACGGCCTCTCCGTCGACCAATCAAAAGGCGTGGTTTTTACCTGGTCGCGGGGACCCCTTCCCGGCGCACACCTTTCCCTCCAGGTAGCTTTTAAGGTTTGAACATTATTTTAGTAGAATATTATTAAATATTGTTTTCATATTAAAAGTACTACAGAATGGGTAACACCTGATACTAATACTAAAATGCTCAAATATAAGTCTGTCTCATTTGCCCCGAAAACTTTTGGAACGCGGAAAACGCATTTTGTCACAGTTAGATTTACTTTATTTTTAAGTTATATGTTTTTTAAGTTATTTGGCTACAAAGTATGTTTTGATAATCATTAAATATATTTTTGTAAAATTTATTACTTTCTGTATTATGTAATTAATAATGGTCGGCCTGTTTCCGTGCTACGTATCCTCTCCAATTATCCTGAGGAAATTCTCAGGATTTATTTGACATTTTCTCTTCTTAATGGTTTAATTACCTCCAGTATTAAATGGATTATTTTATTGGATTTGGGTTATTGACCTTCACGGGGACCCTTGACCTCTGTTGACCCGACAGTCACAAAGGACTTTTTCCCTTTACCTGTATCTGTTTTTAGGTCAGTGAACCTGCAGGAAGATTTTCCGGACAACCCTTCCTAATTCTTGTCTATTCTCTTGCTTCATTTTTATTTTGCTCACCAAATTTGGGATCATGTGAAATTGTTGTGGTACCTGTTTCCTAGAAATTTGTTTTTTAATTCTTCATGTTCCCTTTTAAGTTTTATACTAATAAGTTTCTCACTTATCTCTGTGGGTAAGAAAATAAACTCCGTGTAGCCCGTGAATGTTTCCGTGTAAGTAATGGATACAGGAGGAAGTGGCAAGTTTCAAAAAGACGTGGCTCTTGTCAAAGGACTAGATTTTAAAGATTATCAAAGGTGCTACTTATTGGATATTGAGCAAGAACGGTTTATTTTTATTTCTTTTGTTAACAATAACAATGTTTTAATTTACTTATCACGAGATCACAGTTTAGATGTACGCGATGTCAGAATTTTCACACATCAATCTGAAAGGATGAGTCTCTGTTGAACTTTCCAGGAAAGCTCGCACGACTGGAGGACCTGCGTTTTCCCCGCGATTTATCACACTCGGCAGAAGGCTCAAAGGTAGGATGGCGGCCATGATGGTTCGATATTTTCATCGTCGGATGAGAACTTAAAAGTAAAATTTTTGCCTTAAAAGTAACAATTTCACATTTTTTTTTATTAAAATGAAATGTCACTCACCTAAAAGAGGTTTCTTCTGCATGGCTGGAGTACCCACTACTACTTCTGATATGTCTCTTCACAGATTGTGTCTTTGACTTGGATTTCCTCGAAGGAAATTTAAATTCCACCTCAGAGACTTCACTTGACGTGCTGGAATCATCGCCAGTTGACTTCATTCCTGGAACATTCAAAAGATTCATCGCACTTTTTGCTGTTGTTGCTTCACATCGTCCATGTGACAGTCTCACTTACTTGCGATTCGTTTACCTGATCTCGGAGTATATCTGAAAGATGGCATGTCTGTGTCGCGGTGTTCTGTACAAAGTCGAAACTCTGCTTCGGAGTCACTGCCCAATACGTCGTACTCCGATATAGGAAGATGCATTGAAAGTATTTTTTTAACTTCTGAATCAGTGCTACCCAAATTGTCCGATTCTACAAAAAGAAACAAATGAAGGGGTCTACCTCATGTAAAACCATGGTTTTTAAATGGATGTGGTGGTACCTTGACTTTCCGGATGAGGTTCCGTCAGTTTTCCGGATTTTCGACGTACTTTTTTATACTCTGAATCACTGTACTGTAAAAAAACAAATAAGTAGAGAAAAGCACAAAATAAGTTGAGAGAAGGCACAAAGATAAATTTTGAATGCATACTAGTTTAATCTTATAAGAATCGGAGTTGAGTTCTCGAAAAGGAAACGAATCCTTCACGGAACTGTAGGCTCCACTATATATGTTGCCGCTGTAAGAGCTTTCGCTGTACGGTGGTTTTGATATTTTAAACGCCGCATACGGGCAAACATCATTCATGTAATCCTTGTCAGAAATATCTTTCACATCAGCCGCTTTCGTTTGTATTTGCATTGCCAGGTAATAGTGATCCCTATTTTGCTCGTTTGGTATCCGCGTGAGGGATGGAGGGTCATCCAAAGTGGACCTGTGACTTTCCATCAGCCCTGACGTAAAAAGAAAAACTGAATTACTATGATTATTTCAATGACATCAAGAATTACATATTTTATTTAGTTACATTTTATATTTCTTAAGTATGGATGGTTTTCAACAACCAGAACAATGGATGATCTATAAGTTTTTCAAATTTTTATTTAAAAAAAGAATAGATCTGTAGATCTACGAACAAGTCTAACAAGTATGGTCTATGAATAACTTACTCTTCCTCCTAATAAAGGCGATAAGTGCAATGAGAGTGGTTGCTATTGTCGACATTACAAACACTACAACAATTATTTTTAGATTATAATAGAAAGGCACATCTTCCGGGAATGATGTCTCGTTTTCTTCAGGCGTTATAATCGCACCTGGAATGACGAAACAAAATGTTAGGTCGTACTTGAGACTGTCCAGCCTGAAAAAGTTTGGGTAGAGGGTAGCTAACCTCCAATTGGCATGAGCGTAGTGAAATTGTAGACAGCAATGGAAGATCCGGCATTATTATGAGCCGTCACCCTGACGTTGTATTTGGTGTTGGCCCTAAGATCGGAGAGAACAAATACTCGATCACCGGGTTGGACGCTGTTTGAAGCCAAAGCCCAGGAAGACAACTCGTAGGTTCGATACTCGATGACGAAATATGTAATAGGACAGCCACCATCGAGCCAAGTATCGACCCAAACGGAGGCGGAAGTCACGTTGGCAGTCACTACAGTTGCCGATTTGGGTTTCGCTGGAACTGCAGAGAATGAGAAGTGAGTTGGTCGGTTTCAAATCCGACATACCTGACACTTGTCTTCTGTAATCTTTACCTGAACCCATAGTGTACCCATTGACGATGTCACAGGGAAGACCCATGCCTATTTTGTTGAATGCAGTCACGTACAACTGGTACCTTGTGGCGCACCACAGGTTTTGCAGGGAATAAGATGTGATTTTGGCACCGATTTGCAGTTCCTCCCAATCCCCATGGTCTCTTTTGTAGTTGATAACATAACCTAGGATGTTGTTCTCGTTGTTGGAGTTGTCAACTGTCCATTCCAACTGTAGGCTGTCGCTCGTTGAACTTATTATCGACAATTTTGGTCGTTCGGGCGGAACTGCAAGAATAATTAAGGTAGATGTGGCAGCAAAACTATATACTTGGTGTTTGTACACTGTCTGAAATGCTCATACCTTCAACAATAAGATTGTACGTAATTTCGTCCTTTCCATGAGCATTTTCTACACTGCAGGAGTAGTTCCCTTGATCAATCTTCTGGACGTCTTTTATAATGAGAGACCCATCTTTGTGTAACTGTAACAGAAATAACAAAACCTATGCTCATATAAATGAAGACAACAGCCCAACTTATTTGTTCCATGGTACAAACCTGGCGTCGTCCGTTGCTCTTCTCCATCGCTTTCTCCTTGAACTTCCAAAGAGATTGCGGTGCTGGTAGACCGACCTTCTTGCAGGTCAGATTTAACGTCTGCTTCCAGGGTGTAACTATATTCCGACTGAAGGATATTATTCTTGCAGGCACTGAAAGACAATCAGTTTACTTCCCTTGAACTCTTGAGGTCTGCCTTTTAATCGGACGGTTTCCTACCTCTATTTGATGGGGGTATTGTAACAACCCTTGAACTTTCACCCTCTCCAATTCGAGTGGATGCTGTGACCCAGAACTGATAAGTCGCCATATCCTGGTGTCTAACCATCTCATGAAATCCGTTCTCCGGACCTAGGATTTTCTTGTGAGTACCTTCCTGACATGGACATTATATGGGAAAATGGTTACAAATATATACATAAATAAATGTCGTTCCATACACAAATTAAAGTTAGGAACTCACTTCTTTTCCATCTTCTATAAGACTCATGTAGATGGTGTAGCAAATGAGCTGACCATTCTTGTGTCGTGGAGGTAGCCAGGCAACAATTATTTTACTGGGAGAACTAACAGCAGCTTTAATGTCTTTTGGTGAGGAAGGCACTGAAATTGATGTAAATCAGGCGTAGTATACAAGAAGATGCACCCCTGCATGGAACTGATTCAGCTTACGTAAACGGTCCTACCGTCTTCGTCAGTTTTGCAAAAGATTGGACTGCTCTTTACGCCGTCACCGGCCGATGTGAATGCTAACAACGTTACACTGTAATTGGCATATTTCAAGAGTCCTGATATAATTGTTTTTGTTAAGGTTGTCACTTTGGTTTCTAGTTCCTCATCACCTGAAACAAAAGTTTTGGCTTCAGTTGTATCTTTTTTCTTTACTTGAGAACCGCCCATTTTCTTCGTTCATAACTTGCACACAACAATGCACCTACAACACAGTTGTGTCTATCTACAAAAACTTTTAATGAACTTACCGTACCAATTATCGGCTGGCTGATAAGACACTTTGTAACCAAGAAGAATTCCATGTTGCACCTCAGAGTTGGGTGGTTCCCATGCAACTTCAATACTTTGAGATGATACTGTGTTGCAGCGAATGACATCCGGAGCAGAACTGGGAACTACCAAAAACTATGTAGTCAATGATAATATTGTTGATGTGACTTTGGCCGCTTTATTTTGACATACTCACCATCTTCTTTAGTTTTAACTATAACAGGGTCAGAGGCTGGCCCCGATCCTTTGGCATTGAAAGCCTTAACTACAATTGAATAGGTGAAGAATTTATTTAATTGTTGAATTACAGTTTCCCCGCCGTATTGGACGTCTGTTTCAACAGTCTTGAAATTAAAATTGTTTGATGAAAAGGAAAAATTGGATGGTGTGTACCCTGTGGGATGTTCTTGGTAGCCAACGTAGTAGCCCAAAAGCTTGCCATTCCACATCTTCCTCAACGGTGGTTTCCATGTTACTTTGATTGTTGTTGATGTTTCTGCTTCTGCAAAGACTTCTTGTGGGGGTCCACTTGGCGCTGTTAAAAGTTCACCCTTGTTAATTTTGACACTTGGTGTCGTTAAAAATTACTTGTCTAGTTCGGCATACCTTCTTCTAAAGTAGTGACCTCCATCACCTCACTTGGTTCGCTTTTTCCTAGTCTGTTCTCTGCTATTATTCTCATATTATACGAACTAGAAGGCTGTAAATCCATTATTATGGCAGAATTTTTAGTACCCGCAACTAATACCTTATCCGGATCCTTTTTCCAGTCGTCTGATACAAATTTAAATTCTATTATATAATTCATTATTGGACTATTTCCGGTGTACGGCTGGGTCCATGAGACCTGCAAGGACCTGCTTTGTTGCTCGCTCACCCTAATGTTCTTCGGCACTTCTGGAACTTCTGGCAATGCAAAAGGAGTATAAGAGATTTCGTTCTTGGCTTCATGTACCTCGGGCATACCTACCCTGAACTATCAGCTGAATTTTCATTTCATCTTGTCCGAACGCGTTGCTAGCGTAGCAAGTAAATACCCCTGTATCACGGCGATAGGTTTTTGATATTCCTAGTTCAGAAACGACGCCTTCATCTAACGTTTGCTCTCTGAGAACATACCTGAATTTCAAGAATGCCTTTATATTTTCTCTCAGACTTGAGTTTTAATTTTATCTACTTGTATTTTGCTCACCTCGGGTCGTTTCCTTCGTGCAGTCTCTGCCCGTTGACTTTCCATTGAATTTCTATCGGTGTGTCTCCCATCGCGGGACATTGCAAATGCGACTCTTCGCCCAGCACCACCTGAATTTGCTTAAACTTTTGTAGAAAATGTGCCTGCACTAAGGGCCGCAACAAAATACCATTAATACAACGTATTTATTCAACCTGAATTGTCACGGTTTAAGTAAAATAATTTCTATTCACCATTAACTTTTAGAAATATTAATTTACTAACTCCTGATCCGACCTCGTTTTTCGCTTCGCACAGATAGTGACCTTCGTTTTCCTTGGAAACTTTGGCGAACTTAAGAGAGCCGTTTAAATAAAAATTTACATTAGGCTCATAGACAAAGTCTTTATATTCTCCCAGAAATTCACCTAGAAACAAACATTTCACGATGTAAGTCAACAACTATTTTCTGATTCTTAATTTGGTTGGTGTTGCTTCAACAATTTTAAAGTGGAAGGCTTCGATATGGGCCAACCGTATGGAAGATACAAGTTTAACTAAATACTACACTACATATTGACAGTGTAAGACGCAAAGTATGTAAAAAAGCAGAAAATGTGAAAAAACAAGTATTAGGCGGACCTATAGATTTTTTCCAAACTACAGAGGGGACTGGATGCCCAGTGGCCTGACAGTCCAGAACGACATCTTGCCCAGCTGCAACACTTGAATCCATGGGTTCTATCTGCCACTTTGGAGGAACTGAAACCAAAGAAACATTTCACCAGAAATTTTATTACAGGACAGGTATAGATAACTTCCCTAGAGGAGTACCTACCATTGACAGTTAAAGGCACAGTAAAAGACTCAACACCAGCTACGTTCTCAGCCAAACACGTGTAGTTACCCGTGTGAACTGTAGAAATGTTGTCTATGACCAACAGAGTTGCGTACTCATCAACACGACGTATTTGAAGCTTTCCATCGGTCACAGGTTCTCCATTTCTTTCCCAACGGAATGTGAAGGGAAGATCGCCTTCAATTATCTGACAGGTGATGGCAGCTCGCATTCCCTCTCTAAGAACAATACCCTGGATGGGAAGGATTTTTGGTGGAACTGACAAAGCAATACTGTAATCAGACACCACTACAAAAGAACTTATGATAAATAAGTACAGATACGCACCCATGATGTACACCTCAACATCTTTCCTGTCTGATAACTTTTTACTATTTCTGGCCTGACAGGTATAGGTACCTGCATCCGACTGCTTTTGAACACTTTCTATCACGAGTGTACCGTTGGTGAAGACTTTCTGACGTCTGTTAACGGGAAGTGAGACTCCACCTGAAAGTGAGTTCTTGGTATGACATATGTTGTGACTGTCCTGGTTGTGGTTGCCGTCTAGGTTCTACGTGTGCCCACCTTGTTCCCATGTGATTGCTTCAATCGGGTACCCAGCAACTGGACATTTTATTACGAGTTCTTCCCCTGCCACGGCGTTAACTTTTGGCATGTTACGAATAAAAGGACGTCCTACCATAAAAATTCGAAATGTATGTTTGCAAACATAAGAATACAGACGTTTAACGATCATATTGTTGTACACATGCAAAAATTAACTAAACGGCCAGTTATGAGCTTATTGTTCTGCAAGACAATTTTATACCATAAATATTTATCCTAGCACTGTAGGAAACATGTGAAATCGAATTTTTTGCAGTACATGTGTATTCTCCTCCATCTTCTTCTTCGACACCAGATATGTTCAAATGAGTGATGACATCGTCGTTCACTGTTATGTACTGTCCTACCATAAACCTGTAGTTACAAGAAAAAACGGTTTAGTGTCCAACGAAACTGTCTACGTCTGACTTAGGCGAGTGTGTCAATTGAATGAACAATGCACATTACTCGAGGACCATACGTTTCATAAGCCTTGTACCTATTGTTATCAGGCAACGGAAATCCATCCAATGACCACGTAAACTGAGGAGGAGGATTTCCCGCAGCGCTGCACTTTAGTGAAAGTGCGGGTCCCGGCTGGAGGGTTTTTTCTGTGAACCAACTCAGAAGCTCTGGACTCGCATCTAAAACATATTGCATTTGATGTACCTGCATATTAGAACCTGGAAATTAGACAGAAGAATTTCTATCAAACATACCTCCCAGCTGTAGTTCGCCTGTCGATTGTGATGTGTCCCACTCATTGCTGACGAAACACTGATACATTCCATGATCCTCTTTCTCTACGGGCTTTATTAAAAGCCTATCAGGTCCTGTTTTGACTACGTGTCTATGATCTTTAAGCAGCGGCTTTCCATTGTGCAACCACCTAATTTGTTCAATTGGAAACCCACTTATGACACAAGTAAACAGAGCCTCTTTGCTGACATCAATCACCTGAGTTTGAGGTTGAACGTGAACTGATATGGGGGCTGAAAGTATTTCTTTTAAGTTTGAATCTTTTACAAAATGATTGTTTTAATAACAAAAGGAATTATCACTATTTGAATACCTGATATGATTAGATTTACATGGACGCTCTCCTTCCCAGCAGAATTATTTGCTACACAAACGTATGTTCCCCGATCATCCAATTTGATTCTTGTTATGTGCAGAAGACCCTGTGCTACCTCAGTGATTCTATCACTTAAAGCAACAGGAAACAATTGATCCTTTTCGACTTTAAACCACCTGCAAGAATTGTTAGACTCGTTAGCTATGTTACTATTTATTATAATATGTTGATTCTGCATATGACAGTTTTCCATTGGTACCTGTACGTAGGAACTGGAAAGCCATGTGTAACGCACGGAAGCAAAACTTCTTCGTCTATTCTCACGTGTTTCGTTGAGTTCTTTTCCACAGCCAGCCGCGGTTGAAAACTTTCCTTCGCATCTGGAGTGATATACAGATATACAATTAATAAAACAGTAAAATAGCTAAATCAGCCAGGCCAAAAGGGAGTCTTACCTGTGACTACGACTCGAGCTGGATATATGCTGGATTGAGACTTTCCTGTGAGCTTGTTGACTATTCGGCAAGAGTACGTCTTGTAACCGTCACTTGGACCAATGTTAAAGATGTAGAGTTCTCCAGTCTTGAGTACCACATACTTTCCACCTATAATGAATAAGAAACATTAAAATTAACTTTCGTCCCATTCAAAGTGTTTGAATTGCGAAAGCTAAAGTGTCCAAGTAGATTACTTTTGTATTAAATAAAATATAAAAACAGTGCTCGGATGACACAAATCAACTTATAGGGATAACAGAACAATCAGTCCTTCATACAATTACAAATATTTTTAATGTAATTAATGACAAATACAAATGCCGTATTCTGTGTGGCATCCAGAAACAAATCGAATTTTGTTACAATACAAGTTTAACTTGCTTTCTGGAACTTAGTGACACAGTGGTCAGGTCATTGGCTCCGGTTCTTTTATCCATCCTCATTTATAAAGAAAAGATATTTCTGGACAAAAGATTTTAGATCAGGTAAGTTGACTAAAATAATGGGTCCTCATCCTGCATATAGATGGGTCAATGCCCTGCTCCATTTTACGTCAGGTATGTGAAGATATGGGTCATAAAGGGTTATTAACCCTTTTGGGGGACTGATAGAAGGGTCTCGACAATAAGTATCTAGGTATAAGTACAAGAGAAAAACATGTGCATTACATAATTTTTACACCTTTATGAAACACTGTCAGAGGTTAGAACTCTACGAAAAATGTGTAGAACGTTGTGATTTAAACTTTAAACTAAAACTTAACGAAACATAGTTCCATAGAAATCGATTAATTTGCTCTGTAGTAATTGTTGCATAAATACTGCAATGGGTATCTAAATAGGTAAAACTAATTGCAGTGCTAAATATTCAATTAAACGGATTGAACGTTACATTTGCAAATCAAAATTGACCGAAGCCTTTCTCTAATTCGATTCACTTCCGTGCGGTACAAATCATAAATGTCAAGTATTGGAAAAGAATGTTCCATTCCTTGGAATTTTATAAATTTATGAATTTATTAAAAGATCCCAAAAGGATCGAGTAGAAAAATACAGCAGTCAATTGTGGATTGGCGGGAAACAAACAAAATACATACTGGATAATAGATGAATGGTTACTTTGGCACGGTTTATTGAAGAATACAAAATTCAAGAGGTACGCCACTTGCTTAGTGCTGTTGTTTTTTTACTGTTTGGGAGACGAAGAAAACATCAACCGAATAATTATTAGTTGCAAACGCTGAAGAGTACGGGGGGGGGGGAATTACGGCATTAATAAGTACTATAAAGTGGTTGTTATTATTTTTAATTATCGTTTTACTGTTTTGACGATAACATATTTCCTTTCACAGCACGTTGGACATGACTCCATATTTGCATCAGACAGTCAAATGTTGGGACAAAATGGCGCTTTGACAAATGGCAGATTGATGAAAGTCTGTATTAACGACTTCTTCATATATGAAAGATCTCATTGAACTTTAAATTTTGTTAAAGGAACATAAAACCGGACCGATGTAATGGTGGTTGAATGTTGAATGTCCACAACAAATGTTTATATGAGTTTGGTTGCATAGTTTTTTTCTGTGCGTTCGAGTTATACACAGAAGATCTAAGATTAGTTTGAATAATGAATGTGCTTTATATAATCTCCAATCGAATTAAACGTCAGCATATCGTTTATAATCGGAAATAGTCGCATGGGACCACTGCAAAGTTAAAACCCCATCTTCTCTAATTTTCTCAGACTCAGACTTGTAAATTTCCCGGCAATTACTTCCGCCAAATATATAGGTTTCCTTTCCAGGAGAAAAATCAATGATTCCATCCAAATAGAGAGATTTTCGGCAAAATAAAGGTAGAACACTCAAAATTTTAGCATTTGTTTCTACGTTAATCCGCGTGTTTCTCCTTCGAGGCAAAATATATTGAATCTGCCTATGGGCTTATTTTTGCCTTAAATTCTACTGTTTCCCAAATTATTAACTTCTTCATCCATAGAGTAGGTTCCAAATTTTTCATGTTTTCATTTCGATCTAGCCCTTTTCGAACTTTTTTAGTAGGTGCACCTTCTTATTTTTTCTTGGTTCTTATTTCAAGTTAGTCCAGGCCCATTACTCGTCGTATTTAATAAATTAGCAGAATGAAAATTACCCATGATAGAGTTGGTGATTCCTTTGCTTGCGAAAATTTATAGATATTGCCTAGAAGTGAGACAGTTCAAATAGTACAAAACGGAAAAATGCAATGAAGGTAAAGAGAAAAGAGAAAACCGTAAAACAAGTTCAATCAACCACATGGTTCAGAAACACGGAAACTATGTAAATATATAAGAAAAATGTTAACTGAAATAAGTAATAGTAACGCGGTAAAGTTGTGAAAACCGACGGATTGAGCCATAAAAGCCTCTAGTTCAGACAAATGGCGTAATCTAAGAAGGGTAGTTGCGTTTTAAAGTAAAATAAAAACGAAACGGTGCAGGATGATAAATTTAATAAAAGAAAAGCAACTGGCAAAATCATTTCTACCACACTGATTAAGACAAATAGAAATAGGAAACGCAATGGCAGAAATAGTAATTCTGAAGAGCCCTCATTTAAATTAGTTAGAGCAAATGTATTTTCTCGAGGAAACAGAATCCGATTGTGTTATTGTTCAAAATCATGCGAGAGCTTTCATCAAACAAATAGTTTATTTTTCTACTTGTCTGACAAAATTTGAGAATCCCCTTGTTCTATTGTTCCACTGAAGGAAAACAATAGCCAATTCTTGAAACGTTCAAATTCGTTCGTTTCCTCTAATTTAAAAATGAGTTCGCCTGGGAGTTCGCCCACAAATGTGCAAACGTACAAACTTTTGTATTTACGTAATTCGTCAGCGAAAACAGCTTTTTTCTCTGTCCGAAAGGCTTGCTAGTGACAATCAGACTCTTCCCTAAAAGCCACAGACTTTGACGGACGTGTGACTTCTGGCTAAGTTTTATCCGCTCACAATTTTCACTGCCCTGCCAAAAAGTTGCTAAAGTTAAATGTTATGTAATTGGACGTGATGGGTTCAAATATTTATACATCTTTTGGAACTGAACGGACAAAACCACACAAAAATCCTAGACGGATACGACAAAATCACAGATTTTTCGATGCAGCCACAATTTTTGCGGCCCAATTTCCGCCTGCTGTGAATTTGTTCGTGAAATTTTTTCATCACCCGGAATTTGTGAAATCTTCACTAAGCCAAGCGAAAGAAAAGCAGAAGGTTTAAGTTGAGATTTTGGGTTATGAAAATTTGAAATTTCTGTGTCAGTTTCTTCACCTTCAGTAACTTGAAGAATGTCAATTTGAACAGAAAAATGAAGCAGAGAAGCGAACGGAGCCAAGGGATTTTCATTGAAAAAAAGGAAGCTTTCGCGATTTTCCTCTCGGCACATTGGGAAAATTTGGAAAATTTAAAACCCGTCACAAATTAAAATAAATTCAAAATAAATGGGCCATTTACCGTTACGAGAGTCCCTTTATTTGTTTACAAGTTCAAAGTGCGTCACAAGAAAATGGGTACTTTTTACTTTCTGACGGCAGGATCTAATTCGGCCTTTTAGCACGTAATTGAGACCAACATTTTCAAGCGTGAACTTAATGAACAGGAAATATTTTACTAAAAAACGACATTTATGACTGTGCAAAAACAGTCGGAGTACGTGTACTGTGAGGCAGGTCCAAGCAATAACTCAAAATTAAAATATTCATAATGTTGAAAATCATGTCAATTTTCTAAAGCAAAGCTATTAATAGTTACTCTTACTGCTACCCTTCTTACAAATGTACTGTTTAAACGTCTACGAAAACTAGTGTTGTCACATTTTCTTAGAGGAGCAATTTAAAAAAAAATTTTTTATTTTATTATGATTTTTATAATTGCAATGATTTTATTTCAATTTAATACTAATTTTAAATAAACGCTCAGAGTTGAATGTTACTTTTGGTGTTTCCATCAATCTCTCCTCTTTATTATTTATTTTATTTTTCACTGTTGAACAGTCTGAATTCACAGCAAAATGGTAGCCTCATTAATTAAATTTTACTCTCTTTTGTGACTCTCTTTACAAGTGAAGTTCTAACTTTGTGCCTCATGACTGTATTTTTTATTGTAACTAATAATCCCTGAAAGCGATTGTATGATTGTGTAGGTATGCATGTACCTAAACAATGAAGATTTCAATAGGGTTCACTGTTGTTTCTCTTTTTGTTAGTGTTTTGTTTTCACAGAACTGTACATTTCATTTAACTTACGAAAAGAGTAACGAACTGAAAGTTAAGCTTCATTGATGGGTTTGACGTATACATTGCCATACTCAATGAACAAAAGCTCAGTAACGAAGGAAAATGATTGTTTGGATGTGTTACACTAGTATTACTGAATAACATTCGTAATACGTTTAATTCAAAGTACTTTATATTGCAAGAAATACTATACGAAGAAGCGTAAACAAAATGATCCGAAAATAAAGCAAACATTTTAACTCAACAACGACATGGAAAGTAAAATTTGAAATTTATAAAAGTCAAAATGATTTGTTTGGCTTGCATCCTCAACATTTGTCTTTCAGTATCAACGTTTTCATTCTCACTACATTGCACATTCATAATTTAAAATCTGCTTTTTCTTTTATTCTGTTTCAATTCAGAATTAGACAGAAGCAATCGCAATACACAAGAAACATATAATCTGTACGATGGACAGGCGGGCACAACGTTAAACCCTCGTCAAAGACACTGTTGGGTAACATTTATTAAAACAGTTCATTGTTCAAATTATTGATTTTAAAGTGACAGGGAGAATACAATAAGAGAAAACCTGAACCAGAGAAGATGTAAAATCTTTATGAAGCTCAATACGAACTGAAAAAAACAAAAATGCATAGGTGAAAAGATCCATGAATAGATTGAGGAAGATTTAGTGTTCGTTCAATATTGGAAATGTTTCTTCCGGTTACCTCTTCATCCCAGGGCCATCTTGTTTGAATCTTCAACATTTTTTGAGTCTCATCCCCTTAGCCGTCATGCCCGTCGACAAATCGGCTTATTTTTCATTTACTTTCTTTCGCTCATCTGCTTGCTTGTCCGTTCTCAGTCAGAATTTGTCTTCATCAACTAAGACTAAGGCGAATGAGTTGCAAAGAAAAAAAGCATGACACGGAAAAGCAAAAAAAGAACATGAGGTTTAAAGGTGTATTAAAGTTATTAATTAAAGGTATATGAAAAAGGATAAATTATGGAATGTGATTCTACTGATGTTTGACAATGGTAACCGGAGTTGCCATTGAGAACCTGGAAACTGGAAACACTGAGAAGGAAGAAAACAAAAAATAAATTCAGAAAGTTACACGAAACGTTATACCGAAATATAAGCTATGCTCTTATGATAGTTTCTGCGGAGGCAAAGATATAGATATAGGCAGTAGATATAGGGACAGAAGCTCAATGAAAAGTAATAAATAACCGATTCATAACTCTTAAATCATGCATAGATTTGAAGTATTCATTTATCAAATAATAAGTACAATTTAATAAATTCTAATAGAATATTATTTTTTAATAAACTTTAGGAAACAATTGGATTAATTAATTAATAAGAATTAATAGCTATGTAATAATAAATTAAATTGAGGAAATATACCTCTACATAATGGGCCTACTAATTGTGACAATCTCTTCAGGCTCTGAGAGAGGAGGGGAAAAAGGCGCACGATAAACAGAAGCACAAGAAAAAGCATATATGTAATATATGTAGGTCACCATCAAGGGAGAGACAGAGAGGAAGAAAATTGGAAGGGTTGTTCAAGACAGGAACACGACACAAAATAATTAGGTGTACCCAAAAAATGAGAGAAGGAAATACAATAAAAGATTAAGTAGAATCTTAGTAATTTAAACCGGATGTTCGGGTGAAAATTTAAGTGCAAGGGTAGGCGTTGAAAATAAATAAATCCAAGGGGAAGAAAAATCTGGTTTTGAGGAAAAAATTAAGATTTTAAATGGAACTCAATTATCTGTCAGTCATAGCAAAAAATATGAACAAGGAAAGAAAAAGGGACGAAAATGTGAAATGATAGAAAGAAAGCAGATAGATAAATAGATAAAGATAAGAAAATGGAGAGGGGCAAATTGCGTTCACCCTGATTTCTTAAAATCAATTTTATCTGATTTTTCTTTCCTTTCATTTCGCCTGAAGAACTCTGAAAGTGAAATTTGAGAGGCAACAATAAGAGAAACAGTTGGAATTGTTTGATTGTGACTAGGGTGAAAGAGGTGCCTCTGAGCAAAAAAGGTTTTCTAGCCACAACCAACCCACTTCCCATACCTGCTGTGATCCCCAGGGTTAAAAAGTAGGCGATAATGGAGGGTAATGGAGAATGCACAGGCGGAGCACAGAAGCGGATAGAAACACATAAAACAAATTCAACAGATGGAATACAAGAAATAGTTTAGGTACGAAAAACTCATAAAACAAATGACATAGATAAAGCAAAGAATGAAAGGAGTGCAAACATATAGAAAAATAGTATGGAATAAATCAAACGAGTTGATGGGCGATAAATAAAAGGGAGGTAAACAGTGAAAGTGAAAGAATTATGTAAAGTATCGTAAAACAAATATGAATACGAAGTAGATGATACAGAGGAGACACATTAAATAAAGAATTGAATACAATGAATAAAACGGATACATTAAATGAAGCAAAAGAGATTGATGAAGCACATGAGACGGGTCTGAAACTTCCACGACGCAACAGAACAAAACCAAGTCGAAATCCAACAGATCAAATAACACGGATAATAGACAAATATGAATATTCATGTAAAAATTGTTCAACAGAAGTTCTAAAAAAGGAAGGCACCACCCCAAATAAATATATGAAAAATAATGTAAAATAGATACAATTTAGAATATAAATTAAATCAGTCCTACTACGTACGTACATAATATATGTAAAAAAATTGTCTCAATTTGGGAGAAAAATACATAAAACCATTGGAGCAACATAAAATATATGCAGATACATTTGTGTAGTATCAAAATAAATAAATAAATAAGTGTGTGGTTATGTTTTTATCATTACATGACTGGATACCTTGATGTTTGCACCCTTTATTTACTGTTATTTACTTGTATTTCCTATAATACTCGTGTTTCCAGTTTACATTTAATTACTACATGTGCTAATTGTCGTCTTTGGGATTTTTATTTTTCACTTTGTTATTTTTTCTCCTCCTAAAGTTCTCTAGGTTTCCTGAATGTTTAGAATGACCACCTAAAATAACCTGCTTCCACTTTCCACTTGACTTAATTTCCTGTTGGCATTCTATTCTCTGTCGCCTCCAGTCCTTCTTCCAACGAAAGGTCAAAAACTGACGCCCCAACGCCCGTCAACGGTATTAAACATTGTCTTCGGTTTTGAGATGTTCCCTTCTTTCGACCATTTTGCCTTTAATGAACGAAACCGGAAACCACCGTCTGCCGCATCATGGCATTTGCTTGGGTTTCCGTTCTCCAATATTAAAAATTGCATTCCTCACTTCCGGTTTTCGGTCTGTTCGATCCTCGATTCCAGAGGAAATGCTTCCCTCTCTTTGCTACCACTTTTTCTTTCGCCATATTTATTACTCTAATAAATTCTATATTTTACCTTTGGTATCATTTTTCTTCTTTAAACGAATTTTCTCCCTGCCTTCTGGTCAGTCAGGTCCATCACTCTTTCCAGCATCTTTTCCCCCTTTTCGGTTCGGTAATTTTCTCTTTCCCACTTCCTTTCGTCTTCTTTCGTATCGGGCAACTGCCTGCCTCGTGCCACCCCCTGGGCCCCTTGATTAAATTGATTGTTTCATTCTTCCCTTACCTTTTTTTCTTTCTTTCTATAAAAATTTTTCTTTTTACTTGGTTTTCTTTCAAATTAATACTCTTTCCTAGTTCATGAAAAATTCATTAACATGACTGCTGAGAATTTATTTCACGCCTAAAACGAGGTGACCTCCCTAAATTGTCTTCCTTTCCTTCTTTTTTTCTTCCTTCCACCGTATTCTCTTTTTACACAGGACCACTTTTGGTACATTAATGTTATCTCCTGATTTCAAAGACAAGCATGACAATTGAGTTTGCAACGTGGATCAGAAGATATCGACATTTCCTTTTACTCACACAATCCGGTTTGTCTTGCCCTTTCAAAACTGGCACAGACAAAGACACGGGAGTCTGTCTTAAATCTTAGAACCCTCAGAAGATCGTACAGATAATATTTGAAGGGGAAGAATTCCAAAGCACAAAAAGACTTCTAAAATATGTGTAGAAAAATAAAAGCTACGGTATTGCTGAATAATACAAACAGTAGCACGCCAACTTCCCTGGAGCAAAGTCACCTGACCAAAACTAAAGAGTCACATTGGTTGACTTGATGTTACATCTGTCTTTGATGTTTCACCTTGAATCAACCGCAACAGGAAAGACTTCTGACAAATCTCACATTGGCAATTCGATTCCTATTTCCTTGCTGATTTCCTGCGACAATTACAAATGTGCTCCTAACGTTTAATAATAAAGCAGTCTGTGTATTGTTTATGGATGTACCGGTCCCTCCGCCATTTGCTACACAATACGGACATTAATAATGAGGAAGGCGTTTGATATATGAGTCGTATTAATTGCATCCGAGCTACGAGTTGAAAATCCATTTTCGGATGAATTTGCCGCTTTGGGAATTTCAGTTTACTGAAAATTTGATGCCCAAATCAAATGGGCTCTCTCACCTCACCGGCACTCTCTTCTTCCTCCTTCTACCTCCAATCTCACTGCTCTTCCGGCCGGAGGAAACCGGATGTGCTCGTTCGCATGTGTCGGCTTCTGAGAAGCCGGATTCTTCAGGTATACAATTCGTTACGAATTCAAATTCGATTCAAGTCAATTCAGAGGTTTTTCCTCGCCAAATTGGATTCTGCGGGTTTCTCTTGAACAAGTCAAAAGTAAAATGGGAATCTTTTTTCGACACCCAATTCCCATTCAATCAATCATTCCTTAATCGCTTATCGATGTTTCCATTCCTGCTGTGCAGCCTCCTCATTCTATCCCCTACAAGGATTCTACTAGTTGGTTCTCGTTATGTTCCTTTCTTCCTTGTTTGAATTTATTTTGCATTCGATTAGAAGTGAAGTGAAATCATTCGATTCCAAAAATCCTTCCAGCCTTCAACCGCTCACATCAAGCCACGGTCTTTGTTTTTTTATTAGAATTCTACTTTTTTATTCATCCAATTTCATTTCGTCACTCGTTTTCTGTTTTCTTTTGTACGTGACATTTGCTTGTCCTACTCAAATTTTTAGTACCGTTAACATTTATCCTTTTGCCTCCTCATTTATTTGACTTTTTACTCGTCATTCGACACCAGCAAAAAATAAAGATATTTTCTATTTTAACGAGCGCAAAATCAGAGCTGATGGGAGTTGCGACAGGTCGTTTCCCATTTGAAGAAAATTATAAACAACTCACTTTCACACAATTGAGTTAGCTTTCACTCTAAAATCATCAACTCCGCAGGCGTAATGCAATCGGAAACAGCAACCCACCAGCCACAAGAAACAACGTCAGAGTTGTTCTAATTAAAGGTACGCGGAGAAGGCGCGTAATAAATTAATAAATTAATTTAAGGGCGCAGCCATAAAAGCCATTCGCGTTTTCAACTTATAAAACCGTTACTGTGAAATAAAATAGCTGAAAGCTATTAAATTTTAATTTAATAATTTTAATACGTCTATAAATAATGGTTTTATGGAAATAAAATCACAGAGATGCGGATCTGTCGGAAGGAGAAAGAGAGCGAGAGAGAGAGAGAGAAGCGGTAGAAAAGGGATTGCAAAGTAGAAGTTGAAATGGAAATGGGAAGCTGGAAAGTAAATAAAGTGAAAAAGTCCAACCGCAGGAAAGGCAGGTAACATATTGAGAAGCAGGTGAGAGAAAATGGTTGCATGAAAGTACCGCAGTGGTGAGCAATGGACGGCTATGGACTACAATGGAATAAAGGTAATGCTCGCTACATACAGTGAAAAACATTTCCTAAGTGGTTTCTCAACAATATTTTGTTATCATATTCATACAAGAAAATTTGTTACTTAAAATTTTGTTCTTTTGCTGTTTTCATGCGGCATGGTTTATCTGGTTTATTATACTCCTCTCCTATAGGCAGCTTTCTTCAAACCTTTCAACATGACTGCGTCTTTTTAAAAGTCCTGCAAATTATATTACTCTTCCTTTAAGTTCCAAAAACTACGTTCGACTTAGTTTAGTACTCGCTTGTATAATAATTTAAGCACATGAAAAAACTGGGGATTTACTATTACACCTGGTTCTGTGATTTAGACATGTTACCATGTAATTTAAGTCCTCACAAAGATTCATTTTTTTTTTAGCTGCGCTGAGTACTTTGAGCGGTAAAACACACTTGGCAAGTATAAACTGCGTTCCTCAAGCCTCTGACCAGTTGCTTAGCCGTCAGAACGAAATTCTCAACGTGATCAGACATATTTCGATGGCTTTCACGCCAATAACATACATAAAATTTATTTCTTCCTTTCCAATTTCCCCTGGTAAGCGTCATATTCTGATAGAAAAAATAATAATTCTAGAACTAAATTTCTGCAAGTCTATTTTTAAAAATCCAATTTTGGTTCGCATCCATTTGGTTCGTTCTTGAACCAATGGAAAGATCGGCCTTTTGCCATTCGACAGCTGGTGCCACTTAACGTCTCTTACGAATGTGCCTCGAGACCACCGCAGGCACTTGGCATTTTATGCTGCCAAATTGCTCCTTTTACTTTTGCTCGAACTTAAACTTATTCCACTCAACCGCGTGTGATCGATTCTCGATGAACTGTTTTATGCTCACTTCCACACACTTAAAATTCATACTTCGTTCTTGCTTAGTAATATCTGTACTGGACAACAGTCGAAAGACAACAAGAAACAAAAGACCAAATAATTTCCTAAAAATAAAAGCTATGTGGCAACTAAGATAAGACAACGAGAAAGCAAAAAGCAAGGGAAACAACACTTTCTTTAAGGCGTAGCTGACAAGGAGCGCTGAAAAGCGATAAATTCGGGTCAGAAGATCTTTCTCTGCGAGATTTTCCGTTCTCAGACTTACAAATTTAATTCCGGTAATTAATTATTATTTTACTGCGTAATAAACCAAGAAAATGAAGCGGAAGTGTGAGGGCCCTTAGGATGAGGGGACTTTTGTACAACCTGGTACAACCGACGTATCCGTTTCCAGATTAATTGAAAAATCCATTCGCATGGGTTATACTTATATACGAACCAACAGTTTCTTAATTTGTTCACATGAAATATGTGGTGTTATTAATTATTAAACAGACAACCTTGTGTTCGACTTCTCCCAAACACAAGACATTTATTGTTCACCAACGATGCACAGAAAATTAAAGAATTAACTTCTGTACACGTACTCTTCGTGTCAATATTCCTCATTTAATTTATTTATGTAACGTATGAAATATTTAATCTTGTGCAGTGATCTAATGCAGTACTTCTAACTTACACCGTTAAAAATAAGTTATTTGTGAACAGGTGAACATTCTTTTTTACGAAGAACCAATTCTCTTTCATCCGAGCTTTCAAGAGTCATCCTCAAATTACAGTAAAACAAAAGACCCCACCCTTCTTTATAGTCCTTACCTTGCCAGACAAATCGTCCTGCTTCAATTTCTCCACTAATAGGATAGTTTTTGGTTGAATAACGAATAACTGATACGAAGTTGTTATGCTCCATCCCAAATTCGTTATTTTATTTTGCATCCTTTACAATGATATGCCACTACTTTCTCTAAAAGCACTGACTAACAGAAATATCTTAATACTTGTAGAAATATGTATCCGTAGATATGCACTGAATAGTTGGTGGAGTAAACAATTAAATGAATGGTACGTTCAATAAAATGAATAACTTTTCTTCTAATAATATAATGTGTAGTATAATACTTATTATTGCCTCTTTTACATTTGGGGGCTTCAATATCATCAGAACCCCTATTACTTCCTGGTCAAATTTCTCAATTAGAAAAAAAAAGATTGTCAAGCAGCAAAGTTACCAACAGTGAAGTAAATGTTTATTTATTTTGGAGCGAAAAAGAAAATAATAAGTTGCTACAAACGCAATAGAGCTCAATCCATTATGTTTGTCGTTGTAGTTAATTGCATACTTATTTCTTTGGGGAAACAACTTTTCGGTTAGTCGAAAACGTCCAATATTATTTTTCTTTGTCAATTTCTGTGCCACCGATCATATTTGGACTACCAAGTCCTTAAGTTTTTCTTTCTAAATTTAGACATGTCCTGTTTAACCACTTGTTTTGTTTGGTTCTGACCACCTCGAACGACATCATTTCAACTATGTTCTTCTCTGGGGGCCTAATTTATAGCAACACAATTGGCCTTGACAATACGTTCACCTTCAATTTGCATTTGATCAAATGCCTGTTTAGTAATAAATTCTACTTGACTTACCCGTGTCGGTTGTAGGATAGATGTGAACTACGTCGTCCTGAATCCAGGATGTGATCAGAACGTAGTCTGCCAGATCGCTGGGCACCTGACATCTTAACACAGCAGTGTTTCCGGTTACGACGTACTCGTCGTAAACCTGAACGTCGTACTTCTGGTTGACGACTGTCAAACATAAAAATATATGAGCACTTATTATTGTAATAGCAAAATAAATTCTACGAAGGCAGAAAACATTTCCATGCCTTCCATGAGTTATGAGAAAAAAGAATACATTCGGAAAAGGTAAGAGAACCATTCATTGAAATATTATTTCTTGCCATCTCTCAAACTTTTTCTTTGACTTTATTTTTTTTATGTATTGAAACCTTTTTGCCCTTGTATATGTTACTCGAGAAGCAAATGCGATTATGAGAAAAAGGCAAATACCGTTGTTGGAATATTTCTCAAGAAGCGTTTTTTGTTTGCAGGCCAACAGGGTAAGAAGAAAAGAAAAAGAAAGAAATGGAAGCTTCCATTTTCTGTGCTGGACAGAACAGACGCGACCCGATTCCGACATGAAATATTGATTTGACGAAAAAAAAAACTTATAGTTCTTCTACTCTAACAAAAGTAAGGAAGAGAAATACAATACAACTAAATACAAAAATACAACTAAATACAACTAAAAAGGAAAAAGCATGTAAGAATGACAAAAACCAGAAGAAGGAATATACGATAAGAAATTATGAAAAGTTGACTAAAAGAAAAGCAAAAGGAAAAACTTGAATAGAAAGTATGAGAAGTATGGTTCGATGAAGTTAAATTCATAACACGCATAAAGTAATTGTAGAGGTAAATATTTATAGTTATAGGGAAAAAAGAAACATTACCGTGTAAAAAGTATTGTGTGGAGTTCCTATCTGGAATAAAATAAAGAAATAAAAATAAAAAGCTTCAAAATATTGCAATACAACTGTACGGAGAGTTAGCAGTAAGAACGATATACAACCATCTCGGCAAAGTTCGCAACTGCATTGTCACGAATCCCACCCACCTATATCCCAGCAGGTCTCCGAATACAACAGGGAGAAATTTAAACAATAAAGAAAGGGCCACAAACACCATAAACTTATGGAAAAATCAGCTAGGCAAAAAAAAACACAAGAAACCAGTTAGTAGATGCCATTCACCTCGACAAGTGAACCGTTAAGTCCATGTCGGAAACGGCGGACATGACCACTGACGGAAATTCTCAATAGACACGGATACTTCAATGACTTTCTACATAAAATAAGTAAGCACGATCACCCCAATTGTGACCAGCGCCCCTTAGACAAGGACACCTCAACTCGTACCTTTCACGGATGCCTTGACATGTACTGTTGTGAAGTACCAAACTCCTAGTCCCAACATATTCATTTTGGATTGCTTTTTGCCGTCGTTGAAGAAAGGAATGAAAATGATTTTTAAAAAATCATGTAAAACAGAGTGAAAGAATGAAAGATGAAAATGAAATTCGAAATCAAAAACTAACACGATATTAGTAAGAAAAGGTAAAGAATAAAAGAAATCAAACCAGAAAACACAAAGCAAGAGAAAATAGGATAAAAAAATAATGGTAATGAGGACAACATAATAGGCACACCGTAGTGAGAATGAGTGAAAAGACGCAAACCGCAATGGAAACGAGTAAAACGCGGTAAATAAAACTTGTTTGCGTACCAGTAACATTTTTGGAATGACTGAAAAAATTTAAGAATGATCCTCACTTAAGAAGAATTAAATCTGCAAATCATGAACTCAAGGCCGTTTACAAATTTAATGTTTTAATGTTCTCTGTACGAATAAGAGTTGCGGACTTTGCTGTCATTTCACGAGCCTCATAGCACTGGGAACAAAATCATATTTTGCGTAGCAAATTTTTCCTTTAATCCCCACATCCACCACCACTTCGGCTTACCAACTGCATCGTTATAAACGAACTCAAAGAAGCGTAATAAGCAGATTAGTCATATTCATTAAATTCAATTTTTTTGAACAATCCCCACTTTCCTTGTCACGGTCCTTTTGGAGAATTTGGCAAATCCGAACGGTAGCAACAGAAACACATTAATTGTACCTGAAGGGCGAGGCAGGTAAATTGGCCAAATGGCGGAAAGCTCAATCTGGAAAAGCTTTTTTCCTCAGGAAAATGCCAAAGTCACGTGGATTTACCCAATGACTTCCTGAAAATGCTTTTGTTCGAAAAGAAGATTTTTCTCTTCTTTCTCTCTCCAAGTTCCATTTCCGCTTTCGGTCATTCTTATTTCGGAAAAGAATTGTGGAACTTCATCGGCCCTTAATTAACAGGGAACCTAAGCAAAAAATACAGAAACAGTTCAATTTGATGAAAACTGGCAAATTCGATGCCTCAGAGTTTTTTTACGACTTAAAAGTTTTTTACAACAAAAATTTGTCCGCACCATTCGTCATAAATAATCAATATTATTCAATATTAATCAACCATTATAGTTAGGGTTCTGCACACTAATTACTCCAAAACTTATTACTGCTTCTCTATTATTTGTCGCTGTTTCAATAATATCAATAATTATGTACGTAAAATATAACAGATTAAAAACATTTAAATATTGTTATTCAATTTAACGTTTAATTCACATATTTATATTAATTCACAATTAACAATTTTGAACGAAATTCGATAAGGGTCGCACCAGATTTAAAAATATATGAGTAAAAGATAATATTAATATATACCGATCATAATTAAAAAAAAACTTTACTCTACAGTTATTGCAAGTATTCCTTACATGTATGTACTAGGATATAACCCTTACATTCGTTTAGGTACGTTCACTCGAAACCCCCTATGGTTTATTACTTCCCAATGAAAACCGTCAATTTTCAACATGCAGAATTTTTTTTTATCGTAGTGCAGCCTTTTGGACAACTGATTACAAAAAATACCTAGGGTGTCCCTAAGAAGTGAAATTTAATAAATGCAGCTTAAAACATTAAGTTCCAAGTGCTATTTTTATTTAACTTATTTATTTATTTATCGTCCTTTCTACCTTGCCTTCAAGTCTTATATGAAAAGCAGTAATATCTAGCTTCGATGGAACAGAAAAAGTCATATTAAATTCCTATGGGATTGTCACATCCGTTTAGGGTTTTCAGCATCGGTTTCATTTAAATTGAAAATTCGAACTGGCCTGGAAAAATTTAAATATTTAACTCTGGTTTCTTCAATATGTTTCTACCCGAACGGTAGCTTTCCTTCCTGATTATATACATAATTTTCTCGCTCCGCAATTCCTTGGTACTCAAACTCCTCGTGGGTATCTCACCTCTTCGACACTGTCACCTTGTCTTGATTAATTTTAGTTGGAAAATTACAAATATAGAAGTGTGGTAATTAAGCTACTTTCATGTTTTCTTTTGCTTCCATTTTCTATAACCTGCTAATACACCTTTCCCCCATTATCACTTTCTTTGTAGTACTACATTAAAGAAATTTTGTATGTCATTTTGTTGTTATTTAAAGTGAATGCATCCCAGTGGTTGAGGAAGAACATTTTTCTTTATAATACTTTATTTCGATAAACTTATTTATAATTATTTTATTTTTGAGTAGTAGTCTCGTTCTGTACTCAATTTCATTCCTGCCCACTATTCTGTTGAATGGTTTTTCCTCTCATTTCCAGTTCTCCCCGTCCTCAAATTGAACAAAAAATGAGAAATTTCTTGTAATGAATTTCTTATAATTTAACTTTTTTTGTCTAGAAGTGAAGAACAAAATTGGATTTTTCTTTTCTTATACTGAATAACCCCCGGGAAAGGAGGATGATTTTGGAAATGTGAACCTAAAGAAAGGAGAAAAGTTAGTGAAAATTGAAAAGAATGTGAGGCGAAGGAACAAAAGAAATTCGGGCTAAACCAAAGTGAAAGAGAGAGAGAGAGAAGGAAGGAACAAGGGAAAGGAAAGGTAAAATGGAAATGAAGTCAATAAAGTAATTGCTGATTTGTTGGCCAAACAAAGTCTGAAATTGAAATTGGGACGAGGGACCTTCCAGAAACCTTCCCACAGAATGCCAAAAAAATTGGAGTGAAACCAGACTCCACAGGGAGTGTACGTGAATTTATTAAGATGCATTTTTACGTAAAGCATAATTAAAATTGAAGCGGACCTCTAATTTCTGCAATTACTCTTCAATGCAATTTCGTCCACAGAAACAAAAAATAGCACTCAGTAACCCTAAGAAGGAAGAATATTCACCAAAACATCACAACTTACAATTCAGGACGTATGACTACACTTGTTCAATAATGTTCAAACTTAATAAAGTTCCGCAAAAGACATAGTTACGGTTGTAAGTCTCTATGGATTCATCCTAATTTCTGTAATAGAGTATACTTATGTATGCACAGGTAAGCGTTCAATGATTTTTATTTCAGACTTCGTAACCACTGACCCATCTATTTACCACAAAAAAATTGACACGATTATTTAAGGCTATTGGTAAATACCTGACAAAGCATCTTCAAGTGGCAATTCTTACAAAGACCTATGGACGACCTCATTAGAGAAGTGCAACTGACAACATTACAAAACAAACATTTCACAATAATTAGATGACATTAAACAATGTTATTATAAAATTCGTAAAGAAAACTTAAGGAAAAGTAAAAAAACGGAAGAAATAAAGAATGCACAAAAATAAATTTGCTCAGATAATTTAACAGTAGATAGTAATGTGAAATTTTTTTAGCAAGTACAGAAAAATTTAATTCAGTGGTAGCCATGGCAGGACTCAAAATTTTTAGTATAGAAATAAAATTTAAGACTGACATTAAGGACTCACCCAACATCATAACTGCAGGAAATTTAGTAATTTAAAAGTCAGAAAATTTAAATATTCAAGGGCGGGTATCACATTATGTCTGAAATTAACAACGAGTAAGGTCATATTTCTTTGGACTAAATAAAAACGATATTTTGAGGTTTGCTCTTACATGTATAAATGACACGTATGTAGAAAAGTGCCTCGAACCATTGAATATATTCCACGATAATATAAAGTACCTCTTCCGAACAAATATTTTCAGGTAAATCCTTATGCAATACTATTACATTCCCGCGGCATAAATGTTAATGTCCGAAGCATGATAGACGACAATAAAAAACTCATAGGTGAACCGACAGTGGTTATGGCAAATGACGGTATAATATGATATTTTAGAAGAAAAACTAAAAAGTGGGATAAGTTGAAATAACCGGAAGTGTACCGGAAGTGATAGGAACCGGACACGTCGACCGGTACAACTCAAAGGGTCGTTTTTGTTGCGGTCAACGGGACAAAAGGAAAAGCCTCGCGGAAACGCAAACATATAAATAATCATAAAAAACAGCCACGTACATTCGTCTTCATACATCTTTTGTGAGCTTTTTCATTTTATTCATAACCCGTGTTTCCTGATAGCAAATTAGCATTTCGCGGTTGGTAAATTTCGCAAAATTAGACTCATCAAATTACCCATATGACACAAGGGCTACTACTGACCGGAAAGTATCATTCAAAGTCTTCGCTGCGTGACGAGAAACGATACTTTTTGTACATAATTAGATAAATTAGAAAAGCTAGGTGAGTAACACGTATAGTATTGGAACGGAACGATACAACGGTGTTGGACGTCAGCAGAACTGACGGAACAGGCAGCGAAGATCGGATATTGGTTTAGACTCGATAAAATATGAAGATTTTAATAGGTCACAAATTGATACAGAAATGAGAACAAAATAATTAGGGAACGAGCACGAAAAAGTAGAAGATAATTACTAAAATTTACAAGAACAGAATGAATTGGGTAATTTATAATTAAAAGGGGAGTACTTAACAAGCAGTTAACAGTTAATAATATTTAAAAAAGGAAGAGAACCCGGTGGGATGCGAAAATTAAAAAGTAACAAAGAGACAAACATAACGAGTAAGGTATGTAAGAGGGAATAACAGTTAGTGAAATGATGAGCAGAAAAGGAAGGCAAACAAAAGTGAGTGTCAATAAAAAGACTTAACTCGAGCATTAGGGGTAAAATGTAACGATAACAAGGAAACCAGTGGTGGAAGCAGTTCAGAAATAAAGATACATCATTGAAATGACGGTAGAAAAAAAATTAGATAGAAACATTCTTTGACTGACAAAGAATAAAACAGTAGAAGGTTAAGTGAAAGTGAAGAAAATAAAAAGATAATGAAGATTAATCAAAGGTTCACAAGATTATTCTTCACAAATAGGTCGATTTAATTTTTAAAAAAAGTGCTACAGTAGTTTTTGTTAAGCCGCAATTAGCAGTCGATGAGCAAAATAAACCTGAAGTCTACCAGAAAATAACTTAAATTATTGACAAGATGAAAAGGTTAACCAACGGCATTTGCAGTTGGGTGCGACCGTGTGAAATCTCCGAAAGTCAAATTTCTGTCAATTTTTGTGCGACTGGAAATCAGCTTGTGAAAATTTATAGCATGCCTTTTGTAGTTGTAAAGGCTCCTGTCGATAGAGTCCTTTTCCGATTTGGCTTTTCAAAACACCTGCCCGTGTAGCTTTGAACCTTTTGTTTCCACACAAATCGAGCACTTAATATGTGATTTATATACTATTACCAGTGTATAACTACAAAAGCCCCGAGCGTGTGACGTGACACAAGGCCGTGTCCGGCCTTATTAATATATATTTACATCCAAACGGATAATTTGGTCGACTGCAAATAAAATTTTCTGGAAAAAATAAATGGTCTACCCTGAAAATCTGGTAAAAGGTTCTACTGCTGGCTACTATCCTAGAGGCATATTGTCCCAGCCCATTTACCAAACTCCTCAGTTTTCTCTTCTTACATGTATTCTTTTCTTTCAACTTTCATGGGTACCTCTAATTTTTGGCTTTCCAGCTTGGTATTTTTTTCCAACATACATCAAAACTGAAACATATTCCAAGTGTAAAACATTGACGCTTGCAATGAAAAGTGTGGCTTTTATCGGACAACACTAGTTACAAAACTGGTGAATGGTGTGGTGATGATAAAGGTAGGCACCGTAAACATTTTCAGGCAAGTTTCAGACATTCAAGCGGAGCATTGACGCCCTCAATTCAGTCGTTAAAAACATTCGCAAATTCATATCGATAAGTATCATGTGGCATGTTTAATATCAACGGCTCGTTGGTCTAGGGGTATGATTCTCGCTTTGGGTGCGAGAGGTCCCGGGTTCAAATCCCGGACGAGCCCAATTTTTTTTCTTAATATTTGATCAGAGCTTCTGACTCAAATGCTAGAACACAGTTGTACAGTAACACAGTAGTACAGTTTAACACATTTGAGACGCTGCCACGTTAAAACTCCAAGATTGTATTGGAAATTGAAAGTGAAAGTATTCGTGTTCAATAGCGGTACTGTCATTGACCTTTCCAATCCGCAAACCTGTTCAGTTTTATTTTTGATTTAGGCCCACTCGGGGCGTTGGTCTGCCACTAAATCAACAGGCGCTTGGTTAAGTACGTGATTTTACTGCTGAACTACTTTGCATTTGAAATGAAATTCTGATACGAAAGCACTCCTCCTATTCTCATTCATTTTAACTCTACTCGTTTTCAGATTTTTTTGCTGTTGTACCCAAACGGAATGACATAATGTTACACACTTTATTGGATGATAATCTGTGTAAAAAATTGATATTAGTGATTAAAATTTGCAGCACTTCGAGAAAGCCACGAAACAAGTGGAGGCTTTCAATTTGCAACGCTGTCGCAGTATAAATGCCAAGACAACGACACCCCTGGGCATTAAAAAAATAAGAAAGCGGCGAGGAGCAAGACAATTCAACTTTACAGCAAGCATGAAAAGTACATTTCTTCGGAGAGAAAATAGGAAAATGACATTTGGTATTCTCAGTTGGTCTGCCAGACTGAAAACACATGTATTCACATTATTCGGTCCCAAGAATTCCTTAAGTTGGGGGGTCAAAGACACAAACACCCGAGTGCACATTAGCGAAAACAAAAAGGAATGAAAAAATCTCCTGAATGTACCAGATTAGTAGAATTTTCTGAAAATTCTGGTCTTGTCATTCTCATCACGTAGAGGTCAGAATAAGTCAGTGGTTGAAGAAAAAAGTCGGTCGGGACAAAAAGGAAAAAGAGTGGACGGGACATGCAGAATATAAAGGATTTGATCAAATTAAGTCATAAAATGTCACTCAAGATGTCCTTCTCAATTACATGCACACGCATTCACGTCAGGCTGAAGAAACGTGGCCTTCCCTGCAGATAAGAACTGAAACAAGTTTTGTGTCCTGGAGGATTTGAAGAAAACGTCCAGCACTTCGTTCCCGAGTGTAATAAATCATATTTTAAAAGCATTCATCTTGCGGACTTGGAAATCTAAATTTGAGTTGTGATTCTGCCCAGTGATGGCAAAGGAAAAAGAAAGACCCAACGCCTGACACTGTCCTTTTGGGCAATAGACAAAATCCTTGAAAACGACAGTTTCTGTCAATATAAAACTACAAATTCTATAGTAATAACTTTATTTTTCTACGAATGTCACTATGGATTACACGCTGAAGCCTACTAATGTAAGACTGTTAATTAAAATTGTTATGGTATTTTTTGTGCAAAAGCGAAGGTTATTTGTATAAATAAGTTGTTTCTTCTTTGTTAATCGATTTTTTCTTTGAAGTCCACGACGAAAAGGTTTGATGAGCCACCAGTAATTAGATAAATAAATTGCAGGATTCATTCAAAAAGTTATGAAATGATTTATTTATACTTCGTATGTTTCATTTTATTATTATCTGTAATTATCATGTTTTCATATTATCATGTTGTCATATTATAATTATCCGCCATTGCAAACCAACGTTATTCGTTATTTAAGTTTCCGTGTTACAATATCTCGGAACACGATATTGTATTGTTACAAATAAAGTCAGCACTAGAGACTTTAATTGAGGAATCTTGTAGTGTTCTTATTGGAGTTTCAAAATTTGGATTTACAAAAAGAAAACAAGAAGCAATAATATTCCTATGTGGTTGACGAGTAGATAAAAGACTCAGGTGCCACAAATTAGGATATAAATTTCAGACTCAAGTCATGAGAGTCAGAGATAAGAAATAATACATATTAATATTATTTTAGAGAAATATTAAAAGAAATATTAAGAGAAAGAAATATTATTTTAGAGGACCAAAAACGTTATAAGGAATAACAATTGGGTCCAAATGATTGTATTAATTTCCAAGTGGCAGCAATACAAAAGTTTAGTTTTAAGTGCACCAAAACATTGTAACATTTGGTGTGAATAGAGACTAAAATAGAACAAAATGAAAAAAGAAGTAACCAACAAAAGGCAAATCCAAGCTGTCTCTAGTCAATCCTCCTTGAAATTATAAGTAGAATAAATAAAAAATTGGGCTCGTCCGGGATTTGAACCCGGGACCTCTCGCACCCAAAGCGAGAATCATACCCCTAGACCAACGAGCCGTTGATACCAATACAGGTACTCACTTTATTTCACTCAATGCGACACTACCTCTTTCTACTTAAAAGTATGAAATGGAACGAAATGAAATGAACGAATGAAGAAAAAAATTTCAATTTAGTCCTTTCACTTAAACTGTGTAGGGAAGGTTTTAACGGAGTGTAAGAAGACTTTGAACTGCCGGGTACGAAACTTTTATTAAATTTAAACGGGAAGAAACTAACACACATACATTTATATCGATAAAGGAGATGTCACGGTATTGTTGAAATTAAATGTGCAAAAAAAATAATAAAAAATTGGGCTCGTCCGGGATTTGAACCCGGGACCTCTCGCACCCAAAGCGAGAATCATACCCCTAGACCAACGAGCCGCTGATAAGAGACTAGGTATCAGGTTTCACTCTATACGACACCACTTAAATGATGTTACATAATTAGATCGTACACATTGAAAACCAAATAGAAAGTTTACAAATATCTGAAAATATTTCAAATTACCAGAAAAACAATCTAAAATGGAAGGAGGGGATAAATAAATATCGTCTGAAGGAGTTAGGTACATTGTTTTGATACTTCGATAAATTTGCCACATAAGTGTAGTGCCTTAAAATTTATGTATAGTACAACAACGCATAAATGACAATTTTGCGTAATGACACATCACGTTAATTCATTTGATCCCCTCCCATGTCAACTGGGATTTTTAAGCTGCTTATATTAAAATAGTTTTCCTGTGGTTTTAGCCGAGATTACTTCGCGTAAAAAAGGAACGATGTTATATTTGTTAACCCAAAATGTTTTTGAGTAGATAATGGAGAAATATGCAAATAAAGAAAATAAATTTTTCTACATCTCACCCTTTTCGCAGAAAATTTAAACAGAAATTATAGTGTAACTAATACAAAGTGGAAATAATTGTTTTCAGGACAACGAAAATTTGTTTTTCGATCACTTTGTTTAATTAATTCGCAGTTGTTAAATTTAAATTCTGTAAGTTAGCTTTGTACATTTGACTGCGTGGCAAAAAAATAATTTCAATGAATATCATACGACTGGTGAGACAAGTAAAATTATAGTCTTTTAGGTAGGACTACTGACGTCAAAAAAATCGGGCTCGTCCGGGATTTGAACCCGGGACCTCTCGCACCCAAAGCGAGAATCATACCCCTAGACCAACGAGCCGTTGATACCAATACAGGTACGAGGTTTCACTGTAAACGACCCAATCGGTAACGTGTTACATAATTAAAACCAGGACATTTAGTGAAGTACCTTGAAGTGAAAGAGTTGCCGGTAACGGCCTGAACTCTCAGGACTATGTAGGCTTACATTAGAGAGAAAAATGTGTTCCTAAAATTTCAAGTCGGCCTCTGAAGAGATGATTAGAAATAAAGAAAAGTTAAAAGCAACAACAGAATGAGCAGAGAACCAGCTAGGAAAATAGTGCGCTCCCTAGTAAATGCAAGATAAAAAATAAAGAAGGTAAGGGAATACCAACGATGCGAAAAAGATTAATGTCAATTCATCCATTAGTTTTTGAAGAGAGTACGCTGCAGAGCATTCATGTCAACCCATCTAATATTTTATACTTGTTTGTACAAATGTAGTTCTTATTCCAACTGGCCAAAATCATTGAGTGTAATTGCAATAACTATTTGTTTAAATATGCAGTATTTTTTGGTAGAATTAGAAAAACCCTTTATTTTTTTTACAGAGTACTTATTTAGCCAACTTCTAAAATTTTTTAAGTTTACTTAGATATTTTTGTAAATGTGGTGATTTAGGCTGTATTTTCGACTTATCTAATAATAAACCAGAAAACCATCGCTTATCCATGTCATCAAAACTATTCCCTAAACGAATCCTAATCAAAATGCGAAGGTGCCTCTCCATGTACACATGTCCAAATCTCATAGTCCGACAGTAATGTATTCTGCCTTATGTTGAAATTTCTTGAGGCAAAACGGAAAAAGACAAGTAGGATACAAAAGCCCGTCTACAGGGAAAGTGACTCTCATGGAAAAGCTTTTTAAATATTAAATAAGGGGCCGGGTAAGCAAAGTTGACAGATGTCATTGCAGGTTTCACATCCTCCTCCATGTTTCTACAAAATGTGCTTTCCCCAGTCAGGAAGTTTCTGATAGAATTTTTAACCTGTCGATGACACCAGCCGCATTTGGCTATTCTCCGGAAACGGAAAGCCTTGGGAGAAGCTAAAGCAAGAGGAGTGAAAACGTTCCTCCCTTTTGTCACGAGGAAATCAACTTAGAGGATCGTTTTCAGGCATAAAAGTCAATTGGAATTTGACTGATTTGAACTTAAAATGTCGCTTCACAAAACGCCGTTGGGAAATTCGTTACTTTGTCACAAAATTTCCGACAAAATCGGGTAAAAACAAACGCAGTCAAGCAAATACCTATGCACGCCCACTTTCAGTTACCTTACATTTGTCAATTACGCAGGTGCTTAACTTCCAAAAACGAAATGCAGATTCCAAATTAAAGAACATAATTAAATGAAACGGACCCTTCGGTACTTCTTTCGACAGACGTAAATTTCTAATAGAAGAAACTGTCGTTTTCAAGAGAGCTAGCCAGCAGCAAATACCCAGCCGTTTTCCTTCCAACCCAAGGAAATGTGATATTCTATCTCTTATTATATTGACCGGAACAATATTTTGATATTAGAAATTGTGAAATGAAATAGTAAACGTTGACATAACAATTCAGTTTGACTTACGACTAACAATAATTGGTTATTAAGCAAAATTAAATAAGTTTTGGACATTAGGCGAATGGAAAGAATCCTTTATACTAGAAAAGAACAATTCTAGAAGTAAAGAAATTCTAAGTGTTTTGGGAATTAATAAAGAAAGTTTAAGAAGTTGAACGAAAAACGAGCGTAACATAGGCCTAACAACTAATTCTATTAGAGATGTCACACAGTTGAAAAATAAAAATGGCGGTCAATTTTGAAAATTTGAAACTCACCTGCTTTGACGAAAACATCTGTACTAAGAATAAGTCCAACCCGATTCCTGGCAATGCACCTGTACACAGAGGCGTGAACGTCCCGACGAAATTTCTCTGCCGGAAATGGAGGGAAAATGAGAGATCCATTTCCGGAAATGAGTCTCACGTCTTTTATCTGTGTGACGGTCGTTCCGTCGGCCAGAATCCATTCGAGGACAGGAAGTGGAACGCCGTGAGCTTGACAATCGACTTTTCCACCGGAAGTGTTGGAAAATTCTACCCGACGGGGCGGCTCGTAAAGGAAGATTGGACCTTGCAGATCTAATTGTGCACCCGATGCTGGAAGCAATAAATAACACAATGTCAGTAAGTGCCAAAGTAAGTTGAAGCATAGAGAACACCAAGAATCTTTCTTTGACGGTATGAAAGAAGGGCCAACAATTACGTGGAGCGCACCAGCACTGCCTTGCTGGCATCTGTGCCATTGCATCTGAGAAATCTGTGATGATAAGAGTCAGGCTAATTTAATGTTTCAACGTTCCGATTATTACGTAAATTTTAATTCAATCACGAATCGAATTTATTTCTGTAGTACAATAAATAAATATCCATTGACCCTATTACTTATTACGTTCTTATAAACCTTTATAATTGAAAACATAAACTAGCTCGTTTTATTTCCTACAGAAAAAGATAAACGCAAAGCTGAAAGGAATGAAAGTAAAGGGTAGGAAATCCAAAAATAATTTGTTCTCAAATGCTATGCACCACGGTTTTTAATTTTTTTGCAGAATAAATTATACTTATGTATAAAGCAATAATTTTGTGTAACAAATAGCCCTCGAAAATGGATGGGATCATACACGGACCCACTTCTCTCCACGTTGAGAAGGCAATTATTTTGATAGAAAAAAGTCATTTCCTTACAAAAATAAGAAGAAAAGAAATAAAATTTGGGAATAATATAAGAAATTGTAAATCTTTTCTTGTGATTTTCTTGGGTGACCAGGAGACACAAGTCACAAATATGGTAAATATTACTGAATGCCAAACTAATAAATATTTCGATTCGTTGTCGTGTAGTTTTGTACAATACCATCTGAAATAAAAGAGCTAAATCTACGTCAAATCAAACAAAAAAAATAATAATTGGATTTATTAAGCAGTATTCTTAAGAAGATGTTAGGGTGAATACCTGAAAAATAGCTCATGGGAGGAACCCAGAATGTATGCAAATATCATTTACAATTCACACGACAGCATCTTTAAAGTCACACATCTAGTAGATGTAAAATGGAGGAAAAAAATGCGTCAAATTTTATGACACTAAAAAATAGATGGATCACTGCCGAATGAGTACTTAAAGATATGTGGGGTCAGATACCAAGGGCTTGGAACGGAACATCATGTTCAAGATGTTAATTTCATTTGAATTGGTTAAATTATTGTTTACTTATTTTTATTGAATTGTTACCAATCCATTATTTATATGAATAAATGAAGTAGCTAAATTGTAGAGGTATAGTTCTAGTTTAAGAAAAGTCGAGGATAAAATTTAAGTGACATCCATATTAATACTTAAATTTTTAACTGCACAGCAGGTACCAAAGTTTTGGAAATTTAATTTTCGTCAGTTAGTACCAATTGGTAACCTCACAATGTGATGTTTTTAAAATATATGAAGTGATTTTATTTGAGTGATCTCCTTATGAACCTGGTCTACCTGAAGTGTCAGAGATAGACAAAGAAATCGATTTAATAAGCGGAAATTGATTTTCAAAAATATGAGACAAAAAAAACGAGAATAGGCGCAATGATGCTCTGCCAAAATCAAAAACATGAATGTAGATGTCATTTCATTATGTGTTACTATAAATATATATATAAATAGCTCTGGGACGTTGCTATTTACAACCATTTTAAAAGACATTAACTTAAAAGTGATGAAATACAACAATAGAAATTCCGTTAGTCTCAGCTTTGAAATTTTAAAATTACCGTAATTCACAACAAACAAAACGCTTCTATCGAAAAGGAGTAGGTTGACAAATATAGGAGTAAATAGATCTCGTTAATAGAAACAAAACTTCCAATGTACATTTTTAGATAATTTTAAAATGATGACCGGAATAGGTTGTGATGTGGAATAAATTTGAAAAAACAAAATCGTGATCACCTCTGTACGTCAGCGAAAAGATAAGACAACACCAGAAGAACAAAGCCAAGACAGTTGCCAAAAAAAGACTTCGTTCTCAATCAAGTTGCTCCTTAGCAAGAATGAAAGGGAAAGAAAAGGAAAACTAAAACCGACTAAAATATATCCAGGAAACCGTACAAGTGTATGTCCATCATGTGTATATTCTTATTGTTTGATTCCAAAGTCAAAAGGTTTTGTTTCCCGAACCATTGCCACTGTTGTAGTTTCCAGTTTTACTTCTCTAATTTTCTAATTCTATTGAAAGCATAGTAGTAAGATAAAAATCCACTCAAAAAAAGAAAACGAAAAAAAGAAAAGCAGAAGGTTGAAGTTCTCTATTTTCACAAACCAAAATTTATGATTTGTTAGCCTTGGCCAAGAGTTATGGAAGAGGAACAGAAAGTTCCTCGAGAGGAAAGAAAGTCTAATTGCGCACAATGAATTGTATTGCAGACCAAACTGCTCCACAACTGCAATTAAATTTGAATGGTACTTTGGAATTTATGCACAATATTATGATAGTAAACTTCTCTACGGTATCTATGTATGTAATTGGTAAAACTGACCTTTTATAGTTGGTAACTGTAATTGTAACTCATGAAATCTATCTCACGGTAACAACTTTTAATTAACGGTAGTGAATATTAATACAATTACTTGAATCGTATACTAATACCAATACAATTATTTGAACTGTACACCTAAATTTTATTTACATCTTTATAGATGACTGATGTTTAACTGCTCTTTTTGTCTTAACTGACTTACTATTTCAAATTGATTGAATATACACATAAATCTTTTTTTAGGGTGCCAGACATTATCTTAGACAAATCAAAATTAACTTTCTCTGTATCTGTAAGTTTCAATTCAATGGAGAGAGTAAATTTAGAATTCATTTAACTGAAAACTCTTTCCTGAAATTCCCAGAATAAGAGATTTGTGGGTCATTGTAGGTAATGCAAAGTTTTTGCCTCATAGCAGAAGTCCGAACCTGTCATTAATGCAGTCATTTCTTTTCGTACTACCAGCGAGAGCACTAAATTTATTTATTCGGGTCATTAAAACCTCACTTCTTATTAAAGTTATATTAAATTTTTATATCTGACCTGCGGAATTATCAAATGACCGAAGGTTTTCTTTACCTGTTCTCAAGAACCTAGTCAACCGTTAAAAATTTCCCGGGAAAACCTGTTCGAGTGTGGCGGACACTTGCACTCCTTTTTATATAACCCTTATAACCACCGTGCCCAAACCCCTCACTTTAATGTGGAATAATAAAGCAGAAATGGTTTTACTTGGAAACCACAACTTTGACGACAGCAAGTGACGTTTTCAATTGGCCACCTTGATACTCTCTGCAATCAACCCGAGTGTTCTTCTTGGGGCAGTTTTTCCACATTAAAATTGTGCAGAACCAAAACTATTCTACTTTTAGGAGATTTCGTCATTTTGGGAGAATTGAAGCTAAAGTAGTGCAGTGTAAGGACACTCAAACACCAGCCTTCGTTGACTTTGAACTCGTCACTTTAGTTTTAAATTTAGGTAGACAATGTTACAGTTTACGAAGTACCGTATTTTTACTAAGACTTTTGGTAGAATTCTCAAATTTTCGTAATCCTTACATTTATATTTTTTTTTCAGGTATTTTATAAGACTTTTTCAACATCAAGGTTCCTCAGTTGTTCCTTCACTTTTTCCACCATCGAATTTACTTCATTTTTGCTTTTTTGTCTTTTCTGCTTTCATTGCCTCCCTTTTATATCTTCTCTATTTTTATTCAATTACTCTTTATCAGACCTAAAGGCTAATATTCTGTACTTATTTATGCCAAGAAAACCGATGTCTTCTATTCCCTGTTCTTCTACTAAGCGAACTTATACTTTTAAATCTAATAATAAACTGTAGGAAATATCCAAATAAATAGTAAGTGCTACGAGACAGAATTTTGACCTGGCTATTCGCTTTGCAACCCCGTCATCGGACCTTTTTTCATTTAAAAAGTTCCACTTCCTTTCCAGGGCCATAAATTTTACAACCACAGGCTAAAAAGTGTGCAAAACAACTGAAAAAAAGAGACACGAATTTTTAATAAAAGTTGATCAGAACAAAGAACTTCCATATTAAGGCAAATTCAGTCGTGGGTTGGATAACCTGTCAATTTTATATACGCTATTTAATTATAAATAAAATTCCTGTTAATAGAGTTCAAAACGGTGAAAGACAAGGAACAATAGGCTACAGAATGGGTATAGGCTACAGCTGATCCACTTTATAAGTCGGGTAGCTAATCCTATGACTTCAACATGGTAATGACCAAACTCGGGAGGCAATTCTCGAAGATTCAAGGAGATACTACTTATCTATGACTGACTAAACTCAGAGAGTGCCAGGGTGTGATCGTTTTTCGTGGACAAAATCGGGTGTCCACCTCTAAAACAATTTTGGACATCTCATTTGAATGGCTGAACTCATAAGAAAAAAGATGTTGGAAAATCAGTTTGGTTCTTCTCGTGCGTGAGAAACATAGTCCGAGAAGTGTGAGAAAATCACGAACGAAAATTGATTTAAAAGTTGGTGAGAGAATATATGAAATTACAGTAACTGGAAATTAGGATAAATTTTGTATGTTTATGTCAATTGAACGCTTTTTCTAGCATTAATATTTTGATAAGCCGCTACTTGTCTTCTCAGTAACAAAAAAATCTGACACTTTTGTGATAAACTGAATAAGTTACTTTTCAAAATATTTCATGCTTCAGCAGCAGCAGCAGCAGACCAGCCATTTCGTTCGTTTACTAACTTCGCATCTTGTTGAAAGGCACACTATCAAACATATCACAACAAATCATGCCATACAAACAGATTCACTGGGCCACGGCTGAAGCTCTTAAGTTTAAGGTAAGGTAAACGTATTTATATCTTTTTTTCTGCTTATTATTATTTGGTTCTTTTCAGTCTGTTGCTAATCTCTTTAGCTTTGTCCTTTCATCTTTTTTGCATTTCTACACGCTTTTTTGTATCATTTTTAATGTTTTTACATTTGGTATGGGTTTCTGTTTTTTTCCCAACTGTTGCCATTTCTGTGTTCATCTCTCTCTCTCTAATTTTTCTTCCATAGGTATCGTCTGTTTTGTGGTGAATGATAATCTAACATACACCATTAATTTCTCAGAAAATTGAACGTGTCAGATGGCCGAATGAGACCAATAAAAGAATAATCAGTATTCGCATATTACATTAGCCATCTTTAAAAGCCTATTACGGCTTTAAAGTTTTTCACAGGAGCAATACGAGCTTTGTCAAATTCCATGCATTTCTGGAGGCCAAGTTCAAGTGTTCACCCCTATTTGTAAGGAGTTCGCTTTCTTCTCGATGGAATGACATTTTTACTCTTTGTTTCGTTGTGAAGTTAATGCAGAAACATCGAATCTGAGAATCAGTATGATAACATTGTGTACTAAGTACAGTGAGCCATAAATTTATTGTCATTTTGAAAAAAAAATTTACAAACTTTTTCTCTCCACATTGGCTTCCCTAAACTGAGCAATTTGGAATATTTCGGTAAAATTCAACGGCATTTCTCCCAAAGAATAAATACTAAGTGAAAAGAAACAAAATGCCTGACTTATTTACGTAACATTCATCACCTCGCGCCACGAGTCAGGTGTGATTTATTACAAGATTGTTTCCAGTTGGCTGACCAAAAGCTAAGGTTCTAGGCAGTTTCTGCCAATGCTGTAGCACAGGAAGCACAAAACCGGTGAAAAAGGAACAAAATTTCAATTCAAAGATTTGGAATTTTAAGCGGTTTCAGGTACTTCCGACGGTTAAGAGTTTACGTCCACCAAAATTGAATTAAACGATCCTTCCACAGTGACAGCAACAAATTTACAACTTTCCTGTTGCTGTTTTCTGGTTGACAACCTGAACAACGCGGTTGGTAACATAAATTTCATTCCGAGATGGTTTCTTTTATATTTTAAATGCTGTTTCATTGTCTGTTGTCTTATTTCTCTTTGCATACCTCATGTTTCTCTCAGATTCTTTCCGGGTCCTTTTTCTATCTCTATGCCTTTGTTTAAACTTTTATGAAGAGCGTAGTTTAGATCTTATAATAGCCATGCAGTACACAAAAGAGTTAGGCCAAGCAATGTACAGAGTACTGATATTTCTTGTTTTCCGTTCCTCTTCAATGTCTCATTTATTTTCACAGTTTCACTAAGTACCGTAACCCCTTTAATTATTATTAAGAGAATGATTCAATCAATCAATAAAAAAGCGAAATTGAAGAAACAGAAAGAAAGTCCAATTGAGATTTTATTAAAACTTAAGGAATTTCAAGAAGGGGAAAGATTCCTAGAAAGTGTTCCGGTACAACCGGGAAACTTTATTTAGCCTTCAAAATTTCAATTTAAAAAAAAATGAAAAAATTTCCTGTTCTAGGTCAACAATCTTGGAGAAAATTCAAACAAGTGTCTGGTGGACGAAGAGGAAGCAGATAAGCGCAGTGTGCACAGAGACTCACAATTTTAAACTAGTTTTTCTTTTGAACCCCCGCTTCAACGTGCTTTTTTTTTTAAAAGTAAAAGTATGAAAATAATCGGCATTCTCTCTCTCTCTCTCTCTCTCCTGGAATAAAAGACGAATATTTGAATAGGAGTAATATTAATAAGAAGTATAGTTCTCATCTGGTTTCCCTCTCCATCTATCTCCGCTTCCATCAATATCTTATTGATATTTTGTCATTTATCATCCAATTTCATCTTCTCTTCCACCGAAAATCATTTGTAAAACTTTTCTACTTGCCAATTTTTTTTTCTAAATTTGCTTCCTCCAGATTAATGCCCAAGTCATGGTCGTAATTGGTTTCTTCCACTCCTTCTCTTTTGCTCTCTACGCGTCCCGCGTTTATTTCACTTCAGTTGGGCAGAGAAAGAAGTAATTAAAAAGCTCCAATAAAAACTTAAAATAAGACCGATAGAATGAATTAATTCTGGTGATTTACTGAAAGACACCGAGGAAGAACAAATGTGGTGGAGAAAATTGAGCAAACATATGAAAACCAACAGATTTGTGAAAACGTCAAATTAATTTCACTCTCAACGTAGTAAAATTAACTTATTAAATTATTTATCGCACATCGTTCAAGGACTCTCTTGGGAAACATATTTTGGTTGTTGTTTGCAAATTCGGACTTTGCTTACGTCTGTTTCAAATTTCAATCAAGTTGTTTCAAAATAAGTTTGAAAATACATCGGGACGTGTTGTTCGGCATTTTGCTTCATTTTAAAGCAACTTTCTTCCACTCGAAGAGGTTCAATAATTTCGATTAAAAAATATACGAAGCATAAGAAAAACATCCCTCGTAAAAGAAAAACTAACTAAATGGAATATGAAAGCTGGAGCTTATGAACATAAAAAAGATTGACAAATAATAAAACGGCATACTAAGAATATAGAAAAAAGCTAAAGGAAATATTCAAATCCATGCTTGACAAACTACTTCAAAATAAATACGAAAGCTAAACAGGTCATTAATGGTAAAGAAGTGAGGAGTTCCAATCTGAAATATCATAGAAGACTGTCATAAGGCCTGTACTATCTTCAGCGACAGGTATAAGTAAAACCCGTTTAGGAGAAAGGAACGCGACAATAGAAAATGAAAACAGAAGTACAAGAAGAGGAGAAATGCAAAAAGAATGTCGTTGGAAATGGAGAAAGCGTAACTCAAAATAGAAAACTCATTTTTTGAGAGCACCTCTTAACCGTAAAATTTTAATAAAAACCTAAAGCATAAAGAAACAGGGTTTTTTGCTTGGGGATGTAGAAAGAGAACCAGTAAGAGAAAACGGGTGAAACCCGGGCGGTAATAAATAAATAAATAAAAAATAAGAACCGAAAGCCAGCACTTAAACTTGAACACTAAAAACCACATTAGGAAAATGATGTGTGCGGGCAGGCAAAGTCGCGTATCTCAACTCCAACAGCCCAATAAACATGGTGGATTCATTGAATAAGCAAACAAATGGTCGTGTGCTCCTCAACACCACCCCAAACAACCATGGCAAGGGCAGGTCCCTGAGGGTGGCAACTTGGAACCTACCTGGAGACCTTTCGTTTTTTCTCATTATTTAAAACTACTTTTTTCATTTCAATTTCTATTTCTGCTTACCACCTGTGCCTAAGAGGACGTGCAGCAACTCCGACAGGGTGAAACTGCCTTAACACCCCTAAGGGTAGTCATTTTCGAAAAATAAAAACCTCAACTTCCAAAATAATTGCCTTTGTTAAAATGCAGCTTCGTCTAATTTTTCCTTATTTTTAAGCAATCGATCGCTGAGTGTTTTTATAAAAGTCCGAAATTAATTTTCAGTTAGGTTTGTGTTTCACCTGAGTATCCAGCTTATTTCAACTTTTTTCTCACTTTTTTCTTTATTACTTTCCGAGTAAGTCTTCATTCTATTTTCATCATTGAGGTATAAGGTGTAAGGTCGCTGTAAAAAATTTTTTTTCCTTCCATTCGACATATCATTTACAAGTGTAAGTAGGACATGCACAAATTAAATTACATAAAATCTGCCAAGCTCAGAATTTAACTTCCTTCTGCAATATTCCTTAAAGTCATTCAAGCTAATTTTCCATCATTTTCCACCATTAATCTACTTAAAATAATCAATCATAATTTGATTTTTAATTAATGCCAGAGGACCTTATTAAAGCTTTGAATCTCGGGTACTTTCTTCTTTTTGTTGTCGTTTCCCTTTTTTTGTGCTACGTGGAAGAAAACATCATTCCATGCGTGCCTAGGGGAAAGGATCGAATACCCCCTGAAGGTTCGATTGGTGTGCTGCTCGCAGCATCTCGTTGCAAATGGCACAAATTCAAAGCCTTTTATAGACCTCAGGTTTTCTTCTTCGGCTTTGGAATTTGGTTCTTTGTATTTCACCTTCAATACTCATTTATCTGTTTGCTAACAAACTTTTTTTCTTTTATTTGTTATCAATATTTTATTGCTTCTTCAAGGCTAAGTACGATTGCTTTACGTGGCTCATTTATTCTTAGTAAGTTAATTTTTCACTATATAATACTTGTTCTTATGGTATTGCTCTTAATTATTGTACTCGATAATAAAACTTCAGGTAACAAATTCCAATTAACGTCTCCCTTCAGAATAATTACAAGAATACCTGGGGGCAGCTAAAGTCCTTTTTAAACTAATGGTAACGGGGTTTATCGATGGCAACAAAAGTGAACACCATTCAACTTATTTACCTTAGTCTTATATTCATTCATTAATTATTCTTATATGGAATATAGACGACTACTTTCATGGTTTGACTTCTGAGACCATTTCAGCCGTTACAAGTTATTAAAAAATACACAAACCCTGTGAACATCACGGTCATCAAGTTCGTAATGAAAGAAACAAGAAACGAGGAAAAGCCAGACTTAAAAGACACAAGCACTTAATTAACAAGAAGAACAAGATCCCAACTTACGGTGTGAGATGTTTCAGTGAAATAGTGAAAATGAAATAAGTAAATTTCAAAAAAATTAGATGGACGAAAGAGTGAACCACCGAACCACCGAAACTATGTGCCTGCAACCATGTAAATATTGACGAATTAAATAAGGTAAAGTGAGGAAGCAAGAAAAGTTTAAAAAAGAGGATAAACATAAGATAACATAGGTAGTCCGACAACTAAAGATGGTACTTGTAATTGAACGAATTTAAGGTTTTCTAAAGGGAATCGAACCGAATCAAGAAGGGTACTCAATGTTGCACGTGGAACCAAAGAAATAAACATCTAAACATGTAAAATTACTTGTAATTAACTGTGCTACAGCAATGTAGTAGCTTTTACCAGGAATTGTTGCTTTTATTCCTACGGTACTCCTATGGTGGTCTCTAAGCAGGCAATATCAATTACACTTTGTCATTGCATTGTCAGTGACTCTCTTTGTGATTGAATAACTATTGAAAGCAGAAATTAATATATGTCAACACCAATACGCACCAGCAGAATGATACGCTATTAGTTTAATATTTGTTTAATATTAGGAGTCCCAGATGTTCATGTTTGGTCGAATCGATTTACTTCCGTTTCTTATTACACAGGTAAAGCAACTGAAAAGGCAACTACAACTACTACAACTACTACTACGATACCTGAAAACGTGGGGTAACATACATTAGACTAAGGAAAACAGCCGAAAAACTAGAGATCCAACTCGGCGGGTTTCATAGTTACACGGGACAAGAATGATAAATCGCCAGGAGGTAGATAATACAATTCGACCGCCGCCATTGTTATTTATGTCTCTTAGCGTTAATAATTCCACAGTGAGAAGTCTCTTGCAATCGATTCCAATATAATCCGAAAGTCGGACGTAATACAAAGATACGTTTTACGTATGTGTACGAGCATAAATTTCACTTTGACATTTTCACCGTCGAATATGCGAATTATAATTTATGTAGTCGATAAATTGAAATAATACATAAAACCACACTGACAAGGAAGTTCGTAGCGCGAAGAATAACAAACAGGACTAAAACGGAAAGCAGAGCAACTATGTATTTATGAATTAGTTTTTTCCGTGTTCGGCTTTTTTTGTTCGTCAGATAAGTAAAAGTTTTCCCTATTCTTGTTTGTATTCGACTCCTTTGATTGGGCACTAAAAGTTTTGTTTGAATGAGGAAATTATAATTAGTTACAGAGTAATCTTCTTTGTGGTTTAAACTGGGTAGCCTACGAAACAGCGTTTGAAATTTCTCCAGAGAGACCGAAAGGAAGGACATAGAGAGAGAAGAACAACAATGAGAAAGAATAATAAAGTGAAATACATACACTTTACCGTTTCGTGTTTATTTCCGGTGTATAATTTAATTTCTTCCTATTGAAGCGTTAAATAGCGCAAATTTATACTTAGATACTTAATTCTACTAAATCCAACAAACAGTAGACAGCTACATATGCAATGTACGATTTTACATTGTATGACAATATGATACATGTCAATAAACCTAAACTAAATTTAACCAATTGTTAATGTTAATGTTAATCCTAAAATTTATTTAATCGTTTTACCGTTAATCGTTTTTACTATGCAGTCTTAAATTTATTTCAAGATCGTTTTGAGAATTATACACAAAGTGACAGAATGTAAAGAACACACCAGCAATCCCAGAGGACCACATCCTTCTCTTATTCTACCTTCAACTAATCAGTGAAATGTTACATATTAGTCTGAAATAGCTGAGTGACATCGATAGATACTGCGTTATTACGTCGAATTAGAAAATGAGATTTTGAGGTGGAGGACAGAGTTTGGCAGTTGTGGTTTATTACGGACATACAGAAAGTCAGTTATTTAACGCGCAATTAAAATTCTCTCAAATGCAACGTGTAATTAAATTTAATTGAAGGATTCGAATGAAAATTCAATTGTAGAATGAAATGGTTAAATGAGTCAGTACTTTTTGCACTTTCATAATAATAATTAACACAAGCGCCATATGTGTGCGTTACTTAAAACGAATTCGAGTTATTGTGATTTGTGAAAACTCCAGAAACTTTCATTGTTTTCTTAACCCAAGTGCGTTGTGGTTCCCCAAATGTCTCTCCTAAAATTGAATTTCAACAAGGTCAATTATTTGTTGGTTAATCAATTACGCGCGCGTTCATATCTTTGTCTTTTAGGAATACGAAATATTATTATGCATTACAATATAGGTTTTGAAATTGTTTGTTTACATGTATTTAAAGGTTTTCTCTGAGATTGTAGGGTTCCACCGTTGATATTCTCTCTCTTTTATCATTGCTGTTTTCTTTGCTAATGGACTCCTACAGATACAATCAAAATTTGAAAAATTCACATTACTCGGTATTTTACACATTTTTCTACTGCCAACTAAATTAATAAAGACACCACTCAAAAGGCATCGTTTATGTAAGTTATTAAAATGTTCACCGCCTTGTTGTAATTATCTATTATATTAGTAACAGTTGTAAATGCATTACAGTCCTTTTAATGCGTAGGGACCGTCCACCAGCAGGTAGTACAAAGTATTCTTAACTTCTGGGAAAATTCTTAACACGGCCAACTTCGTTCTGGTTATGTTATATGCGACTTATAAAATTATGGTTTTACAAGACCTCAACCTTGACATTTATCGACGGTACTGCAGCAAATTTTTTGTCATGGTTTTATAGAGCGATTCACCTCGGCCTTTTAAATTCCCTTTTATGATTTCCAAGGAATGGATTTTGTTTGTTGAAATATTCAGACTAAATAACGGGAAAAATGCTTTTCATCTTAGAGAAACGGTTCCAATAGATTTTTTAGAATAGGTTACTAAAGATATTGCGAATATCGAACTAACACAAAACCCGAAATTTAGAAAGTGAGAGAGAGAGAGAGAGAGAGAGAGAGAGAAGATGAACGGTAATAAGATTGGTTTCCGATAAAAAGTGCAACTCTGCCAAATGATAATCCGATTAGACGAAGAAAGAAGTGGTAAACCGCACTATTTCTCAGATTGGAATGCTATTCTTTTGATTCTGCATATTTGCATTGTTATGAGTACCTGATATTTCTCATATTTCTCTAATTTTCTTTTAACACCTACATGTTTGAATTCAAATCACTTTAATCTCAATTCCATTAAAATCACCTCAATAGAAAGTACAACCTTTTTGGGTTCATAACCCTGTCTACTCACTAAATGGAGTTTACACATTTACTTGGTTATATTTTTAAAAGCAAAAACGTGATCGCGAATAAAAAATCAATTTAAAACGAAATGATATAAGAATATATAAAATGTGTTTCGAGCTTTGGATACCAACTAAATTCATCAATTGGAAACGACGTACCGAATTAATTAAAATTATATGTTACCAAATGGTAGAATACTGTACCATTTGGTAAGGAAGACAGAACATAAAATAAGTAAATAAAGATAAAAAATTACATAAAAACGGTATACTAGAAATTAAATAGGCAGCTAAAAGAGAAGCGAAAAAAGCTCCAAAGATGCGACACAAGCAATTTTGAAGAAGCGAGATGGCAAGGCACGCAGGTGGGGCAGGTAACGCGAGAGTCGCACAAGGCCATCAAAGCCATATCCGAATACGAATATATATGAGTCTCGAATGAATTATTCAATTAGAGTATTTAGACATTTTGCTCCCTGTTATTGTACATAAAACGAGCCCTACTTTATTACGGATACCACACATGCATTCGGAGTAATATACGCTCGGGTACTTAAATAAAAGGTTCAGCTCCCATCCCGTGTGATTCTTTTTGTGAATGTAATCGAAAAAAGGACTACTTCCCTCATTTATCCCATACGGGTTGCTTCTTTACACCCTTCTACACCCCAACAGTCTCATAATTACTGTTATTCAAAGTGTATGCTTCAAAAATTAAAAGACCCCAAACTACATGAAAAAATAAAGAAAACGAGTGAACAACAAAGAACGGAAAAATATGACGTGCAATAATTAAAAAATCATTTCAGAGGTAAAACCCATGCAAGTAGCAATACCAGGAGCAAAATACAAGGAAGACCACACCCAGTGACACAAACAAGACAAAGTTTCGATTTAAAAAAAGAAGGGACTTAAATGAAATACAAAAAATTAACAAGTGTAGCAAAGTAGAAGATTGAAGCAAAGTAAGGTAAAGACACATAATCAGATAGAAGAAAAAAAAATCATGCCAAATGCTTTCTGCAAATTACGAAACCTAAAAAGCAGGCTGTACAAATAGTTCTGCAATGTATTGAAAATACCTGGCGTCACGTAAAACTATATAAACTCAGACAAGCCAGGTTGTTTAACCAATTTGGTTAAGTTCACTTTCTTGAATGAAGGGACAAAGGCAGCGAAAAATGGAGGAAAACAGAGCTCGGAGTAAATTCGATCTTCCGTTTTTAGGACAAGATGTCGGGAAACATTAAATGTGTAATTTTTTATATGTTTCCAAACAAAAGGTGAAATTTGGATCGGAGAAAGTTTTTCAAGCTAAAGGGATACACTTCTTATCCCCCCACCCAGTAACTGTGCCCATTGTACCCACCCGATTGGGTAGAACTAAGACCTGCCTTCGCCTTTACAGAGCAAAATTTAATAAACCCAAAGCGAAGGCTGTGTACAGAATTTATTCCATTACCTCTTATTTTCAATCTCTTTACGAATTTGACTACTGAGCTACTTTTATTTTACAACGACTGTTACGCAAAAGTCAACTCCCTGTCATGTCCCTTGTATAAGACAAATACACAAGTCTTAAACCTTGCAAAAGGTAGGATTGATTCTTTCGTGTAAAGACCTATATCAAGAAAACAGTAATTAATAGAAAGAAAAATAACAGAGTATTTACTTGAATTAAAAAAATACTTCTCTGTAGGAGCTAATATTAAAGCTCGGGGGGGGGGGGGGCGTAAGCAACGACGCTGAATCAGGATAAGGCAAATCAAAATTTAATAAACGGATAAGAAACTGATACAAAGTGAGCATGACAAAAAAGCAGCATTACAGCAACATATAAAAAATAAATAACCGAAAATTATTTAAGCAACAGAGATGTTAACAAATAACAAAACTGTACAACTGTATTGAAGTATTAACAGGTGGTACGGATATAGATATAATCGATGCAGCATATAATAGAAGAGGCATAGATTAAAAGAAATGTATAAAATATATTCCATTGAAAAATAAAAATCGCAAATGAAAATAGCGCAGAGGCTAGATAAACAAATAAATTTTGGAAGTAAGTCGACCACGATAAGTACTTTGACCAGTGAAAAATACATCAGACCCATTGCCGTAAGAGTTAAATACAGAAATATCAATAAAAGAAGTCAAAAAGTATTTTAGTTAAAAACCGGCCAAGAAACAAAAAAGGTGTGAGGTAATTAAGTCCCATAAACCGATTGAGAGGAAACTAGGTATAAAAAAACTGAAATAGAAACACGGAAAAATCATTAAAATAGAAGAAGTTGAAAAAAAGAAAAACGCCTTGTAAAAGAACGACAGACAGAGAATCTCTCATGAATTACCAAAAAGAGATTCGAAAAACAAAGAATGGAAAAATATATCAGTGGAAACTACAAACAAAAGATGAACACAAAAATAAAAAATTAAGGAGCCAGACATGGTTGCAGACTGCCATCACGAAACCGGAAGGCAGAAGTATGGAAACACAAAAACGGAGGAAAAAAGACAGATGAAAGTAGAAAGAAACATCGAATCAGAGTCAGAGTGGAAAGACATTAAACGAAAACGATTTAAACACCAGGCATCCGTTTCCGGTTTTTCGAGGAAAATCCATATCCGGGTTCGGGCCTCTACCTAAAATGCGGCAATAAGAAAAACCTTTTCCGGCTGCTCCCTCTCCATTCTCTCATTAATACAAAGAGATTAAAAACGCAAACTAACGTAAAATGGATTAAAGGAGGACTCCGTTGAAAGGGGGAAAATGGAAAACCTTTTTTCCTCATATTAATGTAATTACATTAATATATTGTGATCATAAAAGGCAGTCAATTTAAACAGCGTACTCAGGGGGTGAAAGGCTAAGGCACATTTTTAAACCTATTTTTCTCACGAACACCCGTCACTCCCAGCATGGTTTCTTGAGTCTTAGACACCTAGGGACGGTGGTGTTGAAGGTTTTCTCATATCAACCTTGTCTGTCTTCATTTCAACTCTTGTCTGACGGGATTTCTTTTCCTTTCTCTACAGAAATTAATAATACATCAAAGTAAAATCAGGTTTCAGGTCCAGCATCCGTCCTGTTTACCTTTCATTTTACATAATTTCTATTCTTTTCCAGTGGCTCTCTGCCATCTTTCTTTTAATTATCCTTTCAAAAAAGTTTTTCTTTTATTCCGAACCTGTTTGGTTTCAAACCAAAATAAAGTCTTTTATTTTCCCATAACTCGTTGTTTAGTTTTCAAGATCAACTCTTGTTCATTATCCCGCAAATTAAAAAATTTCATTTTATTCAAATTTTATTAATTGTGTTTGTCTTTTCTCGTGTTTTATTTAATCTAAAAGACTCTTATCAGAGCGCTCCACACTTTTTTCTTACTAATTATACTATTATCATTTTTTTCTTGCATTACTTTCTTGTGTTTGTGTTTAAGTTTTTACAATTCTGTTTCGTAGTGTTGCCGAAGGAAAACGCTACTTCACAGGAATTTTGTAGTCCATTGTATTCCCTTCTCTTATTATACAATATTTTCTACAATTTTTTTTTTTCAATTGAGTCACCAGTTTTCTTTACTTTAATGCTCAACATTGTCAGAATTCCTGATTATCCACCGACTTCTAAATGCAACATCTCCACCTGTCTTCCCTTTTTTCTATTCAATTATCAGAGTTCCAGTCTTTGACCTTTTGAATTTTAATTTCAAGCTGTGCCCTCTTTACATTGGAAAATATTATTTGTATTCCGACGGGTCTGCGGACGTGAATCTGGCTGAATGAAAACTAATTTGAGCGTTAGGAAATAAAAAATTACAAATGAATTGAAAATTAATGAAGGACTCTTCACCAACGCTATGAATTCAATTTTTGCGACACTCAATGACACTTGGAGTATGCGAAACAATATATTTTAATGTACACAATGTATGTTCAGATTTTATTAATTTTAAAAATAATTTTCTCTGAATAATTGCAAAGAGATTTTTTGTTTGAAGAAATCCGATGAGATGAATACAGATCACTAAACTATGTATCATCTAAAAGATCAACAAAACATTTTTTCATTTGCCAGTTTTCTTCTGTTCAATAGTGTGACATTTTTATGTGCAAAAGAAAATGTGACAAACCTTTGCTTGGTCAACCAATTAATTTTTTTCCTCACTTTACTCAAATTTGTAGTGTTATTATTGAAGCAGAGCCCTTCAACCTTAATAAAACTTACAAAGGGAACCACGTACTCTTCGTCCTTGAACTCAATCAGTTGTTATTCCATTATTCAATAAGAGAACATATTCTTAAATTCAATTACATGTTTTACAGTTGGGATTCAGTGTTTTCATTTTTTCAGAATTGTTCTTGTGCCTTTGGTGTAAATTGAAAAAAATCTTGCAGTTAGATGATTATAACAAAACCTATTGTTGAGTTTGCATTTTACAACCGTACAATTTTTGTCAATTAGAGAGATGACGGTTATGTAACCATTTTTTATGTGTCCATCGTCCAAGATGTAAAACAAATTTTGTGGTTTTCTAAATGAAAACATAGGTCTTACAGTAAAGGGAAAAAAATTCATCTTCCAGATACATTACAGAGAGGCAACCTGACTATTTGCCAATAGTTTTGATTTTGAATATAATTTCCTGCACGCGAAGAACTTCTATAAGGCACTTAAGCGATCAAGGGGACACTTTTCGTTTCCCACTAAGTTTTTTTGAGTAATCTAATTTATCTATTCTTAGTGCTTTTCTTACTTGTACTTCCAATTTCTATCTAATGTGTGTTAGCCTGATCCAATTTTCCCTGTGTTTTATTATTTTAATTCTCCACCGTCTGTTGTTTGCCTAATGGCTTGGAGGGTTTCTGTTTTACTCATTCAATGAAGCACATTTTAGGAAAATTGAGCTGTTTCGGTTTTCTCTATTTTCATTCTAAACGAAGCAGTTTAGAATGAAGCAGTTCATCTAAACCTCCAGTTATAGATATTTCGAAACTCCAACAATAATCTTTTCGCTAATAATGATGTAATATATCTGGTCTTCCGTATAATAGATTTGATTTGTACGCAAAGGACCGACACAACAAAAGTAAATTATAGAAATTTTGTTGACAAAATGCTACATTGAGAAGTCCTGTATTTGTGAATAATAAAATATTTTAAAAAAGTTTTTTGTTCTTGGCAGAGCAGCTAGCTTGTAATTAGTACCCATTGGTTCACACATATTTCATTTTTTTGTTAGAAAGAAGTGAGGTTTTAGCAAAAATACTAATTACCCCATACTTAAATTATTTTAAGCCGAAGGAAGTAATTTTACATATGTCAGAAACAAAACGGAAACCTGTAGGAAAAGTTAAGCTGTCACACACTGAGTGTGTGTGTATATATGTGTCTGGTATTGAGGTTAGAGTGAATAAAACTATTTAGCTTCGTTTCATTGTCTAAAGATTAGACAGTTGGTTTAATTAAGGGAATGTACTTTCGTTCATTTTTGTCATCATTCCCACATTTTCTTACCTGGGCCTGAAATTCCATGTCTGTCGTGAGGTTTTCATCTAGAACTACTAAAAGAAGACCTTAATCACCACAGACACCATTTTATTTTGTTTTCTGCGATTTCAGCAAGACTCCGTCGTTGCGGAAATACAAATTGCGTTACAAATGATTACGCAAAGTTACGCCAACACAAAGTTTCTAGTTGAACATACATATTGAGGAAGACAAAGTTAGAATTCTCGGATAGTGTTACAACTCCTACTGAACCACAAAAACATTATTAATAATGAACGACAGTTCTAGTACTTATTATTCTTTGTTTCTTGCTTAACTGTTCCCTCCTTTTACAAATACCGATGTCTTTTATGAGTTGCATACGATAAGTTGACACTCTTGTTGGTCAGACATTATTTATTCAGAATGGGTTTTTTCTGTTTCCTCTATTTTTCTTACTCTGCCATATCAATATTATAACCCATTTTTAACAATGTTTTACGGTCATATTTACAATGATATTTCTCTTATTTACTGTTCCCTATTCTTACATAAGTCATTGTTTATATTTTATTTTTATTTTCCTGCCACTTCTAACCTAAAGTTCTCTTCATATCGTTGCCGGATTATTAAAACATCAACACTGCCTAAAAGTACAAGCGGTACCTTGCAACATGGTATTTATAAAAGTGATTTGTTTGTCTCATCCATCAATCTGCATTGGTATATATCCAAAATTTCATGTCTAGTTTACATTGTTTTACTTAAGCTTCCTTTCCCTTTTACTTGTGTTTTGCGTTCAGTACTTTTTGTATCCCCTTACAAAGTTTTGCTTTCGTCTTTACTGTTGTGACAGATTCGACTTCCCTACTCAACTACTTAGTTCGGTGATTCTATCCGAAGTTTATTTATTATTTCTCACTCAAACTTTTATTACTTCTTTTTTGGTTTTGCATTCATTGTTTGTGTCGTCCTTATCTCTCCTATATTTCTGTTTACACCCATAAATACGTATACAGCTTATGCAAGCATTTACTTAGAAGCCAACTGTTACTGACAATTAAACTTCACACCTAAAATTGGGCTCCCCATTTTCTTGAAGGACACCTCAAAAAACATAAATGAAAGAATTACTAATTATATCAATTCAACGCATTAATTCAACAATTACTTATCGAATGTTTAAATGAATTATTAGTTCATTTCAAAACTTCCAGGTTTTCTGGGTCTTTCGCAAAATGGGAACCCAATAAAATATAGTTCAAGAAGGGTAATTTCCATGTTTGCACAGAAATAGAAGCTGACAAGGAACAAACAAAAAATGCAAAATCTCCTGAATCAGAGGAACATTGAAAATCGCGGAAGAAGACAAGAAAAGAAGAAAACGGTGAAGGCGAGAAAACTTTTTTCATTTAAAAATTTTCCCTCCATTCTTTCTTTAATTTAAATTTTTTTAATTTTCTTGAAAAAAAGGGAAAACAAAATTTTTAATGCACCGCCAAAGCAGGCATTGGGATGAGGTGCATCAAAGGCAAGAGGTGTCCGTGACAGGAGGTGGTGTCTTTGGAATTTGCCAGAAACAATATAAAAAAAAGTAGACCAGCCGTGATTCTGAGAAGGTCTCTCTTGTTACGGAAAACAGGTTTATAGGAATCTAAATGACACCTTTTTTGCTTGTTTCTTTGTAAATAATTACATAAAATATACAGCAAACGAGTTTGAAGGAGCTCCGGTAAATACGAATGGCCAAACAGCAGATTTAAAATAACTCCAAAAAAATTAAAGTAGAAATAGTTTTAGAAATACTGAGAAGTCGTTACCTTACAACAGGAGGTTCCCAGATGATAAAAAGAAAAATGGATTATTTCCTACCTTATTAAAACTAAAAGAAATAACATTTCTTTTGCGTACAGCGATTGCAGAAAGGGTGTACGAAAGTATAAGAAAAATAATTGAAAGTTGAAGATAACCAGGGATGAAGCAAAAGAGAAAATCCGGAGATCATAAAATTACATCAAATAAGACTTTTACCTGAGCAAATTTTCCTCTTGAAGAAATTGGGTTTAATTCTATTTGGCAAATATAGTTAATAGGTCTGGAGTTCCTAGACCCCACAGCGAAGAAAGGCTTCACTGGGGGGTCAGGTTTAAGAAAAAGGAGTCATTTTTGGTTGGCCTACTTTCCTTTTAAATTACACTCAATGATGTGGTTCACCCTAAACTCAATGTTCTTCTGACGAAAAGTCTCATCATTGCAGGTTTTCATTATATAGTAGAAAGAGACCGGAAAAAAGTTTTTCCGCAGAACCCCCAAAATTTAAAACTTCTGTAATTAAACGAACATCCCGGGACGCTAATGACAAAGGAGATGCCTTTTTAATGGCGAAGTAAAACTCAAAATTTTAAAGGAATTTACAGACGTTGAACTTGAAATTTTGGTACCTGCGTTGGTATGTGGAGGCGTCAGAAAAACCGAAAAGAGAAACCAAAAAATTTAAGAAAGTTCTGAGTTCTGTGAAACACGTGTTCCTTGCTCAGGCAAGAAACTGACAAGCCTAAATTTTATAAGATATGTTGACTCTTATTGTCAAGTAAAGTGAAGACCTGCGAGGTTTTTATTATCAAAATAATGAGCCAATTAATTACACTCATAGTCATATTAAGGACCCATCTTTAGTTGTCAGCTGTTAGTCTGCACTCGAGACTTAGTATGATATAAAGAACATAAAAAGTGGACAAACTCTGGAGAAACGTGAGAAAGGAATCGCTCGTATATCCATATCTTGTTTAACTCAACAACATTCAATGAATCGCTGCGCAAAATCCAATTATTTTATTCTATCAGTGAGACTTCAGCTTTAGTGACAACATCTTCCAAAGGAAAAAAAAGAATAATTTTTGAAATTTGTGATTGGTTTTCAATATTATTTTACTTGGCAATACAGAAATAGAATGCAAAAAAAACCACTAAGACGAACAACTTACTGCAAAATACGAGAGAATGCAGTTATATATAGTAAACAACCGAAATTAGAGTTCACTAGTCGTTTTAAAAAAATAGTGATATTAAAATTCTGAATTCCTGTTTCCTATTCATAATTTACCTAGTACAGAAAAACCCAACACAAACCACTGGAGTAAATTTGTTTTGTCAAAACCAAAAGCGAGAGTACACAAAAAAGGCTACACTGAAGAGGATTAGGCATAGGTCGAAGACTACAAGAGATCAAAAACAACATAATTGCATGAGTAGTATAATATACAAGTGAATGAGTAAATAAAAAAGGAAAACTAGAAGGAAAATAAAAGATACAAAAATAAAACAACAAAAAGAATCGTAAAATGGAGAAACAAGAGCAGTTGGTTAATGGTTTCGTTTACGATTCGATGAGTTCGAGTCCCTTTGGGAGTACCACCCTGAAACCCTCGAAATTTACACCAGAACATACAAACAGTAGAACCCAGAGGAGAACAATTTTGAATTTATCATAAGAGCGTAGGCTATGAGAGAGACATTGAAAAACGAAATAGATGAATATTGATAGACAATTAAAAAAACGAATTACGAACGTAGAAAAATATGGCGGGGCGAGAACATTTGGCGAGTTTCGGTAACCTTCCCAAAAGGTAACAAACCTCTTTCCCTGCTTCCCTATTTCAATCATCGCAAACGCGGAAATGTATAGTTAAATTTACTAGAAGGTTTTCGTAGGCCTTTACCATTCTTTTGGTATCGCCTTAACGAGAATTTCAGGGTATTTGATAGTGAAATTTCCGTCATTGCTTGAATCGTTAAAATTGAGTTTAGCAGAAAGTTACGATCAATGTTTTTAGTGTTTCTTACTCTGAAAACCTTTTCAGCTTCTCAAAACTTTTTTTAGCTAGAAAAAATTTCTCTGCTTCCACATTTGCTGCACAAATGGTTAAGCAAAACACAGTGCTTGCTGCGATTCAATGAACGGGTGAGAAAAAAATGGAATTCAGCTCTTACAGTGGGTGAAACTATCAGATATCGATTATTGCAGACTACATTATAAACCGCAGACTACGATTTAATACAGCTTTAGCAAGTAATAAATTAAAAACATTCTAGCTTTACAAGCAAAAGCCTAAAATGGAATTGCCTGCATTACGGAAGAAATTTTGAACAAAAGAAAAATGAAAAGTTGAAAGACTGACAGAAATAAACCAAAGCGATGTAAACAAAGCAGACAACCCAAAGTAACTCCAATAGACCCCCAATCCAACTTAAGCTCCTATCATAACGGATTGTATTTAAAAAACAATTTACTTCTGTTTCACCTAGTTGAACAAAATGAATCGTGCACTTTATAGAAACAAAAAACGAAGAATTAAAAAATGGGAGTATTTGATTGCAGAGTATAAAAACATAACAACAATAAGAACATAAAATGGAAAAATATGAGAATAAAGGTGTTGTACTTTTAAAATCTGAAAAATTTAATGTGAAAGTTTTCGTTTCCTGCAATTCTTCAGAATTAAGTCAAACATATAACAGCACTTACAGTAATGACATGGGAAGCGAGTCGAGAAAGTCTGTGGGGATGAGGTACACAAGGAAGAAAAGAAAATACAAAATAAAAAACTAGAATAGAATAAAAAAAATTTAGAACGTCAGTTATGACATTAATAGAAGAACCCTGGTGAAAAGTAAGAAGAAAATATGTCAGAACGAAAAGTAACAAACAGTAGAAACTAAAGGGGACGAAGAGAAGACCAAAATAAGGAAGTCAGCGGGAAGACACGACAAGAAAAGGAAGGAACAAAAGATTGGGATATTTTCAAAGGATGGAAAACGAGAGCAGAAGCGATAGCGGAGGCCTTTTCCAAAGTTGTGCGCCGCTGCCTCAGCTTTCAAAGTGAAACAGAGTGAAAGCACACAGGGAGGAAGAAAGGGGGTCGCCATTAGCCTCGAGTGGTTTCTACCTTGTGGGAGGACACCAACGGCCCTTCAAAAGTTTCTCTTTACGCCGTTTGCCTTCCTCAACGGTACCTGTTTATTTGACCTAGCAACCACCCTCCTTACAGAAAGATCGAAACCTTTTATCTTTCTCAAAAAGGGAAAACTATTGTAATTGATATTCCATATCCAGTGAATTCAAAATGTTTCCCTTTCTATAATCCAAACTTTTTTGGAAGCTCTTAAGCAAAAGATCTTCGGCTTCATAGCAAAATGCTTATCATCGTACAACGAATAATAAAAGAACAAATATATATACTACTTTATATACATTGTCTGACATAAGTCTGAGTTCTCCACTAAGAAGATAAAACAAGTTTTCCTCTCTTCTTTGCCTATTTTGCTTTAGAATGACTTAAATTCTGTTTAAGAAGACTTGCCCCCCCCCCCCCCCCGCATTACTACTAAAACCGAAAATGAAGCTACAATAGGGAATGGCAGCAACCTTTGACCTGTCCCTTTTGAAAGGAGTTATCTAATCGATGAACTTACCTGAAATAAAAAAAAATCCAACATTAAAATTTTATTTCACAGGTTGCATAAGAAATGTTTATGAAATGAGGAGGCGAATGTTAATACTAAACACAAATGAAAACTCCTGCACAACTTTTATCCAATACTGTTAAAAGGTAGAACGCCAATTTGGAAGATAGAAACTAAAGATAAAATGAAAAAACCAAACATATAATAGAGAAATAGAACATGCAAATACAAAACTGTTAAACCAAGAAGTATAAAAAATGTAGCAAGTGGACGGCAAATTATAAATTTAGATTCCTAAAATGAATGAAAAGAGAGGATGAAGTTTCCAGTTTTTCAAAGCTTCTTTTTCCGGTTTTCCCATGCAGTTAATTACTTTTGTAATTAGACACCTCAATTATTATGGATATTCCTTTGTTGTTCAAGTTCCTTTTTTACGGACGGAAATGTCAAATTGTTCAACGCCACAATGGTGCTACCTCGACACTGCTGGATCGACACGGCTAATAATCAAGTTCACATTATAAACATTATTTCCCACTGTCAACGTATGGATGTTAGCAGTACTAAAATTTTATGTGGTTCCAGCAACGTTTAAATTACCTTTGCTTTAATTTGACTTACGGCCCTGTCTCGGGCATAATCTTCTTTGTCAATTTATCTTGACTTTGTTTTATTACTTTTCCTTTACTTATTTTATTTTGATGCTGTGTTATAGCAGTGCGCTATCCTTCTTAACTTAAACTTCTTAACTATCTCAGTCTCTTACTGCTTTCCCCAATTTTTTTTAAAAATCTGTTTCAATTTTATATTGAAAACCTCCTATTTTCACAGTTTCATAATTATAAACATAAAAAGCTGACTTGAGAGAAGACGTTGTTTTAAGTTGGGTAACAAAATATTTAGTTAACGACTATTTTCTGTGAATAGAAGACTTAAATCAAAGTCGATAGAAAATATACCGAAGGCAGAAAGAATGAATAAAATCCATGTGAAATTTTGGCATAGGATTCCTAATTTTTCCTTATTAAAAATTAACTTGATGGTTTGGCAAAATTTGAAATGTTAATGTCTATGGAAACTGACCAATACACAAGTGGACGGACAAAAAAGCACCACTGACATACAGTACTTCATAATGCATTCAAATTTTTAAAATACAACCAAAAAATCTTTTGACACACATAAAACTACGTTTGACGGTCACTTGAATCTTCCAGACGATTGGTTGATCGAGTTCTACATAAATTGTAGTTCCGGTCACGATTTCTTAACTTGATATAAAAAAGTTGGAAGAAGTTAAAATGTTCCGTGGAAACAATTTACTTCCTTTTTGTTTTACGCCCAAAGAATTGCAAATTCCTTCGAAAAGAAAGTAATATTAAACAAAATAATAACTTTTTTCCTGTCTCACGCTGACCTTATTAGACCTCCCACAAGCATTCCCAGACTACTTTTACTTATTACCCCTTTTCTGACCTTTTTATTTCTTTTCTTATTAAGGTGGTCTTCCGTCTGTCCATACTTATTCTTTAATAATTACAGGTGACAAAAAATAAATTCATCCTATTTTATGACTGCTCTATAGATTATAATTACACTAAAAAAGACTTTCCTGCGCAAAAGAGGGGTGAAAAGCATAGATACGCGTTTCTGGAGTTTTGGGAAATGCATATGTTTTGTAATAGTTCGAAATGGTTTAAAAAAGATGCACAACCAACCGTGAGAATAAACGAAAAATTTTTAAATTGAGTATATAAAAAAACAAAGCGCTTGAAAAGCAGTTCAACTTACGAAAATTATGCCAGGTTTTACTGACAGGCAGTGTTATATGTTCGTCGACACATAGGTACATAACGAAATGTCGTGCAAATGGCCTATTAACGAAGTAGAATACAACAATAAAAAAGCAAATAATTTGAAATTAACGACAGATCGGCTTTTTATTCTCTAACAAGCAGAAAGAAAGTCTGTAAGGCTATGGAGATGATAAAGATTTCAATTCCAACATAGAAAAATAATAACTGCAGTCTTGTCAGCCAAGAGAGGAAATTAATTCTCAGGTCTCCATTTTTCGGTGGAACCGGAAGTGAAAAGGGAAATTAACTTTCAAGCTCAAATTAACCCTATGCCGGTAATTCAGAAAGTTTTCTCCTAAAGAACCTGGGAAAAATCCTTTGGTTGCGACAAAAACTCAACCTTTTCACATTTTCTACCTGTTCTATTTCTTTTTATTCCTTTCTTCTTCTATTCTTATGGACTTTTCACACTTTCACGGTATTTGTCAAACACTATATTTTTTCTGGTTATTCTTTCAGTGCCTTTTCCAATATCTGATTATTTTCATTTTGTCCGTTTGTCACATCTAGGTTGATGCAAAGGTTGATTTTGTCTTGAGACACAAAATCCGTGATTTATTTAACATTTTTTGTTTTAACTGCACCACAAATTGTGTTGTACTCTTTGGTGGTATTTTCAGGTCTGTTAATATTTTTCTGTCAAAATGTTGGTATTCGTTTCCCCAATATTGTAGTGGAGAATTCGTCGCGTATTAATGTTCCTTCTATTCACCACAATATTGTTTAAATCAATATTTCTTCCGGGAGTTCCATCCTCTCCTGTTTGTACACCTGCCATGTAAAGCTACCTGTATTACAAGGTCAATTCTTGTCTTTTTATGCTTTCTATCACTATCTAATAACACTTGTTTTTCAGTATCCGCAAATTCTTCAGACCACAGGAAACCCGAAAAAAGTTGCGAACTAAGAAACCTAATATTATTATCTTTTATTTTCTTCAACCCACCGATGTTTCAATTCCAACTGGAAGTGGAAAAGAAATATTTCTCTCACTTCCTGTATAACCGTTTAACCGTATTGTCTTGTAATTCGTCTCTTTCTCCTTTCAGCAATAAGACAGGGCGATAGAAGATAGAAAAGACAAAATTTGAAAACTGTTTGCTTTTCGAGAATTTTTCAATTTAATTTGATCCTCCCATTCTATGCGCCAGCGTCTGGCGAACAAGAAAACTCGGGTTTTTCATCCTCCGACTTTCATTTCCGTTTCGCCCATTCATTTCCTATTTTGACATCCGGTTTTGTTTCTTTTTCATCTCTGTTTGACATGCCTAGGGAACCCGGGGACAAAATTTGGTTCAAATTTGAACGTCTGTTAATGAAAATAAAAAAGAAATAAAACCTCCTTGAAGAAGACAAATGTAGTTTTTTTTACTTCAATATGTAAGAGTTGGATGAACTGAAATGCCTAAAAGAGTTAATGTAATTTCCGCTCCTGTTGTTAAATTTTTCACTGAAAAAGTATCTGCTCATAAATTCCGTCAGATAGACTCAAATATTTTTTTAAAAAATAGTATCAGGAGTATGATATGAAAAGCACAGGCCGGAATGCGCTTGGACTTTGTCAATGACGCAGAGGCAAATATATATATATATATTTTTAAAAGGATTCCCCTTCCGGTAATGATTTCCTATACATTACTATTACAAATTAATTATAACACAACTCACACCAACCAACAAAACACTTCAAATCAAAACCTCCCAACACCCCCCCCACACAACCCCCCCCAAAAAAAAAAGATTTCAACAAGCAAACCAACATAGGAGTATAAGTAATACTTAAACATAAGTGTAGGAAAGCAAAAAGGCATAATTAAAACGATAAGCAGTACAAATTTACTTGGAAAAAAGGGTATTTTATCGACTGGTTCATTGCTTAAATGTACGTATGACATGATAATGAGAAGTAATCGTCAACATTAACTCACAGAATTTCATTTAAACGCACTTATTATTTGACAAAAGTTTACTTTTGTTCTGCCTACAAGTAATTTTTTTGTTAATTTTACTAAATTTTATTAAATTATACTAAAACAATGAAATTGTACGATGTGTTTTAATTTATTATAAACGTCACTCAGTAACGAAACATTGTTCACAGTTGCCGTAGTAAGTGTACAGTTGTTTGTTGTCACTTTGAGAGTTCTGGATTATTTGCTAATGTTATTCTGAGCTACCACAAAATTGAAATTAAACCTGAAAATTATGGAAACCCATATATAAAACACAAGTTTCGTTAAAAGCAGAGCTTCGTTCAAAGAAAAACATGTTGCGTGAGTTTAAAAAAACCCCTACAATTAGTAGAAGTTAAGCAGTAATACTATTATCCACCGACCATGGAGCCGTTGCCTAAAATTCTAACTGGAAACGTAAGGGTCCATAGATAGAAAGTTAAGACTAAAGGAGTAGACGACGGAGAGTTTCACAGAAAGTGAAATAATGTTAAAAGTTTTCGTATTTTTTCTATACATGAAAAACCGTAAAAGTTTTCCTTATCCGATACTTGAAGTAATCTCATCAATTTTTAGTTAAAGTCGAAAAACTAGCTCAACGCCTCCCCGCCAAATTCAATTAAACTTTTCATTGGAAAATATACAAATTTATTAGACCTCAGGTGTAACACGAAAGGATAAAGCAAGCTGAAATTTAAATGAGGAAGAACTGACAAATACTGAAATACAGATTGTATGAAAATTAATAACAGAGTAATAAATGAAAATAATAAAGGAAAGCCATAAATAAGAAAACAGGTAAAATTTAAGATAAAAATGTTTAAAAAATGAGCAATTTAGTACAACCCCTAGAATATGACTGAAAACAAATAGAACAAGCATTTGTATAATAAACGAATAAAACTAAATTTAGGATTTGAAACGATAGAATAATAGTGTGAGAATACCATGCTACAGAGAACCAATAAAACAGGAAGTAGAGAACGAAGAAAAAGAGTGACCTAAAAGTACAAAACAAAATAAAAGAGCTCCAAATGAAAGAGTATATGAGCTTACGTAAATATGTATCCACTGATACATATTTACGTAAGCGTAAAATGAGTTCTAAGTGAAAATCTGCCACGACACAATAGTTTGCTACTGTCACTGTTGCCACAAACTCTTTCTCTCTCTCAAAGTTTATAATCGGTTTGGAAGAAAATTTCGACAAATGAAAGTAAAAAAACTGGAGACCAGAATATGTCAAACTTTTCATCTTGATTTCGGTACACAACTTTTGTCAGAGCTAAAAACGAATCCGCTGCTGATAGACATTTTGAAAAAATTTGATAGCAGCACCATTATTGAGGGTCACTAAACCTAAATAACTAAGAATTTATTGCGACTGAAATGAAAATACATTCCTATTTGAGAAAGTTACTGCTCTCTTTGTTTCTGAATCTCTCAATTACTATTGACTTCAGGATCACAACGAAGACCTGGGAAAGACTAAAGGTTTACATTATCGTTAACTAATTTTGTTTCGTTACAGGATAATCCGACTTAATTGAATTATAATTTAATTTTTTTTTAAATTTCTTTGAGATTTTGAACTGACAGAAAAATATGCATGCGGATACATATTTAGTAATACAATGTAAACGCTGGAATCTGTCAAACAACTCAAACTAATTAATAATAGTTATTACTAAAACTATTAATTTGCTCGAAAGCTTTATTTAATTTTAATAATTCTTGAAATTATTTTTAGATTTAGAAGTTATAAGCTTTATAAATTATTTATCTTCACAAAATTAAATTCGACAGGGCAATAAAAGTCCTTCCGTCAATCAGATTTAATTATTGTAAATTTTTAATAAACCTTTCTTTCTAATAACTTGTAGATCCCATTTTGTTCCTTTAAGGTCATAGCATTGACTTCCTACAAAACTTTTCCTCAAATTTAATTTTTTAACCAACATTAATAAAACGATCAAAACACAGAATGTAGTGCATTATTTCTTACTTTTCTATATTTCTTCATTCTTTAGGATAGTTAACGTTTTTGAGTCTTCGTGAAAAAAATGATTTCACGTTATCGCGTTAATTGCAACTTGCATACATATTCTGCCGTGATAAGCAGAAGTCAATGAAACACTTCGAATATTTTAAAATGACATTCATTCTAATGCTTTTTTTTATTCATATTTTTAAAATAAAGCAACAACCACAGCATACTTCGAATTTTACTTTAGTTCATTTTCAATGTCCAATAAAATAGATATTTCTGTTCAAACTGAACAGAAAAAACGCAAATTATATACATGAAGAAAAAATGCAGAACATTGTAAAATTTTCCATGCATAATCTAAGCCCTTCCTTTTCATTTCCCGATGAATATGTAATTTCGACTCAAAATCAGAATAAAACAGAAGTTATGAATTTAAAAGAACCTTTTCTTCCTTTCCGCCTTTTTTGTTCATTTCTGTCAGAGCATAGTATTGGGATATGTATGTGTGTACATGGAAGTAGAGCATTGCTGTCTTGGGAAAATGATAGGAAGGCGTAGATGAAAAAACCCGAACGACAGCATCAAGTTAGGCAATATAATAATAATTTCGCGAGTTTTGCCTCCAGAATCTCCCGCTAAATTCAGGTTGATCGATTAAAAAATTATAATGAAAAATCGCGTGTGAGTAATTCGAACGGATTATAAAACTCTTAAGCCCCAGCTGCTAAGGAGGAAGACAAGCAATTTTGGGAAACACGATAATGGTTGTTCAAATCGGAATAAATGTTATTTTCCTGGGTAGGAAATTAATTTTCTTCTTCTTCCACATTAGAAAATGCGAGCGAGGATTCGATCTCCAAAGCTTCCGTGTTTATAACACGAACATCTGCTCCCATCCGTGTGATCCTCCCTCTCCAATCAACCTCCGAAAAGTCTCATTTCGTTCTGCTGTACCTATCTCGTTGACTTCCTTTTCCCGCAGTGCCTTATTCCGTTAATAAATCTGTAATACTGCGACGCGGTTCTGGTTTTGTCGATTTGGAGATAAATCACGCTTCAGTCTGCACGCAGATTGCGGTTAAAAGAAATGTTGATCAACCATTCTCGAATGGTGAAGAAGCACGGGCACAAGAACACAATTTAAAGGAGTAACTTTGGGTGATTTACTTGTATATATACCCACTGAGATACCCGTTTGGTAGTTTAAGTTTGACAGTTAATGCATGCCGTCCTGTGACTTTCGATTTCAGAATTATTGTATTGTATTTTTATCACAAAAAAATAAATTAATTAATAAACAAGATAATAATAGTACAAGGTAAATTTAAAATTTGCGGCAAAGTTGTGCTGTGATCTCGTCATTATCCTTCTGTGACCTTATTTGAGCCTGTTTCCAATGAACAAATTAACGACTGCAGAGAACCATGATATCACTCATCCGAGGGACCAAGAGTCGGAATCGCCAACTAATCACACTGGGTGACCCAGGTTCTGGTAGTTTGGACCCGCTGGTTTGTAGTGGTCACAACACCCCCTTTAAGTAGCATCTTCGATCCAAGCGAAGGGTTAGTCTTTGGTTAGTCCTTCAAGAGTTTTTAGTCAGTCGTTCAACAGCCGTTAGGTAGTCTTTTGTAAGTCTTTAGTTACTCTGTGATCAGTTTTTGTCTTTGGTCTGTGTTTTAAACAGTTTGTCAAGTTAAATAAATCGTACAGTAATTGTAAAGGTTTTGAAATGTAGTTTTCCAGAAACCTCCTAGAACGATTATTGCCGAAGACTTTGAGTCTCGCGAAGTAATTAAATTCCCGTGGACTGACGGACGTAATTTTCAATATTCAATGCTCGAATGAGAATAGACAACAGGTAATTTTTTTATTTCATCAAAATTTCTTGATCCAAATCAAATTTGTGCCTCAAAACGTGTACTAACTGGTGTAGCAGAAGCATTCTAAATAGTGTAAATGTAGTAAGACAATGGTTAATATATTTACCAAAGAATATATTCTGTTCCTATAATTCTGCAAGAGCAGATCAAAACTTAGCGATTTAAGAACCGGACCAATAAAAATTAGTAATTGATTGAAAGTAATTTATATTGAGGAATACATATCCTCATGAGATGAATGGTCGGCAGAAACCAATTAAGCAATACAGTGTTTAAATACAGAAAAGACAGCAAGCTGAAGATGATCAAAGAAGGAACAACTAGAGCAGAACAGAAAAAGCAAAAAGAGAATAAACTTTTTGGATTATACACAGTGATCTGATCGAATAGAAAATGTATGGTTTTATCGTCATTATCGTCACAATTTTCTTTTAATGTTTTTTTTTACTGTTTTTGTGTTGCAACGGTTTACCTTTCCTACCGTTCAAGGGTATAAATGCAACTTTATGCTTTTTGTTTCGTGTAGTTGCTTCCTTTGTCCTTTTCCGGGATTCTCACAAGATCTATTATTTCTCCAAAATTTTTAATAATCTGTCGCTTTTTTATAGTCTTGAAAATTCTATAAAACACAGGGTATCAATATCCGGGGGGAAAATTTACCTTTTTGTCGATGGAAGAACAGTTCTCTCATTGAACGACGGCTTTTATTAGTCCGATCAATGGAGTATGGTAGAACCACTGCCGTCATTTTTACGGTCGATTTTTAGTGCTTTTCTTTTTATAGTTCACCTCATCCCTTTTGTAGCATTTGTTCAAAACGACGGCTGCAAGAAATGGGTAAGGACAATCGGTCCAGCAACTTGCTTCTGAACATCAAATTTGAATTTTTCGAAAAGTTAGCACGGATGATGACCCGGAGGGCCCCGCAGGCCAGGTCTTCTTGCTCTCCCATGAGCTCTTTCTGGACGACTTTTGAAGTCAATTGAACAGAAATAATCAATCAACTGGCCGTGGCAGTTGGATGGGACAATTCTTGTTTGTTGAATCCAGAAGTGACCAACATAATCTATGTTTTGCGTCAATCTGAAGAGGGGCTTAATGAGGTGTGATTCTGTTACTTCCTCTTGGCACATTTTCTTTCCTTCACTCCTTTACTATCGTTCAATGACATTCCATTCCTTCCTTGATAAGATTTTTAGTTTTAGTGTGCAATTCATATCCACGTTTGTGTACATTCGTTCTCCATTATTAGTTTCGCTTTCTTCCGTTTAGTATCATATTTTCTGTCTAATAGTTTCACCCAAGTGCTACCACTATCAATATAGTGCCGTCTTTACCATCTTTATTCAATTCACTCCTGCAATGATTTTACTTATCATACATTCTCTTTAATGATTCTTTCTCATTGTTCTGATTCTATAAATACAATCTTCAAATTCAAACAGACGTTTCAACCATTGAATGCCACAAAATTTTCTCATCACCTATCATCCTCCAATTCGTCATATTCTTCACTGGATTTCGGTTGTCTTTGTTAAACGTTACCTTTATTTTGACAAATTGACTTATTCTGCTATATTTTAAAAAACTTTTTGTTTTTCATTTCACTTTCTTTTTAATCAAGATACATAATTCGACTTCTTATTCACTTCCCTTCATGGCTCTTAAAAAAATTGTCATTAAAACAGTGCAGGTTAGAAAATCATTATTAAATTTACTGTTTTAACGCACGCAGTAAATATATACACCATTGTATGAGAAGTTTACATTGCGCTTCAAAAAGAATGTTTCCTTTAGGTTAAAATAAGAGAAGCTTAAGGAATAGTAGCAATTCATAAAAGTATAAGTAAGTATTGACGGAAGAGTTTAATAACAATAGAAAAAGTTTTAACATAAATCAAAGCTTCCGGTTTCAATTTAACAACCCACCAAGCTAAAGCTGAAGGCAATATGTGGTTAACGTTCAAGAGATTATAAAGCATTATTACACCTATTTTTTTTTAAGTACAACAGACTGCCTCACTTCAGCTGTTTAATCTTTACTTCCTACAGTATTACAAGCGTAATCGTCATTATTATTTCTCTCTACAACCAATATCAAGTTTCTTATTCTACGAACATATTCTTCTGTTAAGTAACATTCATATCCCCCGGCTGTTGCTATTGACGAAAGTTGTTTTCCCCAACTTTACTCCTCATACCCACAAGTTTGACGTACAGTAATGCTCAGAATAATGACATTCATGGTGATAGTGGTGGTAATGTTTTTAAAATTTGAATGCAAGCATTAAATTTTCTCCATTTTATCCTGTACAGTATACCCAACTCTCATATTAACGGCAAAACGAAATGTTCTGCAGAAGGGTTGTTTCCAAAAGAAGACAGTTTTCTAGAATTTTCAGAGGAGACGGGCGTACATATGATTTCAAAGGTATTCTAAACCAAAGGCCTCCGCAATTTTCCTACGTCGAAAAAACTCCGCCTGAACACATCATTTCCTTTTCCGTTTGCTTCCACCTTTGACCATTTTCTCCAATATTAGACTTTACAAAAATCTATCACGACTTACGAATTTATCCATCAATAAATACGCTGTGATCTCAATTCATATTTTGTGTTTTAAAAAAATTAGTCCGTAACATGCTTCTGAATTTACATTATAAAACACGATGTATCCATTTGTACCGCGCTGTTTTTACAACTTAATTAAATTCCACCCTTCCCGAAATGGAAAATCCGGCCATAACGAATTCAAAAAGGCCCCAAATTAACTCGAAAAAGCTTATTGCATACGAAATAATATGAAACTCCTTTCACACGCTCACAGATTTATGTTTAACCGACCGGAATCCATTAGTCGAAATATGTGAGTGATGTTGGCCATTCCCTAAGTCAATGTATTGTACGTATTGGTGTTATATATATTTATTACATTATTGCTCAACCGGTTTACAGATTTTTGTTCCTCTTTAAACAATTAACTTAAAGGAAATTAAACATTCAGTTATCAATTCATTTTCAGCGAAAAATAAGGAATAAAGAGGAAGAGAAGGAGAGGAGTTTCTCGTCATCGCTTACTTTAAAATCTTACGAAAGTTTACCAATTAAATTTTAAATCTCAGACAGTTAATTAGTCTGCCTGTTGAGAATGTTACAATTTACAGAAAAGGAAAGAAAGGGGCCAGCAGTAGGAAAATGCGGTCATCTTGTCTCCTCAAACAGACAAAAAACATACAACGTAACTTTTTTAAAGCGTAACAAATAGTCATTAACATTAAATCTTTATCATTATTAAATTTGCTCTCGAAAAGAATCATAAAATACTGTCACACGCTTCACATACTTTCACATGTGATTTATGAATAATTGTGCTGTACTACTATAAACGAAAATAATAATAAATAAATGAAAAATAAAACAAAGAAATTTTCCCGCAGTGATGGATACCGCACTGTAAAAAAATTTCTATATGTTAAGAATAACGGAAAATTAAGTTGCAATAAAAGCAAAAGAAAAAATTGATACATAAATATGCGAAAGAAATAGAAATGTTTCTTAATATACACATTTGTAAAAACATTTTTGTGTGAACACGTGCAACGTATATAAGGATGTTAGGATTGTCATGTCAAGTAAGAAAACAAATACAAAATTTCAATATTAAAACTATCAATGTTGGTTGTCAACTGATTAATCACTTTTGGAATTGTCATATCTATTTTACTCTTAGAATCTGTTTAAAAAGAAGCTTTTAAATGCGTGAAGGAGAAGACCAAAATCAAAAAAATGAGACATATTAAAACAGGGAAAAATCACATAATGAGAACTTACTCAAATCAATAATTCTTTAAAAAGATAGAAATGTCTTAACGCTAAATACGTTAAAGAAGAATACTGGTAAGAAGTAATTCGAACAAAAGAGTCTTAGCAGATAAAAATGTAACGACAGCAATTATTAAGAAAATCAGTAAGGGACAAAGTGTTAGTAAACTTTACGGAGATGAGAAAAAGGAAGGCACAAAGGATGATTGGCAAGGGGTCTTCTCAGAAGCCTAGCAGTTTACAATCAATGGTTTAAAGGCCTCAGGGTCGATATCCTCAAGACTCATTCGAAGAGAAAACTTGATCGCGAACCATAAATGTCGCAGATTAAATGAATTTAAAAAATTTATTTTACATTGTTGGCGGGAAGAAGTCAAAAATGAGGATAGTACGTAACAGAGCGACAAATAAAACCTTTCTAGTGTAAAAGATGAAAATTAGAAAGGGGAGTTCGACCTCTTATCATCGTCGTCCAGAATCAGAAAAAACTGAAGGAGAAAAATGAAGGGCACAACTTTTTCTGCTCGCAGCAGTTTTTTATTTTCCGTTTTTTGGTGAAAAATAAAAAAATACGCCAGGTAGAATGGCCAAGGGGTTAAATGAGTCTTAGACCTTAGACCTGCCTGGAACCTATAGTTCAATTGTTTCATAGCTATGATATTTATAACTGATGTTATGAAGACACAAACCATTATGATGTTGGGAGAATATACGAGATGATGATATCTATGAAGTCTTAAACAGGATACTCCATTGTCGTACAACCCAAGATAACTTCGTCTTTTCTTGAATTAGATTATACCAAATCAGACTGAAGGCTATTCTCCTTCGCGATAGCTACTGCTTTTCCAACAAACGAAGTAAATGTATGTAATTACAGATTTACTTAATCTTCCTCTGATGAGGACTGACTAACTTTTACAGAATTTATCATATATATGAAAATTGCAGAAGCTGGTTTGCAAGTCAGGTACCGAGGAATTAATGCAAGAGGATGCCCCACCAATAAGGTCGAAAGAAGGTAAACCTTTTGGTAGGGGTCTAGGTCTAACTAACTCTAAAAGAAAACAAAAGGTTGCGGTATCGCTTATGAAAAGGATTTTTGTTGGAAGGTACTATGCGAACCGAATGGTCCATACTGTTGGTTTCGTTTTTTTTGTTGGGTACCAAACGGATAGACCAATTTTCGACCAGCTAGCTAGCGATAATCACTACAATGTAATTAGAAATGGGCGAGGTGGATTGCAAGCATGAAACCAAAAGCTATGAATATGTACTATTAAAATCTGAAAACAAGAAAGAAGAAAACAAAATTACATTAAAGAAGTACCTTACCGTTAATCACCAGTAAATTTAGACAGGTGAGAATGAACAGTCTTTTTCTCATTCCTTTTTCATTTCACTAACACCATTCACGTGGAACTAAAAACCTCCGAATCGGATTGCTTTGCATTTCGATGCGAATATTACGAAAAGACTTTCCATACAATTCCGTTTCCAGTAAAACAAACTGCCCATTCCACAAGCGATAAAAGCCACAACATTCTTGGTCAGAGAGAAACCCTGAGAAACCGCCACCACCTTGATAAGCAGAAAGAATAACAAATATCGCTCAAGAAGATTAAGGGACAGAACAACCGGATACACTTTTGCAACTGACAAGCGTAGGAAGTATCCGAAAAAGAATGCTTCAACAAATCATTTGCGTCAGTTTGGTTTTCGTCAAACTTTTCGAAGCGTGAGAATTGGCGGTAAACGCGGAATGGCTCCTCTCCCGGGCGAAGTTCATTCACGACAGATAGAGAGTACGTTTTATGTACACCGGCAATCGATGTACTGCTTCACTATACGTTTGCGCATATCCGTTTTGTCCATCCCCCGGATGTCCGTTTAATTTTCGGATTTTTGGGCACCACGTGTCTTTGTCACCAATACCTGAGTGCCTCCCACAACGTAATCATGAAATTTCAAGAATAACGGTCACTGTCACGTTAGTTTTTCAACCCATAAGGCTGCGGGTTTGGAACGAACACTTCCCACCGGAAGGTTGTGAAGTTCCTCTTGTTGGTTTTCTCTGGATAGTAGATTTATCGAATTTGTTTCTCATCCTTGGCTCCTTGCCTATTCATGTTCATTTTATTGTCTTTTACTTTTTCTTACATGTCTTCCCTAATCCGTGTTAAACAGTCATTACCTTAGAGGTGCTGTGCTGCTTTGTTTGTTTTAGTAGTTTATTATCCTATTTAAATTTTTCAATATATTCCTTTTGCATATCTTATTAAAATGTAAAATGATGGCTTATTTTTTTCTTTTTCAAAGCAATTGTTCTTTTAAACACCATTGGTGCGACAATGGAACATATAAATGATAAAGTCCATCTAGTCCAATATTTTTAGGTTTTCAATTTTGCCAAGTCAAAGCAAAATTGCCAAATAATCCTCAAGTAGGAATGCAATTACTCAATTACTGTTATGTTTATGAGTATAAATTCACCCGAAAAAAAGTCAACAATATTCAATCGGTCACCATCAACACTGACGATAATGGTTCCATTTTTACTACAAGCAACACCTGGTACAATATCGTATGATTTCAAAAAAATAATAATGAAAGTAAAACTGGTAAAAACTCGTTTTGTAAAATGTAATTGAAACTCAAAAAATGTAAAATCAAAGATTTGTGTCGAGTCAACGAAAACAAAGGCGCAGATGCAAATGCAAACAAACAAATCATTTTGAATTTCGTACACGAATCGCCTGAAACAATTCACTTTACGTTAATAGAGCCCATTTCTTGTACTTATTACGTAATTAAACCCATAAGTGCAACAAACGACCAGAATCTCAAAGGGCCCCGACGAGATTCAAATCCACGGCAAAATGTTGACAGCAAACAAAATTCCTCATTTTCATTTCATTAACGAAGTGTTAATTAATTAATTTTTAATTAAATGCTAGAGTTTTGCGGGGTTGCAACACTCGCCAAATTTAAATAAAAGGTAACAAAAGCGACAATAAATTAATTAGATGGAGAGAAAGGAATAAATTTGACCGGTTCATTCACACTCATTATACCGGCTGTGAATCATCATTTTATTTATTTGACTGTAATATTTGGTACAACAGAATATGGTGTACCTTTCTTATTTTTTGACTGAAAACAACATAGAGTATATTTAAATTTTTTCTTTTTTCCGTTGTAAATAAAATGTCGTTAGTTCTAATTTTTATGCAGTTGAATAAGATATTAATTCCCTATTTTGTGGTAATTTCGGTAAAACATGTTAAATGCAGCAATTTCGACTGTCTAATTTCAGTTAAACCTGTACCTAGTCTTTCATACAAAGACGTTATTGTACTCCTTACTGTACACGTACACAAAACTGTTCCAATTTCATTTGGTACGTTCAACAACTGCACGAGACAGTCTTTTATCACAAGTATTGCTCGTAAAGAATATAATAAATTCCAAAACCATATACAGAAAATTCAGGCAATATAACAATAAAATTCACGGGTATCTAATTTAAACATTTTATAACTTTCCTCCAAGGTGTTCCATACGATCCGTGGTATCAGGTTTTACCGTCATTAATTTCCCTTCCAATTCACATTTATCTTTTCACCTACCAGCAGTGATGTAGAACCTGCGGTCTAAATTCTCCTAAATTAATCTTAAATTGCAGAGCAATAAGCCATATTTATCACAATAGAATCCAGTAAGGTGTGTTATGTGTTGCGGCCTTTACCGTTTAATCTAAACCCTACGGCGAAATTTGAGTACAAGAGGACTCTTTTACTTTTTTACTAAATATCCACAACCCAACCCATCGCAATGGACTACTCGAATTTGAATAGAAATAAACAAAATATTTTCTTCCAGTTTGCCGTTTAATTTTACAAATTAAATCCTTCTGCGAAGCGTAATTGTCCTCTAAAAGAACAAAGTCTAATTTCCAAAGTTTTCGACAATCACCTAACAAACTACCAATACAGCTAGTTAAGATAATTTTTGCAATCAAAATGCCATGGCAGTTTGTTAATTTAATTTCTGTACTATTATTTGAATGTATGATGCTGACCGTCAGTCATGTGATCCATGAGAACAATTTTAAAATTTCTCAATCCTCCATCATCCCTTAAATGAACCATCGAAATAATCCGTCTATCAAAGGTTCCAATGCACATGTATAACCACCGTATATGGGTCACACATAGGTCTGTTTTTCACTAGTGAAGTGGAAATCGCCTTTTTGGCGACCTCCTAAGCAAGTAATGCAATTGTCAAATTTCGAATTCCACAAATGGACCTCGGCCATAGCAAAAGCTGGAGTTTGGGATTTCAGGGAGGTGATTTTCATTCTTCGGAATTCACCACAGATCCTACAGTGATATTTTGAAAATAAATTCTGATAAACGTACAAGCTCTATCCATTTTAAATTAAAAATGGTGTTCCTGTGGTATTTTGTTGCTGCTGTTGCGATTCTTAAATTAGCCTAAAGAAATTAATTATTCGAGTCAGGTAAAAAGTCATTTTCTTTTATTCCAATCGTAATAGGTTGCTGGATATAGAGAAGAAAATCAAAAGACGTGTCGCCTAGGCCCGGGTTCCAAGTTGAAAAGTTTACAGATATTTGAGGCTCGAAGGTCGATAAATGCTTGAAAATATTCACACGACAATAAGGAGAAACAAATACAAGTAGCAAAGAAGGAAACATAATACGTTTGTAAATAGTCGAAAACGTAAAGTTTTCAATATACATCATTCCACGTACCAATGAAATACCTGTGCATGTGTTCAACCCGTGGTAAGTGTTGTAATTCACGTCAATTCTAGTAAACGAGAAAACAAATCTAATTTCGCTGTTTTTCTACGGTTCCAGTAAAATGTAAATACATTTTGGTAGACCGTAAATTTCCCAATACATCGGCAATACCCGCACTAACTTGATGGGAAAATAGTATCAGAGAAAGAAAGAATCGAAGATAGAGATGTTCCAAACAAAAGCTCTAAACAGAAAATTGAAATTCTAACGAGCAACTGTACTAATGAGCAACAGAATAAGGCACTAAAAATAAACACAAAACGATACTATATAGAATTGAACAAATTAACATCACACAAACTAGATTTTGTATGCATATATACAGAATGTATGTAAAATATGTACAACATATAGTTAGAAAATGTAACCATATCAGAAGCAGCGGTGAGTTTAAATAAAGTAAAATGAATAGTTAAGGCAAGAGAAAAAGTCTTGACAGACGAGAATAAACATTGAAGGTCATGAAATGAAATAAATAAATATACTATAGTAAATAGAAACTTCAGTTCACAACTTGAACAATGAATCTGCTTCGTGAATCTGAACTTCTTCACATTTGTTTTCGTGTATAAAATTACGTATTGCAAGTCTCCATACATCATTGAGTCTACATATTTCTTGTTATTTGTCAGTTTCTTAATCCCTAACACATCCAACCTCTTCTTCGTCAACTTAATCTCCCAAATTACTTCTCGACACAAATTCCCGATCTCACGCTTCTTTCACATTCGTAGACATAAACCGTCGAACTGTTATTGACCACGAAAAATTCTACGTAAGTCTGAAAAACTGTTCCGATGATCCCCTCGTTTATTTAACCCAAAATTAAAACTAACCAGCCTTACGAAGTTCCTCAGCTCCTATTTTTAAATGGGTAAACCGTGAAGATGGATTTTTCACAAATGAACAGGAGTACAGGTTGCTTCGTGCTTTGAGATTAACTTTAAGTTCTTATTTATATATAAGATCTTCTGAGAGCTCGTGTGGAGGTCTTCATACTTATTCTTAAGAATATTTCTATTTGGATGTATTAAACCATTTTTCGATTCCAAATAATGTAATACTGTGAAAACCTTTTCCCTCCGTTTTGGATGGACATTTTAAAAGATGCTCAAGATGAAACGAAAAATAAAATGAATAGGAGGTTTATAGCATCGCTCGGGCAATGTGATAGCTCATTAATCCTGCATAATAAAAGTGTCCGCTTTCAGAAATTTTCACGCGTATCCCTTAGGGGCCAACGAAACGAATACCAACGAAACACCCGTTTAGCCCAGGGGTATATTTTTATTGTCAGCTCAACCACAAAATATTTTATCTGCGCAATTTGGAAAAAAACTACTATTGTTTATTTATTTATGTGGGATTCATCCCTATTGGAAGATAGGCTCTAATCGTGCATATTACCCCTTGAAATGTAAGAAATTGTAGGTTCACTTGAGCGTAACGTTTGTACTTTTTCTGAACTGAGCAAGCCACTAATACAAACCGGCAAACTGTCTCTTACACTCAAGTCAATGTGACAGAAAAAAATTATAAAAGTCATGTAGAATTTTATATTACTTTACGTTATTGTAATTCTACAAAATATTACGTATCTGTTCTTTCAATTCCCATATACTTCTGGGGTTAATTTTTTGGGATCATATTTGAGAAATTACGCCCTCAGTAAGTCTGGTTTTCTTTTCAGCACAAAAGTCAGGACAAAGAAAGAAGTTCTCTTTAATCCAATTACTGATTTCCAAAGGCATTTCCGCCTGATTAATTATTCATATTGATTTCTCGTAAAATCATGTTTGCCAAAGACCATGTACGCATATAAAGTATTTTACTGTACTGACACAAGTAGTGAGGTGGTAATTTACCTTCCGGCTTGGATACCATTGGGTTCAACCTCTTCTGTGAAAGAAGTCAATTTACTGGAGTTCATTCAAATGATTCAAATGCTCTAAGGTATCTTCCATACAGGAATTCGTTTCCTCTCACCATTTTTTACAATGTTAAATCGATTCTTTTCTATTATATCAGGCAGAACAGATTTTGTCCAACTACAAGTTGTTGCAATGACAAGAATTCAATATTTATCCTAATAGGATTAAATTCAATAGTATCGTAATAAATAATTTAACTAATTTTATGCCTGAAATTTCTTTCAATCTCAACTCAAGATGCATGTATTTATTTCTTGTTTAGCATTATTTATTCCATGTTCACAAATACAAAATGTTCATATTGGCTTCATGTTCTGTATTTTAAGGCCGTAAGAACTATTCTCTATATCCAGTAAACCACTCATATATAACGTTATCGTATAAATAGGTTAGGTTAGCCACTGTAAAGATTGTAACGAATTAATGCTACACTTGTTGATTCTTTCGCACAATTTTTCTCTTCTTGGATCTCTTTATTTAGCAACCTTATTATCTAACAAATACGTTTTTCAAGGCTTCTACAACATTCCTGCAGAAAAAACAGCTTTTCTTTTGACTTCAACCTATTCGTTCAGTTTCAGTGTAATGATTTTTTACTGGACCAAATTGTACAGCTCCATCACAAAATATGTTTTATGAATTTTATTCAACGTTTTATGTCCCAAAAATCCCAAATCATGAGAATAAAAATACAGCTCCACCACGACATTTGTACCAGACTATTTTCATCGCATTTCTTCCAAATGTAATTTCCGTAAGAAAAAAAAATGTTAGAATCAAAATTTACTCATCGCATGGTTATAATCCATTCCGCAATAAAAAGAGCGCGAAAACATAAACATTACAGATTTTACATTTAGATATATATCTCATTAGGTTATGCACATTCATACCTTCTCAATTTCTTCAAAATTTGATGTCCTCAAAATACTTACTATTAGAACGGTTCTCTACTGACCTTAAATTCCTCATAAATTTGAATTTCACTATTAATTACAAATATCAAAAACTCAATAAGCCACATTCATACAGGCAACGTTTCTTCCTCAGGTTCCCAAGAGTCAAATGATTTCTTTTTGCCGCAGTGAAAATAAAAGCGGAAAGAAAACACACTAAGAGATTTGCCTAATTCGTATTTAAAAAGCCCCAGACCTGGTTAATGTTTCGAAGAGTCAGGAAGATACTAATTATAATTTCTAAGCTTTTTTTCAGGGAAACATTACCGAGGCTGACTGGAGCACCGGGTGGAGGTACAATAAAAAAAGATAAGAAATGAAATAAAACTGCAAAATGGAAATGAACAGTTTTGCGTTTGAAAAAGTATTAAAGAAAAAGAAAATTAAAATTTCCGTAATGTACAAAAGAGAAAGGGTTACTTGTAAAATAGAAAGCCAAAAAGGAATGATAAAAGAATGACAAAAAAATACAATTAAAAAATGAAGACATTGTCAAAAACAGACAATACAAGTCGAAAAGACAAAAACTTAATAAGCACCTCAATTGTGACCATTGCCCCTCAACTCACAACCGTACAGAATGCCCGGCCTGGGAATTTGAAACACAAAAATTGAAGAACATCTTAGGGCCATGCAGAATCAACAATGTTCAACAATCAACAAAATTTCCAGAAAAATATAGACACAGGATGCTTTTACAGGTATGCTTGCAGGTACTGCTCAACTACACTATAGTATTATTAAACAGAAAGAAAAAAGAAGAAATAAAAATTATAACATTAATAAAAAAGAGAATAAATAAGAAATGAGAAAGTCAGCAAGACAGGAGTACGATAATACATATAAAGAACGAGATAGAGAAAAGATTCGTTAAAAACGATACAAACATTTACACATAAGTAAACATTACAATAATAAGCTAGAAATCAGAATTCTAAAAGCTGGCTTCCAATATGCAAAGCAAATAAAGAATAATACCCCCAGTACGACAGAGTCACTAACTAGTTGATCAATTAAGAATTACGAAGTAACACGATATTTACGATGTAATTTACCACTTCGAAAATTTACGTTTGTTGGGATACCAACAGAAAACCCAAGAATTCTCATTTCAAAGCATTTACGGAATAGAAAGTCAGCAAACATTAACTCAAATTCAAATAGAGACAGAAAGTGAGAGGGCTTTGAAAACTTCAAAGTAGGAGTAAGAGCGTCAGAAACAGTAACAAATGTTGAGAGGTCGGGAGGGTCAAAGGTCATAAATCGATTTCCCCGTCAAATCAAAATGGAAATTCTTTCCAATGGAGACTGTTACTGTTATTAACTTTTCACGTTAATAAAAAACCATTCGCGGACATCAATCTCAATTCGTCAGTTCGTAAATTATGTACTTATTTTGATTGGTGATCCATTCCATTACACAAAATTAAATCAGTTTAATATAAATTCTCCAATTTCATATTTTTTACTGGTGTACTTCATAGAACAAGCTGAATGTTAACGAAGGTTTGCATGCTTTGATAAATTAAATTTGTTCAGAATTTTCATAAAAAATGTCAAGAATATTTTGCGTAACCATAACGTCTATCAATAATCTCCCCGTCCTTCATTTCATTCTCTAATATATGAATGAGTTTAAATAAGTATTTTGTGATATGAGAAACAATGTGAAGTGAAATCATAGAGTATCAGGACAGCAGCACGGACGACAGCATTTCAATGGCAGACATGTTGAAAACTGCATTTCCACACTCTATGACAGAGCAAGTCACAGACGGGCAAGTCACAAATATTTGGAAAAAAATCTTTTAATCGAGCTCCCAATGATTTGTGAACTGTTCTGAACCTGTTATGGATCATTCCAATAAAATTTTGCCAAATTGAAATAATCAAAAAAGACTAGTTAAAGTGCAAAGTAGTTTTCGTTGCTTGGACGAGCACTGGGAAGAGGTAAACCTGCTTTCTTCAGTGTCGTATCGCAGCCGGTGGAGGGAAGGAATTTTGCCGTAAGGGAAGCTGCCTTGAGGGACCCACTGCGCATGGTGCGTACCACCACACCGTTGCAGAAATTGCAGATGAGATTCAGTTAAATTTGTCGGATTGGCGGTGGCTGGCTGGTCTCTTCCCATTGATTTTAAGTTAAAACGCTTTTTTCTCGTCTGTTTCTCGCCAATTTTTTAACTTTCCACTTCCCGTGAACAGTTTTTGGTTTTGCTTCTCTTATACATCCCAGTACCAAGTACAGCTGGAAACGCTTCGTAGTTTCTGGCCCTGTTTATCTCATTTATTTTGTTCTGAGGTTTCTCAAATTGGTTCCCTCCTCAAGGAAAGGTGCCATGAAAACTTAAATGTGTCAGGTTCGGATTTTGTCCGCGATTGAGCTTTCCGTAAGCTCAAGTGTCAAGTTCAAAAAGTGTTACAGTCACCACTGAATTGAAAAGAAAAACATCCATAAGTGGAACACCTAAAATATCTAGGTCAGTCAATAGTACATACTAGACATAAGCAGAAAACATTGTTTGTACTGTACTGTGATCACTACCTTTCTGTTTATAGACAAAGGCATTCGCATTGTATTCTCTTGTGCTCAGTCTCTAGTCCAAGAACACAAATAGAACTAATGAATATTGTCGGTCAGTAGTAAATTTCTCAAAGAAAAGATCAGTGTGTGAGAACATTCACATGTGTATAGTTTTTAAATTTTTGACCATGAGAAGCATAGTGAAACACCGGAGATTTTAACTGCAATGTAAGCTCGTTTTTGGAGGGTTAAAAACTGTTTAACGGCCCCTGAATGCCCGTTAATTGATTATTGGAAGTAAAAAACTTCAAAAATGAGAATTATATAGCATATTGGGTTTTAGACGTGTTGCCACAGTAGTAAATTTCAGTGTCCTTGTGCCATTACTTTGGCATGTAATATTTGCAAATTAAAAAATCAATTGTTGTCAAGAAGATGAGCTCTAAATACTAACAATAATAATTACAGTGTTAGTATTAGCTTTAGAAATCATTGAATGTAGCATTCATTTATGTTAAAAACGAAGTAAGTAGCTGTCTAATAATCACAAAAAAATTTGTTTCCCTATCTTTGTTCTGTTGCTCAAATGCCTAAAACGACAAGTGTTCTCAAAAACATTTAGTTGTATATTTACTGCACGAATTCAATAAAACATCTATCATTAAATCAAAACATATTTAATTTGATTAAATTAAGAACACTTATAAGAAACAATTGTTTTATTGTTTTATTTCTACGAAGTGCCCTAAAATTGACATCAGACAGATTAGTCATGTCAAAATTATCAAAGAATATCAGAGCCCTTATACAATTGTACACAATCCACATATACAATACAAAATTGTATACAATACACAATCTTATAAGATTGTGTAAGTAATCGAAATGAATTACGAAATGTTAAAATAGGAATAAAAAATGGAGAAAAGAAATTTGATGTGCAGAATTCGCGCTATCAAAAGACAAAGAAAACATCTGAGAAGAGAATATTAATAGTAATAAGAAAATCAACGGAATGGAATTAGCGTTTTGGTGTGAAACGCAAAGATTTCAGAAGGGCAAATCAGAATTGAAAAATAAAAATAAAAAAGAGAGCGAAACATTGGTTGAATGAGAAGAGAACACGGTTTTGTATGTCTCTACAAAAAATTCCACGGTACGACAAAATTAAATATTTCGTACTGAATTTATTATTTTCCTTGAGAGACGAATTCTCATCAACGTTCTGAAAATCAATATGGCAACTGAATCCCTTGTTAGACAATTTTCAACTTGGTATTTTCCGACTCAAAATTGGGTTAAGTTTCTGCCTTTGTCTACGATTGAATCGCTTCACTTGTTCAATCTTTCTACTACTCCGAATAACTCTTCTGTTGGCGCTCAATTTCAGGCAAAATTTAATAGTAACGCTTTCTGTACTAAAAATTGATGGAGGAAAAGGAGAAGAAGTAAAGTAACAAACTTTGGGTAGAACAAAAGACTATTCCCTCGAATGAAAAGGGAAAATTTTTAACATGGTGGTAGATGAGATATATTTTTTTAGTATTTGCGTCAAAGCATCTCCTGTAAAAGAAAGATCAGGGAAACAAGGAGCAGAAAGGTGTGCTGAAAGTTACGGTATTGAAATATACAATAAAGCAAGGTACAACGGCATATAACGTGAAAATGGATACAGCAGTAGGGATGGAAAATCGTACCCGAAATTGAAAATTTATTGTAATTACTCCCTGACATTATTAAATAAATTATCTTGTTTGTAGTCACATCGCGAAAGGCATATCCATATAAACGGTGTCGTGCCTGCCTTACTAATGGACCACCTGAGACTTGCAATAACTGACTTTTTTCCCTCTGCCTATCAGGGGGATTTTCCAACCACTCTCAAACTCTTTATTTTCATGGTTCGTGAAAATAGTATGGATCCTGTAACTGGAGGCAGAAAACGCCAACAATTTAAGCCTTTCAAGCCGATTTCCTGAGAAACTGAAGTTCGAAAGTGACATTCTCTCTTAGGGTGAAAATCAAACAGAAGCATGGTTGCGGTTTGAACACCTCTATAATTTTTTTCTCTTTATCCCCCGTTTTCTTTTACTTACTGGTCCTACCTATCTTAATAAAAAGATATTGTTACATTATATTTTTGTTACAGAAACTTTTAATAATTTTTAAAGCTCTTATTAATAGCATAGAAACTACAAATTGGTTGTAGTTTGTTCTATTTCAAATTTTGTTAATTCCATTTTTTTGAAAAAACATTCGTTCAGCGGAATAAGCTAAAGATGAACTATAAATTGTCGTGATGAAAATGATTTGCTGATCCAAAAGCATATTAAATAATTATGAAAACTAAAATTTTATATCACAAACCCAAATTTTCCTCCCAGGTTTGTTGTATTTTGGGCAAAACACATACACCCATACACACATATACATACACAACTTTTGTTTATTAAGGTAACTATTTCCTTCACTTTTCTCCTGATCTTGTCTTTCTCACCTTTTTTCCTGTTTCCCAATGAAAAGGACTGCAAGAGAAGGGGAACGCACACGTATCTCGGGTTTTGTCTAAGCGAATAAAAACTCTTTAAAATCAATAACAAAGCCGTACCCTTACGACCGCATTGTATGTTCGTATAAATAAGTTCGTGGCCAGGTGAAAGTTATGTCACATTAAGAATAATCAGTATTATTTAATCAATAATACCCGTTTATAACTCTGTTCCTCAAAAAGGTTTATTTGAGCTCCTTACAAAAGCTATATTGAAAGTGTAAATAAAAAAATGAACGATTAAAAATATCAATACTGAGGGTACTAAAAACGTGGATACCAAAAATGACAGAAGCTAAAGATAATTAAAGAAATCAACTAGATAAGATGAAATAAATAGATAAAATAGAAAATTTAAATAAACTACAAACCGAAACAAGGTGGTAAAATTTACGCAAGGTAAGAAACAATTAAAATATATCCCTTAAACTAAATTATCATTACGTGTATTTTAACTGATGCTGTCATTCTATACACCACTTGATAGTGTGCAAGAAATTTGTACGACAAAAAACGCGTGAAAAAATTCAAAAGTCCAGACATAAAAAAAATCACTATTTAGTGGTCAGTGGGTCAGACATCAAGTTACGTGAGTTTCCAGTTTTCTAAAAGTCATGTGATATTTCATTAAATTTTAGGAACTGGAAGGAATGAAGGCATGTGATCACATAAGCTTTTCTAAAGAGTGCTTGAAAATTTTTTGACCTATTTGACACTCACCGTAGCAAATCGAAAGAAAAAAATCTACATTTTTCTTTGTTAAAGTTTCAAATTCAATTATTCAATTCTTAGTTAAATTACGCAAAAATTGAGTAACCAAAATAAACAAAGTGAGAATTGCAAAACGAACACTAGAAAAAAAGAATGAAAGTAACAAGCATGCAAGAAAGGAATTTTGGATGATTTAATGGTTTTCATAAAGCTCAGATACAAATATAAGGGTATGTCACCAAAAATTAATCGGTGTAAATAAAACAATGAGAAATAAGATGCAACATGAGAGTGTACACAAAAAAGAGGGCCTGTTACTTTCCAGTTACTATGTTCACGAATCATCCTTGGCGTGCAACAGGAAAAAGATCTACTGAAATATTGAAAAGGAAGGCCTTTAAGAAACGGAAAATGGCTGGAAGACAAACAAAATGTTACAAGTGTAAATAGTGATAATTAACGAAGAGAGCAAAGGATAATGAAAGATAGTAGTTGTGGGCACGGACTGAGAAATCCAACAAAGCGTTTTAAAGCTGTCCCAAACGGTGCTGGATGGTACTCGAATTGAAGCAAAATATTCCCTTTAGGACAGTTAAATGGTCAGCGGCCGTACCAGTGGAGCGTTCTATCTCCGGTTGACGTAAACTATTTCTATTGCAGAAGTTAAAATTTTACCTTACTCGTTTCCTTAATTACCCACGACCTATACTTTTAAATTTTAGCTTTTAATTTCCGAGGGGTATTTCAGTTAAAAATCTGCTGCTAAAGCAATGAAATGAAATGCTCTGAACGATTCGATATATTTCGGTTAGGCTGAACCCGGTTTGTAACATTGTATCAAATTCAATAAAAACGAGATTTGGTCCTCACCGGATTGTCCTAAGTACCAACATTCATGTCACAAAATTCATGTTTTATACGTTGCTTCAAATTTTGCCTTTTCCGCTTCTTATATTCATTTCTGTATTTTCCGTTGAAAGCAATATTATTTTTTACAGACTTACCTTTATTATCAGTCCCTTCACTTTGGTAGTATTTGAACTGAATGCTTTTCGTGGAATCGCTTTTCTATTATACTTTCGTCAACCGTTGCTCCTGTTTAGGCTCGTACTATTTCTGTTAGTCTACCGTATTCCACTTAATAAAAGTTTTGATACAGTTGTTCAGCTTAAACGCAGAGGTTTCCTCTGGCTTCTTAATTCCCTAGTAAAGAAAAAAATAGAAAAATTTATCGGAAAAAGTTTTCAATTATTTAGGTCGAGCAGAAGATTCGTTACAGTTGTTTTTCATCGCAGACTGCATCGAAAAGTTTGTTTATTAAAACACGATTATATTCAAACAAATATATTCGCTCATGTGAAACGCAATTCCCAACTGATCAAAATTAGTTCTAATTCACAACAGCTATCCTTTACTCGATTGTTTCACCAAATATCATTCTGAATACGAATAATGATTTAAGTAACACGGAAAGAACCATGAAAACAGGAAGAAGAGATAGATAAATGTGAGCTGGTAAATCTGATATTTTAACCAACCTTCTCGTAATTTCATTAGGGAACACAATTTAATTAATGTATTTTTTTAAGCATTGACAATAGTTTTACTTGACACGTATACACCAGTAAAGTATGATTTTATTACACAATTGTGTGGTGCGACTCAATCTATCGAAAATCAATTATTTGATTTCTTCAAAGTTTTCCAAACTTTGACATTTCGAATTTAGTCACTTTCTCTTTGTTACATTACGAACCTAATTTTCTTTTCAGAATCAGTTTCCGCAATCTCTCCTCGGTTCGTTTAATTTACAAAAATCTTTTACTCATCCAGAAATCCGTCCAAATTAAATTATAATTTAATAATTTGTGTATAATAAAATAATTTAATTTAATATCAGTATATTATAACCCAATAAGCTTCTGAGCTAACTAAACTACAAATATCCATTATAAATATCCTATATTATTTCCAGTATGTGATTCAGAGAATAGATTACTATTCCCTGTTTAGATTTCTTTTTCCGTTATAATTCACAATTCAAAACATCTAAACACTCCAAAAATATAATAAAACAAAACATTACTTGAGGTAAAACTACTAAAAATGACTACAACTAAGAATACAAGAAAATTTCTTCATATTTTCACTCTTATTTCATTCGCCTTCTGGAAAGACATCTAATCCCAAAGTTGTTTTCGGATATAATTAATATTTATACACTCATAAAAATGAACATCAAAATTGTTGTGAATATAAAAATATTATAAAAAAAATGTTTCCGACCGGTAGTACTCAGCGTAATTTATGTATTTATGACCGTAAGAATAATATTAGATTATTAGTCTCATCCAGGCATTTTGTACCTGGCGCCTGTATCTCCGATAGGACACAGTAGATATTTACTGAAAACAAAAATAGTTTAAAACACTTAAAAAGAAAAACTAAAAAAAAGTTATACATAACACATTTTAAAAATCTCAAATGTAAATTGTATTTTTATTCATTTGTTTCAGAAGAATAAAATGGGGACAATAATTCCATGAAATATTTAATGCAATAAACACACTACCAATGCCGAGACCAGCCAATATATACTTCGAAAGCGCAACCCAACATTTCTCACAGGTATGTGATAATGATAAAGTTTCCTAAAGATGGATGCAAATATTGGTCAATTGATTGATTCGATTCCGAACTTTTCTTCCGTAAAGTGTTGAATACTACTTAATTGCACTTGAAGTGCAATCATTATTTCTTGTCTTAGTAATCAAAAACATAACAAAAACAAACAGGAACAGAACAAAAGGAAACAAATCGGACAAATTGAAGATAAAATCTTCTTGTTTTCTCTGTGCCATCCTCCAGTAAACAGATTAAAAAACAACAAACGTTCATTAACCACGAGAGCAATTATCCAGATGAAAGCAGTCCAAGTGTCCAGTATTCATTTCAAAATAATAAAATTTAATATTGTTCACAGGTGTTGGCAACCCTGGCGGTTTCGCTAGGGCCATTCGCTGCGGGCCTTGGAAAGGGATACAGTTCTCCAGCCATCGCTTCACTGGAGGAGCAACAGCTTCAGCCGCACAATACTTCATCATTCACTGTTTCTCCACAACAAGCATCTTGGATAGCCAGTTTGTCATTGCTAGGCGCTCTATTTGGAGGGCTCTTGGGTGGCATGGCCATGCAATTTGGCCGTAGAAAAGTGATTTTGGCCACATCACTTCCATTTTCACTCTCATGGTTGATAACTGTTTTTGCCACGCGAGTCGAAGTTATGTTTGTCACCGCATTCATTGGAGGATTCTGTTGTGCCATCGTTTTACTAGTCACCCAGGTATGATTATATATTACGTCAACCCGACCAACGTGGCGACCGTGTCCATTTCATGGTTCGTTTCAGGTTTACATCAGTGAAATATCAGTTCCTGATATCCGAGGATGCCTGAGTGCTGTTCTCAAAATAGTAGGTCACATTGGGACCCTCGTGAGTTTTGCTTTCGGAGCATACCTCAATTGGAGAGAGCTTGCTATGCTCGTTTCTGCGGCCCCTATAATGTTGTTCGCAGTAACATTTTACATACCGGAAACACCTAGCTTTCTTTTGCTCGCGGGCCGAGATGAGGAAGCGAAGGAGTCTTTGCAATGGCTTCGTGGACCCAATGTTGACGTCTACAAAGAATTGGCCACCATACACACGAATATTCTCACCAGAGCACATATAAACAACACGAGGCGACGAAATATAAGACGAATAGCATCACAGTTATCCAAACCTATAATGATAACCTGTGGCTTAATGTTCTTTCAGAGATTTTCCGGAGTCAATTCTTTCAATTTCTATGCCGTCACCATTTTCCGGAAAACGTTCGGTGGAATGAATCCACATGGTGGGGCAGTTTCTGTCGGCTTCGTCCAACTATTGGCCTCCTTGCTTTCCGGCTTGCTTATAGATGTGGTCGGTCGGCTGCCTTTGCTCATAGCCAGCAGTGTTTTTATGTCTATGGCCCTGGCCGGTTTCGGTTCATACTCCTACTATCAAGACCTCAGAAAAGATAGTCACTCCGCTTTCTCCGAGGTCACTACCGCTCAGTGTGATTGGATTCCACTTCTTTGTGTTCTTGTTTTCACCGTCGCGTTCTCCCTTGGGATTAGCCCTATTTCTTGGTTACTCATTGCCGAGCTTTTTCCCCTAGAGTACCGCGGCTTCGGGAGTGCCATCGCCTCCTCATTCAGCTACCTATGCGCTTTCATCGGAGTCAAGACTTTCGTCGACTTCCAACAACTTTTTGGTTTGTATGGAGCATTCTGGTTTTACAGCGCTATATCCATCACAGGACTTTGGTTTGTAATTTGTTTTATACCGGAAACGAAAGGCCGCGACTTGGAGGAAATGAATCCGACCACGACGGCCGTCACATAGTATCAGGCTGAGTCACGGACTTCCTGCGTCTTTCACTCCGAAATCACTCATTCGTACGATATGAATGAAACAAAAAGCTCAAAGATTTTACTAGTTAATATAAACGCTCCTTATGGGAAGACATACCGTGAAGTCTATGTTTAATGGAAATAATAAAAAATACCAGGATACGCAAGCGAACCCCAATGCAAAGAGTTAAAACATTACGTCGTCGTGAAATAATTTTTAAAACGCCAATCTTTGTCGCTTGCAACGCTTACAGTAAATTTTTGGACGTGTTACTTACAATTGATTCTATTTTGGTATCGCGTGTCTGTTAGAATATACGTGACACCTTATCGATGATGCTGATGATACCACGTTTCTATATTGGCTTCCAGATTATACAAATATAAGTAATCGTCCGACGCAGTAAATACGCTTACGGATGATAATATAATAAGAAAACGTATGACAATAGGAGAGAGCCTTGAGTTATGCCATCAAATAAAATAAGTAAAACCTGTCTCAGTGATTAACAATATTTAAAGTTTAACATTGAAAACACTACTCGAGATTATTTATTTATATCTATGTAACATAATTTTTTGTGTATTCATTAGCGTGAGTAGAAGCTTATATAGTGCTCATAGGCCTTTTTTGTACGCTGATCTGAGACAATATTCGTTTGAAGGCTGATTTCGTTTCTTATGCCCCTTAGTCCTTCCTCCAGTGTCAACTGGTTCACTACGTAGAGTGTGAGAATGTTAAAACGTTCTCTTGTTTATGTATAGAGTTAGAACCGCCTTTCATTTTCGTTGCGTTCATTAGTTTCTATCAGAAATATTTCAAACATGTTCAATATCACTGTTCTTCCTTTTGCTGCGTGGAAACTCGTAGAGAGAGTATCCGTGGCAAAAATTTGAGTGTGTAGCTCAGTGGTTTTAATGTTATATATACAAGAGAAATAGTACATGAAAAATTTCTTTAGAGCACATACTTTGGTATCATTTTTACGAGAAAAGTATCCGTACTAATGAAGTTATGTGGACAGATTAATGTGATATCGAACACGACCTAGACTTCCCTAAAACTGATTTTAATTGTAAAAAAGATATTAAACTCTGGTCTTCCATTATATTACATATGTACACATAAGAAGTACCCTGAACGTCGTAAATGAAAAGGGGTATAAATGTCAGGTACAATTAATATTAAAGCGTCCCTATCTACATGAAATTGTAAATGTAACGGAAAGTAATAATGGTGACAATGTAGGAGGCGTTAATATTATTAATTTGGTTTTCCTTTGGGTTTCAGTGACTTACAGTATAGGAAATCGAAAGTAGAAACTTTATACACGCCATTTTTGTGTGAGTCATTTCGCATTTACGAGAATTTCAATTATGTTGCACTATCGAGTAGAGTGTATTACTAATAGTCAGTCCCAGGGAAATATGTGAAGTGCCAACACAATATAGGTATGAATACAGGTATGAATATAGGTAGAATACATGGTCTTACAACGTAATGAAGTAATAATCAATTATTATACCCCTTGCAAATTTTATCCGAATTTCTATTTTTGTGAATTAAGTTCGTTACGTGGCCTAAAGGTAAACATTTAAATTTTCGTGCAATTCAATTTTCTCTACATAATTTATTTATCTAAAATCATACTTCAACCATTTTTGCAAATATAATTTGTTTCTGAAACTTCCAGGTTGACAAAATCAAGTAAAACGAAACTTTGTCTTTCGTCGCGTACAACTGCTCCCGCATTCATCGTTTTCATCGATTTCTTCCGGCAATACTTCCCAAAATTGTTTCATTCGTTTCAAATGCTATTTACATTTTAGCGGAAAATTACTGTGTGCTGTTTTATGTCGCTCTTAAACTTCAAATTCAAAATACCAATCGGACGTTTTTCCATTAGGTTACCCAACGTTTGTGAATGCCATTGTGAAATTTCTGTGTCTTTCCTCTTCCCCCTCTACCACCTTTAAAGGAACTTTCGATTTTTCGAAACGTCAGCTTCTGGTAAAACATTTATTGAGCTCCCAAACAAAGCCTCATTGTTGTCATCCTCATTTCTATCTCGCTTCGCATTTCACTCCGGTCCTTTTCCTAAGGCCTCTGGGTTCCAGCCTCTTTATGGTTTCTTGTATTTTATTTTTCAAATTCGTCAAAAATTAGAGCATGTATTTTGTTTGGGCCAAATTTACAAAAAGATTATAATACATTTGTAGTAACTATTGACGTGTAATGATAAATCTATTTGTATTTCAGAGCGTCACAAATTTTCGTTCGTCCTATTTTTCTGCTTTCGTCGTGAAACTTACGAATGAACGCTTTTTTCAGAAATTTATTTAATAGCAAAATTAAATAACACTTACAAAAATGTTTGAGAATATTATAATAACATAATATGCATAACTATTTAAAAATAATTGTAAATTCAATTTCACTACGTTACGATCTAATTGGGTGTAAGTCACTCTTTTGGGTACTTTTCTCAAATAATGTAATTAAGCATGTCCAAATTTAAAACCATTAAAGATACTCAAAATCTATTACAATAATACATCAACGGTAAGACAAGCGAGAATAATTGACTGAATTGGTAATGACTGACTGCAAAGTTACGAAATCCAAAGGTTGTTATTTTAAATCTAATTATTTACATGTTAGGCCATTGCCGAATTATTAAATTCTCCACCAGAAACTAGTAGACATATCTAGTTGTGAAATATTATTTTCACCAGTTAAAATATTTTGGACATGATCACAAGCGATATTTTCAAATCTGAGAAATAATTACAATAATGAAATTATGTTACGTTTGGTTTTCATTAATTTAATACAGTTAAGTAACAATGTTATATACTATGCAGGTAACAATTATAACTTTGGCCTCTCCAATCTATATCGAGTTGAAAAACTGAATAATATTCGAAGTTACCAATTCTGTTATGTAATATTATTAATATTAATTGTTCCACGGGAAATGAAGAGGTTATTTTTAAAAAGTTATTTTTAGAATAAAAGTACATATTTTAAGGTGTGTTAATAAAAAAGGGACATAACAATTAATGTGCGACACAATAATAGAGAGTAAACACTATTTAAACAACACCAGGTATCATTTTGGTTGCCGGTTACCTCATAATTAAAAATTCTTTAATGTAAAAAATTACTTTGTATTATTTTTAAGCCAGTTATACTAAAGTAATAGTTCTGTCAATATATTATTAATACTAATAATACCAATCAATATAATGATACAAATTGGCACATAACCGTTTGTACGGTTAAAAAACAGAAAGAAACAGATTTCAGTGACGGAAAACAGTAAGAGAATAACCCCACTTTAAAAAAATATTGATTCATTAATTTAATATATGAGTAGGATAAATGAATTTGAGAAAATAAAGCAAAGAAAGTGATCAAAATAATAATCAAAACAATAATAAAATCAAATAGAAATGTATATAAAGTCACACATAATGTATCCGTACAATAATAAAAAAGCTTCAGAAGATGAAGGCCAGTGAGCTAATTGTTCAACCGATTCGATATCATGTATCATATCCTCCAACCTGTGGAGTTGCACTTGCAAAAAATGACAATATAAAATATTATCTATAATTAATAAAATCGCAAAACCCATTTAATAGGGTTGCGTGATGGTTTCGTACACAACGTTCTTGAGTGACAATAACATTATTTACGGTTCTTTATCGTTGATTATCTGTTAATTTTAATAATTACTCGAATTTTGCACATAATATTCTACATTCCCATTATCTCAGTAAAGTGGTGAAGTGACAAACAGCGAATTAGAAAAATCTTTTTCCATTTCTATAAAACATAACCACTTATGTTCCGTATTATTAATAACGTAAAAGCATAAACTTTATAATAATAAAATAAATTTGATTTTAATAATAAATTAATGAAGAAAACATAGGAAAAATATATGCAATTTTAATAGAATGTAAAAAAAGAGGCTCCCGCCGTTTTACTAACGTGTTATATGAAGCACTGATTTTAATAATATTAAAAAACTCTTATTAACTATTTTGAAAAACTGATTTGAAGTGTGAAAATTGGAATATGTTTTGCTCTAACGGCTTTAAAAGCGGAAGGCATGCACCTATTCGCTAAAATGAATTTCTATTAATCTTTTAATTCATCAATAATGTCTGATCCATTTACATTTCGTGACAAAATTTTCTAAACAGCAAAATGATAATTCGTATTTTATGAACATCAATACACTTTCATTTTGTTTCTAATAATTAGAGCATTTTAGCGCAACCATTTGCATCTTGGAAGTACAGCGATGACATATTAGCCTGTATGTTAGTCACATTTACCTTTCTTTTATTTTGTTTCCATTTGTTGTTTGTAGGTTTCCTTAACATGAAATATTGAAATTTTTTATGTAAAGTATACTGAAGCAGTTTCGCATACTCGCCAAAAATTTAACAAAGAAAGTGACTTGAAGTAACGACTTCATCACATCGATAAACTCTTCTGATACTACTGGTACTACAAGATATTTTCATGCGAAGCATACAATTAAACTGAATACTCCAGGAGAGTTACATAACATAACATAATTGTCTTAAAAAGGTAACAATCCATGGCCCGAACACGATTTATACAAACCAAAGGAGATTTTAATAGGAATTCCCTGCCTTGACGGTGTAATCTCTACATCGTTTCTTTAGAGAAAACAAAATGTAAATAAAACCCTCCCCAAAGCTTAATTATTTAAATAATTAGATTACGTACATGTACTGGTGGTTGGAGGAACGAAAGGCAACGGATCCGATCGTTTCCTTTCCAATTCTCAGCATGCAATGTAAATTAAATGCGACAACAATCATGTGTAATTAAAGGTATTGAAATGTAGATATTGAGATTTAACACTTCCGGAACATCATTTAGTTGAATTTAAAATTGCATAAGTCCAAACTTTTTTATATAGGCATACGCACAATATTATTACTTCTCTTTTTCAATGTAATGATTAATAGTATAGAGATTTTAAAAATAAATAAGTAGCTTTTCTCGCTTTAAACATCGCTTATGAATTAGAACTAAATATCTCAAATTCAGAAAAGATTAGTAAACTCTTTGAGGCATTTGTGACGAATCAAACTGTTCTCAGCATCAGTACTAAGTAAATTACTACATATTTTTGTCAAATTTATACTCGTTATTACGTTTATACTTGAACTCTTTGCTCGTCTGAGAATTTTTGAAATCGTCCTTAGAACTTCTATGTTCTGAAATCTATTATCTATTGCATTGTCTTTCTGTCACTCACATTCATTAAACCGCAGTTTCCAGTATTCAACTGCAACAGTCAATAATCTCTTTACTAATAATTTCTTTTAATTTTCTTCGTATAGAAACATTTTTTACACTTAGGCACAAAAAAGGGCTTCATTACCGTACTTTCACTTATTTCCTGTTTCGCACATCGTTCTTCCTTTTGTTCCAGGTACTTTAATTTCACTGCTTTACTGTCTCCCTATAAATTGAATTCGGAAAAATTCTATTTTTCCACCTTTCCTCACTACGTCTCTAACCCACTTTTTTTTAATACAAATTTGAATTAAACTGTATAATTTCTTTTTTCTGACACTTGCTCGACCCTCATTTACCTGTTAAAGTATTTCAACCATTTGGATTTTGTACTGCACAATTTTTCAATCATTCTTACTACAAGAAATAAAAACATGTAACGTTTATGAGTTGTTGCATTCAAGCTTACTAAAACGAAGTGAAGGAGAGTATAAACCCACAACACCAACACAAATTTTGGCAACTCAACAAATCCCTTTTAAAATGATATTCCAATTCACATTTTCCCCCCCTTCTATCTTTTTACTATCCTTCAACCCACATACCTTCCAATACTCAGACCCAACAAAAAACAACATTACAAAAAAAAAAAAACATGATTGGGAACTTTCCAACCACAAAACTCATTTTTTTCCATATTTATTCCGTTAGGCCTAGTGACTTTACTACCAACCCTATTCACATACACACCAATTCTTTTATTATATTCCTGAACTACATCCGACTCTGCAATTTCCTATGCAATATTCTGGCATCACGGAAACATGAAATATTTAGAATAGTTACGATTCACCAGCTTCGATATTTTGAAAAGTATAAGCGGTACAATATATGCAATAGTTGAGTGCCAAACTGACAGCAATAAATGTCACACCTTGAAATTTCAGGCTGAACTTGTGCAGCACAAATGGAATTGTTCAACTTAGAAATTTTGGTTGTTTTCTTAAAACATATTTACTGGACAATTAAGTTGCTTTAGTTACCTTGTTTCGATTTATAGTTATTAGAGTAACTTTGAGAACCATGTCTGCTTTTAATGCCTAATCAGGTTGATCCATTTTTGTGTAGGATGTAGGAAAGATAATGAAATTTTCTTGTTTAAGCTGTAATGCTAAAAATTCACATCAGAAAGAAATCTGCTGCCTGTTTAGCATTAGTTTACCGTTCGGTACGACAAATTAAACGAACGAAAACAGGGGGTAAGAATTCATGACTCAGTTTATTGCAGAAAAATTAACAAGCTACTACTTGTTAAGAAATTTAACACCAGGAATTTGAATTGTATTGGTTACCTTGGTTACACAAAGTACTCCTTGTGATGAAGCTGAACTTTTTTTTTGTAATACATTGCTTTATGCCATGTGCATGCAATTTAATATAAAATAGGAATGAACTAACATTAGCAAAAAATAAATACTTCTCTCAATTTATTTCCTTAAATGGGATTGGACCTTTAAAGATTCAATAATTTTTGCAGAATTTTATAATCTGGATTATATACAAACAACACCTTAAGTCTCTAATAGCTTGATATTTTCAAATTTTTCACAAAGCATGATATGTAGTCAGATAACTGGTATCTGAATTAATTTTTTTTATATATATAAAATAATTTATTTAAGTGAAAATAGACCTAGGAAAGCATAATTTACTTCGTAAAGTCTTAAAACAATAGAATCTTCCAACAACGACAATAATAATAATAAAAAACTGACAAAAAAAGATTTTTCAAACTAAGTTATGATTAAACAAGATAAATTAAATGATGAAAGAATGAGAAAATTTTTTGTATTTCAGATTTTTGCTTAAATATAATGTAATTAGAACAACTTTAGAGTACACTTTTTTGCCCCTTCCAATCTCTTATTGAAAGTGTGTTCCAATTGGCTTCCCATTTATGTTTAATCATTTCCTTACACTAACATGACATGACATATTTTACAATTGTACTATTAAGTTATGCTTTTCTTAATTTTAGTAACTATGTAAAGATCAATGCCTGAATATACCATATTTATTCTTGGTATGAACTCATGCATCTTCAAATCCTTTTCTGTCATTTATGACTTTAACATACAAACAAATGTCAAATAATAACTTTTACTATTTGACTTAATTTTACTTGAACATTAAATTTTGAACTGCAAAATAACCAATACGAAATACGAAAGCATGAATGATTATTGAATTGAAAATAAGTGACACCACACTAACCAAAATAATAGAAAGCAAGAAACACGTTACAGAAAAGAGCAAGATACTTTACACAAAAGTGTAGCGTCTTAAAAAAAAATAATGTGAAGTCACGCCTATCATAAAACATTTATTATTTTAGCTTCATTAAACACTTACTTATTAATGCAGTTAGTTGGCCGAATAATGTAATTTTGAACAGAGTAATATAAAATTTCACCGACTGAAAGAAGAACTTTCTGGAAAAAACAACATTTCAAAGGGAAGGCGGTTGAGGAGCCAAATCTCGTGGCAGCAGCCGCAACACTTAGTATACACGTGAGAATCTCAAAACAATATTTTTAAAGTGGTCTCCACGTATTTCTGACTAATTTTATGTGTTATTTACTAATAAATGTGAATTGCTGTGCAAAATGGCAGGAGACTCGGTCACTATAGGTGGTTACTAATTCATGCGTATTGCAAAAAAGCAATTGCATATGACCTACATTGACATTGTAGTAGTATTATTAATTTTTTTACAAATACAATATGATTGTAGATAAGCTGGAGTTGTTAGGTATAAATAGTAGCCCCAATACAGATGACATCCTTCATAATGTCAGGAGAACAGACGCAACGGATTACTCATATCATATTACCGTAGAACAAGCTGTGGGATTAGAGAAAACCTACATCACTGATATGGTTGTTAAAGAGTAAGTGAGAATCGTTCAGGTTAACTATAAAAATAGACATTTTTAGGTTGTATATCTGTAAATATGGCATACCATTTTATATTTTCACAACTATTGTGACACAACCATGTGATTTAATGAATTTCAAACTACTTTTTCAGATTGTCAGACTGCCTGAGGTTTGCAGTGGCACTGTCAAATAAATCATGCATGGTATACAATCTTTCAAATACCCAGTTCTCTTCCTTGGCTGTCTTACAAGGTCATGAGAAATCAATTTCAAATGTAAGGTTTAGTCCAAAATCAGACAATGTGGTGTACACAGGATCTTTGGATGGAAGAATAAGAATCTGGGATCTCAGGAGGCAAAACTGTGTGAGGGAGCTAAAAGATGAGACTGGAATGAAACCCTTGTCCTGTTTTGATGTCTCATTTGACGACAGGTTCATTTGTGCTGGAACTGAGCTTTATGATGGTGATGCTTTCATTCTCTTCTGGGACATTAGGTCTAGGAAATTACTAGGAGGCTACTGGGAATCACACACTGATGATCTCACACAAGTACTTATTTGTTTGTCTGTCTGTTTTGTTATGTACAAGAACAGATGTACCTGACCAATTGCATTTTAGGTAGCTTTCCATCCTGAGAAAGCAGACCTTATAGCCACAGGCTCTGTTGATGGTTTAATAAATCTCTTCGACATCAGTCAGACATGTGAGGATGATGCTTTGAAGCATAGTTTAAACACAGAGTCATCAGTGGGAAAGGTGAGATGGCACAAAAACAATTCTATCAGTTGTATAACACACACAGAAGTTGTTCAGTTGTGGAATATGGAAGGTGGTGGACCAGATTTAACTTTAAGTAGAGAAGACACAGCTGAGGCATTACAAAAACTAAACTCTGATGACTCATATGTTGTGGACATTCATCAAAAATCAAATGACAACTTATTCTTAATAGCTGGATCAGCAGGAGGGAAAGGGTGAGATATTATGACCTAAGAGGCTAAACAATTGCCGCTGATTTGGTTAATTGCATATTTATTGTGCTTAAATTTTCAGAGAATGTTTGAAAGTTTTAGAAATTGAAAAGAATAAAGTCACTACTACCACAGAATTCGTTGGAAATCGACAAATCGTGAGGACAAGCACATATAATCCACTGGTAAGTGAAATTTTTTTCTTCCCTTCCTGACTCTGAAATTTTGATGAAAAAATCTGAGGCAAACTGTGCTGTTGCAGACCAAAATGCTATGCACAGCTGGGGAAAGTGGATACATAAGTGTTTGGAAACCTGGAGAACCCTCTGAAAAAAGCAATTCAGGACCCAAAAAAGTATCAAAGGCAAGAAATAAGCATAAATCAAAACCCTACTGAAATCAAATTTGTGAAGTAATTAATTAATTTGCTGTTTACAAGGATTGTTGTAGAATGTATGAAATAAAGTGTATTATGAATGAATTACATGATTTCATTTTTTTAACAAGTTCTAAAAAATCTAATTCATTATTTAAATGCACATTTATGAATAAGAAACATCAAATAGGTCATCAGGGTTGTTTGCAAATTCGGGGGGTGCAGGCGATCTTCGCCTGAAGCTATTCGCCATTTCCCCTGCAAGTTTTTTATTGGGTATGAGTCGCACACCATTCGACTTCGACGAATCGTTTGTTGCTGGGCATTTTTCACCGATGGTGAAAATGGTGAAAAAAATCACTCTCAGTATGGATATTTGAACTTCATCTAACTTGACCAATTTCTGTAGGTTTTGTGTATCTCTTTCCATTTCATGTGATGTATCTCGTCAATATATTATTATATTAATAACAGCAATTGTTATTACCGTACAGAATTCTATTAATTTCATACTCATTATGCGTTAATAATATTCATCTCCCACAAAAATTGGAATAGAACAATTAAAACTGAATATATTTATTTCATTATTATTTTATTAAATGAAGCTGCTTCACAAAAAAATGTAAATCAATATTATGGCCTACCTAATATTAATATATTACCAATATATTGAAAATTAGTATATATTAATTATAAAAAATAAAATATATATTTGTTTGAAAAAAAACAGTGAAAAGAAATGCAAACTTCGTTAACAAAAAATAATAAATTTGTATTTAGATTTCTTTCAATTTGTGACGGGGTACACCCTATATAGAATACGTTTATCTTGTTTCTTTTATTTACACGGCTTTCATGAGTATTTGTTAATTCAATAATAATATTATTAATAAATAATATTCAAATAAATGTAATTTTTATCCGCATAAATAATAGCAAAACAAAATATATATATATATAAATTCATTCATATATATGTTTTAGTGTAAAAAATATTACATTTGCCCTGCCCCTATGATGAAATTTTTTTATATATTTCCAATGTTTTTTAGTATGTACAAGACTAAAAATAATTTATTTATAACAATTTAAATGACTTGAAAATGGTTTTGTAAATTTTTATTTTTGTGTGTATATGTAATTTGTAACAAAAATTATGTATGTACGTAACAAATATATGGCATTGTAGCTAATTTCCTTGGTCAAAAAGTAACCAATGTGAACTGTTGATGCACAACATTAAATTAAAATTACATTACATGTATGTAGTATATGATAGCTTAAGTTTGATTGACAGACATGTGAATGCTTTGGTAAATAATAAAACAAGAAAATTTTTTTCTAATTTAAATGATTCCCCTGTATATTCGTAACTTACCGAATCGTTTCATATTTTACGCACTACATTTTACAAGTTTTTACTTGGACACCATAAACATAATCAGCCTGAAAGAGAAAAAAGAAGCGGTTACAGAGCAGCGGTGGTTAAGTCGGCCTAGTAGCAACAATTGCTGATCGTCAAAACGTTAGCAGCAACAAAACCTAGGTAAGCTGAGGTTAAAGTCAAACAGAGTTAAAACCTAAAAACTTTAGAAAACCACAACACTAAATTAATGAAAATTACCAATGCTATTGTACCTCACCAAAAATGAAAAACCTAAATACGACAATTAAAGAAACTCAGAGAAGGAAGAACCTTGAACACAAATGTAATAAATGTCATGCATGTCGACGGAAACCGGGAAGACTCTGCACACTGTTACGGTAGTCACAGGCATCTCCGGAAAGCCCCAACAAAGGTTCTACAACAAACAACTTCTACCCAAGTCATGTGAAAAAATTCAGATTGAGTACCTAGTGTTGTACGTTTTATTTATTAATTTATATGCTCCATAGAAGGTGCTCAGGCACGACTAGAGGTGTACGGCTACTTAAGTTAATGAAATATAAAAGCACACTTTATCAAGTTCTCACCGGAAGTTAATTGCCTTGGCGGCCAGCAAACGGTTACATTCGCAAGTGTCCTGAAGCGGAAGCTGCGTGTAGGGACTTTCGCTCTCCTCCTCCGTAAAATCATATCTGTATATCTTGGGCTTGACTTTCATGTCTCCGAAGGGCCCTTTTACAATCAGGTAGTGGATTGTCAGTTGAAAACTCGGTTTATTCTTCATAATTAACTAAACCAAAGGAAATTTTTAATAAGTTATGGGAAGTGGACGCGACATGGAATTCAATTTTTAAAAAATTTAAAAATGTTTCCCGTTTTAAAATGGATAATTTCTGTGTTTTATTTTAAGTTCAGAAATGAATTCCAACCATTTTAAAGAGCATGAACATTAACCCGATTTTCATTTTGTTGTTCTTATGTTTGTAATAAGTCACTTTGCTTGTTTGCACACAATTTCCTTGTTTGTTTAAATTCCACTTAAATTCCCGAAAAAAGCGCATACAAATATAATAAAAACTAATGTTCTTGTTTCTTTCAGCAACATATTTTCATCAAGTGCAAATACGTAAAACTATCACTATCATCTCGATGCGAAACAACGCGCACAAGCCGACAGCCGTCACCCGACGGGTATACCTTAACCCTGTGGGGCCTCGTGAAACCGTGCCAAATAGACACAAATAAAATTGTCACAGAAGGGAAAGCCAACACAGGTTCTCGTCAAAATAAATCACCTACCTGTATGCATGTAAGCATCCACTCGGTCAGGAGAACGGCCTAACAGTCAACCCTTCAACTTCCTCCTGTTTTGAGAGAAAAAAAGACTTCGGGAGCAGGTGAACAAGAGGAAGGAAGAAAGTGATCAGGTACGCAGGAATAAGGTCACTTGTTAGGACCTGAGAAAGAGACCGGGACCGGAAGCGGAAATAAGGAGTTTACTTACCCCAGTGTGATTTCAAGGCATAGAATTTAACACGTTACCTGGTAGGTCATGTCCCGCTCCGAACTGTGGGCCGGATTAGACTGAAAATTGTTTATTCTCGCTTTGACGACCCACTGGTGGTTGAAGGCTGAGAAACGATTAGTTTCGTAAAATAGTTTATGTAAAAATTCGTCAGTCCGATAGGGTTTCATTTGTAAATCTGAAAGAATACGAAACGATATTACGAGAAAACCTAAAATAATACCCAACTACACTTACAAAAATACATTATTTGTATCATTATCATATGTCATCACATAGAGGAAGTACATCAAAGGCAGTCTCTTTGATAATACTCAGAGTTGTTAATAAAATTTTAGTGAATAATTAATGTATCATATTTTCTTTTGTCTTCCAGAACCAAGAATCAACAAAAACTTAAATAAAGTTATTCCATTTTTTGCACTCACTTCCTTAGAATTATTAATTGAAAGATGTCTTGTTCTCCCATATTTTTGTAATGTTTAAATATTTAAAAAAAAAATCAACAATCTCTTCAAGCAGTAAGTCCAGTTTTAATTCTGAAGCATTTAAGCAATAATTTTTAGTTAATTATTCTACTACAACATTCCAATTGTGTAATGTATTCCTTCCGTTTATTGTAAACATGAATGACCAAATATTTACCATTTATGGCAATTTTTTCAAAAGACAGAAGTTCAAATATCCCATCATATAATTTTTTTTCCTCTTCCGTTTTTTGTTCTAGCAATTTTAAAGCTTCCATGACTTCTGCACCTGTTTTATTTGGATGAATACACACCATTTCATGCTCTGAATATTCATGGTAGGGCCCTCGCCAAGGACAACCAATCTGATAAAACTTGCATGATGTTATTCTGAAATTATTATTATTTTTGACCAATTACTTTTTATCTTGGAATAGTATATTTCACTTTGTATAATACACTATGTAGTTTTATTGTACACTTTCAATACCAGTTATAAGTTTAAATTTCAATTTATTATGACATCAATTATTTCCAACCTTTTTTCACAGCCTTGCTTCTCATGCATTTCTAATGTGTTTCTTGGATATTCCTTACTACAAAATTGACATTCCATTGGCAATTCACTGACAGCTTTCTCAACAGCCAAATTCCTAGAAGCTGACTGCCTGGAGAACTCAACTCTACAGGTGGGGCAAGTGGCTGATTCATCCCTTAGCCTTGCATCAGCCAACAAGTGAGTGATACATCCAGCACACATCAGGTGACCATTGCTGCACTATAGAGCAATAACAAATAAAAATTGTTAATTAACTGTTGGATGTTCCTGAATGAAAGACAGCGCCCGTATTAGAACAACCACTTCCAATATTTTGACAAAACTATTACTCTTCATATGTTTTGATACATTTAAAGAAATTATTCAATAGGAAAAATTAAACTGTCAATCCGAATGAGGGTCCAAAGGTTGAAGACGTACCTGGTAAACAGCTGCACTTGGGAGATCTAAACAAACTGCGCAACACAAAATTCCACCGAGCCTTTGTTCAAGTTTTTCGTTTTTTTCTATGTATAATGAAAGTTTTATTTTCTTTGCTTCGGGTTCAAGAATATCGCACTTTTCATTCGTCGTTTCTTCCATCACCTGACTTCTATCCCCATCCGAGGAGCTGGCGGTAAACTCAGACATTCTCCCTCTTGTTTACAAAGTGCACAATCAAAACAACAAAACATCAACAGAATCGGTTGTATGACGAAACGAATTGTTAATCGATCGAACGGATGACCACCGCCTGCTGGGAACGCAAAAAATCAAAATGTCCGTCACGTCCTTTGTGCCTTCTGCTAATGTAACCCTATGGAAGATTCATGAAATTTATACATATTGCCTGAAATAAACTTTTCGGGAGGAAAAAATTTTTTATAATAGTATGTCTGAAATTATTATCCGAATCGACCGCTTCGGAGAACTAATAATTTCTAAGTGGTAATTTTATAATTGAATAACTCCCGTTTTTTCTGTTGTGCCTCTGCATTTAAGTTTATGTTTAACTGAAACTTTCTCAAATATATTTAAAAACAAATGTTATTTTATAATACGAAAGTGCAAAATCCGATTTATTAGTAACAATACCATGCACTATTACGTTTTCATAGTTTCTATCAATTGGACATGTAATGAATATTTTCAACACTACTTGATATTAGTACTTTTAAAATATTTTATGTATCGATACTTTTCTGAAAGTAATCTTGCTTAAACAAGCTTGTTAGGTATTTTATCATAGAACATAATCAGTAATAAACCAAGATTACAGTTTTTCAGAATACTTTTCAAAAGTAAAAGCTGCTTAACTTTTAAAAGCAGAAACTAAGTTAAGACATACAAATTAGGAAACAAAAAGGCACAGATTTTGAAAACAATTAATTCATAATTTATTATAAAAGTTTTTATTATTTCTTCAAAATTTTGTTTCAAGTTTTCTGAATAGCAATTTAGGCAATACTCTATTTTTTAGGTAAAGATGCTCTCAACAGCTGTGATTAAAAAGGTTTATCAAAGTGAATTTTATCCAATGCTTAGGAGCTGTGTATCAACATGGTCTCCATTGGGAGTTGCTTTCAACACTCTACCAAGCAAGAAGTCTAGTCTGAGTTTATCTAGAAACTCTGCACTTTTTGGAGTGGATCTCCTATCATCTCCTAAGGGATTTGAAAAGTACAAAGATGAAGCATGTGACAGGGCAGATAAACTAGTGCAGGAGGTTCTCTCAACAAATAGATCAAGAAAAATAGTTGACATATTTGATGATTTATCAGATACTCTTTGTCAAGTTGCTGATCTTGCTGAATTTGTTAGAGTGGCCCATCCTGATGTCAATTACAGAGCAGCAGCTGAAGTGGCATCTGGCAAATTAAATGGAGTGGTTGAAAAACTAAACACATACAAACCATTGTACGATGCCCTGAAAAATGTTGTGGAAAGAGGTGATGTCGTTCCAACTACAGAAGTAGATAATCATGTGTCCAAGCTTTTCCTGTTTGACTTTGAGCAGTCAGGAATTCACCTGCCTGAAACAGAAAGGGAAAAAGTTGTTGATCTTAATGAAAAGGTTTTAAGCATAGGGCAGTATTTTATGCGATCTGCTGAAAAACCCAAAGCTGTTCCTATGACTCTTATTCCTGAATCCATACGCAACTATTTTTACAATGAAAGCGGAAATGCTATAATAAATGGATTGTTTACGGACTCCCCAAACGAATTGATGAGAGAGTTAGCATACAAGTATTACCTGCATCCGGACGCGAAACAGGAGTACTTGCTAAACGAACTCCTAAATGCAAGGCACAGTTTGGCGGACACATGTGGTTTCCTCACGTATTCTCACCGAGCCATCAAGAGTACCGTGGCCGACACCCCTGATTTCGTTAGTTCGTTCTTGAATAAATTAAACAGTGATTTGAAGCAATTATCATTAGAGGATATAAGGCATTTATCAAAGTTAAAAAAAGCAGAAAACCCTTCCAGTGGTAAAGTTAAACTTTGGGACGTGCCTTACTATAGGAATCAAATCGTCGAGAACTACTTGAAAGTAGACGCAAATGAACTGAGTTCCTACTTCTCTTTAGGGGCCTGCATGGAGGGTATAAACAACCTGACCGAAAAGCTGTACGGCATCAGCCTAATTTGTGAGGAGACTAAACCAAGGGAAGTTTGGTCACCTGATGTCTACAAACTGGCAGTTGTGCATGAGACTGAAGGTCAGCTGGGCCACATTTACTGCGATTTTTACCAGAGAGCTGATAAGCCTAACCAAGACTGTCATTTCATGATACGTGGGGGACGGGAATTGATGGATGGGTCATACCAGAACCCCATTGTGGTTATAATGTTGAACCTACCTGTACCGCAGTGGTCTTCGCCTTGTTTGCTTCTCTCTAATCAACTAAGCAACGTTGCTCACGAAATGGGTCATGCACTCCACTCGATGCTAGCACGAACAAAACATCAACATGTTACCGGAACTAGGTGTTGCACTGATTTTGCCGAAGTCCCCAGCATACTCATGGAATATTTTATATTCGACCCGAGGGTCATGAAAACTTTCGCGAAGCATTTCCAAACGAAGGAGCCTCTCTCATATGAGATAATACAAAAATTCTGTGACTCGAGACATCTGCTTTGCGCAACAGAAACCCATAAACAAGTTCTTTATTCAGCTCTAGATCAAAAGCTGCATGGAAAGCATCCCTTGGGGTCAACCTCAACCGAAATTTACTACGACATTCAGCAAGAGTATTCGGTCTTGGATCCGGTGCCAAATACTGCCTGGCAACTGCGATTTTCCCATTTAGTCGGTTACGGTGCAAAATACTATTCGTATCTTTTGTCCACTTCAATAGCTTCCTCTATCTGGCAAACTTATTTCAAGGATGATCCTTTCAGCAGAGAACAAGGCGAGAGATTCAGACAAGAATGCCTGAGACATGGTGGGGGTAAGCCCGCAAGAAATCTGATAAACGATTACCTGAAGAAGGACATTACACCTGAAATAATGGCAGATGCTTTGCTAACCGATATCGATAGGCACAGGAATTTACTTGACAAAGTTTGAGCCACCAATATTTGATCAATCGCCATTTTATTATACTCTTAATACAAATTAAGAGTCATCCTTGATCATGAGAAGAATGGAGTTGTCATAAATAATAGCAAACAATGACTTTGGTTCGAAAAGATTTATACTGAAATGAAATATCTTCAAGTATAGTGGTGCTCTGCGTTTATTGAATATATAAGAATTTTATATTGATTACATAGTGTATATTTCTTTTTTGTTTACGGTATCCAGCTGGTTCTACAATAATTTTGCTGTTTTATTTTTATATTTTGTGCTTACCCCTTCCTTGTGCAAGTCTTTGTAAACGTTATTTCGACCCATGTTGCCTGATAAGCACTTATTGGTTGCGATATGCCTATTTTACAAAGATTTAACATGTATTAGCTTGTTGGTATTCTTTTTCATCGTCGAAAACAAGGTATGACATCCTTTGTGGCATTGAGGCGTCTGAGAAAGAGTTTTGTGAAGACAAAATACCAACTTTAACTAGCCTCGCGTTGTTACCTATAATCTCTCTAGGTTTGGTAACTTATTGCTGCGACTGAGAAAAAGCAATAAATTAATTTCAATTCTATTTACGTGTCTGCGGTCTCCCCGTGTAAGAGGGTCATCAATTTCAATTCCTTGTGTCTGGCTTGATTAGTTAATTCATTGGTCTCCGTTTCAGCTTCGTTGATGACTGTCTTGTACGTATCTTTGATTTCTTCTTGCTTCTTGAGCGCCTGTTGCATCTTCCCATAGGCCTCGCTGGGTGCCATGCTTTTATTATACTTCATACCAATCATTCTTTCCAAATTCCTGACTGCTGTTACTGTCTCCTTCATTTGCTTTCGAATATTGTTTAGTTCTTCCAAGAGAATCACATTGTCCTTGGAAAAAGATTGTAATACTGACATGTGTGTACATATGCAGTGGGTAAAGTAAGACTCAATGTCAAACGCTTTGGTGTAGGAATAAAGTGCCTTCCTTTTTACGTAGATACGTCTCAAATTCGTAAAACCTACCTCAACATTTTCATTTATCTCACCTGTAAAACTTTACGCCTGTCCGTTTTGTTTTGCTGACTCTTATCCAACGTGCTCCTCAATGCAAGAATTGTTTTCTCGAGAAATTCCCTCTGAATGACGAAGTCTCTTTGGGCATCCGTGTCTCCATACATATCCTTGCTGACGGTTACGTCATCTCGATTGTATTTGTGGTATAATTTCTGAAATAATAATGACTTCAATATTTGTGGTATAAAGTGTCAAAAGTCTTCAAAGGTGTGTTTGATGACTAGCACACCATTATACCATCCTTCAGCTTCTTATAGTCAGTCAATTGTTGATACAGCGAATAGATGTCTATTTTCATTTGTTTTAGTGTGACTGAACTTGAATTTTGTAACCTTTCAAAATTTATCACTTCCTTTTCCGTGCCTGCAATTTTTTCCTTCAATTCGGTCACTTGAAGTTCTAGTGAAGAGTTAATTTTTTTAAGGTTTGCCAACTCCGTTTCCATCTAAGTTTTTGAATTAAAATTATTTTATTATTTTTCTGATACAGAGGTGTTGAAACTTGGAAACCCGTTTGAGAACTCACGTCTAAAATTTCCTCTTTTCTTTCTCTGATTTCTCTGTCTTTTGGATCAATCTGATTATTCAACTCCTTGATTTTATAGTCCAGAACGAATTTATATTTCTCCATCTCCTGAATGCGTCTCTTTAACAATATTATTTTTTCGTCTTTTTCTTTCAGCGCGGAATCTCTCTCGACTATTTCGGTCTTCAGATCCGTTATGTCCTTCTCTAGTGCCTGGATGTTTGACTGAAGCTTCTGCTGTTCGCCTTGTAGGTGTTCTAATTTAACACGGAATTCTATACGTTCCTTGTGAGCTTCTGCAAACTTCTTCCTCATATGAATGGCCTCGTCTTTCAATGTGACATTCTGTTCTTTCTCCTCTTTCAGAATCTTCTCATATTTCGCTTTTGTCTCGACCAATTCACGGTCTGCATCGTCTTCCACATACTGCTTGCTTATTTCGTGTTCTTCTATATTTTTTTGGTTTTCCTCATGGGACTGCGAAAGAATAATAGCACTGAAAAAACTAAGACTGAGAGTCTGACAAAATTTGACTGATCCTTAAATGTTTTGGTGACTGCCCTTATCAAATCTTACCAACCTCCTTTAGAGCGTTATCCACATCCAGTAATTTTTGCTCGTAAAGTCTAATTAATTCATTGGTTTCTTCTTCCTTGCACCGTGTCAGGTCTTCTACCATCTCATCAAAGTTACGCACAGTCACTTCCTTGAGGGAGTCCAGACTTTGTACTTTTTCGTACTCGACCTTCAACTTGGACGTGTAGTTGTCAATCATAGTTTTTTTTTCGTTCTCCTGTGTCTCTCTAAGCTGCTCTACTTCTTTTCCCATATTAACCAATTGTTTTCTGTGAACGGTTTCGGTTTCTTCGATCTTTTCTTTGAGTTCTTCAATGAGAGAAGCGTAATTCTCATGCATCTCCTTTATTTTTTCTGAGTATCTGTTCTCCGTATCGCGCATCTCTCTTGCCTGACCCATTTCCATTTCGTAGAGCTTCTGGGACAGATTCTTCATCATGTGTATGTGTTGCTCTAGTTGGGTCTTGTTTATTAGTACCTCTGTAGAGTACATAAAGTTCTTGTCGACCGCCACAGTTTTTTCTTCACCCAAACTTAATTTCCAGAGGATGATGGACCCACCATCGGATACTGTGATCAGTGTTGAATCATCAAACGAAATTTTTATCTGTAAAAAAGCTTTTATTATTTGTGGTAATCTGCCGGTGTATAGGTTAGGTTATCATTCAAAAACAAGAGTAACACCTGTGTAACTTTTGATGCATGAAATGGGTACAGAGTAAAATCCGGTGGGTCCGTCAGAGGCATTTTAACTGACATAACATCGGATGTACCGGACGAAAGAAACATCAGGGCGTTTGATCGAGACAGAGTAATGTTGTTAATTGTGGTTTGATTCAAACCGACCGCCTTCATTATCTATAATAATAATAATAAGTGTGAAAAAGATTAATTTTGTGATAACGACAGGGAACCTGGTTTTGAATATCTACAATTCTGGAACTAAGTTAAATACGTAGAGTATAATTGAAGGTACAAAGCGTTTAATTAATAGTTTGGTTGTATTTTTGGCTCAGTTATGAGTTGCACAAACCCTATAAAAGTACAAACGGACATAAAAGAACATTAAGAAGTTGTAAATTATTGCTTTGAGAATTGTAAACAAACACTGAGATATCTAGCTGTAAAATAGCTGTATCAGAGGAGAAAATTAGATGTGCGAAATGTTTCAATTAATGCTTTTTATTCTGATAACCATTATAAAACTTACAGTTCCGTCAACGATTTCCTTTATAAGACCGTCATCCCCAACGGCGTATATGACTTTCCCATCGCCCGGCACAGCTATGTCCAGGTAACAGACTCCGGGGGTCACAATCTCTCCCATCAATTCACCCTTTATAATGTCCCAAGTGAGAATGTAACCATCAATTCCACAAGTAACCAACCTTTTATCATCTATTGTCCATTGCATTCGGCTAACCTGGAAAAAGCACGAGAAGTTACAAATGAAATTCAAGACGGAAATGTTGCATTTCAACAATTATAGTGCGACCAATTTATTTTTTCAATTCTAAAATCTTTTTGTAGAGATTAGGTAAGACTTATGTTATTTTTTCATAATATATCAATAAATATTAACGATACTAACATTACCTATGTGCCCCTTCAAGATGTGGACGCTGCTATACATAACGGTACTGTAAATCTCCACAACGTTTTCACTTGCAAGTCCCAAATAGTTGCCCTGGTTGCTGTACAAGCAGGATGAAATATTACGAAAGGGAACTCTTCTACCACATTGTACGTCATTCATTAAGATTAATGAGAAATCGACTCGATCTGCAAATCCTATTGCCATAAAAGTACCTAAAAGAAAACAACCAAAGAAATATGAAAGAAAAGGAACTAGCATTAATGTTATTTGATTTTTGCGTAGTGCTTTCCCTTCTTACGTATATTATCCGACAATCCTTATAAATAACTGACAAAAACTCCTCACCTGTAGGATGAATATCTATGCAGTAAATATCTTCCGTATATCTTTTCACGATCTGCACAGTCTCGGTTTCAAAGTTCCATATTTGAACAGTCCTATCGAATTTTCCACTTGTTGCAAAAATCGGTTTCCAAACACAAAGGGCCAGTCCGTTGATGGGTCCGTTGTGTAGGATTTCGCCGAGGTGTCTGAACGGTATTTGGGGGGCCTACGAAAACAGATAAAAATGGATTTTCGGCAACAACCGCTTTGATTCTTTTGAGCTGAACGGGATCCCTGTAGTTCACTTACCACATTAAGGTCGGGCCCCCAAAGGCGAACCATGTATAGCTGAGCCCTATTTGTTGTTGCCAATAGTTTGTCCTGGGATACATTAATGGACAAATGTTTAACCACGTTAATGTTGGCACCGTGAAGATCCTGAACGATTGGATCTTCAATGACGAAAACGTTACGTTTTTTGTATTTATTTTTATCTTTCTCGAAAAGATGAACAAGGCCTATGCCACAAGAGTAGGCGAAACCTTTTGGGAATGCAATTATTGTTCGAACGGTTAAGTCGGAGTTTTCTTTTTCGCTTGAAAGCTTTTTTGTCGTTAGCAAACTTGATGATGTCACTTGTTGAAATTGCTAAACCACAGAAATCAAAAAGGTGCGTGATTATTACAAGAATACAATGAATACTACAAAATAAACTTAAAATTATATTATCTTCTAATGTTAAAGGTAATATCCAGACAGATGGTCAATACAATGACAAAAGGTAATATCAAACTGAAAATAATACCTTACCTTCAAATTATTGTAAATAACTTTGACAAATTATGGTAGACTAATTTTTTTTTAAAACTTTACTCACAACTTCATCCTTATCCTTAATATTGATAACAAGTGAGTTAAAGGCATTGAAAACTCCTTTTAATTCCCCATTTTCAACAAAAAATAATTTTGCATCACTTGTCCCACAGATAACTGTGTCACCACTCAACCATGCACCAGATGTGACATCCAACTGATCAACCTTTTGAAATCCATATTGTCTCCAAACTGTTTCATTCAGAGTCATTAACCGAAACAGATTGTGGCCAATTAAAAATATTTCTCCATTGCTGACAGGAGAACAACAGACCTAAGAAAATAATGCAACATTTACTCAAATGTAATTTTCCAAAGCTCCATATATCAGTCACATCTACCTGTGTAACTGAGGTGCCAGGATGAATGGCTTTTGTCACACTTGAAACTTTTCCTTTTGTCCAATTATAGCAAACCATATTCCAATCTGGTTCCCCTGTTATGGCCATTATATACATGTCATCATGGGTAAATGCTAGGGTTTCAAATCTGTTTGTAACAGATTCATGAGGAAGGTTCAGGACTCTTCGCTTTTTTAGGGTTTGCATATCAAAAACCAGAATTTGTCCCTTTTCACTGTTCTGTATAATAGCTGCAAACTTCCTTGAAAATAAAAGTTACATGAATAATATAATATATAAATATATTATATATTTAATTTTCTTATTTGAACCTAATAATATTATCACACCAAGAGCACAACAGCATTAGTACTTTATTATCCTACAAGTACCTTTGATGTGAAAAAATACCTGTAAGTTTATTTTCAATTATTCTTTTTATATAATTAAAATTTTGATTTTACCTGCTTGGCGAAACAACAATCATTTCAAGGAAAACGCTCTTCTCGAAAAGTTTAATATGTCTTTGACGTTTCTCTACGAAGTTATGCATTATAAGTACCGAACCAGCCGGATAAAGAATTTGAAAATCTGATATATAATGAGCATTGTGGCGGACTTGATGCCTGAGGGAGAACACCACCCTCGGTGTTATTTCTGCAGTCGCCATGCCGTCTAAAAAATAAAATAGTATTATTCACTGCAAGTGAAACAAATCGTGGAGAATTAAAGTTTTAAAAAAATTGTAAACAACTTGGTTGCCGCGGGAACTCAATTGGACGACATGTTGACCGTCTGTCGACAAAATTACCTGCTTTCCATCAAAGGAAATATTTGACAACAGGGATATTTACAAAGTTTTACATAATTCTCAAGGATTACAAGTGGGCGCTGAGAGATCAACCAACGCATGAATCCATGAAGGGATTTTCCGATATTCTGGATCCTTGTCAAAAATATTTCAGTAAACTGTGCTGCAATCACGGAGTGCTGCACCCCAGCTTCTTTCAACATGACAGAGTACAAACTCGTTGTTGTAGGAGGTTTGTTTCTTTTGCATGTTTTGGCACGCCCCTCAGCCAATATTAAGCCCGTGTCTATCTCTATACGTTCGAGGATTTAAATGTCATTTAAAACTGCCGCGGAAGATTCGTATTGTCGTTTTTGATTGCGGAAACAACATCTAAACTTTCGCATTGGTTTTACTCTAATTCGGAATGAGTCGCACGAAGTGAGACCCCTCACTTTTGTGGAATACTATGACCGGAATGAGTGCGTGTGTGTGTGTGTGTGTGTGTGTGTGTGTGTGTGTGTGGTCCTGTGTCTGTGTATGCGTGTGTTATTTGTGGTTCATATGTTTAAGTTTAAGATTTCATTTGTAATGAGCGGTAGCTTTTTTTATAAATGATATCATCAGAGTATATACCTGAATAATTCATTCGTTCTACTCCAGGAATAATTAATTTGTTATCCACACTAATCTAAAAAGATTGCATTTTCTCACTAATTAAAAATAATCACTGTCAAAAATTAATTAAATATTCAAGTATGCAATCTTTTATATTGACATGTTTTAGTTTAAGGGTTTTCTATTATATCATTTGAAGTCAGTAAAAACTGTAGGCCTTTCTGTTATGTTACGTTTGACATACAGTCATTAAAACATATCAGAATTTTGTTCTTTGTAATGTTGCTCTCAATTGTGATTTTTAAGCTCCATTTTATTAAATGAATGTCATTTCTAGTAAATTCATGTTGTTTTGGTAATAATTTACAAATAATAGATAAAAATATATAAGTAATACTTAGTCTCAATTGCATCTGTTATTTGATCATCAATTACTATTATTTTATCATTTGTTTCTTATTCAATTACTACTTGCATATGAACAGTAATTAAATTAATATTTGGAATTAATCAAAAAATTTCTACTTTTGGGTAATAAGTAGTACAATAGTATAGGATTCTGCTGATTAATAATTTTTTATTGATAAATGATGTGTTCTAATGTTTTTTTTATGCAAGGGGAAAGTTATTCTTTGGGTTTTTTGTAAGCTACCACCACCATGAAGTCATGAACATTAACAAAATTTCAATTTTTTTGTTTCTTCCAGCTGGTGGTGTAGGAAAGAGTGCCTTGACAATCCAGCTAATACAAAATCAGTAAGTTATAATATTTTTTTAATAGAAATCATTTGGTTAGAATCTAAAGTTAACCAGCATTGCATTAATGTATTAATTTTAAGAACATATTACCAAAAGAGGAAATATATATCAAAGCTATTTGATTTGTACCTTTAAATGTGCACTGCATTAATTTATTGTTTAATTCTCAGTTTGTATAATTCGTTTTATATATTTTAGGGCTTTGTAAATAATTGGCATTTATGTACTTTTACTTCTTTTTAGAAAAAATAATGCTTGAAAATTCTCAACTTCAAAATGAAGTGATTAATGGTGAATTATTCAGCCCCATTTCTTTACTAGTAATGATTAACTTTTTTTAAGGCATCCTTATTTTGGATGAAATATTTTAGGTGACTCATGGAGCTGTGAATTAGTATCTGAATACCTAATAAATTGCAAAGAATAGGAGTTTGCCATTTTTGGTATCTGTTGTAATTGTAAGAACATTTTGAATTAAATCTAAAACAATTATTACAAATGTTTCACAATTGACTGTGAATTTTGTAATAGAAAATGATGCATCAATGAAACATGATGCTGAGTGATGTGTGTGTCATTCAAATGCAGACATTTTTGGAAGGATGTTTCTTTTTTATCAACTTTATCTGTTGTTAACTGCTCTCAAGTAAATCAAAGTTTTGATCAGTACTACATCACGTAAAAGTCTTAAAAAATTGTATTTATTTTTCAATGAGACTTTTATATAAAAAACAGTGATATTTATAGGTACAGCTTATTTTGAGCTTTGGAATTGACAATTTAGTTCAGATCTTTGTTCTTTCAAACAGAAATGGTTTTTTATGGTGTTAATATGTGTTCCCTCCTGAGTGTAGCGAGAATGGAATGCTGATCAAAGGTAGGTCAGTTGACAGACATTCTCAAAATGTAAGCCTAGAACTACCCAAAACTGTGTGTTCAGCATGTTCCTGGTTGACCACTACTTTCTATAACTCTACACTCATTTCAGTGTTTTTATTGTTGTACGCTGATTACATTTGTCATACAGTACCTGTTTTGTTTAAGTAAGTGACTCAGATTTATTAGATTTAAGTGGTTAATTTAATGACTTGAAAAGTGCAGTCGAGGATTCATGAAATTCATTGAAATAATTTTCATTTTTAAGTGTTGCCTCACATTATTCCTTAAATAACAATTTAGCACCTTATGAACTGCAACATGAGAAGTAAAATTTATATTGTCAGCTATTGATAATCAGTCAACAAGAATATTTTTTGTTCCTTATTAATATTTACTACATAATTTGTCACATCCAAAAAAATTGTTCCTTCCCATTTCTGCATTAAATTGGTTCAGGACATTAACTGGAATTGAGTACATTTTATGTTTTATTAAAACGTAAAATTTGAACACTTAATAATAAATGTTAAGCCTTTCTTACACATGATTCATATTTAAAGTAGTAACTATTTTTACCACTTTATGCATTAAAAAAATTTTCATTTTTTTCAGCTTTGTGGATGAGTATGATCCAACAATTGGTGAGTTTTAGTCGGAGAATGAATACAATATATTTCGTATTCCACAGTAGGTTTTTAAAACTTAAAAATTATACTTCATTGCATTGCAGAGGATTCCTACCGTAAACAAGTCGTTATCGATGGAGAGACATGCCTGCTGGACATACTTGACACGGCAGGTCAAGAAGAGTACAGTGCCATGAGGGATCAATATATGCGGACCGGGGAGGGTTTTCTTTTAGTTTTTGCTGTTAATAATACCAAGTCATTTGAAGATATTAGCATCTATAGGGAACAAATCAAACGAGTTAAAGATGCAGAGGAAGTGCCTATGGTTTGTAAGTATCTGGAAGGGACTATTAAAGTTCCACCATAAATTACGACAAGTAATTGTCTGCTACCTGACATTTATTAAGGAATTTCTGTGGAGTCACAAATGTAATGTAGTATTTTGTAGTTGCAATTTAGAGGTGATGTAAACAATTCCGACATTATTTTTTGCTTTTACATTTTTTGTTTTTCAGCAATGTCAAATTCTTATTAATGATTGTTTTCTCCAATGAATTTTACTGAAAGAGCGAGAGTTTGTTCTCTGTCTTTAACAAGTATTACCATATGATAAAAGTATGTACATATACATGTGATACGTACATGTACATGTACAATACAAACGATCGTCTTGTGTTTAGTAATAGCTGATAGTTATGAGTAATTCAAATAATAACTTAGTAACTTTAAAGAAAATAGGTAGAGGTAGAGAAAACTATCAATAATTGTAGAAGTAATACGATAAATTTCGTAGTTTATTGTAATGCACTTATTTATTTCAATAGATTGGTAAATTAGTACGTTAGATGGAAATAGGAAGTACCTGCAACCCCCGTTCAGAATGTTAAAACTATTATTTTTCGATTTCAGTGGTCGGCAATAAATGCGATTTGCAGAGATCCGTGGATAAGAACCAGGCGCAAGACATGGCAAAGCAATATGGTATCCCCTTCGTAGAAACTTCGGCAAAGACGAGACTTGCAGTTGACGATGCTTTTTATACTCTTGTTAGGGAAATACGTAAAGATGTAAGTTGTACATGTATATTGGTTACATTTTGAGTGAATCACGATTCACTTCTCATAGCTACACACGGGTCCCCAGATAAGTTAGATTTCCATCTCAAGAGAAGGAATGTTACTGCACACATGCCTGTGATCGAAATCTACTTATACTCTGACCGTTCATGTTTTCCTAATTCACATAGTAGAAAGTTGAATTTATTATGTACAATTATTTTTCTCTCTGCCTCTATGGACTTGCAGAAGGAACAAAAAGGAAAGGACAAAAGAAAGAAGCCTCTTCTTCGGATAGGGAACCGTCGAAAGTTTTGTGTGATCCTGTAATTGTTGGCCGTTTTTTGGATGATACGAAATCGCAACTAAAAAGAGAGGAATAAACTGGAGCGAACTGAGAGAAAACGACGGAGAAAAACTGAAAAAAACTGAAAGACCAAGTCGAAATTTTAAAACGGCAAAAAATTAAACGCAAAAAAATTTATAAATAAATGTAAACTTAAAATAAAGCATAAAGTAACATTTGTCAAAAAATGGGGAACCAATTCGAAATGAGTGAAGTGAAGTGAAAGTGTAAACAGTGTTAAGTGACGGCTATCACTTTTGGTGGTGTAGTTGACATTGAATCAGGGCCACGGTGGTGTTGATGAAAGTGAAGGTGGTGGTGGTGATCTTGACGAAAAATAGGAGGAAGAGGATGGATAATTGTAATTCAAAGCAGAAGGAAAAGAAGGATAATTGACGTTGAGAAAGAGGACTTGAAGAAATTTCGATGGACGAGAAAGAATTGATTCTCTGGTGGTGTTTTTATCTTTATTATTTTTATAATTTTATTATTATCATTATTATTATTTTTTAATTATTTCGGTGCGAAACCAACTTATTTGTCTCTTCGTAAATGTTTTTTATTCGAGTGGCGCCAAAAATATTAAAAAATTAAGAAAAAATACTATGTAGTTGTCATTTTGGGTGCCACACGTTTCACAAAGGATCCGCCAGATCTTTTGGTGCGACTTATCTGGCACTGATCCAGGCACTATCCAGGCCTCTTGGAGATCCCAGACTTATCGTCCTGTTTCTTCCGGTCTTTCCACAGTATTTCCACAAATTCTCATGTTGCTACCTTTATCAGAACTAGAATTTTTATAAAGGTGGAGTAAAACGTTTCGTATAATTTTTTATTTTTTAAAAAATAATTCCGTAATATTATTTTCTTAACTAGAAAAGTAGTAATAGGAATCGTATGAAATAGAATTGAAAGAAAACTTGAGATGGAAGGCAGATATGTAAGCATTTGACTGTCATTTGCTCAAGAGGCAATTTTGAGCAATAAAAATCATGGTAACCAATACAATAAAAATTATTGTTGGTAGGTAAACTTACGTATGAAATATTCATTGAGAAAAGGTACTGCACCTATCCGTCGAATGTCTGGTAAACTCATGAGTTTGGAGTAATTCACCCGCATTTGAAGTAAGAAAAATCATAAAAGACGGGTTTTGCTTTACACTTTTCATTCTTCATTTTAAAGAATAATGCAGGATTCCCTGTTGGATGACAACATTGTGCTGTTTTAGGAAATACATTCCAAGTAAGAAAATTAATTAAAAAAGAATATCAAAAAATTGTTTTGGGTAATTTATATTCACATTTACACTGTACCTCTGAGTTACACATTTTCTTCACGAGGAAAAGTTTATTAATTGACGCGATTACAATCACACTTTTGCTCAACTATCCGGGATTTTAATTTTTCTTTAAAAATATAAAAATAAGAATTAACGAAGTATCCAATAATGCTAGAGGTAGCGACGGTATCGATTCCTCACGTATTTCGCTTCAGTTCACGTAAATAATTTAATTGTTCAAAGTGAATCACTATAGTTCATCGTGCACCCTATCCTCCGGAACTTCTGCCATTTTACATGCAGAAGGTGTGGTAAATTCAAAATGGTATTCGCACTTGTTCGGTTCCGTCACCGATGTTACGACATTTTCAACCCCACACTTTAGTTTCACCTGAAAAGAAGAAAATGTGTCCACTGTGAGCCTGGGGTGTAGATGTAATTAAGTTACTCGAATGGTTCCTAACTTACGTGAGCCGATCTCTGGGGCCCGTTCCAACAGGATTGGCCCTTGTCATAAAGCATTATTTGGTATTTGTCATCCTCTGGACCGGCCCACTTGCTCCATTGACCTAGTCGGGTTTCAGACTCACCAGATCGAGGCTGTTGTGTTGCCTGAAACATAGATTACGTCTTAATCAGAATATGAATATAATAAATGGAAATTAAAATATACAAAGAGTGAAATAAATGGCGTTTGCTAATGAGTTTCAACATACATATCAACTATTCACCTATATGTATTCTTACTGACTCATTTTGCTACATATGTACCCATATTGGTTACATTAAAAATAGATGAGGATACGAAACAGGTTAAATATTTTGTACAAGGATATACTGTATAAACTTGCCTGGTCAAAAGGACATAATTTGTAAACATATTCTCGATCCGTATATTCAAAACAGTCTCCTTCCAACGGAGCAAACTCTTCTTCAGGACCAAAATCTTTTTCAAGATACTCCTGATGTTGTGTTATTTGTCTCTGGATGTCACGTACAGTTCGGTCGGCTTCTTCAAATTCAGACCGAGCTTCATTAGCCGCTACAAAAGCAATTAAATTCCTAGTTACACCGGAATTTTATTATCTCAAAACAATAACGGAACCAGTAGATTTATTACCATTAACCAATTTTTGTGTTTCTTCATCATACTGTGGTTCACTAGGTTCTGTCTTTGCTTCAGGCTCCCCAGGGCCTTCCGGTTCCCCTGGCTCTTCTTCTTCTTCCTCCTCTTCGTCGTCTCTTTCATCTTCTTCGTGGGGCTGATTCTCGACACCCTGCAAAAAAATAATGTTTCAAATTTATATTAATTTTCCACTAACACAATATAGGTAACTTAATAAATTATCTTACCTCAACTTCCTGCCGTTCCCTGTGGTATTCATTGGTAACATCTTCTACTGTTCCAACGCCATCTCCTGCCTCGGAAACAAATTCTTCATGCTCGTGATGAGATGTGTTTCTCTCTGGAGGTTTGAATAGTCCTTTCTCCATCATGAAGAAAGGTTTCATCTTTGGCCATACTAGAAAGAAGTCACATCACATGAATGCAGTGTATGTATCATTGGCATATTTGAATTTTTAGTTGTTCTCACCTGAAGAAAGAAACAAATCCCAGTCTGCTTCTTCTAAATTGTCTAAAAAGAATTTGGCTTCCTCATCTGAAACTGCCCCGTCGCGATTCTGATCGAATGTCTGCCGAACCTGCAGCTCTGATAATTGTATTCTACACAAAAGATTCAGAACAAAATTTACAACAAGGAATAAATTTTTGCTGACAATTTTTTAACACTTCTAACCTTCAAATTTTTGAAACCTTTGAAATCATCATGTTTTTTAAGAACTGATAAAACTAAAGATAATGTTGGTCCTACATGGGTTTAAGAAACTTTATTTCCTATGATAAACTTATATTGTAAGTGAGTGTGCCTTATGTCACTTACTTCTTATCCATATTTGAGTCCAACATTGTGAATATTTCAAATGCTTCTTGCTCCTCTTGCTTTCTCTCCTCTTCTTTTAACAAGGCTTGTTCTTCTTCTTTCAATTTTCTGAATTCATCTAAAGCTATTTTTTCCAAATCCTCAGCCTGCATTTTTAGCTTTTCTTTTTCACTTTTAATGCTCTCAGCTTCCTGAAATAATAGAGCTTAATTGATTATAATTTTTATGCAAGAGATAATACAAAGACATTTTCATGTGATACAAATTTTTACACAGTTTTTCTATGATAATGTCTTCATTACCTGATAGTATCACACTGACCTGCTTATCAGTTTCTAACTGCTTAAGTTTCTCTTTCCTATCTAGTTTCAACTGTTTCCCCTTTTTGATGGACTGTATTTTGGCTTCATAGCCCATTTTTGATATCTGGGCCTGCTTCTGGAGTTCCATTCTTTCTGCTCTGCCCAGTTCATGGCAGGTGTTTGTACAACTAATCTTACCCAAATACTCATCTGAAGTATCACAACAATCTGAAAAATAAAAAGACAGTTCAAATTCAGTGATTATTAAATTCATTTATAAAAATATTTGTGTGTATGTCTTATATCATAATGAAATTAAAAAACAGAATTCAGTTTAAGTGGTTAAAAAATTAAATTGTTAATTGACAATATATACATTAAATTGAAAAACACAACATAAAAACCATTACTAAATTATTAATATTTATTAAAATAATTATTGTCATCAAAGCAGTGAATGAAAGGTTAGGGATAATTTTTAAAAATAACATGCAGATCCCAGGGGAACCATACAGAACATAAATTCCATGACATGGCTTATCCAATTCTCTAATGCTGTATCTTTGTTCTCATATATTTTATTCTTGTAAGGAAATTTTTAAATCATCTGATATTAAGTTCAAAATTTGAAGAGGCACACCTCAAATGTAAATTGTAGGCAGACCAGTGTGATATCCTTGTGTAATGTGCTGTGAACTTTGATCAAATGTAACAATAATAATTTTGATGACTTATTTAATAAATTTATTTGGATATCCTCATTTACTGTGCATGTGATCTACCTTTGAATTCTGACTGATGCAGGGGTTACATATAAGTTTTTTAAAAGTATCAGACCCTCAATAGAGAAAATAAAAGTAGCAGTAATATACAGTGTATGCAGTTTTGCAGAAAAAATAATAAATAATATAAAATTAAATGTAACAATATAAACTTAGTATTAATTATTGTATTTGCCAGGTTTGTCACACCAATTAAATTTAAAAAGAAATTATCCAGTGTTTTTAATTTATACTTACTACAAAGTGGTTTGTCTAACAAATTACAAAAATCATTAATTTAAAAAAAAAACATGTACAACTCTTTTTTTTTTAAATTACGATCGTTTGTGTACGACTGAATACGTGGAATTTAGTGGTTTATCTCTGATTTTGTGAATGCATTTAACCCAACTGAAATGACAAGCGATTCGAAGTATAACACTCTAAACATTAATAATTTTCCAACTTACCACAAATACCATCATTTACAAATGATGACGGAATGTTTTGGGATCTGAACCCGGCGTTCGTGCAGTGAAAAAACCCGTTAGGGCAAGCCGCTGTTCCCGGCTCATCGCTCCCGTCAGTACAATCACAATAATCATCATTTACTTGTATAAATGGAATGGTTAAACTTCCATCGAAACAAGTGAAATCCACATCTGGAATGTAGAGCGATGCTTCTGGAATTTGAACAATGAAACTAAGTGAACGATTGGGAACGATTAATTGTGAATATCTAACTTTTATCTGCGGGAAGTCACTCATGACAGTCACAAGACTTAAAGGAAACTTACTCGAAATGGATACTCCTCTCGGTCTACGAATCTCAGACGCTCCATCTAAATTAACTAAACACGAGAAGAAAATAACAAATGCAAAATATTTCAATATAAAATTTGTGCTCGTATAGAAAAATGACTTGGTTAATGCCATGTTTTATATTCCTAGTGTGGAAGGGAGAAATATAGTGTGCGAAAAAACAACGGTTTTATCTTCGTGGACGGCAGATAACTCCGAACACGTTTCTCCGAGTCAACGTCCGCTTAGTCGGCGCCGCCATTTCATTTTGTTGTTAAAGTCTAATGTTTCAATTGCACAACAAATTAAAAATTGGCCACCAATACACAAAAAATATGGCGAAACGGAAACACATTGAGTTTTACAACAGCTTAACGATGACTTTAGCCTCATGCTTGGTAAATACTTAGAGAGCAAATCACAATAATTTCTTATGTAGCACTTGACTTTCAGCATCGGTTCAGATGTTACTCGTCAACCTCTACCTGAAATTAATTTAAAATGTAGCTTAACAAATTTTGATCCTCAAAATACTACAGAATTGCAATGGTATGGAAATCAAAGTCAGTGGAATACCCTTACATAAAACAATATATAACTTAGCGATAATGCTTTTCAGTTGAAACAACTGCATATTGTAACGTACGTACATATGACACATTGTTTTTTATAGGAATCGATTAATTTTGTCATTATTAACAACGCGTTACAGCAAATTGGCGAATGTAGCTGTTGAAAATAAACATTTTATAAATTTTAGGTTTAAAAATGGCGCAAGATATGTTGGCAACGATGCGTAACTGTGTTTAACAGCTGATTATATTGGAAAGGGGGAAGGAGGTCACGTTGGTATTCGTACGAAAAGTGGTTTTGACGGGAGTGGAATTCAACACACCCGGACCTGACGCAGCGGAGATCTGTTCCATGGCCTTCTAGGTAGCATTGTTATTATTTAAGGTGTATAAAATATTAAATTTTATGTTAGTCCGCGAGGAAGAGAGAAAAATGGGATCCAAGATCGAGTATGTGGATACGTCTCACGTTTATGTTACTAATTACGTGCGAAACTCCAAAGCAGTGGGTGTTTTATGGGGAATATTCACAATATGTTACGCCATTATCATAGTTGTTTCGTTTGTGACCCCCGAATGGATCGGAGACACATCTACGTCGGAAAACCCCGGACGATTCGGCCTGTGGACGCGATGTTTCTTCCGGGGAAGTAGTGAGCTCGGTGGAATCGGAGTCGAAGAATGCGTGGGTCAGTTGGACGATTTTGGTTCCATCGTGACCGTGGGCTTCAAAGCAGCCACAATACTCGTTGGTATTTCGGTTATAATAGCTTTGCTGACTATATGCGCCATGATTCTACTATTTTTCTTTCCATCGACTAAGGTATTCATGATTTGCGGCTGGATGCAACTAATGTCAGGTAAGTAACCCTGTGAATTTTTGCATTTGGTTAAACAACCAAAAAATGTTAACTTATCATAATTATATTACATATGAATTAACAGTAAATGTTTTTTTTATTTTTGAACATTTTTAATCATTATAACATTGTTGTGTAGTGTTTGTATCTCTACCATTGCCAAATCATATCAAAATTTATCTGTGGTTATGCATTGAAATTAAAAAAATTAATTTTTAATTCAGTATTCAAGTACTTAATGAGAACAGTTAAATTCAAGATTGTTCTCCAATTCAATTGACTATAGAAATCTACAAGAATCAGGTTCTTGCTACTTGATTAATAATACAAGTCCCTAAATCTTAAAAGACTGCATTCTTATGATTTCAAGTTAATTTCAATCTAATAATTAATAAAACCAATAAATATATAACAAGTGCATCATGGTTTTATTTACTTGTCATTAAATGTTACCCTTTACAAATATTTTAGGATGGGGAACAAAATACTTGTGCACATTAATTAAACTGGAAAAATTGATAAAAAATTTTATGAATACTAAATTGGGAGAATTCAAATAAGATAATTAATCAAATTTTCAGGTTTGGTATTTAGTAAGTTTTAGTAAGACTGAAATGTAGGCCCAATTGTTGTACAAGTTGAATTAATAAATCGTGAAAGTGGTAATTTCAGTTATTCAAACTTGAGAGCCAAAAAAGAAATTTTATTTCTTAATTTCTTTTTAAAGAAATATATCAAAAATTGTATAATTTTGTATGCCCATCCCAAGTCTTACTGAAGATGTCAACGAAACTGTCTCATCCAGTAAGATTGAATTAATGTTGTTCTATAATGAAAACTTAACCATCTTATGGACTTATTTTATCATCCAATTTATTATCCTAATTTATAAATCTAATTGTAACTAAACAAATGAACACTGTAATAAATCACTATAATAAGACATATATTAGACACTGAAGGGCTTCTTTTGTGAAACCTTCAATTTGTGTAGTAAATATAATTGACTGCCTGAGGTACTTATAGATGAATAAGTTAATTGAAGATTTTTATTGTTTGCTTATTATTGAAAATGCTTGCAAGGTCAGCTTTTTGCCTTTGTCTTTATTTGTTTGCAACACTTTGTTGCCCTTCTCTGAAATTTTTTTTATCTACTTTTATATTCATGTTAAGCGGGAGATTTACATTACCTGGTTCATTATTGAAAGAAGTATTGATTTCAATAGAATAACATATAAGAAAATCAAAATGGCATTCTGAGGTGCACCTCTGTCAGTGGTACAACTAGTGGTGTAATACCATTGTTTTAGAGAATGATTCAAGATTTAGAAAATTATTATTTTTTTTAATATGCAGTACACTTTCAGTTACTGAATGGTAGGACATCAATTTTTATTAATAATAAAGATGTGTTTTTGAGCTCTCTAAAGTAACTACCTGCTTAGTTTACATGGTATCACAAGTTTAAATGCAATATAGGAGTCCAAATTTTTTGTAGTTTTTTTTTTTTTGATTTAAGTGCCCTGAAAGGGAATTTCATGTTCTATTTATTATTTAGGGAACCTAGAGGTAAAAAAATGGAGTCTGTCCTTTTTGAAATATTATACAAAATATTATACAAATATATGAGGGCTACTTTGTGATAGTTATTAGGTAGTTCTTAAAAACTTCTTAAGTGAATGTGATATTATGTAAGAACATAAAATTATTTGATTACCTGGTGGTAATTTTAAGACAATTTAAATGAGTTAATGATTGTTATGTGAGTACAACTCTCAAAGATATACCTGCAGTCATTACTTTCAATACTCATATTTCCTGTATCTATTCTTAACGCGGAGTAATGTACCAACTTATGTAATTCAAGAAAACTATTTTGGAAGATGATAATTACATTTAGTTTTCTAATACCTGCACTTGTGTAGCATCCATTACAATCGTGAGGGAATAATAATGAATTGTCCACTACTCACGTGTCTTTTGTGGGACACTAAAATCAGCATGCCATTTAAATAAGTTTTATGTTTAAATTGACTTTTACTTGAATGAATAGTTTTTGTATTTTCACTATTGAAACTTAATCGTTAAAATATCCGATTTCAGGGCCTGGATTAGTTTTAAATTTAACTGAGAGTCACTTTAAAGTACCGTTACTAATTCTTTTATTGCTGTTACTACTATAAATGTATTTCCTTGTATTTCCTTCAATCCATTTGTTTAATCTGTCAAATCCTAATTAGCCTGCGTTTCCATCTTCTGCCAAAGTTACTAGGTTTATGTGAAATGTTTAATGGGACACAAACTTGGACAACCCATAAACATTAGTGAATACTTTATATTTCTACACAATTCGGATGTATTTAGTAAATCCTGACGAAATTGAACCTTGAAAATGTATTGTCGATTGTTCTACCTGAGTAAGTGGGTGTGGTTAACAACTCCAATCTATTTTTCACTGTTATTATAACCAAATATTATCATTTCAGCGTTTTTTCTCATACTCGGTGTTTTAATATATCCAACGGGATGGAATTCACCTGAAGTGAGACAAATCTGTGGTCCAAATGCCAGCAGTTACGAACTGGGTGAATGTGGAGTTCGCTGGTCTTACCTCTTGGCAGGAATCGGTTGCTTTGATGCTCTCATACTGTCCACTTTGGCTTTCATACTGGCAACCAAACATGTCAAGTTACAGGCCGAACAAGGACATTTGCAAAACGGTCACATATACAAAGGTGAGTAATTAGATTCCTATTGTGATAGTCGCGAACCTTATATGTTTGAAGGGTACACAAGTTCCTCAAATATGGTATTAACGGATTATCTGGGTCGGAAATAAATTGCAGAGAGGTCGTATCATTCTACAATTCGTGACGGTCGTAAACGGAAGTGTTACTTTTACAAGTCCAATTTAATTAGCCTTTTACTACCGATACACATTGATTACCACGATTTATTTAACCTTTAAGTCAATATTTCGCCATTCTTCTTTCCTTTTTCATATTTTTTCGTTTGTAAAATTTTATTTCTTATCAATAATTAATTTACCTGCGAATTTATAAATATAATCTGGTACATTTTTAGGATGTTGACCCCATGAAGTAAGACTTTTTATGTAATGAGGGTATTTGAATTTTGTTATTATTAGTGTGTTGAACATCAGAAGATAGTCAAGATCAGGCAGAAGAGTTGCAGTATATGCGGTGCCTTGTATCCTAGTGTAGGAGAGATAATTCTGCTCTGTATTATCGGTAACAAATAATTAATTAGTTACGTCGAGTTGAGTGTTTTTTTCTGAATAGTAGCATTTAGCACAGCGAGATTTAAAATTCAAAGGTTTCAATGTATAAAACCTATGTGTTTTACTCGTCTTGTACCAATTTGTCTTCACCCTATTAAAGTGATGTTATAGATAATTGGTTGTGGTGCTTGAAATCCAACTGAGTGTAACACTGCCTCGTTAGCTTTGCTTATTCCCAAAACTAAGGCAACTTATAGAGTTTTAGTTATAGAACTTGTTGTTATTTTAACTAATTGATCTCTTCTCATTTTGTTTTGTTCAAAGGCAACTTTTTCTTCATTTGACCTTTGTATCTATATTTGGGAGTTTTCTGAAGTTGAGTCTAAGAAAGCTGGTTTCTTGTTAGAGAATACCGACTAGTGTTGTAGGGTACCGGATTCTTGAATATGTTTTGCTGCTTTTTGGGCCTTCCGGTTTTACTTTCCACTCACTCTCTCCGACTTCTTTCACCATTTTTTTTCATTTTCTTTAATCCTTTCATTCTCATCTCGTGAATTAGTGTGAGTGGTTTTCTGCGGTTGTTGAAATGTGCAAACACTTGGACATTTCAGTTCCGGCATGACTTGGCGAATTACGTTGTCATCTTTCACTCACGTTTCCTCTTCATCGAAGCGTTTATTGGTCACATATTACGTTACGTTGACGTGGCGGATGCTGTTCACTTCTCAATTTCATCTAACTTCCTTCCGACACATAATTTCTCTTTACACTACTTGGTATTGTTTTGCATTGTGTAAATTCTTCATTCAGATTTGACACTAAGTGATTTGAAATTAGTAAAGTAAAGAAAAAGTACAAATATTTTGACTGGAATCGGAAGGTATGGTAGACGGTGAAATTCGTAATTGAATTACACGAATTAAAACCAAATTTTTGTTGCAAAACAGAACACCAATTGGAAATTGCTTTGGCATTGGCTCTCCTGACAATTACAAGTATAAATTATTTAATAACCTATTATGCACCTGAAATTCCATGACTATAAGGGAAGTTATACTACTATATTAACAGTGTTACATTTAAAGGACAAGATGTTGATTACAACAGTAGAAATATTGAAAGTAAAATTAATAAGAACCTCTCAATTTAAAGTCGAGGGTCACATTTATTGGGTTTGATTGACTAACAAGCTCACACTGGTCGCGAATAATTTCGGAGAAATTTAAGAATTAAAAACGGAATGTCAAAGAACGATGTTCGCTAATCTAGTTATGTAGGAAAGAATAAATTAATGCAATTACAATTAATTTTAATTGAATTACGTGAGCGACCCTCATGATTACCATGGTCTGAACTACGAACTTTACATTGATGTTAACTTTCCTCGTGTGTAGTTGCAACTGACTAGTTGTATAAGATTTTACGAGTTTATTAAATTTTTAGAATTGCGAAATGACTAGTCTCGCGAGTTCGTAGTTAATTTAAAAACTGGTACTGATGTTTACTGATGTTAAGTCAAATTGTATTTGTAACCCATTTTGTACTTGCGTCAAATTGGATTTTTTTCATTAATCCATGTTATTTCATTTGAAAATGAAATAAAACATTGATTAATGGTCATAACATTAATGACTTAACAAAGAATAATAACAATAAATGGATGCTGGATAATCCATTTCTTATGAAGTCTGAAACAGAAATATCAAACATATACAACGAATCTCGAGTATCTTCAGCTGCCAATTAAATATGTATGTCCTTCTCTTTTGCTATTTTAGCCTTTACTTCTCAGCCTTTAATTATTGCTCTTATTCTTCTTTTTCAACTAATTTCTGCAGGCTCACCCTCTTATATATATTGTTTTTGTTATTCACGATTTCTACCTTTGTTTCCATCGTTTCATATTCGAACCGCAGTAAAGTGTACTTTTTGAAACTTAAATTGATTCGAATCTGATACTTTGAGTGTACTACATTTGCAGCTTCTTTTATTGTATATTAATGTAGTGTTTTTATCTATGTTATCCAGATGACATGAATGGACCTTACCTTTGTGACGCCCAATCATTGGCGGGGTCCAGAAAGTCGCTCAACATTCATCCAGTTTTAATGATGCCTCAGCCCGGAGATTTGGATCATTATTCTGAATTTTCTAACAGGACGGGACGGACAAAATCGTCGGCCTACCGAACTGGTTACCCATCGAGTATTCAAAACTTTCAATTATAAAAGAAGTAACTGCCATGCTGCATATTCTTAGACTGATGTAAGTGAGCTTAGGACAAATCTCAAGCAGTGGACAAGGTGGTGGACGAGAAATGGACCTCATCGCACCAAAATTATAACTTATATGGGCCGGTTATCTGTATAAGATGGCCTTAAATTTAATAATTTTAGTAAATCTAAATCTTTCGAATTTAACTTACCCTACAGTATTAACCGTATTTTTGCGAATATACAAGTAAAATTCAATAAATATCATGAGGTACGAAGTTGCGTATACGCCTTGCGTGGGTTAAAATTTATGAAAACTTTATTCGGCATGTGAAGGAAACTGGTATTGGGATTGAAATTTTTTTAATAGTATTACATAAATAAAATATTTTTTACGTAATTTTAAACTATGAAACTACGAACAAATGTGCATTTGTAATTAATTAGATTAAACGATTACTATAGAGTTGCTGTAGCGTGCCAAAGTTAAATATTCTTCGTTTGAAATCCTTCACTGTTAGTTTATTTACTGTTAGTACTCCGCAATTGCAACTGATACAATCTGTAATTAGGTCGCTTGAGGTAGCTCTATGTTTACATATTTATACAAGATGAAGAATATATTTTATGAAAAAAATGTACCCATTTTTGGTACGTCTGGTATTGTTCTCTGACTGGCGCAATTAAATTTATATTAAAGAGATAAATCCGTCCGCTCGATATGTGATATATTGTTATACAATTTACTTTCTAAATACACTTAATGTATCTTGCTAAGTTCGGAACAAGTTGGTCAGTATTGTAAAATATTTTTTTGTGTTTGTGTGGTTTTCCATTATTAATAAAGTAGAAGGAAATAATACCGGAAAACTATTAAGAAACATCAAAATAAATAATCACATTCCTCCTTTGCATTCTGTGAAAACGCTTTAAGTCTTGCTTTAAAATAAAATATTAAACTTTTTAAAATGAAAATACGAATTGTATTATTACATAATGGCACAGTACGCCCTTAATAATTATTATATTGTTATTATAAACCGTTTGGTACATTTTATCTATGAGAGGTCGTTCATTTTCTACATTTTTTCTCATATTGGTATTGTTAATTTTTATTTTTACCAACTTCTCTTTGTATTTATTAAATATCCAATTAAATTTGTTACGTAGCAATTAAAATAAAGAGCCAGACGATTAAGTTGAATTTTTTCTTCCTGTGTAACTTTAGATATTCCGGCTCCTAAGGTTATGTTAATGAAATCTCAATCCAGGTTATTTATTTGAAGTTATTTAATGAATTTTTATTGTTTGATTCATTCTTCCTTTGTCATTTTTGTGTTTTATCTTGCGGCGGAGTGGGAACTTATTGAATGTTGTTTAATAGAGAAATAATAAAGCTATTTTTCTATATCATTTTACATCATGTCACACTGATCGTCATAGGCTTATATATTTGTAGTCGATATCCAGTATAAATGTTACAAAATTGTTTACCGATAAAATAGTACAATGATTACTTATGTGCCTCTCTAGGTGAAGACACGGGAAAATTTGATGAAATGACAATTTAAATTTACATGAAATTTTTTGGCATTTTTATGAACGACCCGTTAGTTTATTATAGTATGATTTTGTACATTATTTTTAATTGTTAACTTTAAATATACTTAATAGTACTTATTAAAATGACACCAAGTGACTTATGGTTTGTTCCTATTATTTATCTTGTTTTCTTTTATCCATTCACACTCAACCTTTTAATCATATCTTGGATACATTTTTCGCAGGGGTTAAAGTGGTTAAATGTTTTTGGAATGTGTAGGTGTACAGGTTCTTTCTTGGTGAACTGGTGGTGCATTGCCCAATGATTTATTAACATTGGAACGTAGTAATAATAAATACTTGACAGTTATGATATTCACCATTTAATGTAAGAAAATGTCAATTAACAATCTTGTTATCAATTCTAGAGATTCGTGTCATTAACTTTACACATCAAATCTCATCTTCCTCTTTTTCAAAGGAGTAACCTCTTGATTTATGGCGTTTTCCAAGGTTGCAACTCTTCTGGATAGCGACTCGACTTCTTCTGCCATGAGAGCCGCTTTGCTGAGGGCATCCTCCATTTTGATTTCCCATTCTTCGTGAATGTCCTCTTCCGAAGTCAACGCCGTTTGCAATAATTTCTGAGCTTCTCTCGGGGAATAAGTTTTCGTCAGTTTGACGCAAATGAGAGTCTCTATATCTAATACTTTGCTCTGAGCCGCCTTCAGTTTCTTCCTAATTTTGTAGATCTCTTCCATGAGACCCCAATTCATCTAGAAATAAAGGGAGCAAAATAAAGTAAGGAATGATTAAAGCAATCTTTGGGAGTGGCAGCTGAATATGATTACCTCCATGTAGATCATTCCTTCGCCGTAGTTGATGTACTTGCTCTTTTCGACTTCTATTTCCAGCGATTTGACTATTCCTTGAAGGTATGTCTTCTGTCGTTGGAGTTCTGCAAGGCATTCTTCGTCACCTTTTCGTGCTTTTGAAAAATCTTTTTCTGTTATATATTTGATGTGAAGTTTCTACAAAAATGGAAATGCTTATTGTTTTTTCCGTAAAGGTTATCACACTATCAACCACTACAATACTTGCAGATAACTTTTTTCTTTCCCTCCGTTCCCTTTATGTTCTTTCTATCATACCTGATATGTTTAGTTGTGATCCCTTCATCAATCCCAAGACAATGAGTGTCTTATAGGTCTATCGGTTTTTCAAGAAATTTTCAATATCCTAACGCCTTGTTTCATATTTCCTAACCAGTTTTATTATCCTCGCCCTATTTTTGTTTATATCATTGACACCTTACTCCCTGCCGATTTGTGACAAAACACGACTCTGACCTACTCTACTTTGACCTTACCTTGATGCTATCTTTCAGGTCTTTGTAGTTTTGCACGTATCCTGAAGCTAAATATATGTCCGTCTTAACTTTTTTTATCACAACAAGTGTTTCCTTATATTTTCGTTTGTAGATATGAAGAGATTTGTATGTATTAGCCAGTTTCTCTCTGAGACTATTCAGATTGTCATCAAGCATTAAATTCATTTTCTGCAGATCGTCAAGCTCAATTTCCATCTGTGGGTAAAGGGAAAGTTCAAGTTCTCTATACCTACAGCTCGCGGTTCACACTGATGTTCTTCACCCACCTTAGAAATCTGTTCCTTTTTATCTTTGATCTCCTTATCACGTGGCTCTATTTGATTTTTCAATTCTTTAATCTTGTAGTTCAAGACGAACTTATACCTTTCGTACTCTTGATCTTTTCTCTTAAGATCGTAGATCCGTTTCTCCTTGTCCTGTATCCTGAGATCTCTTTCGTTTATTTCCTTCTTGAGATCTAAAATTTCTCTCTCGAGAACTTTTATATTCTGTTTGAGCTTATTTTGGTCGTCTGTTAAATGGATGATCTCCATCTGAATTAACTCGATCTCCTTCTGAGACGAAATAATCTTTTTTTTAAGCACTCCCGTCTCTCCCTTCAGCCGAATGTTCGATTCCCTTGCTCCTTTTATTATTTTCTCGTACCTGGATTTTAGTGTTTCAATTTCGCGGTCATTGTCGTCTTCGATTTGTGCTGTGATGGCTTCGTGTTCCCTCACTTCTTTATTTATATCCTCTCGTGCCTGGAACAATTTGAATTTAATGTATCTGTTTACAGTGACAACGAATTGCGAAGTCATATTTTACGTGTTCTCTGAAAATCCTTTACATCCTAGTTCTGAACAATATTAATACACACCTCCTCTACCATCTTGGTCAGATTATACAGCTTTGACTCGTTAACCAACTTCAGTTCGCTTATTGTTCTTTCCTTCGACTCCCGAAGGGTCTTTAAAACTCCTTCGTACTCCTTTGTGAGCACCACCATCGTGTCCTCCAATTTCAATACTTTAGCGTACTCTTCAATCAGTTCGGCGTTATACTTAGCTTCCATCTCGAGCATCGCTGCCTCGTGTCTCTCCTTCATCACATTCATGTCCGAACTGATATTGTACAATTCAGTGTTGTGATTTGCCTCAATCAGTTCTTGCATTTCCTTGAGCTCGTCTATGGCCTGGGTATAGGTGCTCTGTATGTCTTTCAGTTTCTCTTTATAAACAGTTTCCGTGTGTCGCATTTGGTAAGCGTGCTCCATCTCGAGTTCATACGTTCGTTGCGTTAAATCTCTGATGGTGCTCAACTTTTCTTCCAAATCAGTTTTGCTGATGAGAATCTCATTGAAGTAGCTGAAGTTTTTGTCCAGTGCAATGGTTTTGCCTTCAACATTTAGAACATCCCAAATACAAATCGTTCCCGTTTCCGAACAGGTTATAAATGTCTTGTCCTCCATGGTCAGTTTCATCTAAAGTAAACAGTAAGGTGACGTTCTGCTTCTCCTATAAGTATTGTATAAAGAAGAATCGGATCAAATATATAAATTCATCCTACCTGCGTTATGGCAGCACTATGGACTTTGTATACGCTTGTTTCCGGTCGTTCTTCTATTGGTACCTTCACAGACGCAATTATACCTACTCCAGCCGATATAAACATCATCATGTTGGACCTCGAGAGGACTATGTGTTTAACACTCGTGAGTTCCAAACTGATTGCTCTGATTATCTGAAAGAAATATTGTTTGTATGTAACTAAGATAAGTACATTGTATCTCTTCATAAAAGTTACCGCAAGAGAATATATTTAGAATTGAACTCTTTTGATAGGGCAGTAACTCACATTGGAAGCTTTAATTTCTTTAATACAGTCGTCACTGCCTACGGCATACATGTAAGTTCCGGTTGAGTGAACGGCTATGTCCCAGTACGCAATGCCTTTATTAACGATTTCTCCTGTCCTCTTGAAATTTGTCAGGTCCCATTCGTAAATAGCACCGTCTAGACCGCAAGAAATCAGCTTCTTGTCCTCCGTTGTCCATTCCAGCGAAGTTATCTGTTACAATAAAAAAAAATAAATATCCCAAAGTTTGCTTTTGTAATACAATCCATCGGCGTTCTGCTCTCACTAGACTGCTGTGTCCTTTTAATGTTGCCAATATTTGAAATGTTATAACACTGATGATCTGTATCACGTTCCTGTTGACGGCGGCTAATAAATGCCCGCAGAGGCTGAAGGCCGATTTCGGACACTCACGTATAGGAATTTCTCTGGTCACTTGCAAATCATCGATTAGAATAGTCATAAACCTAAGTTTGTCGGAAAATCCAATTGCAGCGTAAAGACCTACAGAAATACAAATGCTCTGACAAAAATTCGATGACAATATTGAATACTAAGCACTACTGACAACAGCGTGTACCTGTGGGGTGCAGTGAAACGCTGTGAATGTCTTCCTGGTACTGTTTGGTCATCTCAAGGTCGAGTGTTAAATAGTTCCATATTCTTATGGTTCTGTCAATGACTCCAAAAGTCATAAAAATTGGTTTCCAGTAACAAAGTGCCAAGTCTCCAATGGGACCCGTGTGAAGCGACTGTCCGCAATGTTTGAATGCAACAATACCAGCCTGGAAATCAACAGAAAATTTGAGAATCCATTACTGTCGAATACATTACAATTCAAAAATTTCATTTTCTCTAATAATTTGTGAATTCATTTCGTACAGAAGTTATTTGAATATCTTTACTTAAAGAAGGTTCGACAGAAGGGAACACAGTGTAAGGGGATGATAAACTAATTAATGATAATTAAGGGGTTTTCACTTACGATGTCCATTTCTGGCCCCCAGAGTTTAATATCGTACAACTGACTCCGTTTAGTAGTTGCAATCATTTCCGTTTCGGATTTATTCACAGCCAGATAATAAACAGAACTTATGAAATCCGTAGGATTCTTTCTAAAGTCCTTGTCCTTTATTTCATAAATGTTTCTCTTCTTGTATTTGTGCGGAGCAATTTTTTCAAAAAAATGAACAAGTCCAGGACGACAGGCATAGGCAAAACCGTTCGTCAAAGGAGTGAGTGCCCTCACAGCCAGATCCGTCGTCTCTAATTGATCTTCTAAGGCTTGAGCCCTCTCCAGAACTGTTGCAGAAGACACAGCGCCTACGAATTCCCTGTGGGAAACAACCCAAACATAAAAGATCGGCCTTAAGGTAACCGAGGGGGCGGGGGATCCGTTTGGGTAGGATTAATTACCGTCAATAAATAGATTCTTACTCCTCTTTGTCTGCTCTGACATTTATGTAGGTGACCACATCAGCTTCAAAGATGTATTTGAGTTCACCCAAGTCGATGATGAGAAGAAGACCATCCTTGGTTCCGCAGAGTATGCGGTCACCGGTGAGAAAACAACAGCTTTCTATGTCGTAATTTTCAGCCTTTTGGAACCCGTACTGTCGCCAGACAGTCTCCTGCATGTTCAACAGGCGGAAAATTCCAGCTCCGAATATGGCGATTGTGGATGTGTCTACAGGAGAGCAAACCACCTATCAATGATGTATATGGGTTAACTATAAACACCACGACGTAGTCGACCGTAGTGCAAGCACCTTGGGAATTGGGGCGGTTCTTTTGTTGTCAAATAGTCTTGACATTTATTTTCTTCTCACAACTAGTTTTTAATATCTCTTTCTTACGTCACTTATGAGTACAATTTTATTGTATTGTCATTTTTAGTCTTTGCCTGTCTTTTGTCGAGGGGGCCTGACTTGTGATGTTCGTGCAAGACACCTGGTTGGTTTATTTGAATAAAGTTTGAATATATTTTTTATAATATTCTAATTACATTGCCAGAGAATCTGAAACTGACATCAGGCAAGTTCATTATTTGTTTTTTATTCAGTGTCAATCCACTACTATCTTTGTATAAAATACCTTTCTGTTTTCAAGGACACTCATAATTGGTTATGAAGCTTCAACGACATGGGGTACAAGTGACGGATCAGGAGGTAGAGGAACACTTAAGGGAGCACTTAAGGGAATTTAACTTAAGTACCGAACTATGCTTATTCAAAAGTACTGTTGTAGTCCTGGTTGCTTACACATGTTTATTGAGAATCAACGAAGGTCTCAAAGGAAAGCTACTGGGAAAGATTTCTGGTATCGTAAATTAAAGTTCTCTTGGGTATCCACGCACCTGCTTACCTCTCGAACCGGGGCCGTAGGATTCGTCAAATAATTCGCCTTTGTTGTTGTCTCTATTTTTCCTCTTTCCCAGTTGTAACCGAGTACCATCCAGTCAGGGTCTCCTGTGATCGTCATGACGAACCTCTCGTCGTGTGAGAAACAGGCAGATTCAAATTTTTTTGCAGCTGCTTCAGGTGGTATAGATAATGTTCTCACTCTTTTCAGTGTTTTCACATCGAATATGTGGATGACATCCTTCTCACGTGTCACTGCCAAAACGGCTATGACACTCCTGGAAGAACAAAGAACTATGAAGGCTGCCAAAGAACTGCAAAAGCAATGTGAAACGCAAACAGTGTAAGTGTCAACCAAGAGGTTGCACTCACCTCTTGGGAGAGAGTAGCAGCAGTCTCACGTTTATTGTTTTTTCTGGCAATGGTAGGTTCTTCTGCGTCTTCTTAGTAAAGTTTTGTATGACCAGGGCGACTCCGCAAGGATACAAAATATCTGTGTCGGTGATGTAGTGCACATTCTTTTTCACGTCGAACCTGTGACCGAGGATTATTCTTGGAGACAAAGTCGGAAGCGACATTTTGAAGAAATCACTTAAAATGAAAATAAAGTAATATTATAAATGGCAGGACGCATCACGGATCTGCCATTGTTTACAATCAATAACACCCTAACAACGAGTCAGACTCATTCCCAGACCCTGTGAAAAGATTGAGGAGGCATTGTACGACGATTCAACTATCCTGAAAAAACTAGTCATCCCTTTTTTGAATGGAACAACACTATCCCTTCGCTCCTGACTCATACTCTATGTGGTTGTCACCTGTTCTGCACCGATCGAGGGTACCGTGATGGGTGTAAGACACCTGGGTTTACCTGCCAATAATTCCAATACACCAACACTTGCCCTTGAACGGTCATGTCGATTATGAAAACCTTTTGTTGCCAGTACGCATGGGGATGTTTGGAAAGATAAAAAACAACTAAAAGTTATCTTTAAAATAACTGGTATCACGCAATAGAAAATAATTCTCGTAAACCTGTTTTTATTTTAATAGTGAATTAGGGGAAAGGAAAAGGATTGTTGATAAAAGAGTAAATTAAGACCTGAAAACCTGTTTGGCTTTCGATTTCCTCTGGCTGCTGTTTGCGGAGATAAATACAAGCAGTAAATACAAGATAAGAGACACGCAATCACATGTAATTGTTTTGAACACAAAGCACAAATTTGTAAGAATACTACATGATGTTGATACCTTCTACTGAAGTGATATTGAATAATAATACGATGATACTAAACGTACTACACAATTCATTACAACCTACACCACTAGATATCTTAGGTAGCTGGGCGACAGTGTTTCATTCTTCTAATTATTCTTTCCCAGATATTTCCGAGCACAGATATGTTGGTTAGGATACCTGTAGTTGATTTTAACTTTCAGTTCAAGAAACAATACTAGTAAAATAATTGTATGATTCCAACCATTGTAAAACTACTTTTACAGTGCAGGAAAATCATTTAAATTTAGTGCATCGAGAGTCATGGTACGGTAAGACAGTGCTTCACTTGTCAAGTATATAGCAAATTACAACGAGAATGATTACGTTCACTTCTCAATTGCGAATGTCCATAACCGATGTGATCAATAGATACATATTATACAATTGAACATGACTCTTTACAACCTAACGCAAAGGAATGATGTAAAAGAATTGATGTATTCCTTTCCGTAGAACAATACTTGTCAAGATCCAATTGCAGGAATATAAAAATTGATAAAAGCTAGAATTCAGAATCGATTCTAACCAGAATTGGGTGACAACAAGACCATCCTCCTTACTTTGGGATGAATTTAGGTAAAAGCAAGATTTGGAATATTGTCTTATGCGAAACATTCGACATGCCCCCTGACATTCAAATGCCAAGACCCGCCAAGGAGAATAATAAAAATAATGCATCGTAAGATATGGCCAAATATACCAGTTATGGTACACGACAGTCAGAGAATGTTTACCGAAATGTCTCTGAAAGACATGTACCCAACCAAGGGAAAATCCAGTCCTGGGTCTTCTTAATTTAGAGAAAACAAATTTGAAATTTAAATTAGGCATCGTGACATAAGAGTTACAGTTACTGGCGTGGGACACTCAGGACACTTTAGTCATCCACAACTGTAAAAAACTGGATTAGATTAATCTGGAGGACATTTGTGGGAGGATGGAGGGGGGTCCACATGACAAACGTAATTCATGAATGCGCAATAGCCGAATTTGACTTTATTTTAAGTCAAGGTTGATGAACCTGTGAATTTTGCAAATAAAAAACAAACATTGAATTTGTATCAAGAGACAAGTTGAAATATCCGAAACCTATTTCAAACAGCAGCATTTCAGACTTTCGTAGGACATTTGCTCAACACCCATCCATCACACTATCCAAAAAAGAAAATTTTAAAGATGGATCACCGGTTAGATGGTAGTAATAATTAACAGTTACAATTATGCTGAAAACGTTCAAGGAGCGATCTAGAAATTATTAAATAAATAAACTTGAGCAACCTATATTTTATTGCGACTCAGCCTAGACTGAATGAAAGAATACAACGGAATAATGTTACAAGAAAAAGGTATTCTACTGGCATGTGAGAAGGCTAGTCCATATAAAATCATTCAGGCACCTATAAGTTGCGCTCTCAGGTTTACTCGACCATTATTTTTCTATTGCTACATCACTAAATAATACATACGTACGTACTATTACTTTGTGTATAAAACCTTAACACCTCCCACATTAGTCCTTATTAAGGACATTTTACAATTTCTGTAGAATTAATTCACCTGAAACATGCAAAATTTAGCAAAAAAAGCAAGAAACTAAAATTGTATTAGATAATAGACAAAAATTTAAATACAAACAATGCGCAAGAGAATGAACACAACCAGACCTTTCTTTGCAATGGAAGAAATGCACGAAAGGCTCCGGAGAAGCCAGATGAAGTACTTACAAAGGTAAGAAAAAATCCACTAATACCAGGTAATAGTAGAGATAACGTGGCTATTAACTAATACAGGCAGGTTCTCACGGTTTGACCACGGGAGTGCAACATGGTGTGGATGGGGACAGCAGGTTCCCAATTAACTAAAAACCTGTACTTAATCGCACTCATAATACCTATACCTTGATAATGTGTTTCCTTTCTGTCGGATATAAAAACCGCAGTAAACACCACTATGGTCAACAATAAGTTTCAGAAAGTCTAGAAGTAAAGAACAAAAATAGTCAAGATGACAATCAAAGTCGTTTACATTCTTTTGGCTGTTTGTCTCGCCGTCGTTTCAGGTATAATTTTTTAGCTAATTATGTTTACTTTGTGTAATTAGAAGTTTTTAGTGTCCAGTAGTGTACTATTGAAAAATTTTACTTATATTATCTGAAGGTAACTGAACAAAATGAGAAACTTATTTGTATGCACACTTATTATTTTGTATTGAAAAATCATTTTTTTGTGAATTGTTCAACTATACTGTTTGGTCTTTAATCGCATTTTGTGTTCAATTCGTCAGTTCATATTGTATTTGTTTAAATGAATACAAACATTTCTTTTAGCGTTTCCCAGGGCTTCAGAGCAAGCCGAACCAGACTTTACCCAATTCTTCAACCAACTACAAGAACATCTGAAGCCAATTTCCAGCAACTTTCCATCTCCACCATCTGGTGAAGGTTTCGGCAACATTCCCTTCTTCAGCAACTTTTTCGGTCAAAACACACATACTCCTAGCAAGCGTGAAACAAACCAACCATCCAACATCATAACTGAATGGCTGGAACAACTCGGACAAGGATTTGGACAGGGTTTTGGACAGGGCAACTTTCCCAATCCGATCGGTCAGAACGGCAATCTCCCATTTCAACCACCAAATTTCGGTCAATTCCCGTTCGGAAACTTCGGAGGAAACGGAAACGGAAATGGAAACTAATGAATTCACCACCAAAACAACGGAAACCTTGTTGTAAGTCCTACAACGAGATGCATATATTTTTGTTAGTGCAATAAAAGGCTTGTGTTTACATTAATAAAAGTCAAAACACGCTTTAATTTGATATTTATCTTACTCTACTCTATCTCATTGTCACCGTGCGGTGTTCAAAAAAGACCTCATATTTATATTCCTTCGTAAAACACAAGAAAACCCTGTCGATGAAGATCGTCCAGCACACAGCCACGATCAAGCAAAATGCAGTAGGCATGAATTCGTGTAATTTTCAAAAAGTAAAAGTTCTGGCCTGATTTGAACAAGCAACTTCCCAAACCTCATAGACAAAAACTCAAAAAAAGTGTGTTGAGGAAATGACTGCAAGGAAAGGCAAAGTTTTACGGATGTTATTAAACAAAGTAAAATAATTAAATACCTGACTTTTTATTATAATAATAATAATAATAATAATTATTAAAGTAACATAATCAGTGATTCTCCAAGCAGGTAGACTTATATTAATAAGTGATATACATATATTTATTATACATATATTACTAGGCTAAAATAATATAAGAAAGACTGAACATTTCTCGTAGGCGTTAATTACGATTTCCACACGAATGTCCTGAAAAGAGAGAATACGTTGTTATTTAACAATACAGAAGGCCTACATTTATTTATTTTCTCAGAACTCTTCACATCACAACTTCGATATTCTCTAATTGAAGTACATACCCACGAAGGATTGATTGATTTCACTTTCTCTCTCTCTCTCTCTCTCTCTCTCTCTACGTGTGTTACCACTCAGATTTTTGTTGCAACGTAATATCGGTAATACAATTTTAGGTGATGAGATATTAATGAGGGGTAACCGGATGTACCAAATGCATTTCAAATGAGGCGCCCTTTGGACGTTTTTGCCTTGATTTTGTGTACAGACATTTAATTTCAAGGATTACAAATTTCAGTAAAATCAATTGGTCAACCAAAAGTTTAATCTGGAGGAACACTGAATTTTCGAAATTCGCCTTACGTTACTTTTTTTTTTATTTCTCCTTGGTCTCCTAATTTCACGTTGTTCAAATTTGACTATGACTTTTGACTTTTCTACATTTTTTTCTTGTTCTTTTGCTTACTTATTTTTAAAATGCTTTGGACTGCGGACTTTTTAAGGCATGTTATGATGTGCTGGCGCTGGTGCTTTCCTTTAAAGATTTCTGAAGAACCAATAGTAGACAAAAAAAACGCTTGTAGTGATTCAAATCATAAAATTGTTGCAGTGTAAGAGCTTTAGAAAGCATACCGGAGTTACACAAACGTTGGGTTTCCATCAAAATAGAAAAACAAGTTTAGGAAAAGGAAGAGGGGGAATTATACAGTTAACTTTGTGTGGGAAGATGAGTTGTCTGATGATCGACCTCTCGCACCAACGGAAATAGAGTGAACTTCAGATGATGATTACCGATGATAATTACTTGGTTGTCGTCATTGTAACTGTCGCAACTCATCTGCATGGTTGTATGTTTCACAAAAACAATCAAGAAAACTCAAAAAAAATGAGAGAAGTCCTCATGCGTATCTGAGAGTTATCTAGTTTTTCGTGAAACCTCCACACAGGAAGTATGCCTAAAGGTATGAAATTTTAAGAGAAGATTTCTGCGCTAAGAAAACAATTTTGACAAGGTTTTATCGAATAGAAACGTTCATGTAACCAATGAAACAGATACCCAAAAAGGAATAAACAGTTAAGAAAAGTCAGAGAAGAACGACAGAAAGTGGGATTGGCCGACAAGCAAGATAGAGTAAGAGTAAAAGAAAACAAGAGGATAATTAGAAAGAGTTTCCAGAAAGGAAAAAAAATTGGCAGGAAAGCAAAAGTAAAATCTGCAGAAATATGAAAATGGTTCTTAATTTACGCAACCAACCATCGTAGACATTTTTTATTTTTCCACATCAAAGTGGCAACCAAAACCAATCGAACGATCACGAGTCGTCAAATTTCTAATCAATTAGTAGGAAAGCCAAATTAGGGACCCGTGGCCACTTGAAATCCTTTAAAAATCGTCCACAGGACTTTGCTCCGGTGTTTGACCCCACAATGGGGGCCTTAAAGCCGGAATTGTATTTGGTTTCTCACCCACTACCACTATCAAAGGGGCTTTTTTGCCAAAAGAATACTTCTCTTAATGGCATATTCCTCTGACATATCTGGAAATTTGAAGGGGCACAATGGTGATTTGGGTGTTTAGAGCATACTATAACCTGGCCTTCATGTTACCTAAAATTATCTGACTAAGAACTGGTGACTCAACCGCACATTCAGAGAGAGAGAGAGAGAGAGAGAGAGAGAATACAAATCTGCCTTGTCAGTGGGTACCACCCGTGAATACTCACATGGATACGTACCCATTAGAGGTATAAAGTTTCAGATCGTTTCGATCCACCCAAGGCCTGTTTTGAATTCTTTCTGTGCACTCCGGGTTCCAGACGATTTGGTTTGATCGCTTTTCTTTCTATTATCATGGCTTCGGGTGCCGAAACAGGCAGCACGCCACCCCTGAGCTCCCATACTAAATTGGTCAGCGAACGAGGTCGACTTATTTTGCGCGATCTCTTCTCAGGTAACTTGGCACCGGGACCTGAATCACCGGAAGTCCGACCACCGGAATGACTCGAATCCAGAGTTCCGCTAAGTTCCATGGCTTGTTGGAGATTGCTTAAACTTTTATACCTGAAATGACCGATACGTGTCACCGAACATGAAAGTTCTTCCTAAATGTAGGTGCCAGTGTGCTTACCTAATATTAAACAGGGGAGACCCGGATTTTCCCTGGCCGGGACTTGCCGAAAGGTCTTTCACAGGAGAACAACTTTTCTGCCTGAGAAGATGAGTTCCTCGGTGGCTGTTGTTCTTAATGTAAAGCTTTGTCAGAGGTTTGCTGCTCTTGTCTCGTACGGTCGGTTCTTTTGTGGCAGCCGACGAACCACGACGTGTTCTCTTCTCAGCCTTTCCAGGTGAAACCATCTTTTTCCCGGGGATGGTCTCGATTGGGGGTGGTTCGGGTTTCTTGTCGTCTCCCGTGGACAACAGAGCTAAGTGTCCGGGCGTAGATATGGGGGAGATGGGTGGTGAAGAATTGGGTAATTCCTTAGAGGGTGTAGAAGATGGCTGACTCTCTGCCAATGGTGTTCGTACACTTTTTGGAAGTGGGGCGAATCCTCGGATATAGTCGTAGATCTGATCGATTTCATCATAGATTTGATCTAGTTCGTAGTCATCCGTGGGTGCTCCCGGTAGTCGGTTTTCGTCCCTGTGCGTGTAGCAGTGGCTTCGAGTGCCAAAGTTGGGATTGGCAGAGTCTGAAGAAGCGCTTCTACGTATGAAGTAGCCACCCTTAATGGGGGTAGCACTGTTCTCCGAAGACCGGCCTGATGATTTTGAGTCTCCAAGCTTACCGTCGAGGACTTGAATTCTGTCGGCGACGTCACCAACGAGACGTCCACATTTGTCGATGAGCCTCTGGAACTCCTTCAATCCTTTCAGTTGGTCGTCGTTTTTGGTCAGTTGAACTTTCAGTGGGGCTGCTAATGGGAGAGCTATTACGGAATTTATTTCTTTTTGCAGGGGCAAAGCAAACACGTGTTCCTCCTCAAAGGTTGACAGCAGTCTCAGTTCCGGAACAAAGTGATTTGGAGTTTTGAGTCCGCGGGGTAAAGACCCGTGAACCAGGCGAACGGTCATGGGCAAACGTTTACATAAGAGATTTCGCGCGGTGTGAACGCCGCTGATATTGTCCTCTTTGGCAATGGCACTGAATCGACCTCTTTGTTCGAGTCCGAGGAGAACTGTGTCACCTCGTGAATCCAAGCAACGGAGGTAACGGCCCTTAGCACCACCCAAGGTGGCTTCTCCAGCAAGGAGAAGAGTCTCTCCAACAGCTATGGTTCTGGCACCATCGGCCGTTATGTTTCCATCGTCTTCATACCTGGCAACGATGGCCCGTACAGGTTCCCGCACCAGACATCCAGCTTCGGGCCTTCTTCTGGCCAGTTCCGACACGCTTTCCATACATCTTACGGCCCTACCCTCCTCGCTTAGGATCTCGAAAAACCCTTCATATGTGTCTGGAATGGCCAATCTGGGTCCTACCCCTATAACCCGTCTACCTTCCTTGAGCTTCACGGCCTGAGCTACTATTTTCCTTCGCCTGCCTGCCGATACCAACAATGCGGTGCTCTGTAATCCTGGGCAAGGCAGTGATGGCACTCCTAGGCCTCCGTACTGGCCCTTGATGATTTTAACGACGGCTGGTAACCTGTTCTTCGTTACACATTCCCTCAGGTAGTGTCCGTCGTCCGACCATCGGGCTGCTGCAACTAAAATCTGCCCATCTGTGGCTGCCATTTTGAGTTGCAAATTCACCTTATCATCTGAAATAAAAAAGTTTCAACATTAGACGTGTACACAGAAACATCGACAATATACATGTCTGACTAAGCTTTCCCGAGTGTTGTCTCACGAACTCAGTTGTTTTGACTAATTCAACGCCTCCTATAAGTAATAATGCAGTAAAGTACAGAGATTTGAGTATGACTAAATAGAAAAAAACGTGAACAATAATTTAAAAAAGCTATTATGTAGAGAAAAAACAAATTCAATTGAATGCCACACGTTGCTGTCTTAATACCAATAATAACCGACAATAATAATAACAGAGTTCGTGATAATTATTATTGCTTCATTTTAATTGACGATTATTACTATTGAACGTCGGTAACAATGTTCGACAAGGTCTCACATGCCCTCAACAGTTGCACACACGCATGTTTATAACACAGATACACATGTATGTGATAGTATCCGCCCTGTTTAAGCACTACGTAAAATCAAAATAATTTACGTGAATTTTCCTTCAAAAAGTATTAACGATTCCAAATCGACCGTTGCACAATTTAATTAAATTGAACTCAGTTTAATTGAATGAGGTAAAATCATTGAATTTGTGGGCCGAAAAAAAGCCGACATGCCAAGGTCGGGTAGCCTGGGTAAAAACCCTGACCTCGTTAAGGAACTTATTTCCCGATACGGTTAAATCACCAACATTAACATCATCATCACCATCTTCATCATCGCTACGGTAATTGAAGCTGTTAGTAGTCAAAGAACTTTACAAAATTTTTAAGGCGTTTATGAAAGGTAAATTGTAACAAAACTGATAAAAGAAGATGGAGTGACAGCTTGTCATACAAAAGTTATCACGTAGATTCTATAGAAAGAACTTTAACTGTAAGGGGAAGCTTTGACAATTACTGACAAGTACTTTCAGAGTAACAGGAAAGTGAAAACAGTACAATAAGAACACACAAAATGGCTACGTCTTTCTAGAATTTTTAGTAAAATTTTCATTTTAATCAAAAAAGCTTATAAAAGAAACTGTCACACAGAGTTGTTGCAGGGAAGCCGAGAGATCCCCCGTGTGGTCCCCAGGTTAGAAGAGGACCGACCTAAACACTGGGAGTCGTAAGAAGCGACTGATGTGTCAACGGAGGCAGGGGTGCAAGAACGTTGGGGTTCTTCCTTGCACTCCAAGGATCAATCAGGGGGCAGGAGCCAGAGGTCGGTTTCTGCTCTCACCCAGCGGTTTCCCTTCGGGGAAAGCGGTAGAATTGCCATTCCATCCATGCCGGAGTCCACGAGAAGAGACCTCGGTCCTTTCGACAGGGTAACTTCTCGGAGAGGACGCAGCCAATACCTCACGGTAGTCTCCCTGGGTTTTTTAGTGGGTTCCAGTCACACAGTACTGGACACTTCGTCCCAACGGAGTCCTTTCTGCTTGGGCATTTTTCCTGGGTTATTATAAATTTACTTATACAACAAAAAGTAGAGTAAATGATATCATATTACATGGATTATGTCAATAGTTAAAACAGTATCACATGTGTGAGATTAATTAATAATAATAATTATATAAATCGATATCTCGATTGAGTTGTAATTTTAATTAATAATAATTTATTTTGAAAGGTCCTCCTAATTTCATCAATGTCCTCCAACTTGTCTTCCTTTCCACCTGCAACAATGTAATTTTCATTACAGTCCCATCATCAGTAATACTCATAAAGACAAATTACCCAGAGTTATCTGGGCAATCTTTTAGTCGAGTCTCCAGTGTGTCCGAAGGTTCGTTTCTTTGTTCGATTTTTCACAGGCAAAGGCCGTCATTTTGCATTACACACATAAACATAAACAATGGACACCCGACAAGTATTTAACGATTTTGGTGTCGTCGGCTACGCTTACTCATCGCCGCCATTATTATGGATAGGAGAACAACTATTGTTTCAGGTTGGCCTGCCCAAATTAGAACCTTTCTTTAACACTGAATTGCAAAGGAATTTCGACTTGAAAGCTTTCTGAATTTCGGATACAAAGCAGTCACTCCTTCTCATTAACCGGAACGTATTTTTATTGTTTTCTTCTAGACTGGGTCTTTGAACTTTCAACTGATTTTTAAGCATCCTCGTCATTACCTTTGATTGGGTTAAAGTTTCAGAGGCCATTATTTGCCGCATTTCATGACTGGCGATTTCAGTCAGAGTACATGTGCCCATAGATGTGTCTCTATTTGTCCATGCACGACTATTTTCAATTTTTATCTACTTACTAAAAATATGAAAAATGAATAACAAAGAAGCATTTCTGTTATAGGTGTAGAAACTTAAATTCGGATGACTTCCTGCGTCGGAATACATTGCTTCACAGTGGAATATTCTAGTGATTTCTCTGCATCTATATGTATAAGTGTGTGTGTGTGTGTGTGTGTGTGTGTTTCTCTGACAATAAAATTAGATACTGCAACGCTAACTAAAATAAATAATTAATGTGAACTCAGGTGAATTTAAAGTCCTTCAACCTCCCAAAATAAAAACTGGTTCGGATGTTGAGGCTCCGTTTGCCCATCATTTTTTCCGTCACGAAAATCATTCAATTTAAGTGGTTGAAATATACATCTATCTTGTGAGTAATTAAACTGATACCGCAGTCGGATTCATTTGCTTTGAATTAGATTTTACTATGACTATGAGTCTGACCCTCCGGGTCAGAAGAGGCTTTTCCAAAATCACATTAAATTACTCTTATTAGAGTAATTAAAGTTGTGCTCATCCTTTTTTTTTGGAAGAGGAACATCTTTAGATGCATTACAACGATTACATTTCTGCCCAAAATAGATAGATATTGCAGTTCGATGAAACACAGTGGTCGAGAAGATGGGCCGTCGCGTCAGCTCGACTGAAAAACAAATGACTGAATTATAGCATGTACTTGAAGCATGCTTATGCATGCTTATGCATGCTTCTTTACTCAACTATTCCTAAATTATTGACCCTTGAGAAATGCGTTTGCTAAAGAAAAACATGAGATAGAACATACTGACAAATCAAGAAGTAGAAATTTAGTCGACCACAATTTTTATTCTTTGATTGTTTTGTTACCGTGTTGTCTAAGTTATAGCATCAGTAAAATATAGTAACATTTCCTCTGTAATGTAGACAAAATTCAATGAGTGAAAGATTACCGAGAAGTTAAAAATTGTAACAACTATTATTAAAGAAACAAAGCACTTAAATATAAAATTCCTACTGTTAATAATATTAGTATTATGCCCACCTACAATCTTCAGTAATGCGTTAGCATTCAAAACGAGAAGGCAGTGAAATCAAAGTAACTTAATTAAATATAGGCATATGAAGACATTAAACGAGCTTAAATACCTGGATTTACAGGGCAGACGGATAGATATACCTAACCAGGTGCAGAAAACACCACGATTGCGCGCTTGTCAAATTAAACTAAGAAAATATTAGACGAATCAGTTGCGCTAATCACTTTTTTATCACACCAAATTATTACTCTAAAAGACAGAGTACCACAGATGAAGATTTAACACGGTTATCATAGAGTCTAATTAACATATGTGGCCATTAAAAAAGTGCAATACAAAACATTTGCTGGTGAGATGATGACATTAAAAAAAGAGGAATTATGTAAGAAATAGGAAATGCAAAGAATAGAAAAGTAGTAAAAAATTAAAGTACAAATTTTAAAAAAAGGACAAGAAATTAAATAAAAATAAGACATTTGACAATTCATCCTTTAGACGAATTCAGGAAAAGAATGGGTAAAAATCAATAGACTAAGTAATATAATTTATGTTCCGACTTAAATTTTTGTGTGATTCAGAGTCAAAAAATGTATTCCTACCCAGGTGCCTCCAGGAAAAAAAATAAAAAACAGGTAAAAAAAAAACAAGTCAGTGTATCTGTTTCAGAAACAAGGGAAATATCTACAAATGAAAGATCGTAGTGTTCACACTTAAGTCGCAGACATTCATAAACGTAACATGTATGAAATTTGTAACAAAATGCAAGAAATTCAAAAATGGGTATCCCACAAAAAGTCTAACAAGAACCTGAGTGTAAGGTTTCTATTTAAAATGAGTCACACAGATTTCCAGAAAAAACATGACTGACAAAGAACATTCAGATATTCGCCAATCGTTTTAATTTCGCAGTCAAACGAATCTATAAATACTTATTAAGTATCAATGGAATGAGTACTGGAACATAAGAAAGAAACGTACAACAGAAATTAATCCATTTGTCTGAATGCAGAAAAACTAGTGAACATGTTGATTAATATGTAAACAACTCAAGTGTGTTCACAAGTAATGAAGAATAGCAAAGAAGAAAAAAAAACAGTAAAGAAGATTAGTAACTAAAGTGGCTGGTTGTCGCAGTTTTTTTGTCCTACCGAGTTGTTTGCTTGTATCCCAATAGAACAACATGACGATGAAGGTCCACACTTGTAAACAAAACACAAAACTTGGTATATTTTACAATTCTAGTCCGTTGCATCGCCGTGACACGCGTTAACCGTACGACTACCTTCCGCGACTAACCTCCTACTAATTTCACCGGACAACCGAGGACCACTGACAACCTGCCGGACGGTACTACTCGTACCTGATTGATAAAACCCATTGCCATTCGTCCGAAGACGGAAGTGGAACTCAAGGTGTTCGCTCACCTGATGATACACAAAAACACACGAGGAAGATGGTTCTCTTTTACGTTTGTATGTATGTTTTTTTTCTTCTCCACATCATGTCTATTTATCTATTATTCATTATTAGAAACGACGCATGTGAACAGTCTGATGTACGCATTGGCAACTTTTCTCAATACATGCAACACGTCATGATGCGATCTCATAATAGTGATGTAATGAAATAAATATTTCAATCGATTCAATACATTATCACTTTGGAGAAAATTATGAAATCAATAATTAATGGGGCAAACTCGTCGGTGTAGACACTCATTAGGTGCAAAACTGTATGAATATATGAAAATCGGCTTACGTAACATCCGTCAGGAATTCAGCATGAAAAATACAAATAGTTGAATACAAAAAAATTAAGAGAAAGAGAAGAAATCAACAAGCAAAATTAGACCTGTCCAAAGTTCCAAATTGTAAATATGACATCATTTTACTAAGAATATGGTACAGTTATTAATAACAGATCCAAATTGGTATGTAAGATAAACGCTACGTAGAAGCAGGGGTGTAGATATGAACATTGAAAAATTAAAGATGTGAGATATGTAATTGTTTTGAAATTATTCGTATACCAGAAAAAGTTAAGGTGAAAAATATAGAAAAAAATGAGGAAATCCATGTTGAAACATGTTGAAGAAGATGTGAACTGAATATTTTCTAAACGGATTAATTGGAACTTATGTAGTCCACCTGGTAGGTGTAATTCTGACCACTGACTTCAACGAGATCTGATGCATCGCCACCACCAGTTCACTCTGAATTTTGCTGACTAACACCAACAGCTAACATTACAGTAAACTATTATTAAGTTCCCAGGTTAACAACCTACATGAATGGTTTAGAACATATCTTTATGTATGTCTATGAGCGACTCTTTTCGAACTCGATCTCCTTGATGCTTTTCACAAACTTTTTCAAATTCTGACTTTTGACAAGGTCGTTCCTTCCTAACGCCAGAAAATGTATTGCTCCTCCAGAAATGCTCCTCAAAGTGTTCTTTTTCCCTCTGAATTTAAATAACGTGGCGTCATAAAAATTATAATATTATAATATTATTTATTATATTAATTTTTAACGAGAGGAGGACTCTTGAAGAAGAATCATTCGTTGTAAGCGGAGTGCTCATCCGAATTTTTATATTTTTCGCCAAGGCAAACGGGATGGAAATTAAGAAACTAGATACAATATTTGTGGAGTTGGTTACAGGAAGAATCGGTACAAGACGTTGTTGCTAACAACTTAAAGAAAAGGATGAAAAGGCAGAGGAAGTTTACTGTAGAAAGATTTGACGCAGTACTTGGTGTGTAGTTGCCTGGTTTCTGGGTGCTGCTGGTCGGTTGCATTATTTTGTTAGGTCGGCTACCGAAAATTATAAAAAATAGAAAGAAGGTAAATATTTAGAGGGCCAGGGCAGGTGAATCTACAAGGAGATCCTGGAGTTTTGGGATGTTGAAATCAGTTGGACCAACCGGATATTAAACGAGATGAAAAGATAAAACGCCCGCTCCGAGGGAAGTTCGATCAAATTTCGATTATCAGAAGTTCAACTACTTTCCAAATAAAAACTCGTTAAAACGTTAAAATGTATACGTACCAAGAGAAATGATGCATCTGGTGATATAAGAAATTATGAAAACCAAGAACGTACAATAAAATTCGATTAGTATCAAATAAATAAATAAATCCTTCATTTGGAGGATTCACTGCCGGTGTTGATTGAGGCTGTGATCAACCAACGATAACCAACATTTCCTCAACTTGTTCTTCTGAATTAAACAACTTCACCGCTGCAAATAGTACCTGATGTCATTGCGTGGTTTGTCGTGTCCCTTACAACACATATTTCTATTATTATAATAATAGTATCATAACACAATATCATTTTCATACCCACGTCATTTCCCTTCAGCAGCTGGATTTGTACTGGTAAACAATTATACGCAAAAAATGGGTTCAACATCATAATGTTAAACCCAATCTTAATGGGACAGTAAGGGTTTTTATTTTATCAGAAGTTTATACATCATTGTATTTTTGGTATATGGTACCCAACGTATCTTTCAACGTAGTTAGTAAGCGAAGTATTGTCACGTGCGAAAACTGTACCGACACCAAGGAACGAAAACAAATAAGAAAATTGACCTTGTTGTCTTTAATGGTTCGAATCAAATCCGTTGGGTACCAGACTTAATTTAAAAGGTCATCCAGACGTAAAGCAACCGCCCTGGTGACCAGGCTACCAGGTACCAGGTAAGTGTTGGCCCAATTAATGATTTGTCATCCATTACATGCGAATAATAAATAATTACCTAACGTAGCGGTTCAGTTGGCACGAGGGGAGGTACCCATAAATGGATAGTACCAATAAAGTACCACTCTGGTACTCGTGTCGCTGGACAAATGAAAACCGCCATTTTTGTGACCTTAAATCTAACTGTGTCTCATCCAGGCACGAACCTACTGTGGTAACCAAATGCGAAAGGACATAATTGTAAGTTAGAAACATAAATATATAAAACAAAACCGGAATCCGGTTAAAACGTTCATTTCGCGTCACGTTTATTCTCGTTTTATCCAATTTAATCGGACGTCGTAGTACAACAAAAGTCTGCCAGACAATTCGTAAACAAAATCGGCCTAATCGTTGACCGTGAGATTACGACTGGGAAGCAAAGCGTCCGGAAGAGAAAAGTCGAGTGCAAAGGTCTAGAAGTTAAGGAACCTGACCGGTACCAGGTACTCCCAGAAAAAGAAGGAACATCTTGTACTCAACGGAAATAGATAAATTTGTTTAATTTTAACTTCCTCCTTTAATTTTTATGTTTTATTCATATTTTACCTAAATTGCCGTTCTAATTTACGTTTATATGACTATTCATAACAAATTTGTACTAAACCTATTTATACTTCAATATTTACTTGTATGTATTGATTATTATTCTTAGTTTTATTATTTGTCTCCATATTTTCTCTATGTAAATGAGCGTACCCGTTCAAATAGTCTCAAACTGAAAAAAATTTTTCATAGATTTTATTGTCTTTTCGATACTGACCGATGCTATGGAAAATGATTGGTGGCAATAGATGGTAAATATTAAACAGGTTTCAAGGAGGCAGGTTTCAGGTATAAATATGAATTCAAAGGTGCTGGCAGGAACTTTGACTTTGGCCTTGTAGTTGTAGCACCCGGTAGCACGTCAAAGCTTTTTCTCTCTCACCGACCTAAACAACCACAGACCCCAGTCCCTTGATCTCTGTTAGACCAGATTAGTGATTTATTCAGATTATACAATCTCGATTTCGGTCAGATTGATTTTATGTAACTTGATTTCGAGAGAGAAATAAATGATACGCCTTTGCATAATAAGACACGCCGACATTAAGGATTTCACGGTCGAACGGGACCGATCGTCGAGTGATTTACAACTGTGTCAATCGTTTTGATTTTTGTACAGAATTTGCTGAAATGTACAAAATAAGCAATTAAAATTGAAAGAGATGAGTGTGGCCTAAGAGGAGAGAGACAGGAAACACGTGAACATACTTTGGTATTTGAGTAAGGTCGCAGAAATATAACCATAATTTTTGCCTATTTGGACTAGAATTAAGGAGTGAACCAAAATTAGTTTTGTAAGTAAAGGAAAATAAACTAAAAGTAGAGGTAAAAGAAAATTGTTCTCTTTGTAGGGGTAGTTAACTATAACCAGACTAAACTTTTAAGCTAAACAAAGAGCATAAATAATAATTTATCAGTGCAACCGTATAAGATATTTCAATATTATTAAATATTGAAAATGCGATGTATACGTGGACGTCAAATGTGACTGTACTATGTCATACATTTGACTACTTAAAAAAGGCAAAGTAAATTATGTTTCGTTCCTGTCCTCTAAGTTTCCTGTCATACAGTCACACATTCTTTCTAATTTACTTACTACAACTAGATAATGTCTTACAAAATAATCAGTAATTTATAAACAATATATAAACCTTTGTACTCTAAAGAAATCTAACACTCACAAAAAACCCCTTTCCTATGTTCCATTATTATTTATACGAAATAAATGTGACACAATGTGTCACACAATTATTCTATTTTTATCTAGCAGTCTTGGTCTGAATGAAGCTATAACTATCCTGATATGGGCCTGTTAATCGGTCGTACTCTTACCAACACCATTGTTTACACACTTAACACTGTTGATTGTCTGGTTATGTAACAATACCTTCGGTTAGTGTGTTTTGTAATTATTGTACTCATTGTTAGGCATGCTTTAAAAAAACAACGTAGACATGAAGGAAGCAGCATTTAAAAAAACAGATTTTGTTCTGTAGATTTTTTTCTTTTTTGTAGTACAACACAATTAACTTACACCGATTGTACAATGTACATGAAATTATGTCAATGTAAATTCTAAAAATAGTCCACTAATCAATTTCAAATTATACTCAAGGGAGAATCGGCGTTTTCAATGTAAAGACAGAATTAGAGTTAATAGCTGAAAAGAGCCTTCTCGAATGCTAATTTGTTTCTATATAAACGTGAATAAATGATTGACTGTCAGGATGACGGGAGTTCCGTTATGGTCGGCTTCGGGTAGCACGAGACAATTTCCAGGTAAGCCGGATAACGGTCTCTCGCACAAGTACCAACAGCATCGAGTCACCGAGTGAGCGTAATAATAGATTAGGGAGGACTATGGCTGAAGAAAGAAAAATAGAATAGTCTATGACGGAAGATGGAAATCCGCACGAGAAAAATATAAAAATTAATAGTTAATCTCGTTTCCGTTATACCGTTAACTCGGAGTAACCATAATAATAGACAACGGGTTAAACGGTTGAAATGCTATTTCTGCCCTTTTTTCGTCAACATCGTCTCTCTCTTTCCCTCTATAACAGTCATTAACATCGAGATGGCCCTAGGAGAAAGAAACTCTTCGGTTGGTTCCCTTGACCTCCGACCAGGGTCAGCACAGAAATATAACAGAATGGATACCTGGCTGGAGGGGCAAAAACCGTCAGGAATGTCAAAACTGTTGTAACTGCACTTTGAACCAACCGAAGAAGTTCTCTCGTGAATGAGTAACGCTACAAAGAATTTACTTGAAACGACCGTGGCCGAATTAAATAACAAAAACCGATGGAAATGAATGTGTCGAGAAAAGGTTGACAAATAAAAACCAAAGTTACATCAACCTGACTGACCTAAAGATGCTCACATGGACCGTTTGAGTTTATTGTTTTCCCTTGCCATTGTTCTCCCTTCACCCGTTCCAAGTAATTAAAGCCCTCAAATAACAATGGCAATGACTCGCCTTTCAATTAATGCTATGTAGACCAACCACCTCTACTTATGCGTCTAATAATGTCTGTTTCCATAGGTAAATATTAGAAGACAGCAGACTTTTCAAGTTTAGATTTTGAATCTTTGGAAGGCAGTCACCGACTGAGATGAGATGAAAGAATAAGATTGACGAACTACTATGAGAAGTCGGTTTAATTTTGACTACAAGTACACATATATTATTTAGTTGTAGTTCTACATCCAAGTAGAGAATGAGTGTGAACTAAATAAATGAAATTAATACAAACTGATTACTTTGAAATTTATTAAGCAGTACTCTGTGGCAAATCTGAAATTCTACTACAACACATGTAAATCGTTTTAACCGTAAAGAAAAGTTAGCGTAGGACTTTGAATGCCCGCCAGATGAAACTCATACATCAAACTATTCTATAAAATCCACTCCTGTAATTTTAAACGATTGTACTGGTTGCCATTGTACACTTACTTTTGACAGTTGCCCATAAATGACTGATTATTTTACGTTGTATTGCCTATACAAGTCACACGTGTTCCATAAAATTTTTTATTACATTCCTTTCTTGAATTGCATAATATTTTTAGGTAGATTATTGAGGAATAATCATGGTTCCATGTGTACTGATTTGATATGAACATCTTGTACTGTTAACCTCGTTAAGATCATCGCCTCATGATTATTAAATTATTTTACAGTAGGAAACGATTGCCTTATAAATGTAACAGTAATAATTCCAAAGTAACAGTACTCTATTGTGATATTTAATATTTACTTTTACATCGCTTTCTGTTTTAAATATTCTCAGAAATCATGTCATTGTGTTGCCATGTATTTGAAAAAGTGCATGAATAGAAGGAAAAAGTTAAAACTGCAAACAAATAGAAGAAAATGTAAAAATCCGAAGCCACCAGGGGTTTGAGGGAAAAGAAATCAAATTGAAGAATGCAGTTGAATAAAATTCAGGTAGGCTCACCTGTGATTTACGGATGTGTAAATTAGATTCAGATACCATGTAAATTTAACTTTAAAAAGGTTTTTTTCCATTTTAAGATGAGACTTCATTCATTGTCTGAAATATTCAACCAGAATCTGTTCGGATGCTAATTTAGATTAATTAGTGAAAGTTGGTACCTGTGCCACCTTTTATACTTTTTTATATTAATTAATTGCCATTCAATGAGATGATACCACCATAAACTGAGAAAACTAGTAATTGTACCCGTATCTGAGCATAAATACCCGTACTAAAGTGTTCACTGCTGCGCTTCCTATCACTGTGATTTTGTATGACATGCAAACATACGGTGTGATAATTTGTTAGTATACCTCAAGCAGTCATGATGTGTGCTCATTCAGGTGTAACTGTAAAAAGGAAACGTGGGCTCCACATAAGAGGTATTTAAAAAACTAGTAGTAACTATAAGTATCAGTTTTAGGACAGTAGAAATTGTAAGCTGCGGTAAGTCTGTTAAAAAAAATACCAAATGTCAGATATTTTCAACTTACCTTATTTATTTAATAAGTTTCTTGCTTAGAAGAGAATACATTCAAAGTCCTGAAACAAGAAAATTCAACATTTTAGGAATTTATTTAGAATGAGGTTTATTTTTTCAAGATTTGCCGAATTTACAAGATTTATTTAAAAACTGATTCATTTTAAAACTGTAGTAGTGCAAAATATAATGTTTGTTTGGAAGGCAACGAACAAAAAATGAACATGTGATCTTTCCTTTGTACGACAGAATGAGTTACAATTTTGTTTACTAGTTTTGCCTGAGTCACTGTGTTCGCAATTTGGAAGAGCAAATACCACTAGTAAGGTGAAATTTGCGTTCCAAAAATCCAGGTTCGGTTATTTAAATATTTTTTATTTATAATTATCTTTGTGAGGCGTCAAACACTTGCAAATTAGTTTTTTCTTAAAATGAATTTTGGTATTGAGCGTGTAGGCTTCATCTATTAGTCATAGAAGAGATCTACGTTGCTTAAACTCAGTGTGCAGTCATTCAGGCGAACGCCTAAGGTGATACCTGACAAGGTAGTGTCCCTGGAGGTCCAGGGCTGTGGTTTTTTTTGTCGCATACAATTTGGTATTGACAATTACAGATAATTTCAATTCAGAAGAAAAGAGTAAATAAGTTTTCACTAGTTTTTGTTCCAGGTGGTCGATGAGTCAATTCTTCCACCTCTTTTTTAACCATTTTGGGTAGGTCCTGAATCATGATTTGAATTCTTCTGCTTGCGTTTTAATCCCACGAGTGTTTATGAACTTGACATTGGATCGACACCAATGGAGGACAATCGAAATTATGTAAAATTAAAATTGCCAATGTCAATACTGTTTTGAACAGAAAATACCACAACCAGGAAAGATGGAAAATTTCAAAACATTCAAGAAAGATATACGTAATTTAACAAAGAATTAATCTTTGGGTATAAAACGTGCAATATATTTATGTATACATATACGTAATATTTTACGTATATAATTTAAATGTTTTACTCATTAAAAAAATATGTATTTTTGAAATTTATTAAATACTTGAGATTTACAATTGTGGAAAGTGTGGATAAGTTATGAAGTGTAGAGCGTTAACTCAAAAACAGCAATCATGTGAGTAATCATGGAAAGATCAAACTTTAGAGGGAAACCTAAATAAGCATGGAAGAGGGTTGAATTTTCTCAGGAACACAAGGTCATTCAACTACTACAAAAAACAATCAAAAAATTATACTTCACCGCTATTGTCTAAAAGAAAGCGATACAACGAATGTCGCACAATGTGTTAATGTATAAGTAATGAATGCTACACAAAATGAATAATTAAATAAAACTCATTGCTTGACAATTTTAAATTTTAAGACAAATTTAAAGAGAAACTCTGATACTTTAAAGATGATTATAAAACCGTAAAATCACTTGACTCTTATGACAATAAATGAAACAAAAAACCAAATTATGTTTGACCCAAAAATTAAAAGTCACATGAAGACCTTTACGAATTTGACATTTTTGTGCTCGAAATGAACAGAAAAGAAGACAAAAGATCAGACACAGGAATGTTAATCAAACGCTATTGGCTACTGTTGGAAATAAATAAAACGTAAACAAATTAATTTCAGAGTAAAATACTTAATAATACAAATAATTAATAAATAGGAAACAAAAATCACTATAAAAAATTAAAATAATAAATCTGTAAAATTTCCATTAATACACCGACCAACCTTTCGTACAACTCAGGGCCATACATTCTGCATGTTGATTTATGTCAAGTTTTATTAAATTTATGTGGTACAAAAGAACTAATTTTTCATTTTACTACAATTGTAATACCATCTTGCCAGTTAAATCAAAAAATCATCAGATTTCAGAGAAAAGGGCCAGGAAAGGCTGAGGCTACAGTTAGTTTTCTGCTTGCTATTGCTTCAATTACACTAGCCGAAGACGAAGAAGAATCAAGGGAAAGAAACCTTGAAACTGTTCAATTACGTTTCACTCCTCACCTTCCAAAGTAACAGAAACTAAAAAAAACTAAAACTAAATGTCATCCGCGAACAAGGCCGCAGACCAAAATTATACGAAAGAATTAGTTTATAAAATTAGGTTGTAAACTTTTGTGAGTTGCTTCAGAAAACGGTCATCGGACTTGAGCAACAATAGCAGGCAAAACAGATGTGATTGAGTCGATTGAAGAAGAAATTAAATGGCAGACAAGGTAAATGGAGTCCATCAAGAGGAAACCTAAAGGGCAGTCACCGTGAAGGTTTCACGCGAACTGGAAGACCAAGAAGAAGAAGAAGAAGAAAATGGCCGTTTCACACATGTTGATTTCGACTATCAAAATGTTTCACCGATACCTGTAAAGGATTGTATTGGTACAAACGATTAGGCAATTGTGGGAAATATCAGAAAGGCGATGATAAATGGTTGCCAGGTACTAGAAATCGTTTAATTAGAGAGACACAATCAATCAAAACCTACATAATCGACCTTTCGGTTTTATCCGGTTGATTTTATTCGTCCGTAAAGAAATCCGTTACTACAAAACCTATGTAATGTAGTCTTGCTTCTCGACAAGGAGAAGAAGACAAATATGTGCTGTAATTTGTAAAACTTTCTCAGCTTTTGTGTGTGTACCTAAATAAGTAATAATATGAAGACCTAAATGTTTATTTTGTTCAGAGTAATACCGTTGAAAAGAAGCTGGTGATAATGTTTTGATGTTTGCCTTCACCTCTTGTTCAGTCATCTTGGCGAAGTACACAAAGTCTAAGCAAAATTTGATTTTCATCACGAGGAATATCATTCCATGTTAAAAGTTCTTAATTTACTGGCCTATTTAACTACTAGGAATGCCAAGCTGGTGGTCAAATCTCACAACTTAATAAATTAATTAGAAATTTTCTAGGTACCTTAATTTGACTTTGAATTTCTGTTCCGTTCTAAAACGAGTTTTGAAAACATTGACCTTTTTATTGTCATTCTCCGTCACCACAGATATTACTGATTAATCATTAATAAATATTAACAAAGGTAACATCAATCACTCGCCAGGTACGCTCCAATCTGTAACATGAACGCGAGAATAAATTACAAAGTATTTGTAATCATTTTATGTAAACAAATGACGAATTTTTTAGCAGCGACAATGCACAGAATAAATGACAACTCCCGCTGTTTTAATGCAAAAATAAGACAACCAAAGTGCAATTAAGTTAATCAGGACAAAAGACTACCTACAGAAATAACATAGTGAATTGCATATACATTTATAAGTTTTAATTAATTACAAAAATAAATAAAGTAGTGGCTATAGGGTCTCACATTGAAATTCGATCGAAAGTGGAAAATAAGTAGAAGAAAAATTGTTACTAAACGCTTGCTACAAAAACATTAATTGTTTCTTTCATAAATATTATTAGTTTTATTAATTCATTATAAAGATTAATAATAAAATATTGATAGTAGCCCGACGAGAGTTGCCCGCAGAGTGAAAATAAATTACAAATTGTTTCAATATGAACAGGGTTCTTTGCCACACCCAAACACCCAATACTACGTCAGAGGTAACCTGATATTATTTCAATAAAATACCTGATTAATAACAGTTATTAATCACTTCAATAAAATGAAATCAATAATATTAGAAATTTGCGAAATTAAAACTGAAGACACGCACCTGCTTTTAGCGAATCAAACAGTATCCTTAGCGCAATATTTTAACAAATAAGACTTTGAATGTTTAGAGTACTTTTATAAATAAAAGATAAATAAATACGTAAAAATTAATCAAAGTCACAGTGTCACAGCCGGCCACCAACTGAAAGTAAAAATTCAAACACACGACGACGAGATTTCATAAGAATTGTATGTTTACATCATTTATTATTTCAAATCATCCCTTCTGGGAAATGAAGAATGTTACTTAAAATAGAATTGCAATAAAATATATATAAATAAATAAATGAGTTAATGAAATGGTGAAGTTAAAAGTTAAAATTCATGAAATCGTTTATGTTTTTCCACGAAGAGACTTCTGATGGACGCCAATTTCCAGTTTTTCATTTGTCCAGTCCTTCAAACAGATCGTTTGACACGTCAGTACCTGGACAACCAGAATTTCAATCTCGTCGTTTAGAAAAAGAATAGAAATGAAAAATTCGTGACTGAACAAGTCTTTTAAGGAAAATAAATAAAATTATATTAGATATTTGTATTAATCTTTTAGAAATGCCAAATGACAGACCATAAGCTCTAACTAGTAAAAATAGTTAAATTTAAAAGTCTAGTTACTTAATGAAGAAGTTTCCTATTCATTGGACTACGAAGGTTACATAAAATCTATTAAAATTTATTTTGTAATGATATTATTTGCTAAAAAGTTATACTGTTAAGCACAGAATACATTTATATATATCTTATACAGTATAAGTTTCTTAATTTAATAGGCATTTCGTATACTGCTAACGGGAGAATCAAATATTTCGCCTGATTTTGCTGGCATCTCTTCGGTTTTTCTGTTGCCTGAGGATGTCAAGTCAATTTCTGCTTTTACGATCCTTCATTGAATACCAAATTTTGCTTTCCAGTATATTCCAAAGAAACCTCGAGGTATCACTGCACTCTCACTTAAAAGTCATTAGATGAGACTGTCACTGAGACGCGAATTCAACTTGAAATTGACCTTGCTAATTTTTAAATTTAAATCTTTTTTTACATGGAAACCTGGTTGAATCATCACTTACATAATTCGGGTTTTTAAGTTGGAAAAAGTGGAAAGTTTTGAATATAAATAAAACCGGTGAGCTTTCAGGTATAGTGAAAAATCTTTATAAATTGGACATATTAAATCACAATTTATTTTATATTCTCTGGTTGGAACTACAAAAATTAAAATTATATTTTAATCTTTAAATGCCCCTTTGATATCCGCCCACTGCAGTATCGCCTCTTTAAGGTGTCTTGTGAGGACAACCAACAAAATCATTTTACATAACAAACAACTCGCTTTCCATTCAGACACACATACACACACAAAGTTTTTGGGGTGTGCTGCAATAAAAGTAAAATGCAAAACCACTACCACTGTGGGTGGTTAAAACTTTATTTTTTTGCTTCTTGTGCTTTGGTTTGCCTTTTTGACAAGATGGCGCCTGAGTCACTTTGTGATATCTCTAAATGTCTTCCTTGTAACAATTACACATTAATGCTTCCTCTTTGGATAAAACAAAAATCAATTTTTCTTCTCAACCGTCTTTCTCGCGTAATGTTCACTTGTTCACATGCATATTACTTAACTAGTCCTACTTACTTGACTGATAAAAGTCTGACAATGTCGATTGCATTTTTCATGCCAATATATGAGAACAATTTACAATTTTCTCTTATTCTTGCAGGGGAGATCCAAAATTTGCTACAGCACAGTCTTTAATACTATTTAATGAGTAAAAAAATTCTTTTCCACTCAGTTATTTTCTATTCATCGTAAAATTAATTGATCCGAACAAATCGTTTAAAATAATGAACATATTTGACCACAATAAATAATAGTTTAAGTTAGAAGAAACTGCTTTCCAAATTCATCAGTTCAATGAGTTCGAGTGAAACTCCAGGAACCTGCTGTATTCCCTTGAAAACTTACTGATTAACAATAGATAAGGTTCAAACCAAGAGGTACTCAAGTCATTCCTGTGATTGATAATTCTTGCAGGTCTTCGCCAGGCACGAGAACGGTTCCGGATAGTTTTAAATAATAGTCACAAGGTCTAACTATGCGTCACAGCGCTAATGATTCTATTGTATTGTATTTTTTATATATAAAAATATTGAACCTTTTCTATCTGGTTGGTCATCTTCTCTTTCTTATCTTCTAAGCTCTTTGTGCGGATGATGAATGTCTACTTCTACTCGTGGCAAGTTACCAAATGTGTCGATGCCCGGAAAACCCGCGATGACTAAACAAAAACTAAAGAAAACAATGGATTTATTATTTTCAAAATGGCCGTATGTAAAGTTGTGAAAGTGTAAAATGTTCCTTTGAAACCTAATCTTTTTCAAATTGTTTTCAAAAGGCCACATCAGCACTTCTGTAAATTCTTCACACTTTCCGTCCATTCGTACTCAATATAAAACTCATAATATGAAATATATTGTTCAACTGGTGTCAACATAATATACTTTTAAATCCGGCAACAAATATAACTATTTCACATTATGTCGTTCTAGTAATATTTTATTTCATTTATATAATTTATGACTGTAGTTAATATCTAGTATATGTCTCTGAACAACACAAATTAGTATCTCTTGATGCTCAATAAAAAAATACCCGAGAGCGAAAGGTGTACCTCCTGCACAAGAACTTAAATTTAGTTTTAATTTTTCACTCCTCGAGTATTATTATGCTCGAAGCACCTTTCACCCGACTACAATTCTACTCAGCTTATCAGTTTATAAGGTATTAAGGAAACTACAAGTATAGTTACGAAAAAGTTAATAGATAATAGTCTGTTTAAATTATTGAATTTGAGCGACTTTGAATCTGGAGAACTAGAAAATTAGAAAAACTTTCATTTGATAGTATTCAGATACTGAGAGAGGAGCATAATGGCTGCATAAGTTTCATAAAAATTAGTTAAAATAACTTTCAACGTACTATTTTAAACGTAGTTTAATTCAGAACAAAAACTTCTGGTACTTCAATAAGTTCAAACTTATTGTAGTATAAATCTGTAGTAACAGAAGAAGAAAAACACACCACACATGAATGGTCTACAAAAATTGGCCTACTACAACGATCGATACTTAAATGAATACAATGCGAATTGTAAAAAATTATATCAAACAGTAGTTTAATTTGTTACGGAGTGCATGAATGAGAGTGGTGCACTTCAGTCAGACTCTCTCTAAGTAGTCAGTTTCCCTACAGACAAGGAATGTTGCAGGAAACCAATTTTAACGATTATCAAGTGTGAAAATTAGAACAAGTTTTCAGTTTTGCGAATCTTTACGCGTACCTGACATGAGATTCAAGTAAAACGTTTTAGTACACAAAAATTTCGGATACGACAAATTTTGTTTGCAGTTAGTGAATTCTTCAATAGCAAATGATCGTGGCACCCACCTTGTCAAACTTCATTTCAGAATTTTTATTTACCGTAACCTCAAACATTAGGTAACGATTTTACGTAGATGTCACTACAATTTATGTTTATGTGAATTCTGTTACAAATAATCTAATAATAATCATTACAAAAAACAATTACAACCAGGAAATATAATTTATTAAGAAACACGGTCTACGATTTTTCTTTTTAAGAAACGATTTTTTAAATTATGGATATACGGAAACCTAAATTTGCAGAAGAGAAAGACTGAACTTGATGACGAATCAAATGAAAAGACAAAACATATTAAAGTATTCATACTAATCAACACCATTAATAAAAATTACATTTCTGGTGAACTTCAGGTTGTCCTGTCTAGGGCAACAATAGAACTTTCTGGCAATTCAGTAAGCTACAAAGGTCCTCGTATCACTCAGTAGCCACCAAATGACCTCGCAGTAGCTACCAAACAAGGATACCTAGATATTACGGTAACTTTTTCATATAACGCACCATTCAGGAGGTACTTAATAAAAAAGGTACTCATTTGCCTTTGACACTCGCCGCCTTCTGAGCAAAGTCACGGGCCAGAAAGCCCCCCATGGGTGCCTCCGAGTATTTGCCCTGTCTCAGTCAAGTTCACGTGAAAGACAACTACTTTGCTTTCATTGCAGTTATTTATTGAGGGCGGAAACCTGTACCGTTAACTATTAAATGGGTCATCCAAATCACAAACTTTAATCTGACACAAATTTTAAGTCGCGTTTCTTGCCCACTCTACAGGTTCACTCCGATACAGTCGGGTGCCTCCATTGACAATGCACGATTTTTTCAGCGCGCCATTCAGGTACTGAGGTACTCCGTAGTAGACCGTTCACAGGTTCGTCTGCCAAAAAATGCGCAGGAGAAATTCAACTTCAATTGCACAACACAATGTTTAAATGTCCATGAAAGATTTCCTCATCGGATCCTATTAAAAATGTATTTGTGGAGAAATGAAAAAAAAGTGATTTAAATTAAATTTAATTACAAGGAGAAATTTTTTAAATGAGGAAAATTTGATACACTCGACTAGTACAAAAAATACGAAACTATGTTCAAAAGAATAGAAAATGTTAGACATAAAGTATCACAAAAGTAACAATATTGCTTGGTCTGTACCGTGTTCGGAGTATTGAACTATCAGTGAAAGACTTAACTGATTAGAGCGCAACTGGAATTAGGGTTAGAAACAAATATTCAACTAATTCAATTAAAATTATATAAATTAATATGTTTCGCCAATCGTTTCTTCTATTCAAAGAAGACACTGTGTCTGCTTCAGGAGACAAAAGCAAGACAAAAACTAAAAAAAAATAGTTTAGTTTGTTATACGATTTATCTTTCGAAGCACGCAATATGAGGGGACTCATCATGTAACAAACTAACATTGCTTCCGGAGAAATAAATTATAATTTAATTTTCTCATGCAAAAAAAAATATTTCTTAAAAGGTAAATCATCATTTTAAATGAAATTACTGCGGCCCTTCTATTCTGTTGTTACGATGTCTCATCATGAGAATCGGAGTGTGGAGATTTTTATGTTTTTATTATTTGTTGCTATTAATATTTTTAGAGAGCTCTGAGTTGATTAGAACAATTGTCAACTACCGGCATGGAAATGTTCCCACAAATTATTCAATCAATTATTGGCTGGCATGCCATTGGTTCAACATGCAAAAGCAAAGAAGTAAAAGAGATGTAAAGTACAAAAGTCATGAAGGCTTTACTCAAAATAAAATGAGGAAGAAAAATTAATCTATGAAACGCCATCAGAGGATAATTCAAGGATATATATATATATATAAAATATGGAGTAAGGAGAATCAAAACAATGTTATACCTACAAAGTTAAGTTAGAGAAGGATATAAATAGTAGTGAGCAAATAATAAGAAATACGCGAGGAACACAGAATAATGTAACGTATATAAACAATAGATGAATAAATGTGTGTGTGTTTGATACAGAGAGAGAGAGAGAAAAAGTGGCAAAATAGACAAAGGCCAATTATAAAAATGACAATAAAGGAAAAATAAAGTGAATGGCAGACACTACAGCTGAAAAGTTAGTTTGCTACAATAAAACTTTACGTATTGAACTGAACGTAAAATACCTTAAAAAATAGATATTTATGAGGTATATAACACGTCAGGAACATTACAAATTTGTTAACGGGAAAGTGAAGTACCTGAGAGAAAACAAAACGATTAAGCAATGGAGCGAGTAGCAACCCACCGGGTAGTACTCGTGGGAATTCACTGGGTGCACAGCTCGGCACCCACAAGGGCAAATTAAATAGAAAACAATTCATTTCTTCACTCTCACTTGGGTCACACCTTGATTACAATAGTAAACGAATAATTTGGGTCACTTATGGTGAATTTCTCTCTCTGTTTCCATCTTCCTTTTCACGGTCATTTCGGCCTACCTCGAGTGTAGGCCCATGTGTAACCCACGAGTACCCGACCTGTCAGAGACAATGCCGCAGAACACCCAAACTAAACGGAGTCACCACAATACCACAATAGATCTCCCTCTCTTGCAGGTACGTTTCAAATATAGAAACAATTAATTCGGAGTACGACTTATGTAACTCTTTTATTTTGGCATATCAAACGAGGTTTTGTGCTGAAAGGGAAAGTCCCACGTGTTCCATGGAGGAGTATCCCGGGGGCCGATGGGCCTCATACCTGACACGTATGGTTTTTTCTGTTTCAGTTAAAAAAAAACTGTCACTTGTTTTCCAATTTACTTTTCTATTCGGTTTGATGATTTTTCACTTAAGTAGCGGTTGTTTGAGAAAACGTTTCATGTTTTCCTTATGTTCTTAAGATCTTACCTGAAATTATTATGAACCTTTTTCGTAAGTTTTACAACGTCGCTACATTCGAGGATTACGTTGTGGCAAGAAATAAATTTCAAATCCTTCTGTTTCTCCACATTTCAATGTTTTCACAGATAAGTTATTCAGGAATTTTATAGCACAATCATGTGGTGCGAAATCCTTGGTTTTGACTAAGAAACAGAAATTGTAAACTATAATAAAGCATTTGTGTATATTTTTCTGAATTTAAAATCTACAACCCTCAGTGTCAGAGGGGTAGCCTTTCGCACCTAGGGCACCTTTCAAAAGGTTAATTTCATTCATGCTCAAGTCAGAAAAATTTCCAGTAAAAAATCAATGAAACAAATGAAATAGTTATATCATGCTCTCTAACTTTAGGTAAGAAAGAAGAACATAAATATTACATTGAAGAACAGCAACAGCTCAGAAGTACGGAAATATTTTGAATTTAACTTTACGCATTGCCGTTAAAAAGTGACATTACGAAAGACAAAGTTAACAAAACATAAAATCGGCCATAAAATTGTCACAGGAACATGAAAGAAGAAAGCGTCGGAAGAAATTAACAGACGATATCAAACAGTCTTTTATGTCTTTGTCTGTGGTAGAAATAAATTTCGGGTCAAAATAATAAAACCAAGTGACGTGACACGAAGTGTAACGAAGCAAAGACAACGAAAAGAGAGAGAGACATTTTCAGATTTTATAAAATGTGTACGGGAGGGAAGTTAGCAGAATTGGTCAAAGGCAGTCTGCCAGAGCAAGGGAAGATAACTGGGAGGACGCAGAGAGTGAATAACGTGGGGAATGCAGGTAGTACCTGATGACAAGTCACCGAGCACCGAGCACCTTTGGGGGCAACGCCTGAGGGGTGAGCAGACGGGCAACGGTCCTGCCAAAATACCTGGTGGGAGAGTCCTCGTCCTCCTTTCTATTTCTTTATTTTGGGCAGCCCCAGAGACCCCCTGCGACACAACGGAACGACCAAAATTCTGCTAAAGGCCACTTTGAACAAAAAATATTTCGAAACTATTGTTTCTATGAGAAATTTCGTACCAGGCACATTGTTAAGATGTGGGGGCTTTCCGTTCCGTTTCAGGTACGTTTCCGAGTATTCATTTACTTGTCCAAATATCCTCAGTCTAACCTAAATATCCCTGACAACATTCCTTTTTGACTTTTATATATTACATATTTTCATGTTTCTCTATTTTGTTTCCAATTAGTTTAATTATTTCTCTAATTTTTAATATCTCAATAATTAATCATAAAATTAATTAAATATAACAGATACATCTGTCTATTTCTGTGTTTTAGTCCTCATTTTTTATGCACTTTTCTACTTATTCTACTGTTCTTTATTCTTTATTTAAATTGTCTTTTATATTTTGCAGACTCAAAACGAATTGTCAGAAATTCAACGAATTCCAAAAACGAAAGTGGTGAACCTGTGACCAAGTTGGAATCAAACGTGGCCCTTTGGATTACTGTCCTTTTTGAATTTTTTGGCACTTCAAATTTCTTTCGATCTGACATTTCTCATTTTTCATAATCCTATTTCTGGTTCGTAGGTTTCAAAGTCTCAGGGGACTTGCGTGACATTTTGCTGTCCGTGATATTTACTCAAAGTAGAATTTTCCAGCCCTTTCTACCTCATCCAGCCAACTCTCTCTCTCTCCCACAAAGGCAAATTCTACTTCAGCTTTAATGCCAAAAAAAAGTTTTCCAAGTAGAGTTTTCTTAATTTCAACCATGCGCCGTCTGTTTGTTTCGCTGCTCCTTAATATTCTTGTTGGGTTTATTCTCTTCGTGCCATCATTTCCCTTCCCCTGCAATACTGTGATAGCCCAATTTTTATTTAACGATACGAAATCTCACCTGTAGGTTGTTGCGAGGAACAAATAACAAAAAGCCTTTCTCTGATGAATTGTCAATTCAATCAGATGGTCAATGAATAAGATATCCATAATTAAAAGTCATAAAAATGAAACACAAAAGCACAGCACGGACATCATAAAGTTAACTTAAATCTTTATGAGGGTGTTCAATAGGAGACAATAAACTCTGGCAGTTAACAACAATGAGTAATGGGCATGTGCGCCTGCAAAATTACTCTTACGCCCTTGGAAACGGGTACTTGTGACCGCGGAGTACCCATGATGTCATTCCCATTTGTGGGTCTCCCTCCCGTCAATTATGCCCAAATCAATTATGCCGATGGTTTAACTACCTAGTCATTATAATTTCGCATAAATAATTTTTTACGTATAGAAAAAAATAAAACACGCCAGATGCGATAATCATAGATTTTAAAGGTACCTTCCATTACTCGTCATCCCCGAGGTACCCGCGGCTATTTGCCCAACTCATGACTCGCCTTTTATTGTTTTCCAGAATTTTCTTAATCGTACCCTCAAATTAGTGACCAAAGAAAAAAAGAAGTAACAACAAAAATGCGTGCTTTACACTAAAAATTTGCGGTGGATCAAGTAAATGTTTGCCTCGGTACCCGATGGGCTACAAAAAGATTTAAAAGATGCTTCCAGCGACGTCCACACAGCGAGAAAAATCAAACATTTTGAGTGCAGTGCTCAGAAATTACAGTTTCTCGGTTTAACAGAAATAAAAGGGACTGATTTGGAGGAAAGCGGGCGACTACAAAATCAACAAAAATACGAGGATGCTGAGAAAAGGTCCCACCCAAAAGGTTGTCTAACGGTCATTAATGTCTATTTGATTTTATATTAGGCCGGCGTGATCGATTGAAAATGTCCTTCTTCACGTGTGACATTACCAGGTACGATTTGGAGAAAATTAACGGAAGTAGTCGGATGCTAGGCAGCAAATACTCAAATTTTCAAAGCTTCAAAGAGGGCCCACTCCGGTTGTGTTGGACACCGAGTGCATTAAATTAATGGTTGTTTTGTCATTGCCGCGAACCTTCGATTTGTCTTTTCCCTTTTTTCCTCCTCCCTAGACAAATAGACCAAACACCTTTAATTAAACATTTTAATCAGAAGCCACCCATGCAACACGAAACTAAGAGCATGCATAGCTTGAGCTCATTAGTGTTTGACACGCATCACAAAAACATTTTGAGATTAATTAAAAAATAACAAGATAATTAAATAAAGACACATAATGTAAATGAAAAATAGTCAAATAACTTTGTAAAAAACAAGCGAAACCATTCTGTCCAATATTGAAAAACCTAGTACGTAAAATACCGACTATTTTACATAATTTTATTTAGTATTGTGCCTAAATTACAATTTCACTGTCAATTAGAATTATATTCAGGTATAACTTAATGATACACTACAATAGTATTGCCAATAGTAATGTGGTAGAGTAGTCATCCATGTAAAAGTTGGCACCAACCAGCGGTCGCACTACACAGTATTTAACACCAAGCACTTGGTGCTTTTCCGTGTAGCAATACATAAATTAATAAGTATTTCAATAGAAATTGAATAACTGTACGTAAATAACATGGTTCGCAAGAAAACACTTGAACGTTACTCAATCGATGGCAAAAAGTGAAAAAAAGGCCCAGGCACTCGGTTCGGATACACGCAACGGAGCACCGTAAATAAGAATAAAATAAAATAAATGAATCAGGGTTTCTAAATTCAAATAATATTTATTAATAAATCGATTTGTGCAATCGAGCTGAGCAAATCTGCCAGCCTTGCACGAACCCATGCAGATACAATCGGACCTGAGCCTGAACCTGCCGCACGAGCCTCTGGCAGTTGCCTCCTGTCGGCAGATTTCAATTAGATTTATTTTAAGTTTAAAAGTCGTGATTTATGAGGCCTCAGATTACGTATGTATTTATTTAATAAGTTGCAGATAAAAATTCTTTTTCAGAAAGTCACCAATAGTATTTATTTAATCATTTAAAGGATGAAATAATAGTTTTAACACATTAAAAGTGTGTGGATGTAATGAGACATCAAATTAATCGACAACTTACTTAATAATTTTGCAATCTTTCAAAGAAATCGCGTAGACTAAATAATTGGCAACGACACGATTGCGATGACACGATTAATAATTACAATAAGAATAATTGGATAATGGCAAAATAAAAAATTAATAATAAAATAACTTCAGATATATTTCAATGATAATTTATAGACGAAACGTTATAGATAACGGTATTGGTTTCTTAATTTTTTACTCAAATTAATAAATATTAATAATGGCGTACTATTAGTGTCAGGTAAATGTAGTCAGCGAAAGATTGTAGTGTTCGATCACTTTCCATTCAATGTAAGTTAATAAATTTGCAATTTCAATAAGTAACGTTCATTAATAAGTATCATATATTTAAGTTGATTGTTCCAATAAGAAATTCATGCTGTTTTTTGAATTTTTTCCACTTTTCTTCTCACTTTCATTCCTTTGGGTTTGTCCTTGTTCATTTCTAGGTCTGTTGATTTCTTTCACGCTGATCTTTAATTAATAGGGAATAGTTGACCGCTATGGTCAATTCTACGATCGGTTACGAGAAGCATGTGAAAATCCAAAAGACGAAATAAATATTTCTTAAGAGTGTCCGTGTGTGTGTGTGTGTGTGTGTGTGTGTGTGTAGAGAGAGAAAGAAACACTAAAAAGTAATAATATTAATGATGATTACTATCATTGCTCTTGCATTTACAACTCATAATACCTGAAATGAAAAAACGGATTTCGATTTAACGTCCATGGCCTGAGCGTGCAGTTCTGATCATTTAGCTTTCTATGTTAATGGATTCACCAAAGTCTCGTTTCTCTTTGGTTCAGCTGAAGGCCCACCTTGTGCCAACATCAAATTAATTCGTTTCAGTTGTGGATCAGTTCACCAAATGCCAGTTTTCAGATCAATTTGCTGTTGTGACTAAATATATTTCAACCAATAAGTCAAGTCAAAAAGAAAAGAATTTATAGTGTTGTTACACTGAGTATCGGTACTTTTAATTTTGTCCACAGTAACCTTCTCTCAATCTTTTTAGTTTAGTTCCCCTAACTTTATTTTTTCGTAACTTTTTGATGTCTTACATGAAAATTACCTCAAAAAATTTTTTTACTCCATGAATTGAATAATCGTTTTATTGAGAACTGCGTGAAGAAATTAATCAGTTTAAAAACAAAATGAATTCTTTTTGTCCTTTTGTTCTACCATACATGGGCGACCTTATCCGACCAGATTTCGTACAAAAGGACAAATACAAAAATAAAATACAGTTTTCTAGAATCCCTTGACGAATCAGGCACAAGAACATACCTTCGAGTCACAGCACGGGGGCAGTTAATTTGACTTTTTTCCTTCGCTTAGAGAATATTTTTCAAGAGATGCTCTCACTTTAAAGGAAGAGCTCTGCTTATGTTCTATGAGCACCTCGACACAAGTCATCATAAAAAACCTAAAAGAATAAAGATGGCACAGAGGCATTGACCTGGAGGCCGCTTCCTGAAGGACGACACGCCTTTATGATTTTTGCTCTGAAAACATTAAAACGTCAAAACGTGCACGTCTAATCGTTTGTATCGTACCTGACTCTGAATACCTGAAAGTCTGCAATTGCCTCCGTGTGTACCTAAATGTGTGTCTGCCTCCAGATGGCCAACTTCCTTTTTCCGCGACTAATTTTCATTTTTTTTTACTCTTTGCTCGCATTCACAGATGTAATTTCGGGACATTCTCACTGGCTATCGTTTTTAGGTAGAAACAGGAAGCCATGACACTTTTATTTTGCTCTGAATTTCAATTTAAATGTTTCTTTTGGTCATTCTACTTCCAACTTTTAAATTCCATTGACTTTTCACCAGAAGAGCATTACGTCTAATTAAATCATTTCGTTAAATTAATTTATATTTATAAATCTGTACATTTTAGCTCAACTAAACTTATTCTTCATCGACTAACGTAACCCGGTAAATACTTTTCGTAGAAACAACTCCACCAAATTCCCACAATGCTAAATTAAGCTGGAAAGAATAATTGCATAATGCAGCTTAAAATTATATTACACACTGTCAAGGGTTTTGTCGCGTTCTGTACGTTATTTCTGTAAGCATAATTTCTCATATTCTCGCTTTTCTACTTTACAGTAAAACCAAATAAAAACATATTTTGTTTTACTTCTTTCACTGATTAAATGAAGATATTTAAAAAAATCAATCAAATGACGTATGCATTCGTCCCTATAATTGGACCTTTGTAACACTATTAATTTAAGTTCTTAGAGATAATCTTCGATTCTTTTCGTTAGCAGGTTTTATTAATTGAAATTTTTATACGACCCTGAATCAAAGTTTTTTTACTTTACTTATAAATTGAATAAATAGAGAAAAATGGTGTTACCACGGTGTTACCATGGGTTTAATTAACTTTTAATAACGTCTGAAGTTTGCATATTCATTTTGCTTTCGGTAATCTGATGGTCGATGGCAGTGACTTCTTATTTACTTAAACATAATTTAATTTATTTTTGGGGATCCGCTGTGAAACTTGCTTCATATACAAGAATGTAATAAAATAGTCAGTTGAAACAGTGCATAGGTTCAGTCAAGAACTTATTTTAATTATATTAATAAGGATTTTTTTAGTTATCGCTTGTTTGTAGGTGTTGAGCAAAATCATCACGCACCACTCATTGAATTTGACTTCTGTTGACATGTCTGAATTTTAAAGTTTCTTCACTCTTTTTACGATTTTATTTCAATGTGTAAATCACCAATGAATGCTGTTATTGTTATTTCACATTATTAATTCCCGCATTTTGAAACAACGTACATAATTCTACATTGCGTCCTTGTTTTTATGTTTCCTTCCATAAAATAAAAGTTTTGTAGAATTTAAGTTGAGCTCAGCTTGTTGTATTGTTTGCTGACGCAGAAACTATTTTTGTTTGATATGTTGAATATAAATTTCCAGGTGATTGTATTGTATCAGACCTGAATCGCGTGTCTATCAGTCTTTATTAAAAGCCTCGTTTGTCAGGCGGTTCCGGGGACACGCCCTTTGTACAAATGTATGAGAAGAAGAAAAGGACAAACCAGGAGGAAAGGGGCTCATCACACGAGAGGCCTAGGGGGAGGGCCAATTTTCAACCTCCCTGATTTTGCTATGGAGGATATATATTTTTTGACTTTTCAAATTAAGTAAAAATAAGTTGGTCAAATTGAATGGAAGGCGTTAGCAAGGTTTTGCAATATCCAAAGAAAACGAATTGAAAAAAAACATTGCGTGTCACACGATGTGACAGTCTCCTTCCACGACCGTTTTAAACATTTTCCTGTTTCTTTAGTCAATCTTCCTCCACCCTTTTGTAAGGATTGGTACTGTTACTTTGGTGTCTCACCGGTCGAACAGGACTACATATTTTGTTTTCTAAATACTTCTTTACCTTCTGTCTGTCTCTCTCTCTCTCTGTATATGGTTTCTTTTATATTATTTTCGATGTGTTGCAGCACTGTGGTTGCGGTGTTCCTCATGCCTAACTTCGTTTATTATCGGTTTCGTACTTATGGAATAAATATAATGAACCCTTAAAAATACTTAGCACTATTAACTTGACACTGATAGAGAAGACATATAGTGAAGAGACAGAGAATCTAAAATGCATGAGAATTCAACGAGTCGTTGACCATGACGATGGTTGCCCGGATGGCAAAGACCCGAGGAAGCGTTGGTCCTCCTTGGCCATCCATCCCGCAAAACAAAACGGACCAATTTGTGGTGAAACTGATTTTGGTAGAAAAAAAGATGGAATTTAGACAGAAACCAGACGGTTCTAATCGTCGTAATCAACATCAACATCACGAATGCAGTGATGAGTGACCTTACATTTTGTACATTTTTGAACTTTTCGAAATGGAAAAAAGGAAAAACGTTTCATCTTTCATGGAGGAATGCTGCGGATGTTTTCTTTGTCTTTTTAACCTGATTATTAACAACTACTTTGTCTTAATTATTTCAAATTAAACAAACCAACAATAGGAGCAACAAAAAATGAGAGTTCGGGGGCCGCAATTTTCCAGGCGGATTTTACGGCCAATTAAAATCAAAATTGGTGGGAGGAAACAGCCTTAAGGACTTGAAAAAAAACTTTGTTAAGCTACAGGCTCTCTAATTTTGTAAAAAAAAAAAATAATTTTAGGTGTAATTTTAATATTTGCATTTTTGGAAAGTCCACGAACAACCATTTCTGTTTTTTTTTTGTACGGCCAACAAAACCATCTGCCATTAACTTAATCAAATACTGATGCTTAACTGCGCTTAAATTTGGCCCATTACAAGGAAACTCCTCTTTTCCATTAAATTTGATTCTTCGAAGAACAACATAAATCCAAAAAGATTAGTCTACGAAAATGAAAAGCAACAAAAGTTTACATTAAAGGAGTAGCAAGATCAATTATATAAGAAAAGATGTAAAAAAACTACAAGACATTACATCAAAACGTTTTGGGCATAAATGTCCGGTTCGACCGACGACAAAAATTATTGAAACCAACTTTTTAACCAATTTCTTTGATTCTCCACGGAATTTGATTAACTATTTTCGGCATTACAACTCACAAAAGAAAAAACAAAAAATTGAACTGTTGGCGCAATGACCGTAAGATGAGAAAAAAATAAAATAAAATGTAAAGTATGAATAAGAGTTGCGGTCGGTGGAAGACAATAACGAAGAAAATGGATTAGCTCGGGCTGGAGGCTTTTTGGGATACGAAAAACCGAAAGCAAACAAATTACAATAATAAATAACGTATACACAAAGGAACTGGAGGCCTTAATGGGCCTAAGTGGAACAGAATTCCATCTGAGGATGCACGTGTCTCAGGGCTGGCCGAGACACGGCTAGCCAACCAACTCGGTTATAACGATAATGAACAAACCGTTTGATTAATGGGCCCAGGATGGTTCTTCCTTCGGTCCATAACTCACCGTCTGGAAAAGTCATCCTGTGACGGCATTGACAAGACGTGAAGGGGAGAGGAGCAATGTTCTACAAGAAACCTAGAGGTACAAGTTAAGTACCCCAGTCAGCGCTGGCAAATACTCACAGAACTTCGAGTAAGAATATTATTAAAAAAAATAAGTACTTAATAACCCCGTAATTTCTATGGAGAATTATTTTAGTAATAAATAAGAAAGCCATCGTCACTTTTTTCTGTAAGAAAACCTCACGAGCAGACTCGCTGCGCACACACAAGAAAATTTGTGTTTTCAACCGGTAGGAAGGAACCTGTCAGGTTCTTCAGGTAGTACCTGAGAACCTGTTGACTGCCAATTACAGGCTTTAACTTATACTCGCGAGAGATTTCAGCTACCGTGCAATTGCTGTGTCTGATAAAATACGATTTTATCTGACTAGTTGGTAGCTCACACCAAAGAATGTCGTAATGAGACAGTCCCACAAAGAAAAAGGAATAATGGATGGTTCAAACTGTGAGGAAGGTATGCAAATAGATAAGGGAGGTAGACGAAGGTAATAAACTTTTTTAAAATTGCTTTCAACATGAAATGGTCGGCTCATTCCGTGCCTTGTCGGAAACATATGAAGTACTCACGCAGAATTACCCTTGAAACATGATATGTTAGTGATTCAAAACAGCACTACAAAGAAAAAAGAAAAAAAAGAAAGGAACAACCCAAGAAAATCAATGAAAAGAATAAGAAGATCACAGAACATTTATAAACAAGAAATAGAAAAGAATCATATTCTGAAAATGGACTTGTCATTACGACTGCTAACACCAGATACATATAAATTTCTATATATACTTTCTCGTATGTGTCCAGTGGCAGTTGAAGGTCCTGGGCAGTCAGGTTCTGCGTCATTAAATAAAGGTACTTTCCAACTGCTAAATGATAATTCATTCCGGTAAACGATGAGCCTGAAAGATAGTTTATCTGGCCTTAATTAGCAAGGAAAGTGATTTGGTAGTTTGAGAGGGCGCACGGAAGGACCCAAGAGACCCCAGGTGAAAATCGTAACACTCAATTTGAGTTGCTTTGATCGCGGAAGCTGTTTTACACTTCACAATGTAACAGCACAATGATAATATAATACGACTGCATGCTGTGGCTATGCTGCCGAAGGCGGGTCCACGGCCGGGTGGGTCTTTGTTACCCAGGTACCCGGGACCAGTAGTACCCAGGACAGTTCCGCTCACTTTCTCCTTTTCTCCCGGGAAATAAGGAGTTTAATAAATGTTCGTGACTTTAAGTGTGATTAGCCATTTGCTAGTTGTAAATGATCTTGTTCAACAAAGCGTAATAATAAGTCACTCACTTATTTTCATGCTCTCAGGCTAAGGCAGTTAAATGAGGAACTTACAATACAAATTCACATCGTGTGATTGTGCAATTTATCAACTATTTTTTACTTACTGACTGTAGTAGCTTCAAGCATTTACATAATGTTATTAAAGTTGCGATTCGAAGCATCAGCCGGTAATTTCACACAGTTTTTCTTATAATTTTTTCTCTTGTACCTTCCCTCCTCTCTTCTACTCTCGAAATGAAACGCTCACTTTTCAAGTAGTCTGATTCTTGGTGTAAGTTTAGGTAGCCAAGGTACATTTTTACCTTCAATATCATAGTCTTCGTATTTTGCGTAACAACCGAGAATAAATATAATTTATAATGAGTAATAACTTTAAGTTTAATTTCAATATAATTGAAACTGTTATGTTTCATATGTCGCAGTTATTTATACTATTTATGACTTTTTATTCATTTATTTTATTAATTTACTTTTCTGTTCGTTAAGGATCATCAAGAAGTGCCAGAAAGATTTAATTTGAATGTGTCGGTTAATTTGAATTTGGTTTCTTACTGTTTCTTTTTATTTTTTCTTTCTGTATTAGTACTATTGAACAGTACTATTGTTTTATGGGAAATACATATAGCTGGAAATAGTAAGGTAAAGTTTAGCAAGTTGAAAAATTTTCATTAAAACAATTTACCTATTTTTATTTTTACTCAAATAGTAAAACTATAGATTATCTATAAATAGATAATAAATTCCGTACACTGCGCAATTAAATTTTTGAGTAACAATTTCTATGCATGAAGAAAATCAAAGCAACTCACCGTTCCATCATGTTCTGCATTCTTGTCACTTCTTGTCGCGTCTCGTCTCGTCTCGTCTGCAACAAACACCTGAAACAACCACAAAAATCATTGTTAAAAAAACTGATCCGTAGTTTTAAATGAACGGCAGAAGAAGAATAGCATTTGTAGAAACCATTCAAATAGAATTAAAACTGTACCAGGAGGAGAGGAGAACTCAAACAAAAATAAAAACACACAAGGAAACCGAGAAAGTTCTGGAACAAACTGGCTGGCAAGGACCTTCTCGTTCCCTCAGCCAATAAAAGGAATCAAATTAAATTTCAATTGAATTTAACATGCGAATTAATTTAAAAAAATAAAACGAATTGCTCTTTCTAAATGACCGTGTTACCTGCCCACCTGCTGTTTCATCATTATTTTTTGGTTGTTTCACGTGAATTTCTCAAATTGAATTCTTGTGAGCATCAAACTATTCATTAAAAGTCAATTTTTGACTTTTGAACTGTCACGACTTGACGTGAACTTTTTGAACTTTTCAATTCGAAGTTCAACGTGAGCGACAAAAGTTCATCAACTGTTTTATTTTACGTTTAATATTTAACTTTAAGGTCAATAATAGATAAAAACTTGTTACAAATATAGATAAATAGAAAAACAACAGGATAAATAAATTATACTTAATTGTTTTGCACTTCTCCTCACAAATGATGAAGCGAAACGAAAATAATACAATTTGTAATTATACAATGTTGGTTACATAATATATCCGAACATAAAAAAGGGAAAATAAATAGAACCCATAAAATTAATATTTAACTTCGCGTGCCTCCAAATTTTTGTTTCCTTTCATTCATCCATCGTTACAAGCGAAATTCCTCTCCTTACGGTGCCACTAAGTTGAGCCTCGACAGACCCAAAGACACACGTCTAGTTCGTCCAGTTCAACTACAAATCACAGCTGTGGAGTGACCATAAGAAATTGTGGTGTTGCAATGCCATTTAATTTTTATTTTATCATTAGATCTTTTGATCTCTCTCTCTCTTTCTTCTTCTAATGCACACTTCGCTAAAAATCTCTTGATGTGGATTATTCTATACCTTAGATTTACCTTAAATTTGTCTTTTAAATCTTACCTTTAAAAGTATCTTTAAAAAAAAGTGTCTTTGAAATCTTTACCTTAAATTTGTGTGCGTGCAAATAGATTTGGAAGCGAGCGAGACGAAAACGAGTCAGAAGTCCATCGATGGAAGAAAAAAATTTCCAAATTACCTCTTGTAATTACATTTCATTATTATTATTATTATTATTATTATTATTATTATTATTATTATTATTATATTTTCTAATGTTGTGTAACGGGAGAAATAAGGGAATCTGCCAAATCACACTTGAGTTTATGGTTTTGCGTCCGTCTTGATGTTTCACAAAAAAACTGGTTGTTTTCGTGACACCCAAGGTGCCTTTCAACTGAGTCAACTTCCTAAAAGTCTAAGATCATTTAGAGCAATGTCGGAATCGTCATTAGTAAATTTCGCATATTTGTCTTCCTCATATAAAATTAAGGGAAAGTAAAAGAAAATGAAAAGTGAGTTTTAGATGAACAATGTGGTGAGCAACCAGCTGCGAAGCGAACTTTACGATTTGCTCCTCGAATATTACTGTTTTAGATCAGTCGTTTCAGGTACAATACGACTATTATACCTCGTCAAACATGGGAAAGTGCTAATGACAACAACAAAGCCGAAATTCCTACAAAGAATTGTCATTTCAGGTATGCAGGACACAAACCAGAAGAAATGGGTTCCTCCACCTTCCTGTCGTTCTAATTTCCGCTGTTCAGACCAGGAATATATAAATATAAATTCAACAATGAGAAACATGCCAGTAGGAGGAGTTGCAACAGTTAACCACATCGTACCTGAGCCTGAAAACTCATGTCCCACGTATGAATAATTCATAGAACGCATCAAAGGGAACAAAGAATGGCATCCGAGGCTGGCTGACTTCTCAAATGAATGACAATGACGCCCGGCCTAAATGTCTGAAAACAATGAGAAGCCGTCGTCGGGGCCCAAAATTAGGCACTCGGTGGTGGAGGATTCTAGGTGGTTACCTGGGAGGTCCCCGTAGAACAGGTTTTCTTCCCTGTTGGAGGAGGCCAACGACAGTGTCAACAGACGGACCCAAAGGTAGCCAGGCGTAAACGATTTATGAAGCAGGACCGTTTGATTTATTGTCCTTATCATTTTGACATTATCCAGGTATCCGCCAGGTATCAGGCCTTAACGGTCGACTTGCGTAGGTTACGTAATGCGACAATGTTATTTTAATGACTAATGTTTTTCGTTGTTCATTTTTAAAAAGTAAATTGTCACTTTTTGAGTGATTCACGGCTCATTTCATTGCTCCATTGTTCTATTTAAATATATTAATTAATTAATATCTTAACATTTATGAATTCTGGACATTCAACTACTTAACTTCCCTTTCTTTTTTTCTTTTTGTTCGTTCCTTCTTGGGCCGAAAAGAAAGGTTTTGCGTAACGTTTTGTAAGCGTACCGAAGTCTATTTTTCATATATTTTTTTTTAATTTTGTCCTAAAGTGTTTCTTGTACCGGAAATAAGCAAAACAAACTACGGTGAGTATAAATTAGATTATAAATTTCCATTGCTGTTACTGGAGTAGATGAATGGCATTTCTCTGACAGGACATTAAGTTTTCTCAATTAGTTATCATCCGCCCTCAGTCCTATTAATTATATTCGTTGATGACAATATAAACGTCAATTCAATCGAACGGAAATCTGATTTACCGTCGACACCCAACAAAGTTCGACAGGTGTGAAGTTCAATCAACGCAAATGAAAATGATGTTGTGTTTGTTGTATCCTTCATTTGGACTTTGTTTGTTGTTCATCTATTTGTTTAAATACAAACTGTTTCGCGTTTGTTTCGTTAGCTTCCGACCATACAAAACCAGCAGTGTCCTACGACCGTGTTGAGCCAACCCAAAAAATTGAAATTTTCTCATACCATTTTGGTATGATTCACTTTCTTATTCCTCACCGTTCTAAACTTTCTACAAATTGTGAACATTTTAATTTTGTGCTTGATTTAATGCAAAATAGAAAGAAGAATATTTGTCAAGATAATTTCCTTTCTCAATTGGATGTAGCCTGTCGGCTTTTTAATTTCGTTATCATTTAATTCATTTCATTTAGTAAACATCAGCCATGTTTTGAGTCAAAGTTATACTAAATAAGTGTATCGTAAGACATTAAGAAATTCGGTAAACACGAACACGTTTGTGCTTATTTATAAGAATACGGTTACCACATCTCAGGAATTTTAGTACTTGTCACTGTGTATTAACTTTTTTTCGTTCACTTTTTATGCGTTCGTTTATTGCAAATGTTTCTTGAGGAATGGTGCCAAATGAGTTTCACACGCCACTAGTGTTGACTCTCTTTTGTGCAACGCACTCCATACATCATCAACATTCAGAATGTCAGTTGCCCATTACAAGGACAATATGAACACGATGGTCGCAGCCATGGAATCGCATCTAAACAAGTCAATCAGTCACGGGACTTGGTACAATTTAAATAACTTCTACGTAACTAGAAGAAATAGTTTTTTAATTAAAATCTTGTAGGAAGTACAACGTGAGAGAAGGAGGAGTCGAGCTCAAGGCGTCAGTGTACACCTCAATTAGATTTTGGAATGTCAGCTCTATAAATTAGCAGTGATACCTGGACTCAGCCAAACATGGACGACTAATATGTATTTACTGTGATGTTCAAGGCGGACGACATTTTCCTCTTTTATTTTATCGTTCGCAACTTCTAAGAAAGGAATGACCGGTCATCAGACGGTTTACCATTTTAATTCTTTTATCCATCGGTCTGTTTTACGTTTCGGCCAAATTGAGAATTTCTAAAATAGAATTAATGTAAAAATGATAACCGAGAAGCAAGTGTCAGTGACCGGTTTGAACTCTCCTCGAGTGTCAGACGTTTCGTCATTGACATGTAAAAACTATCCGCAGACTTTTTGCTATTTCTTTTTTCTTTGGTTAAAATTTAAATATCCTTTATTAAAAATTAATTATTTCACTTTATACCGGGAAATTTGTACAATTGCAATACTAATCGAGCAAAAATGAAATACGACAATGTTTAAACGAAAACACACCGACTGGAATAACAAGTACTAGTCAATGAGGAAAACACATCTCACTGCAGATGAAGAAGAGTAAAAGAAAAAAGTGCGTAGAAAAGTACAAGAATGCTTATGAATGAATATCTGGTACAACATGAACATGAAACGAGGGTACCTGTAGAGAACAAATTAAGAGTAATAAAAAAAGAATTATTACATTTCATTTTGCAGGTATATGCAGTCTGCTTTACTGCTGTTCAACGCAGAAGACATTGTGTGAAAATAATAAATAAAAATTTCATAGAAAGAAATATAAAATTTAAAGTGTTACAAATGTTTAGAAAATGAAAAACGGATGCAAAGGAAATAGATAAATAAAATAAATAAATAAGGAAAATAGGAAATAGGAAATAAAAAAGATAAGTGAGAAAAGGAAAGTGTAAGTTCAGAATTAAAAGTATTTATGCATAGGAAGCAAACAAGGTGAAAACCTGAGGGATTAACCAGCGTCTCAAGATCATCTGCCACATCTTAATTTTACATTAATGTAAACAGTTACCTGGAACGGTATCTATTAATACCTAGTGACTGACGTTTTAACAGTGTCCTTTCAACCGAACCCTCCACGCAGAAATACCTTTAAAAATTGCATTTGCAAAGATCATAAAATGGAAGATCTCTTTGGAAACAACAAACGATAGAAGTTTAAAGTCAACATTCCTCTGAATGCCAAAAAAATTTATTATCCATTCAAGCACCCGGTATCTTGCGTTTTATTACCTACATCTTATATGAGTAATTTTTTCTGAATCACACGATTAGTGTTTGTTTCAGCTTGCTGAAGAGCAAGGACGATGATCCTTCTGGTTTTGCTGATGGTTTTCGTGTCTCCATTACGAAATATTGGTGATTGGTGCTGCAGCCTTCGATGTATTTCATTAATTTGCACACTTGTCCTTCTCGTTCTTTCTGTCGATTATCATGAAGAAAAGTCTGAGTGTTGTAGCTTACGTCAGTCAAAGAAAAGTTTTCTTCTTTTTTTTACCACGGATGCAATTTTTTGCTGCAATTTACTGCAAATTCGGTTCTTTCAAACAATTCACTTCCCGTTTGAGAACAGTTGCTTTTTCTTTGTTCGTCCAGATGAATTGTGACTTAATTAGTGGGCGAGGTAGACAAACGTCCGAATCGGCATGGACTTTTTATTAAATGAGAAGCGGTCCGATAGAAAACAATCGAACACATCTATTTGTTAATGACAAAGTGTTAAAAAGTGAAGTGTCTGAGTATGTAATTACCACTGTAATAAAATTCCTGTTTGTTCTGCGCCTCTGAAAACGCAAACAATCGGATGGCACAACAAAGGATAACGGTACAAAACAATATTGATGATAATAATAAAGGAAAATGTTATTTCCATTAATGGGAGAGTCCCGTTTAAGAGGAGGGAAATTTTTGTATTCAACAATGGATCGAACATGGCAATAGATCGAACTGATCGATTGACCCAACACTTCATTGATTTGTATGTGTAGCAGTCTGTCCGTTATTTTCCATCACTTTATACATTCCTTCTCTTTTCTGCTGCATTTCCTTTTGTTTGATTCTCCTGCCAGAATGAATTAACCGCCGTGTAATTTTCATCTGTTCACTTTTATACAGAAATAACTCAAATGTGCAATTATTAAACAAAATTATGGTTGAATTAGATAAACTGAGCAAAGTCAGGGATGTTCGACAAAAAATGAGTTTAATAAAACAAGTGACGTCTACATGTGAATTGTTTTTCTTAAAGATCGATTACTGAATTGTTGTTTATAAGTTCCCTTAATGGTTAATATTGAAGTCTTTTAAAGTCTTTGAAATTTAAATTTTTATATTTTCATCAGTACTTTCCTCCATTGCCTTTTGTATAACTTCGATATTCAAAAGTAACTTCAAGTCCAATTTCTTGAGTTATTTTCACTTAAAAATGAGAAATAGTTTCATTAAAAGACTTTAAGCAGGAAATTACGTGGGAACTTAAATAATTTGATTCTTGCGAAGCAATGAGACAAAATGAGAGAGAGAAAAGAGCAAACAAACGGAGGAACAAATGCTTCTGCACGAAATGAAAAGAAACATGCAATTACTGATGTTGCAAAAGACCATATGAGAACTAACGGGTGAATGAGAAAGGAAAATGAAAAATTGAAGTGAAATGTAGTTAAAAAACAAGAGTAAAAATAATAATGGTAAAATAGGGGAAAACCAAATCAAAAAGAGATTAATATGTGCTAAATAGCATGATATTTTGCTATTGTATTAATGGAATTAGACCGGGAAGAGCGGAGGGTGTTGGAAGTAAAAGAAGAGGAGAAAATGGCCAAAAGAACGCGAGTAACAGAAGACCGAAGTGAAAGGAAAAAATACGGGAATGTAAATTCCCAAACCAAATGAAAGTGATTCAAAATTAACATGAACGAAGGGAGGCAAAACCTTTGAATTGAAATAAAATCATCCAACGGTCTCACCTTAAGATCAGCGAAAGACAGAAAGTGCCCAATGATTAAATGCACGTGTTGCTGCGCATAGCAGAAAATGTGCCAAAGTCGTTACTGGACGAGAAATATGAAAGACAAATGCACGCTACCACTTTGTCACATTTGGGACGTTAAACAAATCAATTGATTAGTAGAAATGTATTGTTATGTTATAAATACAAGATACAGTTTTAGGTACGGTAACAAAGTCCAAGAGCCGAAGATCGTTGCTTCTCCGCTGTATTACAACTGAAAACCCCCAACTTTCCCCAAAGCTTCTTAACCAGAAAACATAATTTCAACGTCTTGTGGATGATCCCATTCAGACGTCAGAGAAGCAAAGGCTTGACGGCTTGCCAGCCATTGCGGGTCATTAACTGCACAGGTTCGTTCATACATTATTTTTTTCATTGCCATCTTTTTTGTCCCTCTACCGATCTTCACTACTGGTAAATTATAATTCGAGGCATTCGCATGGCATGATGTCCTTGAGTGACGTTGATGGTTTCCCATCCCACGTGGCGAAATTTTACGGAAGTTGAAATGATTTTGTGAGGAAGAAGAAAATGGGACGCTGCGGATGGTTGCCCGTAAGGAAACTTACAAGTTTCGTGTTTGTCTATTTTTTTCGACTACCGTTCGACTTCTACAGTGTAATATTATTTCAGTCACATTAACTTCAATTCATCTTTTTTTGAATGTTTTTTTTTCAGGACTAACAACACAAGATACATATACATCATATTTGAACAAATGATGAAATTATCGATGAGTACAGTTCTGTCGATGACCTCTGAGGACATACAAAGGTACTACCTTTCGGCTTGACTTTTTTTCTAATTTTGTCAATAAGGCAGTAAAAGTTCTTTTGTGGTCGGCCTTTGTCCTCTTTCGATCAACTTCTCTGACACTTTCGTCAGGAAATTTGAGTTTTGCACACGTTAGTGCCTCGTCAGGTGTTTGACTTCACCACGACATCGATGCACCGCATTGGCATGAGCCTAAGACTTTGCAAAACCTGTCATGTCCCGTTTATAGATTATCAAACATGGCGGGTAATCTTTTTCTTTATCAGGTTCCACTTCTCTGACCGACCGGAAATTTGTCAAACAGTCCTGGGAAGCAGGCTCTCAAACTGCCAGGTTCTCAGCGAATATCAAGAAGTAATAGCCGGCCGTCAACTGGCCGCTATCGTCGAAGCAGTCATCAAAATGAAATAGATTACTTGTCCAGTTTTCTTTCCCAGGACTTGAACGTGGAAAAAGAGTAGAAATGGCGAAGGACAAACGATAATAAATAAAATGATGTTTAGGTGCTTGAATGAATGTGGAAGACACAGTCGTGTCTATAATAAATATTCCTAACTAACGGTATCCGGTTAATTAACTGTAATTTCACTTGCGGTCGGTTGAGCTTCCGTTTATTACGATGACACTGACTGGTTACGGACTTCTAATATCGCTATATACAATTTTGATAACCCTTAATTTGTTCAAAGAAAATTTTATTTCAAAAAATAAATTATTTGAGGTAACCAAATATTTAACTCTGATTCACCTGCTATTTTTTCTTTACAAATTGTCTGCATTTCTATTTGTTCTGTAAATAAATATTTGTGGGGTTACGTAAGCAATATTTCCATATTTGCGTTAACTTTTATAAATTGTCAATCGTGTTTATAATTTGTATAATTAAAATACTTATAGTTAATCATGTTTCATCAACGTTTTTATTACAATCAAAGTCATGGATTTACTCCTCAGCATTTTCTCTAACATTAAAAAAACCAATACAACGAGAAAATTAAGAAAGTACCCAAAATAAATAAATAAGTCTAGCAGTAATATTCTTCATAAATAAAGCACATTTCCAATAATTATCCTTAATTAAAGAACTGCCAACACTTTTAACAATTTCAAATGGAAAAATTTGCCCTTTAAAGCACAAGGCTGAATGTGAAACGTCCTGGAAAATCCAGACCTACGACATTAAAAAAACCTACTTTGTTATTACTTCAAGGATTCTCTTACAGGAAATTAAAATCATTACAAATTAAATTATACCGTTACTGAATTGAGACTAAATTCAAATGAATGGAGCAGTCAGAATGTGTAGATTTGTATTCAGGCCCGTGCAGACACCAGGCGAACAAGAACCTCGTACCTAATACCCTCGAATACCCCTCGAAGGGAAAATAAAAATGTGTCAAGACCTCTTGAGCAGGCCACAAATAATGATTTACAGAATGTTGAACTGCAGTAGTTGCACATAATAAATTACTACAGCCAGTATAATGTATAATACAATAAATATTAAATTCGGTTCAATAGAAGAATAGTAAACCTGCTAAAAAAATAATTAGTCGCGATTGCGACTGCTTACCAATTAATACAAAAAAAATAAAATTTTCTTAACAATAATTAATGGTAGACACCCTATGTAATTGAATTTTTCCGTTGCATTTAATTATTTACTCATAATTAACAACTAAAACTGATCTCTCAAGAGTCTCAGACATTTCATCTGTACAAAACTAGACAAATTTCAACTTATCCCATTGCTGTGAGATCCCTTCTGTGAGAACCAAAAATTATTATTTGTCAGAAAACTGTGTTAATTTCCATTGCTTCAGCAAGCCTCGTGAACTTGTAAACTAAGAAAGCAACTCAAAAATCTACTACACACACCGTACCACTACTTCTTATTAATTTCAAATTTCTACACAATTAAAATCGAGGAAAAGTATTCTTTCAAATTTAATTAACTGGTTCCGACGCCCTGACGCAGTAAAAAACCAACGACAACGGATTTTGGACGAGTAATAATTTCAATAATGACCCATTAGTGGTGGTGCAAAAGGGTAATAAAAAGGAACATAAAAAGACAAGAAAAAGTATTAACTTCCCATTTTTTAGTTGAGGTACTGGCAAGTACCTCACTCCTCCGCTGAATTTCTCATTTGATTTGTATAAATTTTTTTTTTCAACTGACTTACCATGTGATTTTAACGAATTTCAAAATGTTTCCAAATACCCGTGAAATAATTTAAAACTTCTCAACCATACGAACGTGAATGTTCATAGAAAGTAAAAAATGAGATGATCAAAAACGGAGGTCACAGGATGAGTCACAAGAAAAAAAGCACAATTTGTCATGTAAAAATCGTTGCCTGTTTCCCGTTTGAACTTATGATGTGTCAAAAAAACAATAATTAATAATAGTATAAATAGTACGATTACACCAAAAAAGGCAATCATTATATGTAAACCGAACCCGCTCTTGTTATCAGTAGTAAAATTACATAAAGTTATGAATAATATTAATAGGACCCTAACCCAAGTGAGATCCGAAATATTAAAGTTTTTGAAGAAGATCACGTCCATTTCAACCTCACTAGTTCATCACAACCGATTGCAATACCGGAAACTTGCCAGCAGAAATAATTAAATAGAAACTCAGGTTATCGTTAAAAAAATAGAAGTGAAAAAATGAAGAAGCACAGGGGAACAGGGGAAAGTGTGGTGCTCATCACACGGCTCGTTAAAAACCGCCAATGGCGATATTGACATTGTGAGAATTAAAGAAAAACTGAAATGATACAATTAGGTAATTAAAACAATTCCATTTCACTGGTATTTTATGACAAAGTTTGTCATTCATGTTGGTACGATTCTACAGCACAACTGTTATAACAATAAATAAAACATTAAGTATGTATTTCTTGACTTTTGGGAAATTGGCAATAATCCTAAAGAAAAAAAAGTTTCAACTTCTTTCCAAATAAACAAAATATCTGGTCAATGAATGGTCTACTAAATCACTCTGGAAGGGACCAGAGAATTGTCTTTCGCAGACGCCTGCCCAACAACTGGAAATTATGGGATTGTGTCAATAGACGTTTGTAATAATAACAATTTATTTAGTAGACTGATTTCGTGATAGAGTTCATGTGTTACTTAAGGAACTTTTTACTTAAGGAAAGACAAAATTTAAATTAGTAATCATGTGATCGTACGAACAATGGTCAAATACATGTGAAATTAAAGGAGAAAATAAAATTTAAGTAAAAATGAATTGAATGAATGGCACGGACGCTTACAACATTACATTAACATAATGTGGTTGCGTAATTGTTTGCCAAAGCGAGTAATAAAATAAATAATAAAGACGTTCCATTCGACGCATTCTCTGCAATTTTGACATCGATAAGCAGTAACAAAAACAATATGTCTCTAAACGTATTGTTGTAAACAATGCACTCCTACTATTTCTTATATTTAAAAAAAATCGGTGTTTATTACATTAAATAGAAGCATATAATAAATATCTTTTTAATTTTAAATATTTTCTCGTACAGTATTATGACACACCAGACGTTGAAAACGTAAAACATTTCTTGTATACTTTAACTTCATTCCTCCTAATTATTTGAGATAGATAACAACCTGGTACGTTCCGCGACATTTCAGTTTAAATTGTTTCTTTTCTCATTTAATGTTAATTTATTTTATTTATTACTTTGATCACGTTTACTTTTTCGTATTCTCTTTTACGATTGATTACGTGATTGATTTTCTTGTCGTATTTCCGCCATACTTTTGGAGGACTGGGTGAAGGCTCTTTCTTCAGACTGATGCCTCAGTCTGTACGTCTACTGACAGCTTCTGGGTGTGGTGCACCACTTTGGTGGCCCTGATCGCTCCCTTTTGGGTTTCCCCAGAATAAAACTATTCAAATTCACTACTTCAAATAACAAATCCATCACGTCCGAACCTGTTTTTATCTTTTTCATCGAAAGAAACTTTCCATTTCCGTTTCGCGTTTTCCTTTCTTTTCCCAGGCCGAAAAAATCCATTTACGCCTGCGTAACATTTCCATTGGATCCGCGCTAAAAATGAAACGAGACCGTTGTGACATTTACACCGTCGGCGACCTCCGACCTTTTCTCCTTTTTCACTCCGTACCGTTACCTGAAAGTTTAACTTGGTAACATTTCACCTTGACGCGTCCGATTCTCTGACCAAATGAAAAATCAACTTTTCAGTAAAAATTAAATCAGAAAATGATTGGAATGATCTTTAACTTAAATTATCTAGAAATTGTAATTGCAACGCATCGTAAACTGTAATAAGTATTACCTATATATATACTTATGCAACGGGAAAGAAATGGCATTATGTGTGTCAATAAAAACATAAAAGTAGCATTTAGTTCATCATCTATTGTGCTTTGCATCTGCATCTCATCAGTCATTAATTTATATTTTATTCCTTGCTTGCATTGAACTGTCAATACATAAGAAGCAACAAACGGATTTTGGTAATAAAAAATAATCAGATGATTGTTTATATATATAAACTCTTATAAATCGAACGATACGTTACTTTTCTAAGAAATAGTTCAGGGGCCAAGTGAAAGTCGAAGAACATTGTTCCCATGCTAGGAAGAGCAAGCAACCTGAAGTTCACGATGTGGTACTGCTGAAGCAAGACTTGGTTCATCTTTAAAACACATAAAGAATGAAATCAGCCAAAGGATCGTCGTGACTTGGCGTTTAAACAAAAAAATAAAATAAAAAGGAAATCGACTGGACTCAGTCACAAAGTGGACGTGCAAGAGTCTCGATGGGAAGGTACCACATCGATGCCTGATTGTCTATTAATGGCTGCGGTACCTACGTTTTCTATCGAACAAGTAGATCTTGACTCTCTGATCCAACCAAATTTGGAATCTTCCGACACGCAAAAAATAAACCGGTAAGAAGAAAATTAAAGTTCTGAATTATAATTATAATAAAATCATTTCTAAATTGGCAAAACAGAACATCAAACCAGACAAAATGGATTTTTACTATGAAATTATCAGGTCTTCAATTGTGTTTAGGTCCAGTGTACTTCTGACGTTTAAACTGACCTTTCTATGATTTCCTGTATAGAAAACAGCCAAATAATCGTGACAAGTTTGTCAAATAAATGTTGTCATTTTTACGAGTTACCTCTTCTTTTTTTGACTTGGAATACTTGCATCAAATTTCAATCTGGTCAAATAAAAGGTTTCGCATTTACTCATTGAATAATTTTTTCTGGTGAGTAAATCTGACTATTATTAATTTTTTCATTTCAGTAGTTCATTTTTAGTATACCAGTAAATCTAAATGCCCCCCCCACCTTTATTTAGATGTTGATTTTGTGAAGTTAGATAGTTTATAAGAAATTTTTAAACTTATTAGATAATTCATTTTATAAGTAAAAACAAAAGATCCTAACGTTAAATTTTAATTAAAAAAACCGTTTTATTAAGCGTAAATCATTTCCTTCTCTCTCTGAACATCAACTTCATGTTCGTTTCAAGTGTCTTTTGATTCAGGCTTTCTTCACCTAACGAATATGATTTTATTATTGAGTTCATTTGACTGAATGCATTTGGTTTCCCGGATTTTCGTATTTTCGTCCAAAACACGATATTTTAACAACTGAAAATGTTTATTTAACGATTGGCAGTTACCCTTGACAAGCACAGAATATTTTTAGAGGATGAAACTCACAAAATACCAAGATGGCGACTAACAACCAAGAAGATGTAGGAGGAGAAAGCCAGGTAATTACCATGCGGCACGTCAAATGCAATGGCAAGAGGGCCATTTGTATTATCTCCAACAGATGGTAACCCTTATGGGTAGAGTTCACGGGCGAAGAAATTTTGAGGTTAATACTAGTAAGAGTCAACTGGATCTGTGTGTATGCAGACGTGGGTGTTAGCCGTCCTTGACCCGTCAACTAGAAAGACACAGTAACAACTTTGATGATGGGATGGTCGTGAAGCAGGCAACTCATTAACGGTCCGAACCTCTCCAAAGGTACCGGAAGCAAAAACAATTAACCAACAACCACAGTATATAATTTTTCAAATTGTCGAGGTCGTTCCGCCCTGTTCAGGGTGTACAATGGCAAAATGTCGAATCGATTACGGACGGTGAAGAAACACAGGAAAAGATAGTTAGTAGAATAATATGAGAGAACAATGAAAAAGAAGCAAAGTGTGACAAATGAAAAAGCAAATTTTCTTTACTGCCAACGAGATGCAGAAATAAAAGTAAAACAGAAGGCTTTTCAAACTGACGAGAACCTTTATTCTTTATATTTTGGAGAGAAGAGTAATAACGAACAAAAGACGAATGTTAATACAAATGTGAAACAAAATTTATATCACTGAAAATCAAGATGAGAGCGATCACATGGCAAATATTATAAGGAAAATGTACACATGAGCATAAAGCACTGAGCATAAAGAAAATATTACCCCTAGCACAATTCACTTCGGAATAACGAGAACGTAACAGGAACTCATTAAGAGAACCGAACGGATAAATCAAAATTAAAAAAACAAGTCAAAACTTAAGGTGACAATCTGTGGCGACAATCGATTAAAAGTACTAAGAAATAATGTGACATAGTACAAAATTGTAAGCAGTGAATAAACATTTAAAACAATTAAAGAGATTATGAATAAATTCATATTTTTCTCCAAAAATCTAAACTTTCATGTGCAACCTCGCCGTGTTCTAGAAAACAAAACTTTGTACCTGTTGCCCAGTTGGATTGATCATGAGGAGAGCGAGACCGATGCAGACGAGAGATAGTGCAAATACAACAAATATAGAAATCTGCGAGGTATGGCCAGGTAAATTGAAGAGAAAGATGAAACAGAAAGATACGAAAAAATAGAAGAATATAGAAAGGTAAGTCACAACCGTTAAATAAGTGAGACACAAAAATTGAGACCGGTGAACCCGCCAATATGAAATGCACAGTTGATAGAATTTCACAGATATCCGGCCAGCTGGATACTCCTGCTGCTTTCTTGGCTGCCCAGGTATTGACTTACCGATCCAGTAGATTGCTTCCAGCCAGCATAAAGTTCATAAAGCCAACTTAACCGATGGATATAAAAAACGTACCTGTAAGGAAACAAACAATTCAAAATAATATTTACAGATGTTAGATACCTTAAATTAGGCAACTCTCTTGAAGGGGCATCTTAAACCTGTTGAATCTTCATCGAAGTGAAATTTCTCTTTATTTAAACCCAAAGATTTTGCCACTTGCAAAGAAGGTGTCCGCGTGGAAAAACGACATCATTGACGTGGCACCAGTCGCCCGATTCGGTCACGTCCGCCAATTATTTATTCAAAGAATTTTTATTGTGATTCGCTAAAAATGGATTGTATTTTACTTTTTTGCTGTGTGTTGACCGCGGAGGTCAGTTTGCGTGCAAATTTAAAATGACGGCAACTCGGGGTGAAGCACCTGAAGGAAAAACTTAAGGAAAGACTCTGTCTGACATTGACTCTTCAAAACTGGCAGGTGACCTCAAGCGGTCACTCGCTCGTCACGTAGACATTTTTAATGATGATGATAATAATAAAATATATAAACGTATAATAATATTATGGAAGATAATGTACAGATGATTTGAATTAGATAATCAGACAAGTGATGAGTTAAAATTTTTACCATGCTCCCGTAAGAAACGTTAGCGTTGCGCGGTAGAAACCAAAAAATTTGTAAACGTTGACTCGTCATTTTTTATTCATATTTTTTTTTCTTTAAATATTAATATTGTATTTGTATTCTATAAATGATTAGCTAAAAAATGATCTTTGGCTAAGAGATAAAAATAATTTCAAAAGAACATGATCAACTTCCAGCAAACTCAACATCCTCAATCATTTTCTTCCTTCCGGTATCATCTTCTTTGAAGAAGTTGTAAAAGTAATTCCACAACCTACGGGGCATTACTCAGGTAGGAAAAAATCGAGGCACGAGATTTAAAAATTAAAAAGAGACGAATCAGGCCGGTAATAACCCTGATGTGGGAACTCAGAATTAACTTCCCACCGTTTCGATCAGCCGTAACGACATATCTCATCACTTATCAATTACAATGGTCAAATGGGAAATAAGAAGACTACTGTAATGATGGTGATGTTGATGGTGGTGAGGAAGTAATGTACAGTATCTCTCCAGGTCACTAAACAGGATGGCAGAATAAGTTCTTGTGCGTGGCTAGTCACGTTGAAGAAGAGGGAGAACCTCAGCCTTCAATTAAACTGAACTTGGTCTTCTCTTAGGAGCCAAAAACCAAAATGGCCGGAGCCATGAGGTGAAAACCCATTTAAAACGGTGATAAAAAGTAGGTAATTTAAGGGTAACAAAATAAGTTAAATGCGTGCACGTCCTTGGATCCTTAAGCATAATGTCTCGTCTTCATCTTTTTTGTTACATACACACTTTCATAATAGATGGATAGATGAAGTTCAAGAGGAAAGTGAAGTATTCGTTATGTACCCATGATCTTGTGGTCACACAGAAATTACGATCATTCATCAATAATCTCGATTTCGATTGGTGTCCCCTTATATTTAGTTGTGTGTCTCAAGTTGTTATTTATAAATATTTTTTCCATCTGTAATTCCTAAATTTTCAAATTCTCAACGTTCATAATCTGAATATTAATAACTTTAACATCGTGGCTGTGTCAAATTAAATTTGTTATAAATAGTAAAAGAATGAAAAAATTAGGTGGTCACGCATGCACAAACTAAAATACACCACTCTCGTAGTAGAAGTTCGCAAATTTTTGGAAAGTAGGAAGCAGAATATTATTATATGATACCAGGAAACGGAAACCGAATAATAATTGTTCCCATGATTAAAACGGTCGATGGTACTTTGAATCAATTAGAAGAGCAATGAAACCAGAAAACGCACACAAATATTCCGCACTATTGACGAAAAAACTCTGTATTCATGATTCATTACCTTACATAATTTATTAACTACTTGATGTGATTGTAGTAATAGTATGAGTATTAAAATTATTATTATTCAGTTGTCTCAGAGAGGCTTGTAATTCACCTGAGAGAGCCATACATTTCTTTTACAGTTTATTTATTACCTTTTATATAATATTTCACATATTTCTCGATTATACTAATTTACCTCCCTCGCACGTGTGGATTCTGCTTTTAAATTGATTGGGTCATTGAGAAGGAAAACTACCGTTCAGTTCATCTGGTTTCGCTGGTATCATTCAATTCATTTCGTTCCTATTATTTAACTGACCATCACTTTTGACTAAAACTTCACCTAAAAGTAAGGAGATAAAAATCACCAGGCTCGCGATAGTAAGCACTTTCTCCTTCATTCAATTCTCTTGAATGATAGAAACAAAAAAGAGCAAAGGGTGCACACGCTGAACAGAAAGGCACTCATGAGTACTCGGAGTACACGAAAAACGTGAGAAGTAGGCCAAGGTCTTCGGTAGACTTCACAGCCGGTGAGAAAGTAACATGACCGTCAAAATTATGCAGCAACACTCACAATTTAACAATTCGTTTAGGAAATGTCTCCGTCATTTCAAGTTACGTTTTTGAGTATTTTACTTTTCAAAAATTAAGATGGAGATCGATGAAACACGAGATTTGGGCCAGGAGAAGGACACATTAGAAAGTAGGTTGCAATACTTTGACGTGAGATGTTGGAAGAGAACGAAGACAGAATCTGGCAGAAAAAAAATAGAGAAATTCTTGTAAAGCACAAACAATGAAACTAATACTGATAATAGTGAGTACTAGTAGTAACTTTAATGTAAGAGAATGTCAGTGTTAAATAAAAATAAGGACACTTACACAGGCAGGAGATTTACAGATCCATCTTCGTAATTATGAAAAATCATTTATGTACTCTGCAAGGGATGCGGTACGAACCATCTTGTTTAAGAAGCTGAATGCTCAAAAGACAAACAGAGAGTTTGCAATAATGCGTATTAAATGAGACCCCCCTCCCCAAAAAAAAAAGCTTTTCTGAAATCGAAGATCAAAATGTTCAAACCTCCAAACTATGAAATCTGTAAGACAGATCAATAAATAAAATTGATGATCGCGTACAACAGAGAGCATCTGTTGCAGCTGCAGGTCTTCTGTTGTAGGTACCACTGGGGAGGCACTTCAAACAAATTGTGTAGCCCTGAATGTTAGGCAACACCCGGAATTTCAGAGTCCATTGATGTGGACAGTGAGTAATCGTTGTAGTAATCAACTGAGTGAATCGCGGGGGAGGTACCTAGAGGTACCTTGAGGTCAACGGGTACCTACTCGACTAGAGCTTTCCAAGCCAGTTTTTTTTTCTGCAAGGACACTTGGAACCCGAGTTTCGCTCCGACTAATCCCGCTTTTCGACCTAATGGTACTCGGGTACTCATCAAAAATACTAAAACCCTGATTTATTTTCTCTGAGTGTCATTCACATTCTGTGAATTATGGTACCCACAAGTAATTCCGTCCTAATGCTTTAGCCGTATTTTCTTATATTTCTTTTCTCTTGCAATTTACTTTTCCCTGTGGCTGTTTTTCATCTCCAACTCCTCCCTCAAATCCCACTAGTTGGTGCAAAAGGCGGTTGCCCTTGAAACTATCCATGTCCTGTTCATTACCGACTATTGCCCTTTTGCACTCCCTCGACTAACTAAATTCTAACAATGTGAATGCATTAGAATGGAAACAAATTTCGTGAAATTGTGAGAGGTGCAGATCTTTTTGTGTTTTGCTGTTGGCCCCAGGACAAACCCAGGGGTCAATACCTGAAGGTAGCCGAGTTAACCTGAAAGACGGGCACCAGAGTGTTGTTAGTGATGATGACGTCACCAAGAGTTTCATGCAATGAGTACAACTTTTTTGGGAAAATCAATTATTACATTAATAAAGTAAAAGTACATTAATATTTTCCATTGTTTAAGTACTTATTTTAAATAGGTACAACATATAAAAAAATAAATAACACATAAGTGTTCCAACTGAGGTATTATACTACTGACTTAGGGTCGTGACGCTTACTCGTTATGGTGCGATACTGGTACTTGTTTGAGGTACTCAGTGACAAGTAGTTGAGCAAGGAAAAGTCGGAAGTACAATAAATCTATGCATAGCTGAGGAAAAAATTAATTGCCGATTCACTCTGTGATGTAATTAATTACGTCTCCATATGTTGAATTAGCCGTTTCAGTACATGCATGTCGAGTACTAATTCAGGTGTCTTCGGAACGAAAAGAAAAATTTTTACTTTTTATTCAAAATGAACAGTTGAGTATGTCGAACACGCGGAAATAAACTCGAAGAAACTCCCAACTTGTTGCATTTTTGCTCGGGAAATATCCTAGACTTCAGTGAACTTGTACAATTTTAGGATGTTGACCTCAGATTATTTTTTCTCTTCCATGTTGGTTTGAAATGCACCGCGGAGGAATGCGCCGAGAACACCTGCGCTCTTCGTTTAACCTTTCGAGGGAGATATGTTCTGTCTTCTTTTCTAGCTCTGAGGGAAATTCGATTTAAACTTAACTTCCTTTCAACGTGCACAATTATAAAGGTCTTTTCTGAAGTTTCCAACTTGTAAGAATCTAGTAGTTCATCTCTTTTTTTCAATTTCTTCTTCTGAGGGATAAGTGTAATACTTCTTTGATTTTCAATTTTTTCTTGATTCGTCTCATTGTATCTTTTTGTCTTTCCATCCTTTTGTATGTAACATTTAACCGGATGTAATGAAGGTAAATTTACCACGACCCTACCAGATACACAATCTGAAAGCCGTGAATGTCAAAATTTACCAATTCCACTCAATATCTGATTTTAGGATTTTCACAAGTTTTAAAAATGTTGTATTTTGCTCGCTTGTTCCTGAGACTGCCTAGGACGAACTTCTCGATTTGCATTACTAAAGTTGAACGTTAACCGGAAGTAATGCTTTCTACTATCAGTTAAAGTTGTCCTCCACGTTTTTTCTTTCTAACAAAACAATAAAGAAAGCAGGAACTTCGATTAACCTTAAATGTCCTCGGATCGGATGTTTTCCTTAAGGTAAATAAATTTGACCTTAAGTCATAACCAAGAGAAACCATCCCTTCGGGTACTTCTGGAATCCAAGAGAAGGCTTTTATTAAGAGCAATCTTTATAAATTTGTTACTACCAAAGTGCCTAACCTTGTTGTATTCCAAAAATTGACAGGATGCAAGGTACAGATGATGACAGTTGTACCAAGTAAGATTTACAAAATGCAAGTACAAAAAGTGAAAGCCACGAATTTTTAAGTGAAGTTATAATTAGTTTTCTACTTCGTATCATTTATTTTATCTCTTCTTCCAGCTTTCGTATATATTTTAATCCCGTAATTTGGATTGTACACTCGACTGCTATCTTGCTCGTCATGTACTAAACGCTTTATTTTACGCTAAATAATTCACTAGAATTACATATAACGGAGATAATATCTTGCCTTTGAAGTCTGAACACATACACGAGCATGTATCATAAGTTTATATTGAAGCCGAGTATCACAATCATTGTTTACTTATGTATTGAAATGTCAAATCCCTTTTACGGACTCTTCAACTTTTTTTACAGTTAACTTACCGATTACATTAATTTATGTGAACAAATGTCAGATTTCCATTGAAAACGAAAACTGTGGCGTGTACAACGGTGTGTTTGTTCATCGCTCTTACTGTGGTCATTCAACTAATGATAGACGGTCATTTGTCGTGTTATTTCCTTTCATGCAAATGTAATAATTGTTTGTTTAAAAATAAAATTGTTTTCTATTTTACTTTTATACTCTGTTAAATCTTGTCGACAATTGATTATCCACAATCCTTGACCAATACTTGACAGTATGATGTCCAAACAATCGAAAATTAAATATATATATATATATATATATCATCTTATACATTCAAATGTAAATGTACTTATTACATAACAAAAATAATCCGCTAACAAATAGGCTCGTTATTGATACTTCTACTGGATTAATAGTTACTTAAGCAATTTTCGCATATTTTAAGACGGCTTCAAAATATTACTAAAAAATTCTCAAATCGTAAATATTATACGTTCCTTCACTGTGAGAATTATCAAATTTTTCACAAAATCAAAACACAATTTTCCTTTTTAACAAAAATATCATCTCTTTTTCTCCAGTCTCCCTTGCAAGGGGGATTCCTAATCCAATAAGAACGTCATTATTTGATGATACCCATCATTATAGTCATCGGTTGTAAACCACTGTGGAAGCCATACAGGAAAGTATAAACTTGTTTAGAATGAGGTGCCCTGGAATTTGCCAACAAATACGAAATCACAACTTCAGGTGGAAGGTTTTTTGCGGTTTCTTCCAATTGAATCAAATTTTTTTAAGGGTTGGACCCTTCAAGTAGCGGCTGTATTCATGAAGTTAGTCGAATTTCCAGTCAGTTGGACCTGAGAGCCACCGGAGAAAGTGAAATTAATGAGTGACCCGGTAACGGTCGAATGCGCGTTACATCAAATAGTTACGATGTAAGTTATCCGTAAAGGGAAACCATGTCAGCGGAGGCTAACTGACGGGAAAGTAGTCTGACATTTAAAGTTGTGACTCGCAATGGAAAAAGCGAGCAGAACGCGGGTGTGACTTGCTAAAAATGCTAAAGGCTTTAGTCTGTTTCATTGTAAATTGTACTACGTAATGTGGTGCAATACATTTAAAAAATAATGCTTACCCTAATGAATAAATTTACAAATTATCTATTAAAAAATGGTTGAATCGACTGCCGGTGAAAATTAATTAAACAATTACTGCGGAATATTTCAAATCAATCAAATAAGCTTTCTGTACCATACAGAAGAGTAGGTTGAAACATTTTTAATAAAATTTAATAAAATATATTATTTGATGGTTGGGATGAACTAGTTTTGATCGGTCGTGAAATATTCCGCGTATAATTTTACAATTTTAAAAGAGCATATTTTAATGTGTTCAAAGATAAAATTGTATGAAAATGAAAGAGTTTAAAACCTGAAGGAACGAATATAAATTTGAACCCTTTTGGGCTTGTTCAGGTAACCCCGTTTTGACAGAGATTGTTGATTTTAAAAACTCTTGGCAATTCTAAAGATTTCTGTCAAAACAACAATATGTTCAATTAAAAGATCAAATCAAATCAAAATAGCAGACCAAAATTAACAAAAAACAATCTTACGTACATTCATACTGTACAAGTTTCAATGCGTGCCACGTGTTTCGCATGTTACGAGTTTAATTTAATACAAAATAATGTAGAAATAAACCGAAAACATGGTCATTAATATTAAAATATATTAATAAATAACTAGTAAATCAACGTTATGCAAATAGGTACTTGTTTGTTTTCCTATGAAATCAACCAAAGAAATCAAGTCGAAGAAGGGGGAGGGAGTACGATGGTGAGTGGGAGATTATAAAACACACGTGGCCTTTAACTTTTCAACAATTATTTAATTATCCAACCGAGTGCCTTCCGACGACATTTCACCGTACCTGAAAAGCGAAGAGAGAAAGACTCGCTAAAAGCAAGCAGGAAATGAACAAGGGTCCAGACATGGGCACAGGTTCATGCCCAGGTACACAATAACACATTCCCCCCATAAAATATATCTCATCTTTCCGCACCGCGGGCTTATCTACGTCTAAATCATTTTTACAGGACAGGCGGTAGGTTCAATTGATGTGCAGGTACGATGTTCTCCCAAATGCTTCATGGGAACCTAAAAACACATGTCAAAACCTTAAGCTGCACAAGTTCAGGCTTAGGCTGAATTGAGTTAATTACAGCGTAGGAACTGTGAGCATCCCGACAGAACGCCCTGTCCGGTTTTGTATTTGGTTTCCCTATTGTTGTATAGGCGATTTATGTGGCAAGACGAACCTGGTGACTACGACCTGGGTCTGGGCTTGTGCCTGACTCTCGGGCCAAACGTGGGTCGACCAAATGAGAAATCGTTCTAACTGGTTGGTCACAAAAAAATCTATTCTTCTCTAAGTATTATTTCAGTACTATTATTACTTTTTTTAAATTTGAGTTCCTTTCAGGCATTTTCGGTCAAGAGGTTGAGGCCAGCCAGAGCTGAATACAAAATTAATAATTCCGTTTATCTCTGTAAAACGCTTATTTCACTAACACGGAAGTGTGCTAAAAAAAGAGCTTGCAACACTTGTACTTGTGAGTATCATTTCCACAGGTACTAGGCATTAGTAAGGTTCAAGTACCCCCCAAAAGGTACACCCCAAAGTAACAAATGGCGATAAAGGTGGTATCTATTTTACTCAGTATTGTAAATAACATGAATTGTAGAATACATTGCGAATAAATCCCTGGCGTCTATTATGTAAATATATTTTAACATTTACGATTTTAAAATTACTTGCCAAGTCAAAAGATGTCCTTGTGACCTCTTTGAGTGGACACCAACCAGCTGAATTCAAGAAGAATAATTTCAGTGCCACCTACCTAAACAAAAAAAAATAATTATTATTAAATATTAATCAATATATCTTGGTACTACAAAATTACTTTTATAAGTACATACGAATGTAACTCACCATTTCTTAACTTAATTTTTTCACTTTTGATGTACAACAATAAATAAAGTAAACCCTTACAAAAAATAAATGTAAAATATGTTCATATTGCCACATCGTTTAGTATAACATCTATTTATAGATACAGTTTATGTCCTAAAATTACTGCAGCAGTGCGTCAGTGGGTGAGAACCGGGAAATTAAAGAAATATACGTAATATAGATTTGGATATGCATCTTCGCATACAAATACCGGATGCTAACTCAAACACAAAGAGAATTATTGTATTGCTGGTATAAAATTGCCTAGGAAATAACATTAATTGAGAAAATTATACTGCACTACTGAAAATAAGAGTTGGAAGTGAACGAACATATACACAAGTATGAGAGTAAGCAAATCTCTAACTACCTACCATCACTACATTCTACCTTCTACTACGGACTACCTTCCATCAGCTCAATTTGTTTTACTAAATATTGTGTGCTTAGTAATTGTGTTGATCTTGGCCGCACGGTGATGTTAGGGTAATGAGAAATAAATGAAATAAAACAGCACTTGACTAGAAACAAATAAAGATTCACAGGAAACGGTGAATCTCGTTCATACCTCCTTCGCCACCGTATGTTTCTTCTTCTTGACATTCTGTAACTTTAAGGTACTTCAATATGGACTCTATCTGATTTGTGATCATCTTACTCATATTTCATTTTACACTCACGTTTTTTAATGTTTTCATTCGTGCTCTTTTCCTGTTTATTTGTCTGTCAGTCTAAAAATATTCCTCCCTTGCTGTCTTATTAAAAGGGTGTTGGTCATTTCAATGCCCGGATAATTTATCTGTGCATAATTTGCGACATTTATGTTGTGCTATTTTTTACATGTTTTATTAATTATTATGGCGGCTACATTAATCTCGATTAAAGCGGTGTAATTACACGGCGAGCGTAATTTTGCCGAAGGTCAAACAACAAAAACTCTCACCGATCTAATTTGATTTCTGAGGCTGCACAATTGAAGAGAGTTACAAAAAATTGTTTAGTTAAATAAGTTAATTTATTCTTTATAACGAGTCAATAACGACCGGGGTGTATCATTTGAATAAGTGATCAGTATGTAAAGTAAAAATGAACTAAAATTTGTGTTTTACCCCGGCTTGACCTCCAACCGACTGCCTCGTTTAATAATTCATGTCAATTGAAATATTTAACATTTTATTCGATTGAATGAGCACAAGAAATCAATTTTTTCGGTCGTGTGAAAAGCGCCAATTTCGTCTTTTTAGTGTCATCTCTGAAACTTCAATTTCCGGTTTCTTTATTTGCGATTTAATAATAAATCTGTTATATGTGTCGTACACTTTCCTATTTCAACGACCTATATTATTTACCTTATATCAAACACATATGGTAATATATAACGACATTTGGTATTTATATTAAATGATCAAATTATACTTGCAGGAATTTGATCAGGGCATTGCGAGTAACTACAAAAATGAAAAATACTTTTCACATTATTTATATATGAATACAGTTTTTTATACTACATAGTAGGGCTAATAAAATAGTAGTGTAAGTTAAGGCGTCGTCGGATTCTAAAATTTTACTTTCCCATAGAAACCAGAAGACATTAAAACAATTATTAACAAGGAAATTGAAATTTGTTGTAGCGAATGAAGAAACATGCGATGGTCAAGTTGATGATAAAATTTTGACACACCCCCGTGGAGGCGCGGACACTGAACTTTCATTTTTATTCGGTTACATTTAATATTAAGTAAATTGGTTCCGTAAACTAAAAAACTTATTTTTGAGTTCCACCACCATAAAAAAATATTTTTTTAATAAATAAAAAATTTAACACAGTCCAATATAATGTGCTTATATCTGTTAAAATGGGTCGGTAACCAAAATCGAAATTGCTGGCCGTTGCTGATCGTCGTTTTCCAAGGTAGAAGGTTTCAAGTTTTACTTCTGTTTACCGAGTGTTATTTATTCAATTACGTCCCAGAATACACAAATTTCAATCCAATGCCGATGAGAATAGCTTTGCACAGTATGAGAAATATTATAGCTGGCCTTCTTATACAAATCGAATGCAGTTTTGAGTGCACATACAATTTATTAATGTTACCTTCATAGTCAATTCTAAATTACAATTACAAATTTATATGAATAAGAGCAAAATAAGAAAGTGAATTACAAACTAGTATTACTATTGACTTTTGTGTTGTCATTTTTCTGAGTGTGTAGGGCACCGGGACGCCACCAAGTTCTGTTCATCGTCAGGACAATGCACCAACGAATTGTCACGAAAGGAATCATGTTACCATTCAAACAATTTGAATTTAAACCTCCGAAATGCAAAAATCGAAAGTATCGCAATTGAAATTCGAAAGCTTTGACGTATTTTGTGACGCGTTTTGTGTTCGTGTTTGTAGATCATAAAATTTTACCGCAAACGACACTCATTTATATATAAGTCAGTATAAATACATAAAAGTAAAGTAGAATAAGAATACTCCACCTCCTGTCCTTCTCTATTTCTTCTTATTTCATGTAAATACAGAAATTGAATTCCGGCTTACGGGTGCCATTACCTAATCCCCGAGTTAGAGGCCTTCAGCATGGTCGAGTTTCCGTACAGAATTACGAGTTTTGTGTTTGATTCAAAGTCCACGGGTACCCCAACCCACGACCGGCTACATAAATCACGGCAAATTAATTAGCCTAGTCGATGCTCATTGAAATACATCACTCAATGACACAGAAAATCATGTAGACATCAACTCGTGGAACCTTCCCCTCTGAACCAGTTATAACTTTCTATTGGATACCTGATATTTGCCAATTAAATCCGTGATTGGACGATTGGTAGATAATTGGCATCAATTCATTAACGCGGATTTAATGACGGTCATTGAAGTGCAAATGTGCCTGTTGTAATACTAAGGTCCAAGCAAGAGCGGAAGACACCCTGCCCTGGAGGACGCTGCCACCTTTTGTGGGTTACACCTCACAATGTACAGTTCCTTTTTGATCAGATTTTTGTTCAGATCAGATGGCCTCTAGCTACGATAAATTATACAATATTTTAACAAGTATCTTTAGATTTGTAGTAGAATTATTACGACTGGGATAACAAGTATTTTTGAACTCATGCCATGTAAAACCAGTTAACATTTTCCAAAAATATACAATATCGTTTCATCGTTTCAGATGTTCTGATCCAAGCTCAGGTACACCTGATGTGAAATACCTCTGAAATAAAAGTACAAATACTTTCAATTTTTAATATTTGAAACTGTTTTAGTTTTACAGATTTCAAAGTTCAGAAAAGACTTGAAATGTCAAAAAAATTTGACTACAATATGAAACAATCAATAGGTTTCTAATATCAATTCAAAATTATACAATTGTTTGATCCTCTCGTATTTGTTGCACACGTTCTTAAAGTTTTTTTTCGTGTCTTTCATTCTAATAGTATTTGGGTTCCGTTCCATTTCAGATAAAACTGGTAGAGCATCGCAAGGTAGAATGATGAAGTAAAAGGAGAAAAAAAGAACTAACCAAGATGGAAGGCTCCGTAAAAGAGAGATGTAATAATGATAGCGGTAATAATAGAACGTAAATAGGTTCTTCACGATGCAATTCGACGACGGTCTCAGGTAGTAGATGACCGATACTTAATGTCAGGGCGGAGATGAGAATAATATTACCCATTGATTAATTGCAACAAAACATCCAATTAATAGACTACACGGACAACCTAAAAACCTGTTCTAGGGCGACTCAAACTATTAAAAAAATACTCCACTTGCATGTATCAAATGAAAGGCCTCGAAAGTTCAATTAAGGCAGATTCGCGGACAACCAAATCGTAAAACTTTAGAACGTAAAAGCTGATTTATTATAAAAAGGTCTATTGCAAACTATACCGAACAGACATTCATGACTGGAGATTATCTCTCATATCAGCTGAATACAAAAAATCAATAAAATCAACCCAAGAGACTAAAGTATTTAAGTTATACAGAACAAAAAAAGAAACATTCTATTCAATATAAAATATAAAAATTCAAACCAAGAGACATCGATGCCTTCATATTCGTAACTATATCATGGAAGAGAAGAATAAAACAAAAACTACGGAAACTTTAATGTACAAGATGGTAGAAAGATGAAAGAAAGCAAAAGTAAAATAAAGAGGTCAGCGATTTTTATGATGTTTCTACACAAAATATAGATGAATGATCTGGTAAAATTAGAAATTTCAAACTAAAAAAAGTAAATTTACTGGACTTTAACTAAATTGCCAACTCAGAATCGGTATCATAAACTACTACATCCACAAGTACTTTTACTGATCTTGAGCAACAACAAAATCAAAACATCCAAAGGTAAAAGAGAATATTTGACATAATTCAGATTCAAAATATGTTAGAAAATACTTTCGCCAATGTGGTGAGCATCCAACAAGAGAGAAGTAAAAAGTGAAAAATATTTGGCTGACGGACATGGAAATGTCAAGGAGTTAAAAAAATCGACGTCGTAGCATGCCAACAGAAAGTTAATTTTTTCGCTACTGGCAAAGCCCTGTTAAATTTAAATATTTTCTATTTATTTTTTGCTAGAACACACCCAGCAGAAGAACCGGTCCTAAGCCAAAGATTTGGCTGGGTTCGGCCCTGATTTTTCACATGGCACATGCAGAATTATGGCAAATAACAACAAAATATTCCTATGCCGCTGGTCAATAATTGCGAAACAAAATTTAAATTTTAAGCATAGGATTTGTTAAACGGCAATCGACTCTTTTCTACGTCTAAAACTGACGGCCTCTTCAAATCTCTTCTACTAAGGCCTAAAAGAAGCGAAAATAGTACATTGGTCCTCCATTCTGCCCATCGGAAGTTGATTACTTAAATCTTCATTCGGCATTATTTGCAATGAAATTAATATTTTACATTGCTTTTTAACGGACAATTCAATTTCACTTCAATTTATTTATCTTATCTTTATTTATCTTTAAATAAATGTGAAGAATAATATAGGATCAACCCACACCACTTTCTTTAAGTTAATGTAGAAAAAAAAATAATGTTTATTATTTTCAGTTATTCGTTCTGTCAAATGTTAACTGAGAAATTATAGAAATTATAGATTTTGAGCATTGAATCGATGTGGATCACAGTGCCACAGTGCCACAGATCACAGCAATTTGAGAATTCAATAACTTCTGATCAACTGTATATTGGCCAAGTGCTACCACACCAGCACACCAGCACCAGATGTAGTAAGAGTACCTGTCTAAATTTCTACCTGCACCCGTGGTCAAGTATGTTACTCGCAACTTAGAAATTGATGTATTTACTTTTGTTTTGGGATGTGATTTCTAGTATTTTTTACTAAAATCAAGAAACTTTTCAGGAACCAAGAAGAATCTTATGCTCCATTATTAAGAGCATACTTTAAAGACTGCTCCATTATCAATCCATGTTTTTCAAAATTTTCATATAGCGTTTTTTGTCTCTTCTACTTTCTGCTAGTAAAGTACTTCCAGCTATTATTATACATTCGTATAACATATAATAATATGTGTGAAAATGTAAATTGTATCTATACATTTTACTAGAAATTTTAACTCATATCTATTCAACATGAGTTACAAGTAGAGTGCGACGATAAATAGTGTTATATAAGATGCTGGTAAAGAATGTGACCGAATAAAACAAAAATTGCAAAGTGAAACGAGCCAGAAAAAACGGTAAATGGTACATTTAAGAACCGTGAAACGGCCAGGTAGAAGAATTTCACAGAACAATAACTGGAAAGTCATTAGGCCTAAGAAGCAACATCTTTGCTCCGATTTTTGCAGGGAAAATCTCTCTGTTTTGGACAAAAAACAATGGTCTCTTGAGTAAAGAAGCCGAACGGAGTAACCACCGTGCACATGACACGGAGACAAAAAGCTATTACCTGTGGTTTGGTCCTGGGGCCGATTTAACAAGAAGATGGTTAACCAATAAAGCCGAGTAACATTACTGAGGTAATTATCTGAAATCTAAGTGGAACAAAGAGCCTGAAGAAAGTACTTTCCATTTCTCTCTTTCTCTTAATCTGAGGTATTCTTTCGAATTCATCATAATACTCACGTCACAATTATGATGTTTACTTCTTTTGCCTCTTCGAGTCCTTCACTCCCTTCTACTTCATCCGGCTTCACTGAAACACCGAGCCTCTGGTACTCCACCAATACCCAGAGAGGATCATTGCTTTACACCAAATTCGTGTCATTCAAAATCGGATTGAATTGAGATAAACGCGGACTTTCTTTGTCCTCATTTCGTGGACACCCGCTGAGTGTAATTTACGGTGACAACTATAATAACGACGATATTACCCATTGATTACCGATTCAGTCTGGTCGATTTCAGCTCCTTTTAGCAGAATCCTAACTGATCAAATCGTTTCAATTTGGATGACAGAGAAAACATTAAATTTGTTGATGGAGAAGAAAACTGAAGAAGGAAAGTGTACAAAACTGTAAAGTGCTCTTTCTCTTCCTTAATTTAGTTTTCAACAGTGGACTTCGAATTTTCGGAACCAATGACATTCCAATAAACATTTAGTATTTTGAAATTTCTGATTGTTTTACTTAAACTCTTGCACCAAAGCTTCAAATTGTGTAAAAATTGAACTCATTTATGAAAAAGGTATTAAGGCTAGAACAACTTAAAAAGTTATACAAAGTCTAATTTAAAAACTGGTATAAAAACGGCAAATAGATGCACAACTAGGTAAGAAATTATTTAACAATAGCACGAGAAAAATTTGTCAATTTTTCTACATTTTTCTACAATTTATCTACATTGACAAGGAAAACTATCAAACTGAGTTTTTTTAATTTTAAGTAGACAAATCGAGAACTTATTTTTCATTTTATTGCACTCACATTAAACTGAAAACGTTAAGGTAACAATAGAAAATTAATGAGAACAGCAATGACAGAGAAACAAAAGGAGTAAAAAGCTTGGCTGCAGAAAAACGTCAAAAATATTTTCTATATGTAAAACATAATTTTCGACTTCTAGTTCATTTACCAGAAAAAAAATAATTGCAAAGGATTAATGGCAATTTGTGTGATGAATTTATACAATAAATACATATTCTTTTTCTTGTATTTGTAAATTAGTTTTGATTTCTAAAAACATATTTATTTACATTTAAATATATTGTTCAATTACCATAACACGTATTTAGTACCTTTAAGAATTAAATTTACAAAAAATAAATTCCATTAATTAATTTAGAATTAGAAACATTTTTCTTCTATTGCAATATAACAAATTATTTGTACTGCTGTTAAGAAAAACTTAGCACATTTAATATGTTGAAATAAAGCTTGTGCAGAATTAAAATAGTTCTGAGTGATCGTCCGTATTCGTTAAGGGTAAATTACTTAAATATTAGTTTTGACCTTTTTCCACTCTCTCTCTCTCTCTCTCCCAAACACAGCTATTAAGCCCTTTCTTAATACTACTTAATCAGTCTCTTAGCCTCGGTGCCCTCCTACATCAATGATAAGCAAGCCATGAATGCCAATTTAAGTATGATTATAGCAGTTCAAGCAGAAGTGAGAAGAATTTAAAACTTAGAATTAATAATATTTCAGATAGAAAATTTGTTTCGTATTATTTCAACAGATCTAACTTCGCAACATTAATATATACCATGAGAGCCACCAATAGTGGCAAATAGTTTAACATTAAATTGCTGTTTTTAGATTTCATTGCACTACCTTCTGTTTTTCAACTTCAAACTTTGCTTTTCAGTTAACGAACGTTTGGTTTGGCTTAACAACAATGTAAAGTCTAAATTAATTTTAAATCAAATTTAAAATTATCAAAATTACGAAATATCCGTTTTCATTTCCGAATGAGACAGAAGTACTATTAAAAGTAGAGGACCACACATCAGTCCCTTTTAAGACCTAATACATGTTTTTAAATATTTGACTAATTTAGTTGAAAAAAGTCTTTGCCGGAGCCAGGCATAATGCAATATTTTTCAAGGGCATCCCTGCTCACCTGCCTCCTTTTGCTTCACCAAAAACACCAAAGACGGAAACGGACATGAAACTTTGTAAAATGAAAACGTAAAAGATGGAAAGATTTAATGATTTGGTCCGGCCTGAAATAACCCTAATTCATACCTCGCGAGCCTAACCTCCCACTTGAAAGCCGAATCACCGAGACAGCGAAAAACGAGGCCAAGGCCTCTCAAAGGATACATAAAATATTAATAAAACAACTGGCGGATGACCGACCGTAATCATCTAGAAATGGCAGTCGAGATATAATTTCCAGCCTTCATTAATGGTCTTACACCTAGAGTGAGAGAGAGAGGAGAAGGAAACGGTCTGAAACGAAACCAGGTACACACACATACAGTAGTGGCATATTCAAATAAACTTTCATCTTTCATCAAGAGAGTGAGAAAGAGAAAAACTCAGCTACAATTTACGGCTGAAAAGTAGAGCATGATTGCTTACACATAAAAAGTATTTTCAAGGACGTAAAGCAGTACAATTAAACCCACGGTTTTAGCAAAACTCAATAAACTTATGAAGTTGTAGCTCTAGGGCATGTGGAACAGTTTGAATAACAACATGAAATCTTGCTACTGGAAGTAGCACCACTACAAATTTGTTTCAATCAAATTGTTGTTGAAGTTACTTGTATTTACTAATTTCTTTTACTACATTTGACTTTTTTGGTGTTCTTACCGATTGGTTCTTATGATATTCCTGACTTTTGAAATTCTTTAATAAAAATCTCAGTTTCTTATATTGTTTACTGTTTAAGTTGCTTTTTCAGTGCCATAACTACATGTCACAGAATATTCTCATGTTGTAACTGTAGGACCAATATTTTTTTCTTAATTTTAAGTCATTCACTTTTTACTTCAAGTACCTTCTTATACCCAGAGTACCGTGGTATTTACCATAAGCCTTGGCTTTATTAGGAGGTCGAGTAGGGGCTCATTCAAGCACGGAAAGAGTGACACAAACTGGATTTAAGTGTTACACATTTTGAATTATTATTAAAAAATAAAACTCAACATGCAAATTGAATTATTAACGATATATGCGGCTTTTCAGGTTTTTTTCAAGATATAATCAGAACGCAAAAGAAACATTATGATCTCCTATAAATAGATTTAATTTTATTTTAATGGTAGGAAAATGAATTTAACTTTCGTGTTTCGTACGGAAAACTAGAACCATAAGTCCGGTAATTCTGTAATTAACTTTTTAAGAAGTTGTGTAAAAAATTTAATGAAAACGTACAATAATTTAGGCATAAAAAAGCATACAAAATTGGGAAGTAAAGTATGAAACTCCCTGAATGGTAGATGAGCAGAAGATTACGAAAATGGCAAAACCAAAAAAAAAAGAATAGAACAACAGATGAAACTGAAAGAGGCATTTTCACAACGGCAAAAATGAAACTAGGATGGCATAGATCGTCTCTTGCATCGTGATATACAACTAATCAAAGATTAAATTCAAGATGTTTTGTAAGGCTTTCCTTTCTCTGCAACAACCACACAATTCCGACAATTGTTGGAAATTTTTGCCAATTAAAACCGCCAAAAAACCAGTTGCCAAGAATCTCAAAAGGCAAAATGTCAAAGCCGGAAATGAATAAGTAAAATGTACCCTGCAGAACAACTTGCCGACCCTAAAACACGCCGGCAATTAATGAAAAGTAAAAATTGGAACGGAGCCTTCCGTCTCAAAAAATACTGAGTTACTCTGTTCATTGGTTACTGATCTGCTAACATTACTTCTGCATACCAGAACAAGTACGCTAAAACTTAATAATGTAAACGTATCAATTGTACAGAGTGTACTGTTTTACTTTTCATATTTCCGTCACCAAAGTTGTCAAAAATCGTAGGTAGCCGAACGTAGACTTAATCGAGTTTTAGCTTTTCCATTCAAATCTAGTATTTCGTGACAATAAAGACCAGAAAAACAAAAGACCTGTAAGTGTCCAAGGATCGAAATTCAACGTTTCCGGCTGAGTGGTTCAATTTAAGATATTTGGTAGCATTAGTTTTACTTTTCTACATAGAGGAGCGGACAACGTGTGCTACTTCCAGTTCTGAAAACTAGTTTTTTTTTATTAATCCGCGTTACCTTATATCACTGACAATTTCGGACGAATACAATTATCAAGTTATTTATTTTTAAACCTCGAGATGGTAAATTATTTTCGTCTTTGCCCCGTATCCAGTTTAAGGGTTACCTTCGTAACCATACCCGAGGTGCAAACTGCAGAGAAGATAATTATTTGAAATTATTTGTGTTAATTTTTTGTATTTCTAATTATATTTGTATTCATACGCGGGAGGTGGTGTAAATGTATAATGTAGTGTTGGTTTTAGTGAGACGCAGAGATCGGTCATCAACTGTTTAATTGGCAAGTCCACCAAAATCTATAGATAAATGTCAGAGAAAGAAATGAACACAACGCTGTAGAATAAAAAATTATAAGCAAAGTGATCGGTATCCTACATAGAATCCTACCAATAAATTTTCTTATAAAACAGACATCAAATGGATCAAATGAACAACACTGGACTTCGACTAAAAGGGAATAAATCCATGTTTTGTTGCAATCACTGACTGTGCATCTAATAGGAATCAGATTTTAAATTAAAGGAGTAGAAGGATTTTAAAATGTTTACACCTGGATTTATTAAAACAAATATAATATCTGAATTTTGTAGCAGAGAGGATGAATCAAGAAAACAAAGAAAAAATAACAGAGTTTATTAATTGAGGTGTACAAAAAGTCAAAGGAAATCGTAGATGTGTAAATCGAGAGTCGATTACATCCAGAGGAAAAAAAGCTGAGGATAAGAGCCAGCAATTTCAGAAAATTTCTCAACGAAAGACACAAAAAGGTAATATTAAGAAAAGAATAATAATACAAGTGCAGGAATCTGAATAGCAACAAGAAAATCAAAAGAAGAGAGCATTAAAACATGGTTCCCGATGTGATGGACCAAATAAAAAATGTTATGAAGGTAAATTCACTATCCACAAAATATAGGAAGGTCAGAAAAATGATTGAATGCATTGTGATATTTGATATTAAAATTCTTCATTTGAGAAAAGTGAAAAAGGTCAATGGTGACTTAGTAAATTCAAATCCGTTTAGTATATAATGTGAGGCAGGGGTTTGGATAGGATGTTCCACAGAGAGCTAATACGGTTTGTCTGGAATGCACATTCCAGCAAAACAATTGGAATTCTTCTAAACGACCAAAAACTAATCCAACAAAAATTTTCTTTCACTCTCATCTCTCAGCCTGTTGACAGACAAACCGCAGGACAAAAGAAAGGAGGAAAACAAAATGGCTAAACCCACCGTCCTTGAAAACGCAAAAAAAACTTTCTGTATTATTCTAGGTTTAAGAAAATCAAGCTGGTTCGTCTGATACCAGGCACGAGACACCTGGCCTGATACCTCAGGTACGGAAGGCCGTGTACCTCCTGGGCAAATTACAACTTCAACGGTGAATGTAACTACTCTGTGAATGTCCAGATGTCGTTCACTGCAGTGATATGCTGCCGAATTACACTCTAAAATCCATTCTTAATATTTATTTTTTCTTGTCTTTCTCGGCCACAGTTTTAAACATATTTATCAACTGAAGTGCATGAGACGTTACGAAAATTGTTTGAAAAATAATGCAGGTGATGCAAATGCCTTTGGCATCACTTAAATCCCTTTTTGTAATAATTTTACATATTTTAATAAAATAAGCTAATATTCTGTTTCAAACAATATATTAAAGGTGACTTGTAACTTACAATTCGACTTGCTAGGTTCGTCATATTAATCGTATTGATTATATGATTCATTAATAGCTACCCATATAATTTTACATTAACGTTTTAATATTATGTGGCATTATATATTTTTCATTAAAATTTGTATTTAGATACATGAATTTGAAGTGTAAATTTCTGTTTGAATACCATTTCCAATTTAAATATCTATTTTTCTGTTAAACGTGTAAATATTTAAGAGAATCCTTTTTAATTTACCCAAAATGGAATATATGTTATTGGCATCTCCCGCTTCCTCCTCCCCCCCCCATGTGATTGCATCTAAGCATCTAATACTAATTTAAATAACACAATAAATGCAAATGTCAAGTTTCTGTTCATAATTTATATTGAATTACTGTTACCAGCACATTACAATATTCCCTTACCTCTTTCATCTGTAGATTTATCCCCGCGAAGACAACATTAAAACTCAGCGTCCGGCAGCAAAATCCAAAATTATCCAGATTATTGTATATATAATGTGTATGTATATATTTTATCCGAAAGGCACTCCACAAATTATAACTTAAATTTTAAGCGAACGAGGGGAACACACCTGAACAGGCATTCCCAATGCACTACGTGACAGAGGCGGCTGAAAAAGACCGTACCAATATAAATTTCAATATATTTTAGTTTAACAATTGATATGACTTATACACGTGTGGGCTCCACTGAGCTGCCACTCGCGAGACGACCCTCGACGACTCGAGAAGCAGAAGCCAACTGAGCAGGTCCGAAGCAGAAGACGCCCAACCTGTTACTTTTCCATAGGTGGAGACACAAGCCGATTTTGCCTGATTCGCGCATGAGCCTGTACCTGGGCTTCAACCTGAACCTTCAATTAGCAGGCATTCTCCGTTCAATTCACTATTTTTTCGGGTTTCTATGTTGCGTCGAGTCTTTCTTATGTATCATTGATTCTTCTCTGGGTTACCTGGACTTGTACTTCTATCATCAGTGCCTGCCTGTTTAGAATTGTTTGTATTATCCAATTGCTACGTTGTTATATATTTGGTATATAAACTTGATATATCATATTTTTACATTTTTTATTTCAGTAGTATTGCTGTTTTTGTTCAATTGAACTTCATTTGATAATTCTTCAACTGCTTTTCTCTTATTTTTGATATCTGCTAGCTAACATGAACTATGACGAAATCGGTTTCCGATTCTTTTTCACACCGTGCTACGATTCCACACATTTCTCCTCTATGACCATATCCTAATTATCGTTTCGTCCATTTCTTTCTTTCACTGTCTTCTTTCACCACAATTACATTTAAAAATTTTATTTTTAAATCAACATCTTAAGTATTAGTTCTCTTACATCATAATATCACATTTTGATGGGAATCACATGTAACCGCATAGCCGCACCCTTTCGTTCAGTCACGTGCCTGCAGAAATTTGAACGTCACTCTCCCGTGAAAAAGCATTTTAAAAATTCCATAATTATTTTCCTTCTTTGTGGAACTCATCCATACATAATGACACATCAAAAGTTACCGTAATAACGCGTGTTACGTTGGTGGAAATCATTGGAGCATGCCACGTAGTTTTCCGGCGTGGCCAGTCTTCATCCGGTGCCTCAATCAGAAATCTTACAATACTTCACAGAATTTAGAGAAAGCTTCAATATCTCAGTTTCAATTTCTTCAATTGTTCAATCTGTAATACACAAAAGACCACACTTAATGACCTCTACAAGAATACGATATTGCAGTGCAAATAAAATAACGTAGCAAATCAAACAACACAATAACCAAAATTGTGCTGAGTTACGTATTCACCCCTGTTAAAATTATTTGTAATCAGGACAATTTCTTTCAGAAGATTTCTATGATTTCTTGTATGTATACATTGAAGTAAAATCCGAATTGTGGAAAACAAAAAATAATAACTCGAAGCCAGTTTTCATTTCCTAATGTGGACTTTCTAATCGATGCAAGCGTGTGCTATCTGCATTTTAATGCATTTTCTTTTTTGTGTTCACCTTCGGTGTATTGAAATCCAAATTGGCTCTAAGACAACTTCCTTAGTTGTTTGTATCTGAATCTTTCTCGTTCCATCTCACCCCTGCTAAAGAATTAATAATGTGCAACTGAGTCAAACCCAAGTTGAAAAAGAAATGAAAATGAAATGAAATGAAAATCCTACACAGGAACGAAATGAAACACTGAAAAAATTTAATGAAATGGGTGAGATATGAATAAGACAATTGCAAATAAATGGTAAAAAGTTGAGAAACGAATGTTCGCTGACGTGCTCTATGGCGGAACAGCAGAGGGCAGTGGCAAAGTAGAGACATTGTTATGAAGAGCGGAATAGAATAGAATGTTCGATTGAAAGGACGTGTTGCTCAGGACACTAATTGTAATAGATGAGTATCCTCTGTGAACCCAATATTAGAATATAATATGATATATATATTTAATTTATTTAATAAATTTAAAATCAACATGATTTTTAATGGTTTCAGTAGTGTGGAAGTGAAATCAACGCTAAACTGTTTGAAGAGTAAAATTAATTAAAACATCTAATTAAAACATCACAAAAGAATTGCGGCAGAATTAAATAGAATTCTATGCGTAAAAGAGCGACAGGAGAATCATTATATCAATTAAATACTAATTAATTTTATTTTGTAACTGTACATAGGAGTAAACGATTGCGGTTCAAATTCAATAACTATCAAAGGAAAAATATAATATCATTGTTACTCGTTTACAATTGAGCATGTAATTATAGATTACATTAGTATTTATTGTTGCCAAAAAAAGCAAATAAAAATTTAGAGGTTAAATAGTGACTAAAACGACTAATAATAATGAATAAAAAAAACTATCATTAATTGGTACCAACATACAGGAAACTTTGCGGTTGTGGGGATGAATGGGGGGTTCTGTAAACCACGTTTTCCCTCAAAATACCACATTGTGGTGTTCTAAATCACTGATACTCAACTGGAAGAAATTAATATTACTAGCTAACATATTTTTTATAATTTAGAAGATGATCGTAAGAAAAGCAAACTTGATGTCACTACTTTCCTTACAAATGTTCTGGCCGTCCTTGAAGTCATTGTAACTATATATATACTTTAAAGTATTTCATGTGTAAGTTAGTTAAGGAATTAACGAGGATAGTAGGAATAACAAAATAAACAGAGGTCTACAGATGTGAGTACATTACAGTTACTGTAAACTAATTTTTTACATCGTTATGTATTATGGATCTAAAACTTCGTTCGTGAGCCAGTGTTCAGCCAAAATTCAGAGCTGTGTAAAATTTTGTTTCCTCCTTATTTTTGGCATACATAACATAACCATCCATTTCCTTTATCGCAATGCTCCGGAGGATGTTTTATTGCGGTTTACCACATCCTAATGAACACTGACGAAGCCTAAAACTTTGATTACCACTTCTACCTCTTATTTTATCCTCCGCAGTCTATTTCAGTTTGCTTTCGGTTTTGATTGAGTTAAAAATGTCTGATCAGGTATTATTGCTCTTTCTGACTCTTTCACTGATTAGTTTGCCTGCTCTATCCAAGGGCATTTGGCAATCTGACAATTTCGGATTCGCGAAATGGAACACCGGAAACAGTTTATATCCCTCAGAGCACAATTCGAATTTACACCTATGGAAAAATGGAGTTTCTATGAATTCACGACCAAATGAGGCCTATGGGAGCCCGGTAAGTCAAAATTCTGATGTTAGGCAAATGGATCAGTGGAATTCAAACAGGTTTTCTACGAATTACGGTATGTCAGATCAGAATTACGTGAGTGAGACAGGAAAGCAGACGAATGCTAACCCACAAACCCAGAAAGATGATGGAAGACTACCTGGAAACTGGCCCCCAACGGGAAAAATTCCAAAGACCAACAAAAATATTGACAAAGTGAACTCCTGGGACATTTATTACGAATCAAATGGAATATCGGATGAATACGATTCAAGTATGGAGGATTCAACTTGGCAGGAAAATAAAAATTCTGGAAATCTCAAGCCGGACAATAGCTGGAACTCAGCAAAATTTCCCGGTAAAGGTTTAAATAAAAAAACTTATTCATCTAACGGATTGTGGAATGAAAAGCGAAAGGATTATAACAAGAAAACGAACAAAGAAAAAAAAACACAGCAGAATGATTTTAAAGCTGTGGCTGCTATTGACAAGTTTCTGACATCAACGACACCGTCCTATGACGGATTTGTGGACGAAAAACCTCTGCGAAATCCTTACACTCCGGCAACCGGTGATGGCAAAACAGGAAGTTTTGGTACTAAAGACACATCGATCCTGGACAAATTAGACAAAAATGACTGGTATTTTGGAAAAGATTCAAATTTTCCAGAGATAGACGTTAATTCAAATTTGAACATCGACCTCGGAGAGCTCTGGGACTTTGAAAAGCGACGAGGAATCAAGTTAGATAGAAAAATTCAGAGGAGACAGACCTACAGCTACAGAGAGCCTTTCAAGTGTAAGTGCGTGGACGTCACACTGTGTAACGAAGAAGATATTGTTATGTCAGTCGAAGAGGAAATCATAGAAATGGATGACTGGAGGTGAGTTAAATTTGGTTGATTTGGTCGTGGAATGAGCGCCATATCGGAGATTTGTACAATCGAGGAAATTTCAAATGAGTGAACAATTTATAATTGCAATTAATTAAATAATTAATACCCTATTTCTTACGTAAAACTATTTTCAATTTGAGTTTTCATGCCCATCATTGAATTCGATTTAATGTCACTGCACTTATTTTGTTTTCTCTTTTATTTCTTGTGGTTTTCTTTCCTTTAGAGACTCTGTTCGTTACTTTTGATTTTTAGTCCTGTGTTGTTGTCTTGTGTCTCATCCTCTTTAAATCCACAAACTTCACGCTTTGTGCAACTATAAAAGTTAACATTTTTTGGAAATGTTCTATGCTCTTAATTGTTATTTTCTGTGGTACTAAAATCTTTTAGCCGAGACAATATAGGACCTTTACTTATCTTTCCTTTTGTGTGCTTCACTTTATTCCATTACCCTGTTCTAAAATATAAAAAAATTACTTAATCACAAAGTTTATTATCAGCTTGTATAAAACAATGTACGTTCGAGGTGTTTTTGGTGCTATAAAAATTCCTTCTCTGCATTCGCTTCTGTACTTCTCGTAGTAGAAATGCATGCACACAACAACATTAATTTCCTATATTGAACATTTGTTTGTTAATTTGGCTGCATAAGTGCATAAAGTATTTTTATTCCAGAGCAATAACCCGATGCACGACTCTGACAGAGGTCTGTTGCACCAAACCTAAACTTAGAGACGTCACTGCACCTTCTAATGACCCTGAAGCCAGTGCCGGACCCCTAAGTTGCGGACAAAGACGATTCAGAACCGGATATGAGTCCCAAAATTTAAACGGTAAGAAAAGAAAATGATTTCCGGAAATTGACATTTATCCAAGGCTGAAGCTTGCAAGCAGTCCAGAGATTCTCAGTTGAAAATTTGATTGCGTTCATTCATTGTTGATTTTGATCCATCAGTAAACTGCTTTAATTACCAAATGTCTTGTTGTGTTGACTTCAACTTGTTCACTAGTTGGCGTTTCGCGTCTATATATTCGACGGAGTTTATTCTCCAACTCCATCAACGAAATCGTGACATTTACTGATAATTAAGAAAAACAAAAAATTTAAATGTAATTCTTTAATTGCGATTTCCATTCCACAATATTGGCCGTGCTCATTTGCGTTTTATAGCAATGAACAACTTAAGTGATTGCTGAAAAGGTGAACGTCTTTGACATGCCACGCTGCAAGCACCCATACCTCGGATTGTTAACAATTGGTATGAATTGTTAAGCTTGGTAGATTTTGACAAGTTGAGAAGTTGAGGAATTTAAGAGACACATTTATATTAGAAATAAGAGTCAGATATACCACCTGTTCCTATCTCAGCAAACATACAAAAAAAATTACCAATGAACAACGCAAGATAGGTAAGAAAATATCAAAGGCAAAAAGAAATGATTTCGCCATAAGTAGATGGAAAGAACTCAATAAAAACATAAACCGTCATTGCCAAAAATTTAGAAAACTGGACAAGATCACACGGTGTTCTGAGCTTCTACCTCACTAAAATACTTACGGGGCATGGAAATTTTAATGACTTTCTGTTCAAGATAAGTAGACACAACCGTCCTAATTGTGACCACTGCCGTCAGAAAGGGATAACAAAACCCATTCCCTCACAGAATGTGCCGCATGGGAATGGGACCGAAGAATTCTGAAAGAAACATTGGAGGCAACGGACATACAAAATATTGAGAGGATATCATCGAAAACAAGAGCATGGGAGGCATTTGACAAGTTTCACAGAACGCTGCTAAAATGCAAGAAAAGATGTAAAGGAATGGAAAATAAATAAATAAATGAAAGGATTATTAAGAAAGATTTGACGAAAAAATAAAAGAAAGAAATAAAATTGGGGAATAAATAAAAAACCAAAGTCCATTCTAGGAAATGCTTCCGGCAGTTCTTGAATGAACTTGACATACGGGGAAAGGAGAGAAAAATATGAAAAAAAATAGTAGAAATAAGTGGAAATACCCCAAAAATACGCAAATGTATCGATATACCTGACATCCTTGCATTACATTAAAATATTACCTTATCCCTTATCATTATACACTAATTAAAAATCCAAAGTACTTAGTACTACAGTAGAGCAGAAAAGAAAGTACATGTAGAAGTAAAACAAAGAGTACATAAGGAGCTACCTGACAGTCCCGTATTTTCAGGTGCAGCAAAGGGTGGGGAATTTCCTTGGCTTCTCAAGTTGGAGACCATACAAGAGGATTTAGGTTGTGGTGCCTCTCTTGTTCATCCGCAGCTGGTACTTACAGCAGCGCACTGCATTTCCAGGTTTGAATTTTCACTTTTGTGGTCTATTTTTTTCATCATTTTCTTCTTTCCTAACTTGTTTCATTTGCTCTTCATATCCTACAATTTTGATTGTCCTTTTAATTTTACTGAAATCCAATTGAATGAATTTCTTTATTTAGTTGTTTCAACTATGTCGTCGTCTCGTTCAGTGAACGTTCAAACGTGATTAAGAATTAATATTGCTCTTACCTAACATCTAAACTTCCTTTCGTACACATTCACTTTGTTCTTCATTTACATTTTCAAAATAATAATCACGATTTACCAAAATTATTACCCTTTAGTATCCAGCCAAAGGATTTATATGTCAGAGCGGGAATGTTCAACTCCAACGAGGAGTCCTTTCAAATTCGGAAAGTAACAAAAATTATTCCTCATGTCGACTACAACAGCGACAATCCCAGGAATGATATTGCCATGCTCGTTGTCGCTTACCCGTTCAAGTTAACTGACAATGTTAACACAATTTGTATGCCGGTGACAAATGACAAGTGGGACGAAGAAAAGTGTGTTGTAGCAGGCTGGCACTCGAGTCCTCTTAATGGTAGGCCATAACTTGAAAATAGCAATTTAAGGCAGACCAAGAGTGTGACTTTTGCCAATTTTTATTTAAGATGAAATCAAAGGAATCCTAAACAAGGGCTTGGTGAGTTTTCTTCCACAACGAGAATGCCAGAATGTAATGACCACCACGGATTTATGGCGAAGATACGTCTTACATGACAGTTTTGTCTGTGCTGTTGAAAAGAATAGGAGAAATGCGTGTCTGGTGAGTTTCACAAAAATGTCCATCATCCCCATTTGTCTCTACTCTGTCCTTCCTCAAACTGAGGGCCTTCAATCTAGAAAAAGTAGTCGACCTTAGAAATTTTAAATCCAGGCTTCTTTTCTTCAGTTAAATTCAATAGTCTGTACCACAAACGTGGGAAATTTTATACATTCAAAAATCTGCTTCCGTTGCTTTCCTCCACCTTACTATTCCGTCGAACTTTCCCGTTACAAAGTTTACTTTGATTTAATTTTTATTTTCAACAGGGCGACGAAGGAAGTCCCTTAATGTGTCCATCGAAAAAATCTCCCGACACATTCCTCCAGATAGGTTTGGTATCAAAAAGTATATATTGTGACGATTTTGGCCGACCAGGAATATTCACAAACCTTCTTAAATTCATTGATTGGGTGAATGAAAAGGCATTTGAACTGAATCTTTTTGACGATTTTGATGTCAGAAATGCTTAGTTCTTAGAGGTGCACATTCTTTTGGAAATGGTCAAATGCCATGGGATGAAAAGTTGAGGGTCATTCTGACATTAACAAAATTAACCCTCAACAAGTTTATAAGCAATGTACAACGTGTTGCAATTTGATAATAACCCAATCACTTATTTGGGTATATTTATAGTAGTAATAGAAGTGATATGTTCTTGTTTCGGAAGGTATGAATAACTAAGACCTTGTTTTCCTTCTTATTCTTGCCTTATTTCTTGTCAGTCATTACCTCTAATTCACTTATTTAATTATCTTATTTGGTAAAGGTTAGACATAGTATATTTTAAGAGAACAAACATTTGCTACGAGCCTTTAATAATATATCTTTATGTAATTAAATATAATACTAAATTTTAATTATTGAACAGTGGTATCAATGTGATGTTCACATTTGCAGAAGAATAATAAAATATATTTTCTAAATTCAATCAAAATTTGGAATCAGTTACATTATTATAAGATAACGAATAAGGTAATGAAGCAAAGTAATCAGTCTAAGGTTTACATTGTGTAGAGCTATATTAATACATATAAATATAGATAATAAATGTAATAATATATTTTAATATATAAATAAGAAATAAAAACGAGAGTAAGTGTACATATTTGTATATTTTATAAGTCGAGTGCAGGCAAACTGAAAATAAAGCAAAACGCCGAAATGAAAAATCGGCGAATGTCCGATGTCGGAGTCTTCGAGCCACCGGAACGAATTCTCCTCGCCGCTTCTGCTGCCGTTTCCTGTTTGATTTAAACCAGTTTTTATTTAGTTTTCCTTTTTTCATTGCAACTTCGGGTTCAATATGAATTCCATGCAGTACTTCGCTTGTAATTCTAAAAATGTTAACCAAGAAGAAAAGGCAATAGCATTGGAATGAAAGAAGTAGTACTTTTATTAAACGAACTCAAGTTGGTAATGCAGAAATTTTTAGTCACAGATTTGCTATAAGCAAAAGTAATTACGGTTCTAGGAACATAATAAAGTAAGGAAAACTATAAAGACCTTATCAATTACACGCAATTCAGAAAATATATTTGAAATTAAAATAAAAAGACTTTGTACTTGTCTTTAATGATGCGACGTGGTGTAAGACATTCCTACATACCAAAACAATTTTCGCTTAATTACGCAACTACTTTTGATATCAATTTGAAACGTCAAAACGTAACTTAATAGGCCTCTAATTATTTCTAGTGTGAATGCTATTTTATAGAAGAAAAACATGACTACTCACACTGGAAGGTCGAAAAAGCTCCCACAGCCACATACATATTTTCTCGTACCATGTCATAGTTTTTGGCTTCTTTGTGAAAAAGTCAAGATAAACATAGGTACCTGAGTGAAGTGATGAGAACGTCACCCAACAGAGTATGCCGCTGATTAAAAGGATTGTGTACAACAACCACTGATATTGCAAACGATGGAGTACAACTTGAAGTTTCCCTAAATAAAAATATATAGTTTATTAGTATATTAACTATGCCACACAAACACACACGCATTATATTGGACGTATACGTATATGTTTTGTTGCTTTATTTAATATGATATTAAAAATGTTTTTGCCATAATTGTTATCAATTTTGAAGTTGGGACACCGACCCAAACTCAGTGTAACGCTTCAATTCCAACGAAGAAAAAACAAAATTAGTCAATGTGTGAGACGTGTGAAAGAGTGTAGCAAGAATAACAAAAAAGAGACCCAGATGGGTCCCCCGTGGCCTATTTTTTCATCTAACTTTGATAGTCAGACACCTGAAAGTAGCGTACGAATTAGGTTTAACGGTTTAAACTGCGTACACGTCATAAAAAACAAGGTGGTTAAGTCTCCCGGTTTTAATTTATAGAATATATTTATAATTTATAGAACTGGCTCTCAGATAAGCAGCCAAATTGGTTAATGTCAAAACATGTCAACAAAATTCAAAGGTTCAATCAAAAATGGTATTTCCACAAGACCCTCTTCATCAGGTTAATTCATTATTAATGAGAAACAGTGAGCAGATTACGACAAAATTAGAAATATGCAAAACATACAACAGAATGAAATTAATTTTTGCCCCTTCCTATAACAAATATTTATTTACAAGATTAAAAATTACCATTCGCAAGGGAGTGAAAAAAAATTCAACATTGTTCACTTCCCAGAGTGATTTTCCAACCAAAGAAAATAATTTTAAAACAATACATACCTTTAATAGGATATTCGATGTTGCTTAAGTGATTTTTCTTTGATTTTCTCTTTGTGGAACGTTTTTGCATGTAAGGAGAGGGTTCCGTTCCAACAGCACTACTAAGAAGGACAACTACTTTTTCTGTAACAGGAATGACTTCCTATGAGCATATATTTGCTAAAAACATTAAATTAAAACAACACGTTTTCCTAAATATAGGATAGTATACAAAATTGTAAGATTATTTAATTGATGTAATGATATTTAAAAAACCAAACAGGTGTGCAGATGAATAATACAAAAATATTGCAAGACAAATTAGCAAGCCTGGTACAAAATAATGTTGGTGAAAGATATTAATTTTGTAAATTATCGACTGCGATGACTGAGTAAAGAAATCTAGAGACCGTTCCTATTACAACATTTGTTGTAAAATTCACTAGCAATAAAAAGTTGAAATTGTCGTGAATAAATGCACTAAAGCAACCAAACGAATGATAGGCATTGCATGAGAAAATGAACTTAGAATACAATAAAACGTGGGAGGTGGAAGCGTGGAGGAAGATGCACTTAGTTCAAATTTTCAGTTTAAGCTGTGAGCAATACAGAAAGGAACATTAGATGTGCACAAAATATAAACATATTTTTAGTGTCTTAATGTTTCGCGACTTATTTAAATTCATAATAACGAACGTCTGCCCGAGGTATGAACTATGCACCCATCGAGTTATACAGGTACTCATAGGTATCTGATTACTTAGTCACATGGATTTGTACTTAAATATTTCATTCGTTATATTTACCTGTCAGAATAATTTTCTTTTCATTTAAATAACTAGTTTCATACCGTTTACTTCTTTATGATTTCCAGCTGTGTCACCACTGCCATTACCATTTTTACACGATGAATGATTGTTAGAGTCTTCCTCAGAGGATACGGCAGTGATTTTAGCCACCATTTCTGAAACATCCTTCCCTTTCTCGGTCTCTATTATTTTCTTGCACATGGCATACTTATCCAATTCCTTCACCAGTTTTCGCCGCTTATCTATTTCTCGCAGTGCTGAACTAGAGTTAGAACATGAAAAGAACACAAGTATTACACAAATAGAAAACGTGCAAACCTTACACATAAATGTTTTACCACGTGATATAGAATTTGTACAATCCGAGTGAGGCTCACCTTACGGTATCACGGCCTTGGGTCTGACCTATAACAGTAATAAGGCTCTGCTTCTTTTCCACTTTAGGCTTCTGGTCTAACATCCAGTTGTGTACCTTTTTTACACGGGAAGCAGAAGGAAATATATCTATCTCGTTGGGTACATCGTCGACTAGGTCATCCGACGTCAATGATGTATTCAATGTATTGACTGTGCTGAAAAATATCGGAAATAAAACTGTCATTATGCAACACAATTACGCAATGCACAGCTTCTTGAGTGTTTTACGATATTCCATTAGCTCCTTACCAATTACTTAAAGACTCCTTCGAAGCGATTTTTACAACGTCATGATTAAACGCAGACTTGGTGACTTCTTTCAGATCCTGCGAGAGATATGAACAACTTACAGGTTCGACCTTTCCAGGCGGCTTCCTTTTTGCTTCTTCAGGTCTCAAACTTTCCTTGCTCTCAACTTTGACTTCATTCACACCCTGGTCAGAGTTTCCATTTCCTGAAGGTATCCAATGCGACAATTTTGATTTTGCATCTTCTTTCACCTGCACCCCTTTTTTGGGTGGTCTTATTTCTGTACCCACACAGGCATCGTTTTGAAATCCATTTGAGATCACCCTGGATTTACAAGATTTACAAGAAGTTCACCAAGAGACTAGAACGCAGTTCGTGGTTTAACAATAAGATTCATTACTTTTGCACGAATAAAATTCTACAACATTGTGTAATTTTGATTAAATTAAAATGTAACATGATTAAATTAAAATTATATTTACGTACGTAGACTGATGGCAATATTAATAATATTTATTATATAACTGCAAGCATGAAAATAGATATGAAAGTAGATTCGTGGAACTCGATGCGTAGAACTGACAGAATCAAAGTAATTCAATAAGAACAAAATGACAACAAGAAAATAAACTACCGGCATATAATACGTTTATGTTTGAAGATTAATATTTGTTTGTTCCATTTGTTCAATTATATACTTTCCCTGACACAGTGCTCCACCCAACAATTTGTAAACAAAAAACTGAAATTACCTCTTAAACCGTGGATCTGATCCATCAGCCCCATTTTTCTTACTCTTGCTGGTGACGGACAAAGAGGATTTGGTAACATCTTCAAGAGAGTGCTGTTGCTGCTGCTGAGGTTTTGATTTTTCCGACACTGCCCGTATGTTGACTATAAGAGGCTTCGTACCCTTCTCATTATCGTCCCATTGAGATCTGAAGGCAAAGCGATTTGTAACTGTTTCTCTCGTAATGGTCTAAATTGCAGTAACAAATCTCATCACTTGATTGACGTACCGAAATGATCTGCCTGACTGGTTGGGAGTTCCTGGACGGGAGTAATTGGTGCCTGGCGACCATTCGTTCATTCTGACTCAAAGACTGACAATTTAAACGGGCAAAACAAAATATGGTTACCTACCAAAAATGCTATTCTATGCAAAAATAAATAAAATTTCTCATTCAAATGTATCTGTTTGTAAATATATAAAATGTACAAATTCACCAATTACCATCTTTTGTTTTTCCAGTTGTGTTTTGTTTATTTGAATGGCCATAACATTGAAATTAACATTATAAATATATGCTTACGATATTGTTTAAAAATTATTTTCTGATTGATTTTGATTGCATGTCCGCACGCCTTTAAAAAATTGTACAGTAATTCATGTTTTATTGAAATTTGTAAAAGTGATAAATAAAAACACGTAAAATTCAAATTTACCGGGTGTCGTGGCAGCAGCCGAATCGCTGAATCGCCAACCTTGTATTTTCATTTATGTGTTCATTGTAACCAAATGTTTTTGTTTTCAATTTAATTTACAATTGTATACTTGTACTTGTGGTTTATCTATTATTCTTACATTTGATATGTGGATTATTTCTTTCACTTATATCCTTATGCATAGGAGTCTCGCCGCTCAAAGAAGGTGAAAGATGAAAAAATATCAGCAGCTCCTTCTTGTTATTTTGTCCGTTTTCAGTTTCTCATGTCTATTGATATATAGACATGAATACAATAAACTCCGTTACGTTTTGGAAGTTTTGAATTTTTTTGGAACGCCAGGTGTTCCGGCACCAAATGCAACCGCTTGCCCCAGTCTCGAATCATCCTTTAGATTCGAACGAGGACCGTTACCCACTTGGCAGAGGCTGAATGATTATCTTTACGTTTACTCAGCCTACTGGGAGAAATTAGAAGGTGGAGAGCGTATCAAAGCTTTTGCTGTTGGAGTTATGAGTGAAAAGTTGAATTACAAGTGTTTCTTTCAGTATGAGACACCTCCTGTAATAAGAACCGGGGAGTTCAGTTTTAGTAATTTGGGATTCAAAAATCGAGAGACATTTCACAATGGAAACTTGAATGTCAATAAGACAAAATCATTTGTCTTGTATTGCAAGTCACAGGAAACAAGCAGTTACTCTGCTCCCATTGGTGTCACATTTCTACATCAGGACATGGATCAAAATAACCAGAGATTCATACCAGTTGTTAATTTCAAATCCAATATGCCTCTACAGAATGTATCAGGCATTTGTGTAATGCCAAATGATTCACAGTTTAATAAATCAACTTATCTAGAGTTTCTTAATTTCCACAAACTGATAGGAATTAATAATTTTATTGTTTACGGAAGCTTTGACCATTATAATTTACTGACATCTATTCAAATTGACAGAAGCAATCACATTAAAATCACAATTTTGCCTTGGAACTATCCATATATTAGTGAGACTGACATGATGAAAAGCATAGCAGAAAATGACTGCATAACTAGATTCAGAGGCCTTTTGGAAAATATAATCATTCTTGAATGGAACAAATTCTTGGTCCCACGATACCTGTTTAATCTTAGTAAATTACTCAATGAACTTGATGGGGGAAAGAAAATGAGCAAATTTGTGTTTCAAACATTACTATTTTGCTTGGAATTTAAGGACAGAGTCAAGTCCAACACTTCAATGCCAATAATATTTAGGAAATCAAGGTTTATACAACTGAAAGATTATCAGGTACCTCTCTACAGACCCCACTTAGAGACCAGCAGTGTACAGAAAGTAAGGAAAGACATAATAGGAGTTCATCAATATGCACACTGCCAAGATTACAAACTCAGATTAAAAGACAAAAAAAATGATCTGCTAGACACAACAATGTTAAAGTATCAGAATGAATTTCACAAGTCTCAAATACTACTAATGTGACTGGTAATAAATTTATACAACTAAAACGCAAAAAAATGCCTGCAAATTTTGTAAATAAAGTGCCTACAATTGATAAAAATTATTTATTTGTTTTGGTAGGAAATTTATTATTAATAATAATGTGATTAATAAATTATCCCATTTATTGTATATTAAGATTTCATTCCTTCTTTACCTTTCTAATGATATCATAACCCTTATTGGGACTAATTGGGACATTCACAAATGTGATTCAATTAATGTGCATGTCTCTGACTTTAAAAAGGGCAAGAGACACTGACTTTCAGTATGGGAATTATTGGGAACCATTTTCATCCCCAAATCATCCCCGAAGCTTCTCGCAATATTATTTTAGCCACAGGAAGTTATTAAAGGAATTAAACACAATCTTTAATTGATGAACATTTTATAAAAAGTATTGGAGTGTACCTTCGCTTGATTGCAATACATTATTAATTTTGTATCAATATCAATAAGATAAAAACTATCTATTTTCTCAAATTTTTACCTTACCTGGATTGTAATGGCCCCTGAACATTTTTAAAATCTGCTAAAAATTCAAAAAAGGTGTCATTTGCCTTTTTATTATTTTAATCTCTACAAATTTTTCCCTCAATTCTCAGAATCATTCAAAGACTACAGGAATCTTTTCTATTCATATTTACAATGATTTTTTTATGTGAATGCCGTTATATGTATTAGATTCAACTCGAAAATAAAAAAAAGACAAGACATGAGATGGAAAAGGGTAAATAATAGTTGTACTCAATGTTAACCAACAAAAAACACAGCTTTTTATGTCAACCTCTGCATAATGGCTGAATTTAAAATTCCGGCATCGACTAACGTTTTATCATCCTCGAGATCCCTGTTGGGAAACGTAGTCATCAACTTGAATCCACGGCCGCAATATTCTGGACGAGCTCTATGATTAAATTCAATTAAGGTCAATTAATCATTTAATGAAAACTATGGAACCACAAGATTGGTTCCTCGTAGGACAGATTCCTCAAGTCTAGCCTTGTCTGTGCAATGCCTCATTTCTTGTGAACCTTATAGTAACACTAACAGTGTCCTAGTAGGAATGACAGAAACATCAAGCTGTTTAACTGGTGCTTCCTCATAATTTTAAAAAAAGCCATTAAACAGTTATTGAGTTAACGACTCCTGTGTAAATGACTCCTGAAATAAAAATTTACAACTCACATGTAATGGGCTCAAGAAAAAAATCAAAGGGATCAGGATATTTCCTTTTGATATTTTGAACTGGCTAGCCTGTCCAGTTGTTTTGTGTCATTTGACTGGAATCACTGAATTCACAAAAGGATACATTTTTATAAATTCTCTTAATTCAGCAACAGTATGGGTGTGGTTTAATGTTGCTGCTAGTCTTGAACCATCAGCTAAACGAATCTGAATTGTGGTTGTGGGCTCTGCAGTGTTAACAGACAATAAACTTTTAGCCTTTTCCTCATTTGTGTTGCGATCTTGGTCACTTGTTGATGTTGGAGCCATCACAGAATTAGGTGTGGGACTAAAAAACAATTTTGAGAATGAAATATGGACAACAACAACAAAAATTTTAAATAGCGGCTTGACCTTTACCTTCCCAATACACTGCCTTTTCCACTGAAAGCCTTTAGTTTAGGCTTCACTGCAACAAACTCCTCATGACTGTGGTCCTCCATGTTCAGATGCACTTCATTCCCTTTTGCCTCCTTCAGAAGTTCCCCAGGTATTTCTCTTTGTAAAACAATGGTATTTACATTAAGTTACATTTCACAATAAGAAGGTTATCTGTTACTAAATTATTCATTAAAATTTCCAATCAAACTCACCCCCTGCTAACAACAGAGAGAAATTCTCTTGTGCTTGGATCGGAGTACTGCCTCAAAGGTCCATCATTTATGCTAAAGCCATCTTGCCACATCTTCAGTGTAACATTTACTTCTTTGTTACTACTGCTTGATGGAGTGTTATTTGGTATACCAATTACTAAAGAAAATAATAAATAAAATTGCATTACCATTAAAAAATTAAGTATAAATTGCCACTTGAGTTGTATAGAAGCATAAAAATGAAAGGTAAAAATATGATCACACCTTCAGAATCATTGTTTGATTGCCCCAGTCTATAGCCCAGTCCTGTGAATGTATTCTTTTTTTTTGATGAACCTTGACTATGGGAATCTAAGACTTCAGCACCATGTCTAAGGCAAAGACAAAATTAATTTAATTTATTTCTAAATTTTTTATGATAATCATTACAATAATAAGTAGATAATAAAATTCATTACTTTCTGTTTATTAATACATCAACCATAAAATAAACAATGAAAGTCAAATGGCACAATAGCATATAAGAAATGAAATTCATACTTACTCTTGAGCTGATTTAAACATTTCAGCCACAATACTATTTTTCTTCTTTCCTGGGCCCAGTACCTGCTGGCCACTGTGCTCTGAACCACCAGCATAAAAAGCTTGTCCTTCTTCTTCATCAGAACTTGCATCCTTATTCAAGCTAGAGATGGTAGCAAATCTAAAAATTCACAATGAAAGATAAAAATACTTAATTTTCAATGTAAAAATATTACTGGTCCTTATTGTTTTTAAAACTTCTTTTATTGGTTTTTATCAAAATTTTTAAAAATTAGTGCCAATTTAACATAAGTTAATTAATTATGGTACATTATGGTAACATTTAGTAACTAAATGTTATAATTGTTGACTATTAGTAGTTAAAAGTTACTAATGTTAATTGGAACAGATTTTCTCTTATATCTCTAGTGTCTAGTGATAAAATTCCTATTCTCACCTGCTGTTTGTAATTCCACCCCTAGGGATTGCAGATGCACTTGAAGTCTCAAGATGTCTATTTCTTGGTGGAGCATCTGAGGCTGTAATTTCCTGAACTTCATTATCATTAGAGTTTTGATTCTGCTGCCTCTCATCTTCTTGGTTGTCATAGAAATTCATTAAAGCTCCCTACAATAATGTAATTGTCATTAAATAGTAAATTAAACATTAACTTCATGGAACAAAGCTGGAAAACACTAGAACTGATATCAATGAAATCTATTGTTCCTTACAGTTCAACTGGTAATTCAATAGACAGTCTAATCAATCGAATGGTACTATTTGACTAAAAAAATCATTTATTTTTGCAATATTTGATAACATTAAAAAAAAGAGACAGAACTTACTTCCAATTGCCAGGCGGCCGCCTCTAAATAGACTCGTGCTTGGTCACTATCAACGCCCGTAACATCTGCAAAACTTGATACCAGTTGTTGATTGTCCTGATGTTGTGACATGATTTTATTCTCACTGACTGATTCACCAGGGGAAGTTAACGACGGGTGTTAACAACAAACAAAAAAATTTATAAAAGATTCCACGATTTTAACCTGTCATCCTACGAATCGGCATCGCTGTATTCCTTTTGACTGCTGACACGTTTTAACGTTGCCATTTCAGGAGATGTAGGCGAATATATACAATAAACTGTAAATAATGTTAAATTAATAAATAACAACCGAACTATTTCTATCATACTTTGGCATACCAAGTGTAATTGAAGAAAATGAGTAATATCTACATACAGGAGCCCCCAACGTGTGGCAAGGTGATTACAAGTATATTAAACGAATTACTACAATTCCAAAACTCAATTTCTACCCATATTTATCTCACACTGTTTTACTTGCAAACGATGGCATGAGTCTCGCTTACTGATGTAGATTGACAAAATTATTATTTACGTTTTTTAAGATAACTTAAAACAAATTCAAAAATATTTTTTTATGGGTGATATATTTTATGAAAAATGAACTAAATCATAAGAATACCAATCATAAGAAAAGCTCATGATAATTATTTACTGAAAATGATTTTTTTCAAAAGGTGTTATTGATAACTACAGTGGGTGATATTGACATTGAATTGTGGTCAAAAGAGACTCCAAAAGCATGCAGAAATTTTATACAGTTGATAATGGAAGGATATTACAATGGGACCACCTTCCACAGGATTGTCAAGGGTTTCATTGCCCAGGGAGGTGATCCCTCTGGTACTGGAACAGGTGGGGAGTCAATATATGGCCATCCATTTAAAGTAAGTGAATTAAGTTATTCAAAGTTAGATGTTTAAGGCATTCAACATAATTTTGCTAAGCATGTTCCTTTGTTCAGAGTACAATCTGTTTGTCCTGTTAAGGCTTACAGTGCATTTTATATGAATAATAGAATGCACAGAATTGCTTGTATTATAATCTTTCCAGGATGAATTTCACACAAGACTCAGATTTTGCAGAAGAGGATTGGTGGCAATGGCAAACGCTGGAAAAGATGACAATGGCTCTCAGTTTTTCTTTACCTTTGCTCCCTGCCCAGAGCTTCAAAACAAGCACACAATTTTTGGAAAGGTGACAGGTGAGACAATATACAACATGATAAAACTTGAGGAGGCTGATACTGACCATGTAAGATTCAGAAAAATATTTCTTCAATTTTGTTGCTCAAACACATATTACCAAACAGAATTTTGTACTCTTTGTTACATTTTCAGAATGATGCTCCATATTACCCACAGAAAATCTTAAAAGCAGAAGTTTTAAACAATCCGTTTGATGATATTGTTCCAAGATGTCTGCCCCCCAAGAAGGAAAGAAAGAAGAAGACTGAAAAATCAGCAGCAGGCATAAAGTACCTACAAGAAAAATATACTTTTTCCTTTTGGAATTATTTTAAATTAATTTTTCAAATGTAATTTCAACAGAAACTTTAAATTACTTTCCTTTGGAGAAGAAGCAGCTGAGGATGAGGAAGAAAGCAAGGAAGTTAGTTTAAGCCTAGCAGGAAAAAGTAAATCAACTCATGATGTTTTAAATGATCCCAAATTAAGTTCTGTCCCAGTCACTGAAGATAACCCCTTGATCCAAGTGGTCAAAGAATCAGAGTCTACAGAACAGGGTGGTAAGGTAATTGAAGTAAGAGCTAAATTAAGTGATGGAAAATTGAAAAGGAAACTTGACGCAAAAGAAAGTGGAAATCTCGAAGATGATGATAAGGAGTATGATTTCAGTAGAGAAAAAACAGAGAAAAAGAAACAGAAATTGTAAGGAATGACATAAAACCTAGGTATTTTTTTTTGAATTTTTTAAGTTTTTTATTATTGAAATTTTTAATTTCCCAGACAAGAAATTGCAGCAGAAATTGAAGCTCTCAAAAAGGACTACAGGAAAAGTAAGAAGCAGGAAAAAAAAAGTGATGAAAAACAAGCAGAAGTAAAAAGGAATATAAAGGAAACTGAAACAAAATCAGAAGGAAATGAAATGATCCAAGAATATAAAAGCAATCTAGAAAAATACAAGCATTTAAAAAAGAACATGTCCTCTAAAGGTGGTGACAGAGAAAATATGACAATGCAACTCTTGGCCAAATTCAAACAAAAATTGCAAGTGATCAAGGAGAAAGCATATGAAATGGATGAACAATCTAAAGAACTGTGTGATGAAACAAAAAATAATGTAGAGAAGGAAGATGGTGACTCATGGTAGGGTGTGGTTATTATGTATTGTAAATAATGCAATTGCTTTGGTGAATAACATATGACCTATTTAATTTTTAAGGTTGGCACATAAATTCAATTTTGATGGAGATGCTCCAGTGCTTGCCAAAGATGCCAATATGAAAACAGATGATTGGTTTGACATAACAGATCCAAGGAATCCCATTAACAAGAGAAGAAGAGAACAAAGCAAAGCTAACTCAAAGAAACCCCACTAATTTTCCACTTAATGTGAGCCCACCTGATCTCACAGGTGGTTTAATCAGGCACACATACATTGGCCAAATGCCTTCTTATTGTACATACATTTGTGTATAAATAGCCAGCTTGAAGAGGTGAAAAATATATTTTAGACACTTAAAATTCATTTTGGTTTGTTTCTATAATTTTTTATCTTTTTTTCACAAGAGATTGAAAAGAGTGAATTTAATTTGTCTGAAAAATTTAGTGATATTGTTTTGATGTACACAGAAAAAGAGTTTTTTCACCACTTAGAAGTGCGTCTTTTACGTTTCTATTCATTTAATTTATCCCTCTACCTTTGTACCTGATATGTTTACAGAGTAATTTTATCTTGTTTTTTTTTCCAATTTGGAAGAAATTCTTTCAACGACACATTCATCTCATTTCAAAAGTCCGAAACAGAATTTACTGCAATATTTATGCAATCAAAAGCAATGCTTCTGATTATTCTTCAGTGTACTTAACCAGGATCAGTAAATAAAAAATTGGTTATATAAATCAAATCTGTAACATCGTAAAACTTGTTTATTTATTTTTTGATAGTTTTATTTTATGTACAAAAAATTTATTAAACTAAACACGAGTAAAAAATTATATACATTACATATATACATTTTTTTACTTAACGAAAGTAGCGAAAAGACTGTAGAAAACCTTACCAAAAGTAACCAACTTTGTTTTAAATGTTGACACAAAAAATTTTAACTCCATACAGTTCGACCATCAAATGTATAAATTTTTTAAAAATTGATAGATGATCACAGCTTGAAAATTCATGTATTGCAACTAAGGCTTACGTATTGTACTACCTAAGAGGTTCTCCTCAGCTTGAAAATTTCAATATTCAATTGTTAACTCATAAATTGACAGAAATACATGGAAATTGTAGACAAAATCATTTGATATGTAAATTAATTTTATTTAGAAGTGGAATTACACCTTGTATGAATATCCTCGTGTTACTTTGATAGGGTACGCTGGCATAATAAATTATAATTATAATTTAAGCACAAATGCAACGCGTGTCATAAAAACGCCTTAAACCATCAACGGGAAAAGTGTTTCTTAAGAGTATTTTTAGTTTTTGGGTTCTTCCATTGGTGTTCTTCAACTTACTACTCATTATGACAAAAGTCATTTATTTTGTAATAACATAGACAATATTAGGTACATATTATTTAGAGAAATATTTTGAGTAGTAACAATATATAGTTCAAAATTTTGAACTAAAAATTCCATCCTAGGCCATTTCTTAGTCTTCACACCTTTCGTACTTTTATAATGACCTGTAAACAAAATTACTGTTTGAAAGGTGAACCGTTGTAGCTCTACATCCCTGGCTATTACCTTTAATTATGTTACGTAGATTTCCATACAACATTCGAACAGAATTGCTTATGCTCATAAACTTCTCTTCGTGTAAATATTTCTAAAACCAGAAATATTTGAGACTTCCTGCTGATTATTTGTCGCGCTAATTTTGTTTCCCTAGAAGGATTTACTATTTTTTAATTGATAATTTGAGGCACGAGGTACCACTGCAAAGTAAAACTGCAAGTAAACTGCAAATTATACTCCTATAAGTGCGTTGAATGAACAATGCAAGAAAGGCCCTGAATCACAACTTTTCCTATGCTCATTAATGCATTTGTGATTTATTTAAACTGATGTTTACGCTGGCTCAGTATTTTTACTTAGATAAAATATATTTTCGTAAACATAATTTGACCTGTTCCGCAAAGTATTATTTTAAATCCTGACGGGTATTATCTGATATTTGTGAAGTGTACTAAATATTTAGTCCAGTAGGTCAAAAGGGCGACGTAACTTAACAGTCCAAAAAAACAAAATTTTTCTGACATTCATAACAATGGGTTGGTTTGGAACCGAAAGTGACATTTATAACATTTTCTAATACAACAAGATATGAAAGAAAAACTGCTTCACAAATTTACTGCAGGGAGCAGTGACCTAACGTACCTCTGAGAGTTGTACGAAAGTTAATTTTCCTTTTACATGTTTACTTGCTCTTCTAGAGCAAACTATGATAAACTCTTCCATGAGTTTCTTTATAAAAATTAATTATCCATTATGTACAAGTGCTTAAAAATTAAAGACAGCCGTTGCTATGAGTAATAAATGGCAAAATATTTGAAAACGAACATTATATAAGAAGAAGATTATTCGCATTACTCATTGCCTATTTTAATTACATGTATATGTTTGCATATATATTTAGATACTAAAATATATATTTATTTATAGCGGGCGTTTCGTAATTGACCAAACCTCAAAATCGCTAATCTATTATTGCAACGTTTAAGAATTAAAATAATAGTTTCATTTTCTTTCCAAAATTTGTATAAAATTGGACGTGCATATACATTGACACTATATATTTACAGATAATGCTTTCCAAGACCACCTTTTTTGTCCATCTTCTGTGGAACAATTACTGTGGCAACGTTTACGGGTTTACGGGTGTTTGTCTTGAGTGGATTGTAATTTAAAATGTAATGATTTATTAATGCTTCAGGCGACATGAAATTATGTGGTTTTGGGTCACCACCGATATTAATTTTTGGAAAATACTTTCTGTTAAAATAACACGTTCAGGACCAAATCATACCTTTAGGCTTGAATTGTGTGTTCAGGTATAAGTTCAGTCTGATTCTAAAAATATGTGAAAATTAAAAAACTTCCAGAACAAATGGATCTCACTATAAAATGAAAAAAAAATTATAATTGCTAAAACAAAACAAATTTCACTTTCAATTAATTTCAAAGACAAGGCAAAATCCAGTTAAATAATACGGTCATTTTCCGACAAAAATATCCTTGATATTTTCATTAGTCCTAAACTTAGATTTAGTGCTTCTGGGAGTTTGGCAACGCCATCCCGAGAGCCTTACTTAGTCCATAATGTCCTACCGATATGCACCCTATTCAGCAAAGAGAAATCCACATACACAAACACCCCCAACGTCGTCTGGCAATATTTAACATTAAAATGTATTTTACTAATGGGAGTACGCCATTTGGAAAACCGTGATATGAAAATCATTTGCGTCAATTAAGCAAAGTAATTCAAGGCCTCTTATATGTAAACCTAATTTCGGTAAATATGGTAAAGCTTGAAGGCTTTTGTCAGCCTCGCTACTGAAATATATTATCAACAAGTATCCACCGTCATTTCCTATTTCCACTATCCAACGTTGCTCTTGTGTTTGGTCATGCTACTGCTCTTTTTGTCAACTATTTGAATCTGATACTCTTATACATATGATAAGAGTCTGATTTTGTACCGTTGAATTAATAATTCTGCTTGTAAAGCGTCGGAATAATTCAAAAACCACAGAAATTTTGTAGTAATTATTCCACGGCGAATCCACAGGTTTCTTCGACAGCTTGTGTTAATTTCTCGTACATGTGCTCTTTTGATGGGTAGGGAGGTATCTCAATTCTATTAAAACAGGTATGTGCTTTAGGCAGGTTGTGTATCGGAGCGTCGATAAGATGTATGGTGAAGAGACGTGGCCCGGCGGCTCCCGTCGTACCCTGTAATGCTCGGAAGCCTTGTAGAGGAACACGCGAACTACCCGTGACAAACTGCAGTAAGCGAGCCTGCATTTCATCAGAATACTTTTCCACGATCTCCCAGAACCATGTTACAACTGGTGTGGACAACGTACAATGCTTCAGCCTAGTATTTTGTTTCCAATCTTCGACATCGATACGGCTTATGCCCCCCAAAACGAGTTCTAGTTCTCGTTCATCAAAAAGACGCAGTAGATTGGCAGGGACCACCTGAGGAATAGACACTTATATATGTAAATCATCCCCCTTGCAGTGTAATATAAGATAATTGTAGGGTACAAACCTCGGTGAATCCTTTTAAGAGAGCAAGAAATTGCTGTTCTATACCCCTCATGAATCGGTAGTTTACGTATAGTTTAACGTATTCCTTTTTATTATCCTAAAAATGAAGTTAAATAATTGGTTTACAATTTGATAATTAGTGTTACTTGTTTGTAATATACGTAAAAATCTCTAATTAAATCACTAACCTGTGTAACTGGTATATCTCTTCCTCCTGTTTTGAGTTCATGAACTCTGAGCTCGCCAAAGGCTTCATGTTCAACGGCAAAGGTTGTATCTAGTTGGGTAACATCATTGTGTAGTAGCCACTGGAGTGATCTATGCAAGTCGGGATCGACACCAGCTATGTCGTCCAGTGTTATACTCTAAACAGAAAAATTTGAGCTTAACAAAAACGTGTGACCGACTTGCTTAATGTCATATTTAAGATCCGAAATTTGCTGCGTACCTTACTAAGAAGCATTTTATAGAAAGGTGTTGTGAATCCGGCATCTATGTGATGACCATGAAACATAGCCATCCCCAGTACTCGCCCAGCAAAGTGGAAGTAACTGAGATGTTCAGGATTAACACCGCTATCTGCATTTATCTGTAAAGATAGTAGTTGTTGGTGTCAGATATGGTCTAATGGTTGGTGTCTAATTTACAGCTCCTTCTTCCTCTGTCAACAATGATTTACCTGAAGAGTGTAGTTGTCTTCTCTGGAATACTGAAACAGTCCATACTGTGGATTCAACATTTCCCGAGATACCAGGTAGAGCCATTCCCTAGCAACACCTCCGTAGTCCAACCCTTCCTCTCCTCGGAATTTAACTATCAATCTCTTCCTGAGGTCTTTTGGTCTCATCTTCATAAGCAATCTGTACGATTCTTCAAAGATTTCTTTTCTAGATACCTCAAGTCTGCAGTGACCACTTTGTGGTTGTAATGCATGTAATTCGGCTTTCAACATTCTTAACTTGGAAACCAGATCCCTTTTATATTTTGGTAGGATTTCCCCATCCAAAACAGGATCTGAAACAATGTTGGAAATTCATATGAATTCGGAGTGACATGATGCAGTTAACATTTTGTAACGGTAGATTGCACAAAGCATAAAAACTTCAGGGGTGCAGTAGCAAAAATAGAGACCTGTGCTGTTCAGTTGTAAACACCATACCTTCTGCTACAATTAATGACAAATATTTTGTATGTGTTAGGTCAAATTGAATGACCCGATGAATATGACGCATTCTGAACACATAATATCTGGCAAATTCATTAGGTTGTACCGTGTACTTTTATGTAAGGTAAAATAAAATTTAAATAACTTTTAAATTGTTTGCTGTCTCCTTACTTTTTGTGAATGGTCGGGGTCAAGTCAAGCGATACTTCTTGTAATAATTTATTCAACATTGGACGTGCCCACACCTCAAGGATGTAATCAGAGCATGAAACTCATCTAGTACGTGGACCACAAACCACAAGGGAATTGGGCTTACGTCAACGAAAAAAAATCAAATTAGCGTAGTGTAGCGAGCGTACAAGAATTTGGAATAATTGTTTAACATTTTTAATTAAAAATTAAACTATTAGGTTTTCATTTTCTACCCCTTAACCATCCTACTAGAAGTACAAATTTCGAATGAGCAATCGCTAAATTAAGTCAAATTTTTACATAAAAATTGATAAGTGTGGCTTAATTGGCAGTATACTGAAAGAAATTTTTTTGAAATTGAAAAACCTAAGATAACAACAAGGGTCTCAAAATATTTTTTAAAGTTTCATAACATATAAAATAGTTGTCACTTTACAGAAGATTTCTTCCTATTATTACCCCTGCGTTTTATATAAAATTATCACTCATATGTTACAAATAAATTCTGTAAAAGATGAAAATAAAAGATGAAATTGAATCATTTATTATAAAAAGAAAATACGTTGTAATTGAATGAACAATCGTTTTCATAATGTTTAAGAAACAATAAAATTGTAGTATTGAGTTTTAAACTGCTTCACAAACGATACATGCACAGTTTCTGGGAGTCCCCGTGGTTTACATTCGTTGAAAATTACAAGCTTTTCGAAATATAATTACCTTCAGGTTTTCCGCCATTTTCGACAACTCTACTCTCAGAACCGGGAACGGTTTCTGTTCTGGATGACGAGGCTTCCAAAGGTGTGCCATTTCCAGTTGTTTCCTCGTTCCAATGGTCTGTATCTCCGTTCTGATTAATACCATTACTCCTTGACTCGGGCTCTGCTCCGGCGGTAGAATTTGACGAATTGGTGTTGCGATTCCTACGGAAACAATAGTCACAAAAGTTTTGGTAGGTAATATTAAGATTTAATACTTGTAATGAAACATAAGTACTCACTTAAGAAATTTATTAATTAGACTAGAAGTCAATCTCGGATCGTTAAATTGAGTTGTTCGACTATTGTGATCTACAAAATAGGTGCGACCCGAGAGTGTTCTTCTGGCTTCCCAGCCGGGCGGCAGTGGTCCCAGTTCCGCTTCGGATGGAAGAAGATCGCGTGGTATTCGAGGATCATGCCAGGTACTTGTTCCCGAAGGAATGTGATAAAAATATACTTGTCCTTGCTGGGTAGTTCTCATTTCTGAAACAAAAGTTTTTCATAATTTTAACATAATTATTTTCGTGTATATTATATGTTACTGTACGTATTACTTTTATTGAATTAATTTTCACACTCAATTATCTATATTTATTTATTACAAAATAGCTGGTATTTTAATAACAGCCTGATCTATTAATCTGATAAAAGGATTGCAACTTATAATATAATTGAATGAAAACATGATTTGAATTTTATTACTTAGAAACTGTAATTTTTCGGCTGCAGCAACAATGGAGCTCAAAATCTTATCTACCGCCATCACTTATATAAAACGCATAAAACGCGAACAAGCTAACAAAAAACAGCACTAGAGTAACACTACTATTCACGTTTTTTTATTAATAACCACTGTACATTACATTACACATGACAATAATATCGTATCTTTCACAAAGTGTAACTTTTTAAGCTACCACTTTCCTCTATATTTCACACGGCAATGATAGTGCCTTCTTTTGCACTACTATAAATTATTATACGCAGTCCTTAACATTGTACACTTGATTTAATCCGTGGAAAGTGAGTTTACGCCTTTATTTAGTTTCTTCGGTTCGATGAACACATTAAATCAGTTAGGTAGTTCTTAAAAAATGGAAACACTTGCACTATCGAACGGAGGATTCAATTTTTAAAACTTATAACATTTGACAATTTGAAATCCCCCAGCCATTTAAGAAAAGTTAAACAATATCCGAAATAAAAAGCTATTCTCCGAAATTTGAGGTCACGCAGTATACACCATGCAGTACAGAGCTGTCAGTTGTCTTCAACAAACTGATTTTTCCTTGGCTTTGGCTATTATATTTCATAATCCTCGGATGGAGTTCTTGATTTCAAGTTCGTACTCCGCCAATTAGCATCACAATGGATCTCCGTGGTACAAGCTCTGCCTGTACAACTTAATTTTCCAACTTCACAAGTGCGAATATTGCCAACTATACATGAGCATTGTTTTCAATTGTCTATAATATCATTCATTCAAAGGTGTTATTTAACTAAAGACATGGTTCATAAAGACGAAACTTATAATTCCTAAAAAGTTCACATGGGTGCCTCCAACACTACACCTAATGGCTACGCCACATATGGTTTCTTTTAATAAAATTTCTTTTACATAAAGAAAGTAACACGAAGTTTAATGTAATACGACTTTCAAACATCGACACAAAAACTATGTATCTTTTACCGCTCTAATACACCGATTATTAAGCTGAGTACTGAAACGTCAGATACAGATACTTATAAACTTTCTGTTAAAAGTAGCACTAATCGTTATAAATTACTTCTCCCGCCTGTTTCGGTCATCCATGTGTTCGCACTCACTTAAAGATAATTGCCACATTGAAAAGTTGACTAATTTGTACGCACCGGTGTTATTATCAATCAAATTGAAGGACGGTAAAAAGCTGCAAAATGCGGTTTGGCACGCGTGTCGGTCAAAGTTGCCCTTGCTCAATGAAAACTTAAAACCTTCCACTTCCGTCTTGATAAGTGTGAGTATATGTATGGCTTTTAATATGTATGTTATTTGCTTTCCAAAATTCGCTAGAAGTTTTAGCTTTCTCTTTCATAAAAAAGTAATAAAACAATAATTAAAATTACCGTAGCCGTAGGGCAGATCCATTGCTTTCTGTGTTTTAATGTGCTTGTTGACCTTGGAATTATTGCTACATTGCTGCTCTGAACTGGACGATGCAGTTTCCGCGCTCTTCACTCTTGAATGTTTTCTACGACAAGAATGCAGTTCTGAAAATACAATAGCTGTATTTAGTACCGTGTCAACTGGGTCATTTTTTAATTAATTGACTGGAGTCTATAATAATTTCACTACTATTCTGTTAACTGGTCGCGGTCTTACCCGAACTGGTCGTTGCATTTCGAGAGTTTTCCGGTGAGTTGAGAGAGCATGTGTTCCCACAAGGCAGTGACCACCTGTTCGTCGAACCTGAATTAAAAGATTGACTCTGACTCCTAGAAAATCGACTGGATGAACAAGTAGGGTTATCTTCATTGGGAGAGCTGAAACCAAGCGGTGACTGAACCATATCTCCATCCCTGCAAACATAATCAAAATGGGAAAATGATCATCAAAGTGCAACCCAAAAGACTCAATCTAAGCAGGCGTCTTGGGCGTTTAAGTGATCGCGGACAACATGATACATCAATGGTCATCGAATCGAATAATAATATCTCAAAGTCAAGAGAACTTATAACTTTATTTCCTTAATTGCCATTAAAATGTTTATAAAATTGCCACTTGACAAAGACAAGATCAGTGGTGGTACACATGTATTATTATTTATACACTAATGTATCATTTGGGTGTCCATGAGTGCATTCTTACCTTCTAATTAATGAAGGGAGAAAAAAGTAAGGAAATAAATAACTTATGGTTTTAACACGTTGATAATGGTTATCTGGTGACGGCTTATTACGGAAAAATACCAGTCGACTCACATGGTCTGTAATTGAATTGTTAAGATGACGACAGTTACGTTTGCCTTTGTCTCTAAATTCTATTTCCAGTACCGTTCGAAAACATTGTAATTTTATTAATAATGCAAAAAACTAGGTACCACATGGTTTTTCTTTTACCCCGAAACCCCAAAATCTTCAAGGTACCCAAGCCACAAGGCAAGGTTATCAAATGAATCCAATCCAGGCAGTAGGGTTTGCCCTAATAAAATTACTTAAACGTAAAATGTAACAATTCCTCCTTGAATCGTAAATAATTGTATTCAAGTGTAATAATACACAATGATAATTGTAGTCGCCAATATTTGTGAAAGTATCCTACTTCATTTATTGATGAACATGAAGAGCACCCTAAATATAAATTCCTATGCACACCTAATATACGTACTTTTTTAGGAGCAAAGTCTTGCAAGATGTAGTACCCCCATTTTGAATAATACAAATACGAAAACACCGATCAACCCTGTTGATAAAATGCACCGGGAGTTTGTAACTACAAACAATGCAAAATTACTGAGAAGGTATACTTAATACAATAATAATTGGTGTAAAACGAAAAATTATATCTTTGCCTCAAGCGTATGTAATAACTACCAAATAAATGAAAGTAATTGTGTGTTTGGAATATTTAATAACGTTTTAAAATATGCTCAGTGTCTCATTATGCAATTTAATAAATAATCGAGCTCTAATTAATTGAATTTAATAAATAATTGAAATTTAAGGCGGAGATGAATGTCTTGGCAAACCATATTTTATATGTAATTGTGTTATTTAACTATAATTTTTCAAACAAAAAAATAAATCATTTCAAAAGTTCAATTTGACATTTTAAAATACATTCGCTGTCCACGCGATTTTAGTGTTACCCCAAATTCTTTTACATGACCTAATTTTGTACGCCTAAATTAGTTGCATTCCAATACATTATGACTCTATTAGAATAGTGGCCCAACAAGATGAATACAAACGTGCAGTAAATGAAAAAATTATGACAATCATATACACAAGTTGGAAGTTTTGTCTGTAGCAAAACAAAAGGAAATCAGATTCTGTTAAAAGGAGCGTTTCAATTTAATGATTTAGAGCCAAGCCCACCAAAAGAGACGAACTAGAGAAAACATTCTGATAGTGCTGCAAAGGTAACGCCATTTACCTATTTAATTTTACTTGAGATGCTAATAGAACTAAAACTTGCAAATTTTTCTACATCCTTAACACTAAACCTACCACGCACGGTCAAATGACCGTTTTCAAAATTTCTTTTAAAATTTCTCGAAAAAACGTTACTGTACCACCATGAAATTTATTGACTTTCCCAAAATATGCTTACAACCCATTCTTAAACATTTAAAACTTTTTTTTTTGCTTAGTTACCAAAAAAAATTGTACTATATCTAGTCTACCACGAGCGGTCATTTAACCGCTTGAAAATTTTATTGTATTTTCGGCAGTATTGTATTTTGATAATCACATTCTTGCTACTGTAACGAGTATATTTTCAGTGTACGTATATTATAGATAAGTGCAATATATAAATAGTGTACATTGAAAATGTGTAAGTATAAAAAATATATAGTACATATAAAAAAATCGTATAGGTGATAGTTTTGACAGAGTCAGCAGAACAAAATCAGAATTTTTTGGTCAGGGTACCCGCCATAATTCAAAGGTTCAAGTAAATAAACAGTAAGTCTGGATGAAGAACTAACGAAAGAGGTTCCGATGAAGAACTCCTACCATAAACCAGGTTCAATAAACAAACAGAAGCCTGGACTACAAAATGGTTTCTAATTAGGATTCCTAGGATGAGATAAGCGAAATGTTGAACGGAGTAGAGTTGGGAACCAGGTTTTGGGAATGAAATAAAACGTACAAATAATCTAAGGGAGGACTCGACGAGGTCATTCTGGAAAAAGAATTCGTTATACCTTGTGATTTTGTGATTTATTGTAAAGTGTTTGAAAGGAAACGAGGACTGTGAAGAAACATCACCGTTAACGGGTTTTCCTTCCCTAACACTTTGTAATTTGGTTCCTACATTGTCATTTCTAAATTCATCCCCTAAAATGTCAAGAAATTCGAAGAATATCACATAATTAGGCAAAATAAATAATATCGAACAGTATTGTTCGGGAAATAATCATAAAGTTGGTGGCAGTGATGATAATACTGCAAGAAATTACTGTGGCTTATTTGGCAGCGATACCAACGAAGAGAATATTTGAATATACGAAGACGACAAAAAAAGAAAGAGATTTGTAATTAGTTGTGAAAGTGAAAATTAAGAAGAAATTGAAACCACTACGGACTGAACTGCTTGCCTATTGCAGTAGAAAAACATCGATTTACAAACGTTTACAAAGAAATATCAGGACCGACAGGACATGCTAAACGAAATATTAGGGCAGTTTTAAATCAGCCTTTTCTTTGATTATTGACCATAAAATAATTGAAAGTGTAAGAGAATACAGAATTAACCTCGAATCTGAATTTCGAGTTTTGAAAATAAGATGGAATTTATCTATTGCAAAATTATACGCATTTATTGGACTTCTACGCGCACGCGGCGCATATAAAAATATTAATTTATCACATTTATGGAATAAGAAATGGCATTCCTCATTCTCGACAGCTGTGAGTCGAAAAGACTTCGCAGAAATCACAAGATTTATTAGATTTGGCCACAAAAATCAACGACGTCAAGACTGTAGATGCAATCGATAAAATGGCCAAAAACTACAGTGTAAAATCTAAAAGTCAAAGATAGCATTAACAAGTATTTTTCATTACCTTAGATCTGGTTGGTGCAAATGCTTGGATTTTATACAAAGAAACAAGGGGTGAGAAAATATCGAGGCAAGGGTTTTATTTCAATGGGCAGAAGAACTTAGGACCGAATATCAGAAAGAGAAACAGTTAAGCAAGGAAAGCTCATCAAAAACAATAAAAAATGCAAATATTGTTTCTTCTGAACGGAGGTCGTGCCAAACATACTGTGAGATTAATAAAGCAAACAAAATTTGTGTAACATGTAAAAAATACGTATGTGAAAAATATGCGGTATAAAAAGCTGTAATTTGTAAAAAAATGTGATGAAATTGTATAAAAGTAAAAAAAACATAATGCATCAAAAACCTAGAGAGTAGTTTTTGATTGTACCAATAGAAAAATATGTTGGTTACTGTCTACTTTACTAAAATACATATTTTTTTGACGCGGTCATTTGACCGGGCGCGTTTGGTTAGCTAAACATGGAATGTCGGTAGATTTAGTGTTAAATGTACGATATACCCCACCACATATCTGTGGTTCTCCATTGTTATTTTAATTCCAAATTGTTGATCTTTCTGGAGAAGGTGTTTCGGTACAAGGACGATAATAAATCAACGTTAAAAAATATAAACATCAAACAACAATTTAAACATTTTTGTCCTTTGAATTCGCAACCAACCAAAATATCTTGGCTAGCCCTTAAAAGGAGACGGTGAAACACAACAAAAGGTTCGCAACGTTAACCGAATTTCACTTTCAAACGGGTTCCATCGCCATAACCACTGCCCGGCATTAAGTTAACCTATTATTAGCACCTAAATCTCACCGAGCACGAATAGTCGTTCTGTAGTTTTTTGTATGAACTATCTATTTCCTAATTTTCAACTGGCTGTAACGGTACTCCCCCGATGTAGAATTTATTATACACAATTAACACGTAGAAACAAAGGAAGTTGGTCTCGTCACCAGCATTACGCATCAGAATCACTTGGAACACATTTTTTTCATCAAATTTTAAAAAATAACACATTTAGTTATGAATTAAAGAGATTAAAAAAATTTTAATTGTCCGCTGATGGTAAAATAGGTAAAAGTAAGAGTGATAGAAGAAATCTGACTTGCGACACCGAAGCATAGGTTATGCAAGATCAAGACAACTTAAGAAAAACCATCAAGCTTTCACATAGCAATGTGGAAAATTTGTTCTGTCCTGATAAGTCGAAATGGATAAAGACAACATGTGGGATAAAGAAATTCCACGATCTGCCCAAAACAGAATCAAAAGTCCGGATGTATAACAATGGGTTATGTCGAGTAGGAAGAGGTGCAGTCGACAACTTGACAACAAAAAATAATACTACGACGCGTGGAAGCATTAAAAAAAAGGATAGAGCAAGCTGGAGCATGTACTAGTTGCGGTGGGTAACCGCCCAACTAGTTAATTAAAAATTCCATTTCTTGAAATTCTCATGCTTCTGTATATCCTGCGTTTATGTTAACGAATTCAGAATAAAACTACACTTGTAAAGTTGACTGCAATCGTATAATTATAGCTCACGATACCGTACAATTGTCAATAACATTTAAAAGTTTCAGTCTTCCAAAAATTTGATTCACATGGCATTCTCATATTTCTGCACAGAATTTAATACAAATTCCAATCTTACAAGTTATAGGTGGAATTGTAGTACAGTGGTGGTTCTCAATTATTCTATCAGCGTAAAAAATTAACTGAACACGTAAAATTTATTTCCAAAAATTTTCATTGCGCTTAATCTGTCAATAGTAACTAACTAATTTAATTATTGTTACATTCTCAGAAAATTTATTATTCAATTACAGGTTTGTTGAACTTTCGGAAAGAAGAAAATAATTTTGTATGTATTCGCACCGCATGCTTATTAATCAAGTTTAATATTTTTTTGTGAAAACTAGGAATGTCACAATACTACACCAACGTTTTTTGTTCATAATATTTCTTAAACTAAATAAATAAATAGAAATAATTAACTAAGATTGAATTGTAACTATTTTACAGGGCAAGGTGTGCCGTTGAGAAAATAAATATTCTCTTTCAAGATTACAATAATCGTGTAGTTACTTGTTATTGAGAGTACTAATAACTATAATAAAGTAGTAAAAACTCTTCAACACCACAGTTTCTTAAGTTACGAAATAAATAAATGAAGCTAGAGAAATAAATTAGGAAGTCTAAGTAGGTTGGAAACAAACTCCTCTATTTTTCGGGGATTGAAAATGAACGAAGAAGCATAAATGTAAACTAAATTAAAGACACAGCGTAACCCAATATTAGTTGTACGTTTTGAATTGCGTAACCCAGCATGACATTATTGGAGTATTGCAGTAAGAGTATCATTCCTTATGACAACAAAAACAATGTGATATTCTTCTTTTTCTAGTTCTGCAAGGCGCTTACCTATATTCTTGTTCCAAAAAAAAACAAACATGGTGACCTAAAAATCTGAATAATGGTTTTGTGACGTAAAGTAGGTAAGCATGTACCTAATCTACCTTGGTTATTAAGCGGTCTTCAAGTGCCAGTCATCCGATTTCAATGAAAATTATGAGTTAAATGATACAAAATACATGAGCACACAAAATTTCAAACTAATTCAGGAACTAGTCAAATATGTTAATTTGTACTTAATATACTTCACATTGTCCATCGCGAACTTCCTCTGTGGTAACCTCTTCAAGGAGGTCATTTCTTTTGACAATAAAACGGTGCAGTTGATATTTAAACATCAAATGTCTACTCAAAAATGATGAAGTAGATAATTTTTTTCAATTACGTAAATGGAAGATTATAACTATAACTATTTTAACATCGGTAACATCTGTGTTTTTTACCCTTTAAAAATGAAAGGTTCAGAAGCAATTCTATTAATTAGGATTTGAGCATAATGCATTTGAACTTACCCCTCTCCAATGGGGCGAACCCATTGTGTCGTTTTGGTATTATGATTGACATAATACAATCGGCCTGCTAATGTTTTCCTTTCCTCCCAACCTGGAGGCAGATCTTCTGGATTACTTATGTGACCAGAGGAATCGACCACTGCCGTTCTGTTTCCACTGACACCGTCACGGGAAAGAAGAGACACGACTATTTGCCCCTTGACTGGTTCTGGATCATCCGCCTTTGCCTTACATAGTTCCAAACATTGATCTGAAAAATTAATTGAAGTATTACACAAACCATTAAGCAAAATCAATTCACCAAGTAATTATATAGGATTGCTTGAGCTCTCTCAAATGAGTGTCCTTTGAATCAACAAAAAAAAGCAAATCAGTTCTTTAAACGAGGGTCATCACTGTGATGACAATAAGAATTTTCCTGAACTGAAACAATTGCTTTGAGAGGTCTAACTTTCAGGATACTAATAATCACATTTTACATTAATAAAATTCCCTCTGTAAAGGAAGTTTTTATAACACCTATCCCTCTTTAGCTTACTATATCTTATATATATATATATATATATAGATACATATAGAAAGATATACTTATCATTATTTTGTTTCGAAAAAAACCAAGTCCTGTTTTTGGGTGACGGGGGCTACCCCCTTTCCAAATAACAACTGTTGTTATTTGACTCGGTTCGAGTAAGTAACAATTATTGCTAAAAGACGATTCTAACCACTGATGATGCCAGCAGCTATGAAAGCTGGCGAAACGTTTGGGAAGGGGGGTAACCCTCGTCACCAAAACAGGACACGGTGTTTTTTTGAAACGAAATAATGATAAGTATAAATGTGTAATTGTGAAAATTAAGTTCTACAATACAAGATTTAATATAATTACAACAAATTTAAACTTAAAAAATATTGTAACAAAAAATAAATGGAGTGAGTGAAGAATTGAAAACAAATTGTGAGTACTTTCAAGCCTGCAATTACCTTTGCTGATTTAAAGGTCTGGTATTTAATCTGAGCATAAAGCTAGATAATTTACCTCAAATAATCCTTAATACAGAGAATCCAATACTTAAGTTTATAACAAAAAAAACTTCAATTCTCCACAATGGCTAATGACATCTACATAATAGTAGTAAATGCAGCACTAAACAAATTAAATTTACATTGTAGTAAACATAAGAGACAATTTATCATTACACAAAATATTAAGTCATTACATTAAAAGTAAATGTGTCAATTGATCCTGATTGTTGACTCAAAAAATGTGTAACACATAAAACAAGTAAATCAACATCATAAGATTATTGGACTTATTGGACACTTACAACCAGTATCACGAAGTCTTTGAACAGCATTGGCAGCAATTCTAACACAACCTAAAAACCCTCCACCATGTTTCTTGTGAATCTTCTTATGGTTCCAAACACTAATTGTGATGCCATCACATTTACCTATGTACCTATAAAAAAAGAAAAACTGTTAATTGAGATTGTAAGAAAATTATTCATTTAAAGGAAGGACAACACTTAACCTAAATTTGTAATTTCCTTTACAGAAAAGTAATTAAATTTTTTACTGCAATGATAGCATGTTGATGTTTACATAATAGTAGGTTTTCAACTGCTCAAATCTCAGTCCATTTACAAATTACTAACTGATTGTCAAAGCTTACTGTTACAAAAATATATTAACTAAATAACAATTTACTACTTTTTAGTTTCATTTTCTTCTTTGTTGTTACAATCAATATAAATAATAATAATGCTAAAAATATGTTTCCATAAATTAAAGTGAACAAAAAATTAATTAATTTTCTCCAAATTTGTGGTCTATAAGTGACCATATTGCCACTTACAAATCATAGTGTTGATTCCACTTTGGGTCCAGTGTTGCTCTGCAAACCTCTGTGCTGTGACATTGTCCTGATCCATCCACGCTGATCTTAGCAAATGGATCAGGTAACCCTGAAAAAAATTATTCATGTAAATTCAATGGGAAACTACCACAAGCTCATTCACAATATGAAGCAAAAACAATTATACTCACTGAAAAGGCCTTTTCTTGCAAGGTTCCTTGCACAAAGAACTGTAATGAAAAAAAAGGAGTTGTAACTGCATTACAAATATGCATTATTTTAAAACATCAAGCATAAGCCTAAATTTAACTTTCAGTGTGGGGGAACATCTGCCTTGGTAAAAATGATGCATGTAACTGCACTCTGTATTATCTTTTGTCACTTTGTTTTTAAGCGTTGGGTCCGATTTTACCAATTAAGTAACGCTGGAGTAACGTTTAATAGTTATAGAGACCCCAGTCTGCGTTATTTCTATTAAAGGCATTAGAACACACAGTTCCAGACGAGTGGCAGATTTGTAAATGCTAATCGAGAAATAATACGGAACTCAAATGTATTTTTATTTTCTTCTTTTATTCACTGAAACCGATCAAAGTAAAGCAGTTGAAATGGGAATACTTACTGGTCAAGCGGACTTTAATCGTGTTGTTCGGGCGGTTGCTTGATTGATTTAACATTTTCCGATATGCACAATTGCTTTCATAGAAATTAAATAACACATTAACGAAACAGGCGACGAGTACGAATCGGAGCGAAAAAAATAAGTGATCGACATCTGCGTACACCACTATCACTCTGGACTGGATTCAAACATTTGGGTTAAACAACTAGTAAAGCACTTAAAAAGGCACTCGTTATTATTTTACATTGGTAATATAAAATTGATCCCGTTGTCCCGGACCCCGTTTATGTCGAAAGGCAAAGGTGCGAGACATTTCAAATCAATAGACTACAATTACCACCGCCATGATCAACAATTCTCTTAATCTTTGAGTTAGAACGAAATTCCTTTAGAGCGCGTTCAATTCCACAATGGAATTTCAAAGGACAACCTGGGAAACCTTATATAATACATTTCAGTTCAAAATGTAAACAAATTGAACTTTTTTAGATTGGTTTTAAGTCGTTTTCAAGTTATTTTGCCTGACACGACGATCCACAAGGTGTAAGCGTGCAGTGTGGATATTTGCTTGCACCGAGCCGGAACACTAATCATGATTTAGTGAGAGTAACATCGCAATGTCGCTCATATTAACGGCTATAATTTTATTGTCCGTATCTGGGCTGGCTGTCGATTCGACCCGACACTATGACAGCGAATATCTAGGACTCCTTAGGTATTCACTTATTTTACAGCAAACATGCGGTCTTTCTTAATATTTGACTTTGTACGGCCATCGTGAACCGATCGTTGTCCAGTTACAAGTTACGACAACAAAACTCCCACGTCAAACGTAATTTAACGGACACGTTGGTACTTTTCTGAGTACTAATTTTTGGCTGTCATTTTCTTTAGGGAAGAAGTTCGTCAGATGTTTACCCATGCGTACGATAGCTATTTAAAATATGCGTTTCCCTATGATGAATTGAGGCCTTTAAGTTGTGATGGTGTTGACACTTGGGGCAGCTACTCTTTAACTCTAATTGACGCCCTGGACACACTTGCTGTGATGGGAAATTTCACTGAGTTCAGGAGGGTGGTTGACATTATAATTAAAAATGCTGATTTTGTCAATAACAATATAAATGTCTCTGTGTTTGAGACCAACATTAGGATAATTGGAGGATTGTTAAGTGCTCACCTTTTATTACACAAGTAAGTATTTCACACTGTTTAGATTTTCTTAGTTGAAATACTAAGCTTATGAATATCTTTTCCATTTACCAAACGAAACCTGCAGTGTAAGGAAATATCTATTTTAAAAGTTGTGCTGTGTGTTTTATAAGAAAAACATATGGTTAGATGTAAAATTTATTTGTACAACAAATTACATAAAACATATTAAAATTAAAATGTAAATAAAATTGGTAAAGTAAATTAGTTATTTACAAAAGACTTATTATGCACAATTATTTTTGAATGCTTTCAGTGATTAATGTAACACAAATCATATATAGTAATAAAGTGTATGTGTATATACCTTCCTCCCTGGACAATAATTACCATTACTTTTCTCTGGATAACTTATTATCTTGCAAATTATAATGCATATACTCTTAATTTTTGGTTTAATATTTATGCTCAATATTAACTAAGCTATATTTTTGTGGAATTAACTTTTAAATTAAATTTGATGTTGTGAGTATGTCTATTATTAACTTGAACACTTTCCACTGGGCCATTAACTATTCAAGTAAATCAGATACTTAGCATCATTAAAAGTGATACAATATTTAATTGTAAAAAATATTGAAACCAATTTTTAGGGCTGGTGTTGAAGTTGCAGAGGGTTGGCCATGTAATGGACCACTTTTGGAACTGGCAGAAAATGTTGCACACAGAGTCATAGCAGCTTTTGATACAGCTACTGGCATGCCTTATGGCACTGTTAATTTACAAAAAGGTGTTCCACATAATGAGACTACAATCACATGCACTGCAGGTGTTGGAACATTTATCCTAGAGTTCAGTACACTTAGTCATTTGACAGGTGATCCCATCTATGAGGAAGTAAGTTAAGTCTTAGTTTCATACAGTGGAAATAATATTTGAAATGTCATTAATTATAGTATGGTATTTTAGCTGGCTATGAATGCTTTACTGGCTTTATGGCACCATAGATCAGCTATAGGGCTGGTTGGAAATCATATTGACATTCAAAGTGGAAGATGGACTGCTCATGACTCAGGAATTGGAGCAGGTGTTGATTCCTATTTTGAATATTTAGCAAAAGGAGCCTTATTTTTACAAAAACCAGAGCTCATGCATATGTTTCTGCAATATAGAAAAGTATTATTAATGTTTTGTATTATCATGTACTACAAGTTTGAGATATGAAAAAGAAAACCTAATTGTTTTCAGATGATAGACAAGTATTTAAAAACTGATGATTGGTATATGTGGGCATCAATGTCAAAAGGGCAACTGTCTCTTTTAGTGTTTCAATCCCTTGAAGCATTCTGGCCTGGTGTATTGAGCCTTATTGGTGATGTCACAGAGGGAATGAAATCAATTCATAATTACCATCAAGTCTGGAAACAATATGGATTTACTCCGGAGTTTTACAATATTCCACAGGTAAGTACTCCAAATTGAAAGACAATTACACTGTGAATTCTCATAATTGATTTTATTTAAACTACTTTTATTTCCAGAACGAAGCAGGTGCACATAGAGAAAGTTACCCCTTAAGGCCTGAACTGATAGAATCAGTTATGTATTTATACAGAGCAACCGGTGACTCGTACTTACTTCAGGTTGGCGAGGATATTCTTAGAAGTATTCAACACAGTTCTTATACACCGTGCGGTTATGCCACCGTAAGCTATACTCTGCAGTTTCATTTGTAAAAATTAATAAAGTACACCTCTATAACATTTTTTACCACTATGATTTGTAGATAAAAAATGTAAGAGATCATCGTAAAGACGACAGGATGGAATCATTTTTCTTGGCTGAAACGACCAAATATTTGTATTTACTATTTGATCATGAAAATTTCATGCATAACAACGGTCAGCATGGAACAGTGTTTAATACTCCCTGGGGAGAATGCATCATTGATGCTGGAGGATATTTCTATAACACAGGTATAATACACATGAATTGATTACATTTAATGGTCCAACTATTCTTATCTTACAAAGAAAACACAAAATCTAGTTTTGTTTCACTGGTAATAGAAAATGACTAACTATTTTATTAAACAATGCAGTACATAAACTTTAGTCAATAAAATTTTTTCAGAAGCGCACCCGACAGATACCGGTGCACTTCATTGTTGCAGTAGTCAACTGCAAGAGCAGGTTCGTGATACTATTCTTGACTTTGATCCGACCGTAACAAGAGGTGAAAAACTTTCTGTTCATCGACAAAAAATGGTACAAAAAAGTCAACAGACACCAGTAGAAAAGGAAGAAAAACTGGTGGAAGTACAAGATGCACTCAAACGAGGTTTGAAATAATTTTTCTAATTTTTTTTTTAAATAAAACGTCTATTTTTAATTTCTCGTGACACCTGCTTACAGGAATAGAGATCGAGAGTGGATCCCAAACCGAAGGGGCAGTCCCAGCTCCTGATTCTCATGTCGGTACCATAAAACATAATGGCAGTGTCCAAGATGTTCCGAAAGAAACTGAATTTAAAGACGATGCAGTTCATGTAACGGCTGTTTCTTATGAAACCTCATTGGATACTCATAAACATGAGAATTTAGGAAGGAAGGTGGAATTAGACGCGTATTTGGTAGATGAAGATCACTCGAATTCTAGCAATCTCTACCTTGACGATGTAAAGTTTTTATACTTAATTAGAAATAAGTATATAATTTTGCTTTCGTAATTCATTACTCTATCGCGTTGGCCGAATGCTCTTGAATTTCTGTGCTACTTCTTTTCTATGTATAATTGTATGTATGTATAATGTATATAATTTTTTAGTACAAAGACGTCACTACTGAACAATCAGGAGATGACTACAAATGGAGACCGAGTGAAGAAGATGAAGACGATCGGATCAATCTGTCTTCAATTTTGGGAATTTTTTTCAATACCGAAAAAAGGCGAACCTTCGAACCTCAGGTATTTAACATTCATTCATTAAAAATTGACCATTTCGTGTGGCGTGTAATGGAACCTTTCATTCGAATCTTATAGTTACTGATTGAGAAAATCCGAAACGAGAAGAAATACCCTAGAAACATGACATGGGAAACCCAGTACGAGTTGCTCAGATGCCAAGCTCAACCCTATGTGAGCAGGATAACACTCAACGGTGAATTTTATACAACCCCTTGAACTTATATGGTTAGGGTCGAAGCACTATTCCTACGTTTTATCTGTCATATTAACCTTGTGCATTAAATCACTAAATCAAATAAAGTGGCACTGATGAAATGTTACTGATCTAGTCAAACTGTGAGTTTGTATTTAAACACTTATTTGAGAAAAGTGAGTTCTTCGCCTCGCAACGCTAAGTCTCACGTTCGATTTGTAATTTCTCAAAAAGAATTTATTTTGATATTTGTTGCAAACAAAACGAGGTGGTATTTCAATACTTGTAACATAAATAAAAACTATTAAAGTTATATTTTTTATAACACAATTGCCGCTTTTTAGTGTGAATTCCTACTCCGCTTCAGACTCAGTTACTCCATGCCAGATTTAGAACTTAAATCTGTATCAAGAAGTAGAATTCGGACAGGAAAAAATGGAATTTAATTAAATAATTAACAAATGTAAAGCCAAAAACAACGGCTATAAACATTTAAATAATTTTTTTAATGTTTAATTAATGTATTCAATTAATCAATTTAATTTTTGAAAAAATTAATGCACTAGTCGAGTTTATGTTCCCTTAATGGCTACCTAAATAGGCATAGATAAGGAAGAGCCCAAATTGAACCCTTTTATTTTAAAGACCTAGCGGGTAGCACTCTTTATTTAAAAAGTAGCTGTCAATTACCCGTATTCAGTGTTTTAGTTTTCTACCTAGCATCTAGAGAGACATCTACCTAGCAGCACGTTAACGACAAATCTGGCGATTTCAAACTGGCGTCGAAAGGCACGATCCTAATATGTAATTTCGTGCATGAAACGTGTAACGTTTCTTTATATACAAAAATGTAGAAAATAGCTTGTAAGTGTGCATTTTTTGCATTCTCCAACTGTCTAGTGCAAAAATTTCATTTCTCATACCAACAAGATTTGAATAGTAATAACTATTTTTTACAATTACGTGTGACATGTTGCCGCGTTTGTCTGGCGCACTTTATAACTCATTTACACGTATAGTATAACATTACAAAAAATTTTTTTGAAATTATGTAAAATGTGTTACCGGCCAATTTAAAGTTAAGGAAAACAAACTCTGAAAAAACGAAACCATCATTTTAGTTCTAATTTTCCTAATGGTGATCCTGACGCTGTTCCCTTCGGATGTTGAAGGCGTTTTTGTTTTCCGGACAAATTGTAATAATTAATAAACTCTGCACCTTTGGAGAAAACTACAAAGACTACGCACAGCTCGGTGCTCAATTTGAACGTTTTTATTAAATGGCTTTTTGGTAGGTCTAGAGATGCCACTCAAAGTTTGGATAACAGGTCTAGAATGCCTCCTTACAGGTAATGTTGAATATGACTGACCCCAAAAATAATAAGTGAACAAAGGACAACATAATAATGAGTATAAGCTTTCAAGTTTCAAAACAAAAGTACTGCGTGCTATGAGCAGACATGCAAGATGTACATGTAGACGAGGTGGGATTTAAGTTAAAGGTGACAAGAAAAAAAGATAAGTCTGAGAAAAATATTAGGAGTGCTTCAAATTGTCCAATTTTTCACCTAAAATAGAAAAATAATCAACAACACCAACAGGTTTTTTTAAATTGGTAATTAAACATCAGGTTTTAAAATAGACCATGTATTCAAATGACTGTATCATGTGTCATGACCGATACAAAATTTTCATTTTATTTGACTACATGCTTAATATAAATTTAGTGGCTGTGCTTTAGAGTGACTATAAAGCCACCACTGTTTGGTTAATATTACCCAACACATTCTTAAGCAGGATGACATACAAACTCGACTCGAATTATAATATTTTTAGTCTAATTCTTCAAAGCAAACAATTTTAACATTTCACATTTAATAAAAATAAAAATAAAACAATTTCCGTTTTCTTTGTGTCATTTTTGAAAAAGCATTTCGTTTACTCTCATTGTCATTCATTGCCAGCCCTTCTTTTTATGAAATTCAGCAAACACACTCCCACACAAACATTTCGACATCCTCATCGCATTTAGAATAGCAGACACACGTATACATACATACATACACACACACACTCCACCGTAAGCAATCACAAAAATATATGATAAAACCACACACGCTTACTATAAGAATGATGAAAATTTGGCGATCAATTTCTTTTTTACACTTTATGTCGCTGCTATTCAAAAATTACACGTGCAACGTTCAACCTCAAAATTAAAAAAAAATAAAAAATAAAATTACAAATCACACACGAATTAAAAATTAAATCGACATATTTATATATGTATGTTTATTTTTATAAGCACTTGTTAACCCTCCATTCGGGAGAAGTTACGCTTGTATTTTGTAACATTGGTTTATGTGTGGAGGGCGAAGACAACTACGGCGGGCTAGGTATATAAATATATACCGCTACCAATTAGCGACTTTGTTTTATTATTAATAAATAACTGGAGGAATAAAAGTACAATTTCGAGTCCACATTGCAATAAAAAGTATTTCGACAATGATTTAGATTTTACATATTTTTTCAATTCAATATTTGTATTGAAGCGGGTTCATTCTATTCAAAAGTGAAATAAATTAATCGTTGAAATTTATAAATTGCTGTTTTTGGAAAAATAAAAGAATGATTTTAGGGATTTTACGACGAAATAGATTATCTGAATCTATGTAAAATTCACATAAAAATTTTGTATTGATTAAAACCATACGGTTGTTGCCGCAACAAATTCACTAATCTTTCGACTGTTTAATTTGCACAAGTCCTTCCACATTCACTGTGATCAAATGTTTCAAAATAAGTCTGCCTGCTTCTGCAAATTTTTCATTTTCAACGAGCCAATCGTGACATTTTGGTCAAAGAATCAAAACTTTATTAAGAGTAAGACTAAAAATTACTTGCACTGCGTATACATTAATCCAGCATGTCTGGAGTTACAAATTTACAATTCCAGTTGAACGTAAAACCACAGGGGGCAATCGATCTATAAAATGTTGGCTTTATATTATTACAAGCGTAATAAAATTTTATTATTTATTACGTTAAAAAAAATAATAAAAACTGGGAGGTTTCAATTTTTACTCTGAACTGGTCGACCAAAAGCTACCGTAAAATGTAAGAAATTCGAAGTGAAATTAAGAATTAAATGTAGAAGTATAAATTAAAAGAAATATTTGTTTCTTTCAAGACGACCGGAATTTAGAAAAAGAGCCTCAATATTGACTTTAAATAAATTAAAAACTATTACAACCCGAAACAAATTTTAAAATCAGAATTCGACCAGTATTAATTTTGTTCATTGACCAAACGATTAATAAAACAAAAGAATGGTATAGTTTAAAAATGATAAATAAAACAACCAAATGCTTTATGATCAGAGTAAAAATTGGTCGACTGACTCACAAACAGTCATTAAAGTTAATTTTTTGTACATTTTAAATTGCAAATGGCACTCGCATTCGTCCTATCGCCAGAAAGTGTTTTTATCTCATAACACAACAAAGGCTCGGCGATTCAAATACAATATCAAGATTAAATAACGTAAATTCAAAACATTGCATTATTTCTCTCTTATAATATATTATATGCGTGTTTATATATTTATATACGTAATGTATGTACTTATTTATAACTGTTCGCGTGTGCGTTTATCTATACACGTTAAATTCACCAAATCTATTGTCTATGTGAGTGCACGTTTCTCTTCTTCTCATAATAACGATTTGTTGATATTATCTTTATTAGTCTTTTAATCTTTATTTATTTATAAACCTAAATTAAGAATTCTAATTGGAACGACTCTCAAATTGGCAAATTAAACGCTCCAATTTAAGTGTCCGCGTCCTAATTTAATTTAACTAAGTCTCGATAAGAAAAAAAGGAAGAACAGTTATGAAGGCTCGCTCCCTCCTGAAGTTTCTTCGTTTTTATATTTTGTTTTCAAAATCGCAATCCTAGAATAATCAACACCAAGAATAATCTTAACGGGTTCATTTAAATTTTTTGGTACTCCCGTGACGGGTTCACTACCTTCAACCGCAAATGAGTTCCGTGGTAGACTTCGGAGATTTCTTACTACTGGATGGCGGCGTCAAAAGAACCATGGCTTTGTGAGCGGGTGTACCTATATCCGTTACTCGGCTTTGGAGCTTCAGTTGTGCCTTATCCTGTAGATGTTAAACAAATTGAATAAGTCTTTACTTTTTTTTAAATCTGTTATAATATTATTACGGTATTTTTTAAAATATGTAAAATGCTTTACATAATACTTCTGATAAACGATAAAGTGACTAAATTAATATAAATTAATTTCAGGGAACAGGAAAAGTAAAATTCATTGCCCGAACACAAGCGCAAAAATTTAAAAACTTCATTGATAACGAGTAACAAACAGAATAAAAATGAAGACTAAGAAGAATGTGTGATCTAATGAAAAATGATCGTCTCATGAAGAAAAGAATAGTACCATCACCAAACATAGTAAAGTCGCAAAGTAGTGGAACCCTTGTCTCAAACTTACCCCTGCCTCGCTACGTCTGCAAACCCTCTTCTTAATCTTCAAGGGTGACTGAGGTAGCAGAAGCAATAAACCACTCTTACACTGAAGAAGTCGAACAAGAACTAGAAGAAATCTATTATACTCACCAACAAATTCAAGTCCACTGAGTGAGTTTGCTTTTGGTAAGCGTCCTCGGATGTATTTCCGGTGACATGCTGAACTCGAATGGGAGAATTTGGAGACTTTTCCTCCTTAATCGCTTGGGCGAAAGCACTCATCCATTCCACGCATTCAGATATATCAGACCATTGAAGACCTTGAAAAACATGAGTTTACAAGAACGTTGTATAGGGACCAAAAGAGCAAGATGTGAAAAAGTTAAATTTCACTTACCAGATACCCTTAATATTTGATCGGTATACGAAGTTAAATAAATACAAGAAGCGGCTAAAATGCTATATGGAAATCTGAGGGAACCCTCGTCCAGGACACACAAATCCAAAAGCTGCGATGATTGTAGAAATTCCTTGATTGAATGATTGGGAAACACAAACGAGTAATTTGTTGCGTTTGTATTACTACTATTACTGCTATTGGCACTGCTGCTGGTGCTACTACTACTACCACTAGTATTGCAAATTTGCGTGTACAAATTTAACCAGGCGTATGCCGTTACCGACGCCAAATTCCAATCTATAGTTTTTAATATAACTAATTCCATATCTAATATTTGCTCAGCTTTACAAGCTTTGTCGGTTACATATGCAAATTCCGTTAACTTTGGCGGATATATTTCTTCTACTTTAGACGCTATAAATAAACATGTAATGCCTAAAAAACAAGAACCATTAGTCTAGGAGTAGCTATATTTTCAATACCAGAGTTATTTGGTGGACTCTTGTTCCTCACCTATGAGTTGAAGCTGACTTTTGACCACACCAGTCTGTAATGACAGGTAGCGGTCCAAGTAGTCAACGGCTAAGTAATATGTTTCCCTGTGCATTTGGTACACTTCGCATACTTCAGTTATCCAGTCTAGTAGTATAGAACGCATCCTTGGCTTGATGCCGGGGCTGTGTTCGAACAATTTAGGGTTCCTTTTAGACGTCAACTCTTTGTCCTTAAGGCACATAACGCTCCAAAGTTGTTCCCATTTAGCCCACGTCAAATTCGGTAAATAACCATTCCTCTCGGACTTTTGAAACGTTGTATTATACTCCCCGAGAATTCTAAAACGGCATCTTCACATTACAGAACTTTTCTGTTTTGTCATTCCTCTGTATTTTCAAATTAGAAGCAAAGCTTACCTGTTGAGCGATTGATCTGTGAAAACGTCTCGGGGGGTTAAGGGAGAACTCAGGGGGGATGAGGGAGCCTGTTCCAGGTATTCAACCCTAGAACTTGGTTTGTACATTGCTTTCTTGTCAATGTGCCCATACTGCTTCGGACAACTTATATTCTCTTGGTCTTCGGATTCCAAAGTTTGTCTCTTTCGCTTCACACCGGAGGTACGGGAATTACAGCCACTAAAAAATTAATGTTTTTGCTATGCAATGGCAAATTGAAATTTTTTCAGTCGTGTTGTTTTAGTACATAAATGCAGATGTCTCTAACATGCCAGGGAATATCTAAAAACCTAAGGTTTGCTGAACCGTAGTAGTCGCATTAATGAATATTAATCCTTGCGAATTGAAGTTGTAAAAGTACATATGAATGTTGGTCTTTGTTTCACAATATAATTAGGCATCGTAGCACAAAAGTTCGTCAAGTTTAAATTAGTTTGAGTAGAGCACTATTCATTTATTAAAAATTTTAATGGGTTTGACGCTTTGACCAGGTAGACCCAAATAAGTGGAAAGTCAAATAGTAAATACTGTAAAATAAGCGAAACACTTATACATTAGTAGGACTCTTGCAAATGTATTATCCCGTTTGAAATCGCTTCAATTATTTCAATATGTAAAAATAATTTTACAGTTTTTGTATTTTTTTAATGGCAGACATTGCATTGCTAAATCTGTTAACCAAACAGAAAATCACACATGAAAATAATTATTTATGTTTATTTATATAGAATTTTTATGTATAAAGCCTGATAAGGTAGTCACAAAGGGTTGTTCAGGTAAGCAATAGCAGGGAGTAAAACTAATAATAAAATTCATAGCCTAGATTAGTTATTTCTGTGCTGGAGATTCGAACACCTAACTCTTCAATACGTAAGGTAGACAGAAGAAGAATAGAAGGAATGCGAGAGCCTGTTCCAATGATTCACAAATTAATATTACTTTGCAAAAACGATTGAGAGTTCAATAACATCAGTGAACAAAAAATTATAAATAACAAATCCTGGCGTAATTAGGTACTTATTACAAAAGTACTCACCTTTGCCGATGCATTTCATCAAAACTGGAGCGACTAACTGGTAAAATGAGAAACGAGCCCACCCGAGAGCATCTGACCGTTGTCTCATATACCTGAAACAGATCACGACATAATTCATCAGCTATTGACCAAAAATTTGGATAAAATAATCAAATTGTTATCATAACAAGTCAAATTCTAAAAGTTTAAACTGTGAATAGAATAAAAATGCCTTCCCATCCCATAACGGTTCAAAACCCTACGTGAGCCAACAGTCACAGGTACAGCTAAACAACAATGCCTCCTACCTGTCATCAGAATGGAAATCACCCAAAAATTTATTTCAATTGAAATATATACTCTTCTAAAAAATGTTGTTCAAATGTAATCAATGAAATTCAAATAATGTAAAAATTTGTGATGATATCTGTACATGTTTCTAGATAGATAAATCTTTAAATTTCTTACATGGTTTAATAAAATACAAGTGGGACACAACTCAATATTGAGGTAACAATTGATGAATAACACAGAATATTACACACACTCATGTGTCATCTATTTATTCTAATGTTTAAACATATTTTTATTAAAGAACTTTAAATTCTGCTATTATGGAAGAGATTGGTACCCAACACTTTTATTAAACATTTAATAAGCAGCAGTGCAAAAGTTTCTTTTATTTAATACAAGATAAATATTAAACAATATTTATAAGCAACAGTGGATTGATATTACTCTGCTACCTTATATTTATTTAAAAATAGTGACCTTTTAGGGAGACTTTAAAGAAAGTTGAAAAGAAAATGTAAGTAAATATGAAGAGAACCATTAGAACTAAAAAATATTACATTACACCTTTAATCAATCTGAAACATACTGAATATTTCACTTATTTAATAATACATCTTATCATAGTTATTTTGGTTTGTTGAAAACTCTTAAATTTAAAAATGATAATTTTGTACATCTTAATGAACTTCCAACAATTATTTATCAAAGAACCTGTCTCAAATGTTAAATGCAACAAATTAAAAAAATGGAAAAATAAAAATTTATTGAAAAGAAAACCTGAATTCTTGAAATCACATGTTAAACTTGTTGATTGGTTTCATATTCTTTATGTTCTTAATAATAAGATCAATCTGGAAGTACTACTTCCACAATGGAGTACAATGTACTTAAGAATTTTGAACATCGTTCTTAATGCTTTAAAGAGATTCCAGTTTTAATTTTTTTTAAATGAAAATCATGTATCTCATTACCAAATGATCAAGGTTTTGTGGAAAAATTTTGCACTATTTTGAAATTTTGAAAATACACTTGTATATGGGTAAGTTAGGTATATGGTTCTCATTTGTGCAATTAAAGTTGAAAATTTGTTTTACATGAAAACTGTGCTGTAGTATTTTTCTTGATGGTCCTAATATAGCATTGTATGTTTTACATTAAACATTCAAGAGACTTTTCCAATTCAAAAATAAAACATCTATTGAAAAGGTTAACATTATTAAAAAAAATTACAGGAGAAAAAATTTAGTTTATAAAACTGATTCTAATGACCCTGGTTAATTACAGGTACTAATTTTTTAAACACAACAGAGCCTTCTAACTTTTTTATATTGGCCTTATATATATAAAGAAATATATATTTCCAGAAATATATATACATAAATAAAATTCAATTTAGTTTTCTTAACAGAAAAACGAAGGTAAATCTGTATGGTAAACGGCATCAAACAATCAGCTCTGAAGGCGCGGATTCCAACCAAAATCTCTTGAAAATAAATTATATGCTGCAATCGAGCGTGAATTCTGAATATGTAATTTAACAAATGAAGATAACATTTTTCAAGATTAGGAATTTATACGAAATCGATTTCGATGTTGGGTATGCATAAATAGGGCATCAGCATTCTCCCGCCAAGACTGAAGGGCTCAGCGGGTATGATATTTGCCACCATAACCTAGAGAATCGATAGCGTTCATCTGGTTGAAAAATACTGCAATAGAATAGTGGAAAACACAAAAACAAACATTTGCCATTTTCATTCTTTTTCCGAGGGGGATGCAATCAAAATACGCCAAAAACCAAAAAGTGAATGACCGAGGCCGGGGGTCAAAGTGGCGAAACTACTGGCAGGCATTTTAGGATGTGAAAATTAATTTCGAAAAATTATTCAATACCACTACCTAATTGTAATATAAATAATTAATGCTTGAAAATCAGAGAAGGGAAGATTATTTACCTCAGATCGACGCTAAAGGCCCTGTACCTGATGTACCTATTTAAGAATTGAACCAGCTGATGAGGACAAACAATGCCGGGTTAGGTTATATGGGGGTTTCCCGTTTGGTTCAACTCTTAAATTTTTTCCTTACGATTGGTTTTTACAGAATTAAACATTCGTTGTCTAAATTATAAATACAGTACTCACCTGCCGCGTAATAAAGTTTTTAAAAATTAAATTTAAAATTTGTACACGTATAGGCTGAAAACACTGTACACACACATACACACACACACACTGACGAATCCCTTTGGCAGAATGAAAAAGCGGGAGAATTTGGTAAACAACCAACCGCCAGAAATCGATTTTTTCCTTTTGACACTTTCGTCGTGTCATTATCACTGACCCGACATGACTTCATTGTGCTACGTTTTACCTCTTCCCTTTCAGAAATGTTTTATTTACTTGGGCTTACAATCATTCTCGGTGTTATAGATTTGCCTGTAGGTTGTGGATATCAAGTAGATTGCACTACTCTGAGATTAGGCCAGTACATGTGTCCTGATCCTGCATATGATCAAATTGATCCCGCGACTCAGCAGTACTATGGCTGTACGAAAGAAAACAAAGCAAAAGGTGAATAATTATTTAAATGATGAGGTCAATACTATCTGTTTTCAAAGTTACACCATTACAAGGTCCACCACAATGTGGTATCATTATTTATTCGGAAAAAAAATTTTTTGAAGATGGAAATGTATCTATTGAAAGGAATAATGGTTAAAAATGTAATGTTTTCTATAATTTAAATGGTAGGGTATAAAAATTATACCCTAAAAATTAGAAATTATCAATATTTTATATTTAATAAAATTATTGTACATTTCATTATTCCTAACATTAGCTTGGGTGTTCATTGTCAGAACTTGAAGGGGTAATTTATTTTTTGTACTCTGTAAGAAGTTATAAATAATTGTTATTAATGATTGTACTAAGAATGAATACTTCTTGGTGACACATAATAATTGTAATAAACTAGTTTCCAATATGTGTACTGTTGAATTTTGAAAAATTATGTTTCTTTTTAGTTCTGTGCAGAGCTGCTGATGGTATCATTTGTATAGAAACAAAAAATTCAACATTTAGGAAAGAAATGCCTTGCAAATGGACGTAAGTAATAATTAGAATAAAAATAAAAACTTTTCAGACTTTTAAATGTTCATTTAATTGTTTTTCCACTTTTTACAGGAATGGATACTCATTTGAAACAGCATTGCTCCTATCAATTTTTCTTGGAATGTTTGGCATTGACAGGTTTTATTTAGGCTACCCAGGGATTGGTTTGTTAAAGCTGTGCACAATGGGTTTCATGTTTATAGGCCAATTAGTAGACATCATTCTTATAGCAACTCAAATTGTTGGCCCTGCAGATGGATCTTATTACATAATACCCTTCTATGGTGCAGGCATAGAAATTGTAAGGAGTGATAATACAACTTATAAATTACCACAGAGTGACTGGTAATACAAAGCTAATAATTTAGATCACAATTTCTTCCATTACAACCTGAAATAATTCTACTATAATCTGCAGTAATATTATCATATTTATCAAATCAAAGGAGAACAGTCAAATGGCAAAAGTCTATTTCTGTTAAATTAATTTTTTTACTTGGTTCAATGGTAATATATCAAATTCATTTTATTTACTAGTTATTAAATATTTATATGAAGGCTGTGACTTCAATTTTATGTTAATTTAGAAAAAATTAGTACATACTTTAATAAATTTTTTAATATATATTTTTTATGCAACCTTATTTCCTTAAATATCAATTCTTTTCCATTTGTGACACCACTGTTTGATGATCAATTACCTATGCCAACAATTCAGTTTACTCCCAGTATCACTTTTAAAGTTGTTAACTTGTTTTGTAAAATACAAATAAATTTGTTATTATAACTTTTATAAGTAATTCACATTTTTTGAAGTTCTTTATATGTATATTATAAATATTGTTCAGTCCTTTTATTTTATCAGTGCAATTTTTTGTGTAATTGTCTGGAGCTTAACAAGTTAATTTTTCCTTTCCATTCTCAGTGTTTCACATTGAGGCTGACAATGCCTTTTTTCCATTTCTAGCCTGTAAATGTGACAAAGTATTGGCCACCACATTTAATTCACTGTCTAGTGAATCTTTATTTCCCTCTTTTATACCCAGGCATTCCAAGTTTATTATTTAAATTTTAGGTTAACATAGTTCTATAATGTTTGTATGGACTCCAAAAAAAGGCACTCTGTTTAAAATAGTTGGACAACACCATTTCTGTTCTGTTTTTATTGCTACATGGTGTAGAAATAATTCTTACATGATTGCATTTTATTCAAAATTTGTTGGAACTATATGTATATAGAAAACAATTTATTTTTCAGGTACTTAACTGTTATTGCATTTGTATTCAATAGTTAAAATTTTGCAGTTTCTTTTATTTCTCCTACCTCCTGTTTGCAAATTGAATCATACATCACGTTTTCAATTATAGAACTTAAATTTTCACGGCGTACACATATATACTTACCGTTATTTTTTTGCAGATTAGCACCGTGTCCTGTTTTGGTGACGCGGGGTTACCCTCCCTTCCCAAACGTTTCGCCAGTTTTCCTAGCTGCTGGCATCATCAGTGGATGGAGAGCTTTTTTAGCGATAATTGTCACTCACTCGAACAGAGTCAAATAACAACTAAGAAGTACTTCTTAAGTTGTGTTCCTGTCATAAATATTTCCTTGTCCTTTTTGTCTCAACCGTTTTTTCGTAAACAAAATATTATATATAACCATACCATCTTGTGTCCATCCGAATACCTATCTGCAACTTATGTCCTTCCCACACCAATTAGAATTAGCCCCCATCTCTTCTTCTGCATTTTGAGCATCTGTTTTTTAACCTTAGTTGTTATTTGACTCTGTTCGAGTGACAATTATTGCTAAAAAAACTCCTATCACTGATGATGCCAGCAGCTGGGAAAACTGGCAAAACGTTTGGGAAGGGGGGGGGGGGGGTAACCCCCGTCACCAAAACAGGACACGGTGTTTTTCGAAACAAAATAATTATAAGTATATCACGTTTTGTTTAATGAAGGCTTGGTTGGTTATGAAATGTAACATTTCTCCTTCGTAGTGTTTTGTATTCATACTTTTTGGTGCTACTCACATGCATTCATAGTCCCATACCGCTGTATATCGCTGACAAATAATTCCAGTATTGAATTCTGTTACGCAGGTTTTGCCTTTTTGTTCCTTTTCTGTCTTCTATTAAAATCTTCTATTTTATAAACATCTTAGGTAAACTAGGCATTAAATCAAGGTTACAGTGTAATAATGGTAATTTCGAATACCATCGCTCTAAGTGATACAATTGTATGTGTTGACGAAATTTTTTTATAATGTGCCTGTGAGAGCTATTTGTTATTGTTCAATCACACAGTGGTCATGGTGCAAAACAACTTTATATGTAAATTTGTGCAACACCCTATACTGGCATTTAAAATACATCAACTATATTATTTATGAGCAATTCAAATAAAAATCGAAATATTCAATCAATTATATTCAATAGAATGAATTCAGAAACATACCTGTTAATATTTACAATACCATTTGTCTCATAATTAATTTTTATATTATTCCCTTTCAAATCCACTATATATTGAATTAGATATTGATGCTACATTAACCTCATTACCTTTACACCTAATTATTATTCTAATATTAGTAGCAATTTAAAAAATATTCAAACCAGGTGTAGTAAGCATGATATATGCATGACATAAGACTAAACATGATTGTCAGTTTTTCGTGAAATTAATATTGCTAATTATTGTTTAATATTACATTAATCCCCAGTAATTGTTGGTGATGTTTTTACTCTGTTATCTCATAAACATATTTTAACATCAATTCCAAAAATCCAAATTAATAATGTTTATTTGTAAGGAACTTATCAAAAGAATTTATTTAAAAATTTTATTTCCAGTAATCTAATTTATTAAATACTTATACAGTTAAATTTTTCCACATACTGAATGTATATATTCCTTACATATATATAACAAAAATTTAAAAACCAGAAAATTGATTTTTTTATGTACTTAAAATTAAGAATGATGAAAATGTAGAACAAGCAGGTAAAAACAGAGGAAAAGGGCAAAAAATATCTTGCTGACTGGAATGTTTTTGTTAACTGAATGAATGCAATACTCATTTTTAAAAGCTCTGCTCTTCCATGGGCATGAGTTTTATTAATGAAAAGATTTTATGACAGTAAATGGTCTGTGATACATTCTGTCACTCAGTAAACTCAAAATAAAGAATCTACTCACGGAAGTTTAACAAAATTGATAGTTTTACTTTATAACATTCATACAAACATTATATAAATATAGAATTATTAACTTCTTGTGGGTACCACTTATTTAATCTCTCTACTCTAAGTATAAATCAAGTAATATATATTTACAAGTTTCACAATTTAAACATTTAATTTAATTACATGGTGAGGGATGATCTGCTATTAATGTAAAACTGATGTCCAGATAACAGAAATGTAAGGATGTAAAGACAAGCTGCAATCCAACAATTTATAGCATTCTGAAAATCAAAAAGGCTTAAATTACAATAACAATAACAGTAAATTCCTGATTTTCACAAATTTCTCACATATATTTTTAAACTTGTAAACTTTAAATTTGTTGAAAATTTGACTTTGTTCAATTTTCTTAAGGCAAAAGGTAAATTAAAGAATATATTACAATGTTGTTACATATGTTCTGTATAAGGTTCCCTGTTTTTAAGATAATAAAGATTTTTAATAAAAGAAACTTATTTTGTTACAGTTCAACACAAAAGTACACTTCTTAAATTCAAATTTAATTATGCCAATACATGACAGGTACTATGAGTGTTGTAAGTGTTTTAAAGACAAACTCACCTGTGTGTATCCTCTTTCAACTGCTACATAAAACTCATCTACATTTTGTGTATCAGAATGACTAATGGGAAGATCTTCTGCTAATGCAACACTTCTAACATGGTAGAATATACCCATGAGAACCTAAAAATATATGAAAATGGTTTAATAAATTACAACTGCACCACGTATCTAGATACCTCGTGTAAAAAGTGACAAGACTAATGACGAGATGTAGCAATGGAGTTCATAACTGCATATGAATGACATATTTTAAAAACAGAGGGGAAATGATTAATAACTTGATATAGCCTTAAATTCGCGAACAGAAATTTAACGGGTTCCTTAAAGTGCGAACAGAGTAAGAAATTTTATTGATTGATAAGAACTAGAAAAAGAGAAATTGCTCACCAGCTGAACGATACCCCATGCGCTTATAATCAAGCCGCAAAGGGAACATTTTGGTCCACAGATTCTCATATTTGCCAGAAGATCGTTTACAAGAAATTCATAAATTTCTAACTCAAAATATTAGTAGAATTTGATTTGGTCATATGATTTCTTTGCGAAAAGTGGTAACTAGATGGATTCCTTTGACATTACCATTGAGAGTTTGGAACCCTGCTTTTCCGGTTCCCCTGCAACGACTGTTTCAAGTTTATATAGTTTTATACAAATACTTCGTGATATTACTTGTTCCCAACATGCAAGTTGATAAGTTACTTTCAACTGATAAAACGGATGCATTAAGGTAGGAGATGAAATAGAAATTATTTTAAGTGTAATAAGGATGCATTTTTAATGGGTTTTTAAGTTCACTCGATTTCCTAACCATGATTTGTTAAAGAAGGACTTGACAATACATGTGACTTGAACAGTTCTAATTCACAAAATTGTATTCACAATTAACAAATTAAAGCATTTTGTAAACAATCTTGAAATCGTACATTGCAATTTATATGTAAACAAAAAAAATTTTCCTTGAAGAAAAGTCACAATAATTTATGAAGAGAAATAATTAAACTAATGTAAACTAATTTGAGATTTATTAACCAATTGCAATACCTTTATATTTCAGGAAATTGGTTTTATTAATTTTCAATTGGTTAATACATAAAATTATTTTCTATAAATAAAATTAATGCTAACCAATGTTTCTAAATAATTATGATTGAATATATTCTTTGTGAAATGCTTTCTTTCCAGAAATGAAATGCTTAAGAAGAAAAAAAGAAAATTTAAGAGCATGAATGATATTAACAGAGATGACTCACAGTTTAAGAACTTTAAAAAAAAAAAATTGATTGTTGAACAGTGTGACATCAATGTGACACCAAGCAGCAACAAATTTATGCAATACATAAATACAGAGAAATACTTGTCTGTGGTTGCAAACCCTGAAGCACTCAAACCACCTCCTATTATGTTTGAGAACAATTTTAAACCTAAACAAGAAATAGATGTAGACAATTTTCTTTCAAATATTTTAACCAGTAGATCATTAAATTGCAATACTAATGATAGGTTTACTTTCATTCCTTGGATTGATGGTGAGATTGCCAACTCTTCTCAACAGCTAAAAAAAAGTAGTATTCATTCTTCTGAGAAAGGCTTCAAGGAAAAAGTAAACAGAGAAATAAATCATTCTGTATCACAGCATGAAATGAAGCCAACTAAGAGGAACAAAATAAGGCCTTTTTTTTCAGAAACTGTCAGTGATTGCAATAATGAAGAATCTGACAGAAATATAAAAGTTCTCAGTTATGCAGATTTCTATGAAGTGAGCAGTAAGAAGGCCCAAGTACTACACCTACATCACCCATGTAAATTTAGTTTCCATGGTGAGTTGAAACTACATGTTGTATCAGGAAATGTTGAAGTTTTAGGTTGCTTTCTAAGCCAAAATTCAGGCTTGAACACTGTTGATGCATTTTCACCAGAGTCTTGTACTCCTTTGGTGGTTGAATCCAGAGTTGGGAAACATAAGACATCCATTGAAGAAATAAGAAAAAATCTGAGTAATATTTTACCAAAGGACAGCATCAGTCATCTTATACAAAATTACAGGCCATATGATGCCATTTTAATAGTTGAACAAATAGTCAGCAATTTGGGTTTGATCATTCATAAGTACACAAACCTAAGACTATTTCCAAAGAATTTAGAGGATATCTCTTCTGAATCTGAATCACTAAAGAAATTACAGTCTACATTCAAATTTGATTCTTATCAAATACAAATAGGAATTAAAAAAAACAAAGAATGGGATTCAGTGACTTTAAAACAATGTACAGTTTTGTGTGGAGGTAAAGGGGTAGGCAAATCTACCCTTCTTAAATACTATGTAAATAAATCTATTTCCAAAGGTGAGAAAGTTTTGGTGTTAGATTTTGATCCAGGTCAACCAGAATTTTCCCCTCCTGGCTTCTTGTCTGCTGTTGTTGTGGATGAGCCACTGTTGGGGCCTAATTTCACACATATGAAAGAAGGAATAGTGTAAGTGTAACTTAGATATATTAAGTGAAATAATCAAAAGACTACCATGGCTAAGATGTAATTCATTTGCTAATTTGCTAATTGAAAACAGTTCTCAACAATGGCATATAATTCATTAAAGATTTGAAATGTTGTAAATTTTGAAAATTTCTTTTTAATTAATTCAAATTTGAAATTATTTTTTGCAATAAATCTTTCCTATATATAATAGTCAACATTTTTATAATTTTTTTGTGTGTAATTTTTATTTTAGTATGACATATTTCGGGGACGTCAATACAACGCAGGCTCCTAATAAGTATTTGGAGTGCGTAAAATATGTAATTCAATGGTGTACGGAGAATCAGGAATCCCTGAAAATGAAATGGATAGTTAATACCATGGGATTTTGTAAAGGTTTGTATTATCACTTTTCTTATTACTATCATCCATTTTTTTCATAAAATAATAACAAATTGTATGAACAAATGTAATAATTAGCATATGAAGTTGAGTGATTTATGAATTTTTAGTATACATTCATTTTTTGATCATCAGGTTTAGGAGTGGAGTTGATGATCAGTATTTTAAAACTCCTGAACCCAAAGGATGTAGTACAAATACGAAGTTGTGACGATGTGAACAACTACCCATTTGACTTAACTCCTTCCGTGGTAAATAAGCGAGAGGGCTTCGGAGACATAACTTACGAGAATAATGTGTCTTATCAGCTGTGGACTATGAATTCTATTGCCGAGATGAAAAACAAGCGTAAAAGAAGGTAATAATTGAGTCTGAATGTAAGTAAATTACGATTCCGTTGATCGTATAATTGATTTTGGTTTTCTTAAACAGCGATTTGACCCCTATTGAACTTCGAAATCTCATGCTTCTGGCCTATCTCAGTAAAAGTATGACTCCGCCGTATTATAACTTAAACTCCGTTCAGCCCTACATGTGAGTTTAATGAAACGAGACTTCGTGTGATGTGATGTGAATGAAGTGAATACATTGGCTTTTCCATTTCAGTGTCCCTTTCAGTAAACTTTATCTAGGCACTGATGTCATGTTGCAACCAAATGATGTTTTAAAGGCTTTCAATGGGAACTTGGTTTCATTATCAGTGTTTGAACACACCACCGAAGCAATCCTGTCTGTTGGCCCTGAAATTGATTACTACAAAGTTGTTATTAAACCGAAAGTGACCCGGTCATACGGACTCGGTGAGTACTTGAGTCAAACCCAAAAATTAAATTTAAGGACATCTTTTATTTTGTATGTTTTTCTATTTCCAGGTTTCGTAAGAGGAATAGATTGTGAAAATAAAAAAATTTATATTGTGACACACCGAAGCGCAGAATGTGTGCAACATATAAATTGTTTAATATTGGGAAGAATAAACTTGCCATCATTTATGTTCGTGAATCAAGAAACAGTATTGGGTCCTGTGGCTTACACCAGCCTTAGCACACGGCATGAGATACAAAGAGTGAAAAGGAAATTTAGAATAAAGACCATTTGAGTCAAACTGTTTGCTTTGTTAATTCTAAATGGTAATTTTTGTTCATACCTTTAAAGTTACATTTTTGTGTGCAAGGTATTGTATAATACTTAAAATTGTTTATTCTTATTTGAAATACTTAAAATACTTATTTGTAATTGGAGTGTCTTTATTTGGCGTAGAAGTAGGCCGTGACAGTGACAACCCATGGAATCCAAGCCTTGTAGATGGACTAGGTCCACTTCTGTTCGCACTTGGCAATTTAACCTTCCTCTGTAAAGGGTCTCTTTGACTAAAATCTCTTAAATACGAATCGGGAGTTGGTGGCGTACTTGTCTCGGGTGTAAACGTCTTGTTGCTCCTACATTTGTACAAGTCCTCCGTTTATTTATTTTTTTTATTTTTATTAAAATTAACGTTTTTGCAAATATTACCTGTAACCATCCGGAAATCTGGGTATGTCGGGGGTTGTAAACCTTCTATCCCTGCCTGATGATTTTGAGTCTGACAAAATAAAAAAGTCAGAACTCGGGGTTTTAGTCGTCGAATTAAAGTTCTCATCGAGTCTGTCGTTGTTTACATATAAATTCTTGCTCGCAATTCGGGGTGTGGTTCTTTGAACCTCTTTGGCCAAGAATTGTGCATATGAATGCATCCTAGGTGTTGTTATTGACTGCGAACTGATTGCCTGGTCACTACTTCCTGGAAATTCACACTTTTTCTTGTACTGAAGAACTTCATCCTTAAGAATTTTCATCTCATTTCGTAGTTTCATATTTTCTTCTTTGAAGAGATCGAGTTCCTCTTTCAAATTGTGGTTTTCCTTTTTCATACTTTTGTACGCCCTCATTTTGTCCCTGTTGAAGGAGGCCAAGCGAATTCGGTGACCCTGTTGGAATTCTAAAATTTTTATTATCTTCCGTAAATTTTTAACTGGATCATGAAAGTATATTTCGACTTCGGAGTTCATATCCGAAGTAAGGGGAATAGTTGTATATTTGATGTGGCAAACACGGCACTCTTTGGATTTGTTCATCTGAAGGCATTCATTACAATAGGTATGTCCGCAGTTCGTTATGTAAAACTTTTTCATTTCCACATCGCCTGGTTGAACGTAACAATGGTTGCAGTGTACCCAATCCATTTTAAAAGAGCCCAAAATTACATATGATAAAAAAGAAAAGGGAATATTTATCACTCGAAAAGTACGTTAGAAATTTGAAACTGAATTCTGGTGCAGAGGTGCCAACTTTGTCGCAGTGTTTTTTATTCAACGTTAGATTGTCACCATTGGTGGGTTACATTTTAAGTTTAAAATTCAAATCAATTTGTTTCAATATAAGTAGATAAGCAGCGAAAGGTACATTGCGGTAGTCGGCAGGAAATGCACATGAATAGTTTAGAAACGTGTCAGGTTATATTACGAGAGGCTACAGTGCATACTTTTTGGCAAACAAATGGAGGCGTAATTTCTTTTCAAAAAAATTTTGCATCTACATCTTCATTTATTACTACAGATTCAGTGGATTAAAGGGGTCTTTTGTAAAGCAATAAAACATTGAATGAACATGATTAGCGATGAAAATCTATCCCTGGCGTCCGAAGATTCAAGCGATGATTCCGAAAGACCTGTCGAAAATACCTACGACAAAACCATAGCAGCAAAACACCAGGTTTGTAAAATTGATTTTTAATTTTAATCAAAAATGAATGCTGTAACAAATCATAATAATCACGGTTTCTAATTTAGTATCTAGGCGACGATTTGGAAGAAGTCGGGGGAAGAACTTTCCATGACGAGGGATCAATTATATGGCTTCCAATATTAATGGAGCTTGAGGTGGTTTTGGTTCCAGGACAAACCCTACCTTTTACGGCATTTTCTCCAGCAACTGTATCAATGTTTAGAGAAATAATATCAAAAGACAAGACATTTGGTGTTATGTGTCTCAATAGTTTGGCTCAATATGGAACAACAGCTGAGATTTACCAATATCAAGCAGATAATGATATAACAGGATTTAGAATCAAAGCAAAGGGAAGACAGCGATTTAAATTGTTAGAGCAAAAGAGGGAGCAAACACCTGGGTAAGAATTAATACAAATTTTGTAGTACACTCAATGTATCTGGCTACTAATAATTCAAAATTTTTAGGATTATTTCTGGCAGAGTTCTAATCCTGCCAGAAATCATATTAGTGAATCCTTTGCAAACATCAAGATTTCTATCACTGGACAGGTACAGAAAGAATACATCATTAAAATGGAGAATAGGTTGTTTTGATGCAGCACAGACACCTTGGCCTTTATGGATTGTGAAGCATTATGATGCAGAATTTTTGGTGAATCAAATTACAGAAGAATTGAAACCCCTATGTACAGGTATGTTGTTTGCTCTTATAATTGTATGGTTACGAACATAAAGAGAATGTTGGAAACTATCAGTTTTACTCCCAATGGTTTTTTTCTTTGTTCAGTAATGTTGAGACTACTACGAGGGATGTAGCTTAGCCCTCATTATACTGTAATATGTAGCAACTGCTATTGCTATCATTTCAGTCTCATCCAAAAGTTATGTTTTGTCTTTATGACTGCTTAATTTGGGTATGAAAATTATAGTTTACATTGTACATGTCTTACAGAATATAGTTCAGTATTGCCAAAAGATCCAGTTGATTTATCTTATTGGGTGGCCCAATGCTTACCTTTTGATGGTGAAAACAGAGTGAGACTGCTTAGTTTCAACACAGCTGTTGAAAGGCTTCAGTATGCTTTATCATTACTTTCAAAGGTATGCTTCTCAAGCACTTTAAATTATTTTTTTGACAAGCAGTAAACTGCAAATTTTTAGTTTTGGTATGAAAGTTAGTTTGGAGGTAAAGACCATGTATAATGAAAAATTACTAAACTTGCTTTAATGTCTTTCTGCCTCTAGTGCCAGAAACTTTATTGTGTGAATTGTGGGAACAGCATAGCAAGTAGAACTGATGTATTTTCAATGTCAATTGATGGACAAGGAATGTACTGTAATCCTGGAGGATATGTCCATGATGTTCTTACAGTTTACAATGGTTTAGGCATGACACTCACAAGTGACATACCATCAACAGAATACAGCTGGTTTCCAGGGTAATTGTTTTTTAAACAAAATCTTATATTGAAAGTACTGTAGGGTTTTATTCTTCCATTAATATTTATACCTATTTTAAAAATATTATTCTTATCTAAAACAAACTTAACAGAGTCCTAAACCTACATTTTTGTAAATGTAAAATAAGATACAATATTTATGATGGAAATCATTTGTCATTTTAGGTATGCTTGGACAATTGCAAAATGCTCAAACTGTGACTCTCACATTGGATGGCTTTTCACTGCTTTGAAGATCCATTTAAAACCACTTGAATTTTGGTGTCTTTCTAAGAGATCAGTGACAACACATCAGAAAGATCTGACACTTGTAACACGGACATCCAATGCAGATAGAAGTCTCTACTCTGTACAATGAAAAAATTCATGCCTAACCTAAGTAATCAAAACAAAGCTTTAGCCAATAAACTTTTAATTTTGTACAACTTAAGTCTTCCTTGTTAGTGACGAATCAGATCTAATCATTCTATGCATACCTCTAATGGACCTGTTATGCTTATATAAGTAATTAGTTTAACTGAATGGTATGAGAGTGCTTTATCCGGATTGCAAGGGAAGATTTACAGCCCCGAGTAGGAACGCTTATTTGATCAAAATCAATAGTTTTGTTTCAAAGTCACGGCAAGAAAGCGTGTGTAAGATAATGGCGAGTAAAAGAGGTTGAAGTATCCAATGACAGAAGGACATTTTGAAATAAGATGTCATGAACGTAAGAAACACGAAAACTTCTTGAATGTAAACATTTGAAAATGAATATATTTTTATTGTTAATTTATTTAAATGTTTGACTTTTTAAATTACTTTGAAACAGCCTCTTTGATTGCAGAATTCATTTTTCTTCAGAATTTCATTTCCTTGCAATAAATAAATCATTTCCCATTACCAAGTTGTATTCACAAAATCTACATTTGACAGAAGATACGCATCTACGCTCCGAAGGGGACCCCGTTGAGTGGTTACCCGTAAAGGGTATTTGCCTGGGGTATCCAGCGAAGCCACCGCTTCCGGGGTCGTCACAGGTAATAAATAGGAATTTGTAAGTGGAAGACGCGAGCCCAGAACAACCACCCCGGCCAGAACTGAAGAGAGCTCACCCGGGGGAGGCTATCACCAAGCGTTGAAGGGCCACTTTGCCGCCGCGCCCTGCTGAGCACCCCACCAGCACGCGACGCCCGCGGAGAACCACGTGGAGGTGGACCCCCTCCCCCTATACAGGCCTAAGATAGTAGTGTTACTTCACCCAAACGGCTACTATTAACACAAACAACATTAATTTCGCAAAGGTGTCTGACCTTCTACTCTCCCCTTCCCCAATACCTGTAATGGTCAATTAAATACCACCCAGTAACTCTAGGAGGGGAAATCTACATTTATCAATAGAAATTACTTTATTATAAAGTATATTAATTGGAAATTACGAACCTCAAGACATGGATTAATATAAAATTTGAATTTACGAGTAAATTTGACGGACCTGCTGGGTATAATTATGGAAATACTTATGAAATTACATGAAGATTTAAAATCTACAATTATTTCATTTAATAACAGACCAAATAACTGTGTAACGAAATATCAATATTAATAATTGTGGGGTGTTGTCAATGAGTCTTTTTCAATCAGAGCTGACGCAGCCATTACACTTTTAAAGTAGGTAGACACTAGAATAATTTTAATGTAAATTAAACTTTTCCAGGTGAATGAGGTAATTCTTGTGTCAAGACGTTTGAATCCTCTAAAGATAAAACAGTTCCTTAACAATTTATATTAGCAGTAGGAGTGAGAAGATAGAATGTTAGGCCCGTCGTCCGTAAGAGTTTAGTCAAACAGCGACAGATGTGCAGCACGTCCGGAGCATGCGCTCTTCCGTTTCAAAGTCAGCATTCGATCTGAAGGGATCTTTTCCTGTTCAAGGTTACAAGCCACTTATTAAAAATTTAGTAGGTGTTTTAGTAAATCATAAACTGATAAAATTGCAAGTTGTGAGACGCAGGGCCCTTCGGGGTCGAAGCATGGCTCGGCGAAGGGAACTCCTGCTAGAAAACGCAAAACAGTGGATAAAAGTAAAGGAAGAAAGAACTCGACAGAAGGAGGTGGAGGACCTACACCCGCCCAGACCACCAGGGGAGGGCTACGAGTGTACAAGGTCGTTGTTTTGGGAGATGGAGGAGTTGGAAAATCAGGTACGACATGGACCACGGTCCCATTAGCTCACGTCTTGCCACATCTGACAGTAGCGCGATCATTATTGATGATGAATTATTTGAGTTTAACCTGACCCGCGTGAGACACTGTTGTATTGGTTATGGTCGCCTTGACTATAATACTTCCAATACGTAGGAGGAGAATATTTCACCTTTGAATTGAAATAGTTAAAAAGTTGAAATTTTATGGTGTGCAACTCCCAGATTTACCTATTTGACAGCAAAAATTAATAAGTTATAATTTTATTTTGTAATGAATTTGCAATGTTTTATGAATGCTTGTGGTACATATAACTCCAAGCCATCGTCCTATCTCAAAAACGTTTTAATACAATTTAGTGTTGTCCTAAATACAAAACATGGATAATAAAGTGAAAATTTGAACTTGAACTTAACCAATAACAATTCGAAAGATCTGTTCAGGAATTTAACAACGAACAATTTCAATTGCTAATATTTTTATCGCATTACTCGAATTCATGACAACATTTTCAAATTTCCAACTTACCGTTTTATTCTCCTCTCATTATTTTCTGTATTTTTAAAGTGCATTTGTCATTTTACTTCTCCAAAAGACTGCACTCGTGAACCCTTCCGTTTTGATCGATCCATCGTCAATCAATCAATCAATACCACAATCATTATACCACAAATTTCTCATATCCAATATATTCTATATTTAACCCAAATTTAGGGGTCTTTAATCCTTGTCGAATTGTTTTTTGTTTCAACTCGTTAATGAAATACGCAGGAAAATAGAAAAGAAAGATTTTGACGTGTAATACATTTGTAAGGCTTAATGACAGTTACAAAAAATATGTAAAGAGAAAATAACGTCTGTCTGATAAACCTAAATTTAATGAAATCAAACTGCAGCACAAATTTTTGCAAGCTATTAATTCCTACGAAAAAACAAAAAAGTTTGAAATTATTTTGATTTCATTAGAAATAACAGCAAAAAGAATGGGTATAGCTATGTCGGATCCTACTTAATATAGTAGATATATTTAGATCAGAACAGAAGTTTACAAGAGCCGAAGACAGGTGGCAAATAGTTTTATTAAATTCCTTACATTTTTGAAAATCTTATCATTTTCGACCTTTGTAGCCTCTCCGTCTTGTAGCTAAAATACCTAATATTATTATTTACTTTGCAGCCCTCACGTTACAGTTCGTGAGTCACAGTTTTTCAGAATACCACGATCCCACGATAGGTAAGTGAATTAAACAATAAATGTAATAAATTCCTGGGGCTATTACACGTAATATGAATTACTGCAACCATTACAGAAGATGCGTATCAACAACAGGCAGTCATCGACGGAGAAGCAGCCCTCTTAGACATTCTGGATACGGCCGGACAAATTGAATTCAATGCCATGAGAGACCAATATATGCGATGCGGGGAGGGTTTCATTATATGCTATTCTGTAACAGACAGGCACAGTTTTCAGGTATGTCCTACACCTACTTTTGTTACGAATGTCTACCAATAGTTTAGAAAAAGATTTAGAAATTGTCCAAATTTACCTTTCAGGAAGCTGTCGAATACAAGAAACTAATCAACAAGGTGAGAGCTTCCGAGGACATACCTTTGATTCTAATTGGAAACAAATGCGACCTTCAGCATCAGAGAAAGGTCACAATGGAAGAAGGAACAGCATTGGCCCAGCAATTTGGGTGTCCATTTTTCGAAACTTCAGCTGCTCTCCGGCATTTCGTCGATGATGCTTTTCACACGCTCATCCGCGAAATCAGAGCTAAAGAAAAAGGAAGACACTCTGGTGATAAACATCATTCGAGCAAATGGAAAAGACTTAGGTCCATATTATCTGTAATATTCAAGAAGAAAAGTCACTACTCGTTTTAAACCCCTCGTCTTTTACCGAGTGAGTGAATGATTGATTGACAGATTGAATGGACGAGTGAGAAAGAGAGGAAAAGATTGAAACCAAAGCAAACTTATTCTTATCGTTTTCTCATCCCGGAGAGTATGCAATAATTAGTACTGCTCCTCTTGTGCAGATGCAGATCCAATGAGTAAGAACCATTCAGAATATTGGTTAAACATGCTGATTGATCGAGCTTGACATTTTTTATCGGCGTTGCATTTAATATAGTTTTATAGTGAACTTTTAAGAACGGATGACCCGTGTGACGATTAAGCAATATCGAAATGAGTAGAGGCATTAAACATATACACTCAGGGCCAAGATTAATAGTAACACTTATATGTGCCAATTCCATGTTTTATTTTTCTAGTTCAATGGCATCATTGGACTTATTAATGTCGGATCTGTTTTTTCAGAGTTATATGACAGGGCACCTTAGACTAATTTCGAATCTACTTAACTACCTGGGGAAACAAAGCAAGGAAAGTTTTTTCTTTCTTATTGTTCATCAATTGTTACTTTTCTACTATTATTGTAAAATTTTACCGCCTTAGTTCTGATAATTTGCTTTGCGCGCTTCATAACTATGGTGTACCAAATCGAAAGTCAGGTAATAATTACGGAAATTATACATCATTTCCAGTTTAAAGTACGGAAGAGTCATGCTTTTGTGAATATTGCGGTTGACATTAAAGTTACAATGTCATGTTCCGACATGTTGAATAAAGTCTGAAGCTTACAAAATTAAGAGTATTTTATTATGGGCTAGAGTATCACTCAATCACAAGCCATTGTTGAATTATATCTTAGTAAGATGGTATTCACTACATAGTGTAGGTAATAATTTTAATGGCCTACAAAACTCATACTCGTGTTTTGAATTTGAATACATCGCTGTGACATATTTCGAGCATCAATTTTACTGAAGTAGAACATATTACATTTGTTTTTCGAATAATCCTACCACTTAATATATTTGTAGACGTGTAACTTTCAGTGTTAACAAAAAGCATTTCATTTGTTTTTTGGGATTAACTTATTCATGATTACACCTCTTGTTATTTGTCTGGAAGTAATTTAGGCACCAAGGTATCCTAAACAAATTTTCTCTTTCATATCTACCTCGAAAAGTTTAACGAGTCCTAATTCTGAATAATTGTTTAATGCCTTCTAAAAAACTAATATTAATGCTTAGAGTCCTCAGTGTGAGATTGAATAAATAGAAATAGATGGAGACATTTTAAAATTCAAAATTGTGATTGTAATTATTGGATAAAAAGAAAATTCGATTAAATTAATAACACCAGAGATATGTAAAATACAATTTCACATCATGGTTATCACCAGATGTTATTAACGTTTAGACTATAATTTTCTTCTAATTCTTGAAGATTTCATACAATTGTTACATTAAATTTGTGAAATATAGGGAATCAAAAGTAATGACTTGCTCAACACGAATTTAACGGGCATAGCATAATATTAGGGTAATTTTTTAAACTCTTTAAACATCGTTAAACACTACTGAACTTCCTAGTCTTTTCAGTTGTTTTTATTTTTTGTTTTCTTAGAAGATTTATTTATACTTTACCCGATGAACGAGTATGAGTTGGCCATCATTGATATTGATTCTCAAATACATGAAATAATTTCTTGTCACATGCTAACAATGGGAAGGAAAATTAAATCTGAAATTCTGTTAAGCGTTGTGGGAGAGCTACCAGAAGAATGCATTATCTTTAAAATTATAAAAGACCATTTCTGAAATTATTATTTACGTAATATTGCACGTGCTCCCTGTGTATATAAAAATAATTTTCCTTAGTGCACCTATTTAGACGTGCTTAAGCAGGATTTAATGAGCATTTAATTTTCTCAATTTTAAAATAGATGCTGCCAAAAATTAAAAAGGGATCGTGCGAAAATGTTAAACCATGAAATTAATGATATATTCAATACGCATCGTGCAGCATGAGTGCTAATGATAAAAGTTCATGAAAAATAAAAATATGAAATATCATTGATTCCATTTAAGTTTTACGCTTTTCATGTACATAAGATGAAAATCTCCCAACTTTTGTTTTAATGAATATTTATTTGTGAAATACGTATTTGTATATTTTAACGTAGGTTTATACGTTTTATGTAAATTTAAGTATCGAAACAGGTGTTTAAAAAAATTGACGCAAATTCACAAACAGCTAAGTTGACTGTTGAAATAGAGTAACGAAAAAGTATGTAAGAAAATGCGAAACGAATGTTGACTGCGGAAAGCCGATACGCTATTGTGATGCAATGTTTAATATATTCGTCAAAAAGATTTTAAAACCTATGTATATACAAATATATTAATATAAGTATACAATTTTTGTTCTGATAATTTCTGAAGAAATATTAATACCCGTATTGTTGTAATTTAGAAAAGTTAACAATAGCCTGGTGAAAAAACTAAAACGAGCGGCTTTTCATTGAGTCTCGTTTTTGCGACATAGCCACGAATATGTAACTATAAAAATTAATTTTACCAACAATGATCTTCTAATTGTAATACATAATGTAATAAAAGTAAATTCACATTACAGTCACCCGTTATTGTTATAAGTCATTGACTTAATATTTCTCAGTTCAATTCTGTCACCCTATTAATTTATCTGTATAACATTTTACATATTTTATGAGTCTTCTGACATGTGTTTTAACAAGATTTTTCTATGAAATTAAGAAGTAATTGAAATTGCTCAGTTGTTCTAATATTATCACTTTAATCAGTCAAAAATGCTTAAATATAAATACTGTACATATCAAGATCTTTGGTACTAAATTCATTGCTTTCATTACAAAATAAACACAAAATTAGTAAAATTGTAAACATGAAAATACAGGTGGCTTGCTGAATACAATAATATTGGTGTATATAATTCAACCAATGTTTTTGGATTTTTAAAAGTTGCAGAGACATACTCATATGTAAGATACATTTAAATGTTGCCTATTTGCCATTGGTTTAGAATTGTTCGTAATTGCTCTTTTTCATTTTCATCTGTGAAAGTGTAGTTTATACTTTGGTAGCTTAAAGTCCACAATTCTTTTTCATTGAGATTGAATTCTTTTTGAACAATTTCATATTCATCTGATAAGGTGGATCTAAAAATACCTTTGTCATCTGTCTGAAAAAAAAAAATTTTTTATTATTTATTTTTTATTTATTATATTATACAAGTGATGCAACTTACTGCTATGGTTATTGGATGATTTGCATTGTACAACAGTTTAAAATGATGCCTATCATATGATTCCACTGTTTTGCATTTGATATTGGAACTGATGCACAGTTCAACTGGAATTTTTTTCATCAAAAGTTCATCCCAAATGACTTGGCTTCCTCCTAGTAACTCATGAATACATGTTCCATGACCTATTCTCTCTGGATTAAAATCTAATATATCTTTGACCTCTTCACTGCCTGGTACTTCAGCACAATGAATTGTAAACTTGAGGCCTTCGCTTCTAGCCCTTTTTAACAGCTTTACATAATCACAGAATTTGCTTTTTTCTGGATTTCCACTTGTGTCAATTCCAATTATAATATCTGGATACTTTTTTGAATACTCAATTGCAATATTAACATTTTGTGTTGCACTCTCAATTGTTTCTCCTCTGTTAATGGATACTATTAGTTTAACAGATATATTTGGAAATTTTTTTCTGCATCTCAAAATTCCCTGTATCACAGATTCAATATAATCTCTCTTAGTCATATTATCTTCTTTCCTTAGTGTACTTCTCAGTTCAAGATAAATTACATTTTCTTTACAGAAATCTTCTATAACTCTCTCTGTGGCTATTTGAACTGATTCAGGGGTAGCAGTCAATATATACATTACTTTGAATAACTGAAAAAATCTACAATTGCAAAATTCGAACAATTATAAAGTGTAGTCTACCAATTCTTCAAATATTGTAGTATCAATCTCACAATACTCACTCATTCAGTGAATAGGATTCTTTATTAAAAATAGATGTATCTACACTGTTGACCTTCTCAAATTCATTTTGTCGATGGTATTCAAAGAGTTCTTTTAAGGTACTGGGACTGAGAGACCCATTTAAATGGGCGTGGAGTTCCTTAAAACGCAATTTTGTTTAAAATGTTAGGAAATAAATAAATCAGAAATTGACGTAACCAGAAATGCGTAAACAGAATTAGGATTTACCAGTTTCGGTAGACGCCGGCAGAATGAGGAGTCCATTTTTCTGCTTTTACAATTTTATTAAATTTAACGTTTATCCTGACGAATTTCAAAACAAACGTCAATGCCGGATCATCAAGTGGACGCTAAGGCAGGGCATACAACCTTAGCTGGTTGAAAATTTACCACAAAGGACACAGATAAAGAATATTCTTTTAGAAACAAGTTTCTAAATAAAACCAAATTATTTACTTGTAATAAATTAAGTATGAAATCTCACAAGCGAAATAAAGTCAAAAAGAAAAATGGCAATCTTCGGAACCTGGAATTTGATTCAGTGATATTCGTTATATATTGTGCGCTGCGTTTGAATTTATTATAGTGCACCGAGACTGTTTAATGACATCAATTGAGACACTTATTTCAGAATGTCAGTTACTTGTATAACTATGTCGTTTCAGAAAGGTGAAACAAGAAACATTCAGGCATTTACTCGACGCGAGCACGCAGAGTATAATGAGTGGACATGCGGTTTTTCACTCAATCAGAAGTTTGTAAGGGTTTGGATAGCTGATGTGAATAACAACTATATTATTGCTTTTTCAGAGTACTTATTTTGCCTTGAAAAAGTTTGCCCAGCTTTCTAATCTCTATCTCATAACTTACCTCGTAACTATGGTTGCGGAGTAACAGCTATTTGAGAATACAAGCCACTGGACCTGAAATTGTAGTCGAATCTTGAAGTGTTTTAGACTACTGTACTTTCTTTCTTATTACTCTTACAATAGAACATATAGACCTCAGGACTTATTACCAGAAAGACACCTGTAATTATTTTAGCTTTAAGTAAAGAATTTTATCACTATAATCAACGTATTACTTCACCTAACTTTGTTAAGACTCAAGACCTTAACTCAAGTTTCTGATAATTAATGATACTCTAATGCTTGTTTACTCTAAAGCTGTGACTTTACTGCAGAACGGTGGTGAGAGAGAAGACGAGAACAAGAGACAAGAAGAGAGACATAAATAAATGAACATTTAAGGAAATTTTGACAAGAATAAGAATAAGAAGGAATAAATAAAAGATACCCAAGACCATTCAAAGAAAATGCTTCTGGCGGTTCTTGAATGGACTTCACATACGGGGAAAGTGAAACGAAAAAAAATCTCTGATTTGTTCCTTAATTATTATCTCTCCCGGCTTATTTCTAACTTATTCAAGGGGCCAGCTGGATCCCTATTTAGGGTATATTGCAGCAGTGGTGATCACCTTTTCTGAGAAGGAATAACATGGTCGTAGGGAAGTAATGCATCTACGGGATGTATGTAATATTCGTATGGCTTTAAAGTACGAAACATTGTTATAAATAAATTCTTACATAAATATAAAACTCCGAAAAAACATTTCATTAGTAGGTTCAAAGAGAAACAAAATAACATCTAATAAATCTATATTATTATCAAACTATTACAAATGTAAACAATGTCATAAATATTTATTTCAATTACGGAAGGGTAGCTGGTGGTTAGCAGAGTAAAGTATCTTCATAAATTTCAAAAGGTTTAACAAAAAATGTTTAATTTTATTTCTATTATTTTCTTCTTTCATGGTCATTTTACTTCTTTCAACTGATTTACAAAATGAGAAGGTTTTCGCACGATTTTGATTTTCGCTTAATTCCCAGGAGATATTTCAATAACCTGCGGCCATTTGACATTCTAACCTTTTTTTTTGAAATACGTTGCCTTCGCCTCTTTGGATTGAGTTGTACCTGAGCCAATATACCTACAAGGAGTTCATCGACGTTGTGGTCAAGTCCGCTAGATGTTTCGATGAATTTACAACCGCAATTATTGGCCAATTTTCGACCGGCTGGAACGAAATAAAAATTATTAAGTTGTCCTCCGTGTTAGGAACGGCACTTGGGGGTTGAGTTAGCTGGAAAGGACCGCCACAAAATAGGAAAATAATTTTTTTTATCAAATTAGACACCCTGTTACTGAACAATGAGAAAATCTGGACGCGTTTGGCATGTCATGACATTTAAATGAAAATTCTGTTCATGAAATTCATTCATTCGGGAAATGTGCGATAACGCTTAGTTGTAATACGAAAATTAAGATTAGAAGGCAAAAAAGGTTTCTTGAAATGCATACCCTCACACAATTCATACAATTGTTTCATTGTGAACAGGAAAAATTATAGAATTTTTAGAAAAGAAAAAATGTATTACAAAAAATATAGATATTCTTTTGTACTCTAGGTAGTAGACAAACTGGGAGCTCTTGATTCTGATCTAATCGAATGTAAATTGTGCATTACTAACAGCAATTATTTACCTGAAGCAGGGTTTTAATATGAATTAAAAATTCTCATTAGAGTTACATAACCTGTCATACACAAAAAAACATATTCTCTTGGTTGGTTCTACATCTCTAAATTTTAGCGGATTTGTACAGAATGTACGGCATTTTCGGTCTTCAGCTAACTCTTATGGTAATTCTTTCCGTATTTCTAGTCCAGAACTGCTTAAGCAGAATTCCATGTGTGGCAAACCTCAATTATTCTCTGATCTCAAATACAATGCAACGTACGGCTTGCTTCAAACGAAAAACCTTTTAGAGTTACAATGATACACTTTTTCAATTGTTCAATAATTTATCGTTGTGTACGCTTTGAATGACTTTTCTTACAAAATAATCGTATTAGGTTAGTGTCTGCCACTATAATTAAGATAAATTGTAGTGCCTTTTGCCATATATGTTTTCATTCGTTTTCATAAAAATTTATAAAATAGCTCACCTGAGGTTGCTACTTCACGTTTTCTCTCCAGATCGGCTTTGTTTCCTACGAGGATGACACCTTTGGTAGACATATAGTCACTTTTCCACAGGTACATGAGTATGTCCTCGGCTACTTTCATGGATTTCCGATCAACAACAGAATATACGACCACGTACACATCTGGGTTGTACGTTGAGCACAAGGATTCCACCTAAAATTTAGATAAAATATTTCATTTAATAGATTACCTCTCTTTGGTGAACAGCCTTATGTTCTATCTCCAGCAGTTAACTTGTCGGACGGTGTCACATATAAAATGTTTAATACACTCAAACATTTTCTGATGAACTTGAACCTACATTGTTCTATCAAGCGTTCAATTATGAATTGGTTCTATTAAAATATTTTTAAATTCAAGTCGAGCTCGAATAAAAAAGGTTAAATTTAGATAATTACGGAAATTATGTGTAATTATTGACCAGCTAACAAAGTCAATTAATAACTTGATCCTATTTCAGTAAACCTGAATTTACAGTAATATGTTACTGACCCGTTTAACAAAGGAAGAGAGACCACAAAACTTGTGAGGAGTCAAAAAAAGCTTTTGAACATAGGCGAGCCTAGTCGGAAATTGAACATTTTTGATCAAGTGGAAATGAAAAATATAGAAATTTGGAGAACTCCCTGGAGAATGGTTCATTTTAAACTGTTTTGTTTGATTTGATTGAACTTGTGGTTCATAGGCAAGGTACAGAAAACCGAAATTTGAGGATTTGATGGGACGTCAAATTCTCTTTCCAAAAAAATGCAGCATTCTCATTTCACTACTCACTCGTTCCTTAAAATAACCTAAATTTTGTTTGTTAAATTTTGTTTGAAATAGACTCTGTTAAAAAGTGAAAGTGCTGTTAAAATAGATTTATCTTAAAAGATAACAACGTCATAGTTATTAGACAAATATTAAATATAAAAAGCAATTTTGACAATTGCATAGTTTTCACTCTTACCGATATTTCAGACGAGGGATGATCTATAATTTCTAATTCGGTTTCTCGGCCATCCAACATAACAGAAACTTTTTTCTGTCCAAACTCATCATCTGAAAGTCAAAAATAAAGGATTTTAATAAAATGAAATGGAGATGATCAAAAGTAAACCATTTGAATTTCCTTTTGTTATAGGCTCTAGAATTTATTCTGTTTTCCCGTTAATTTTAAGTGTTTTGCTAGCCATTGTGTGACTCAAATTAAAAATATGCTTCCTGTTAAAAGCCTACAACCCTAAAGCGCCTAAACAGGTAAAAGCTAATTTTTGCTTTTCTGATAATTCCTAGAGCCGCAGGTCAGTATTATACTTCTCCGGCAGGACTTTTGGTCACCATTTCTCACAAATGATCAAAAGTAATCTTACTCAACAGTGTCCAGTTTACAATAATAATATAAAAGAAAGATTTACACAGATATATATAAAATATCGCGCTACAGAAATTTCGAATAAAAATGTGCGGTCATCAATAAATTTTTCAAACATATTTCCCTGGCCCAACGTGAACTCCGCTCACGCATTGTAAGGGCGAACAATAATAATAGCAAAAACTACGTAACTTGAAAGCTTTTAAACCTTTCTATTGGATTATCTGTCCGGCATGATTTATTTATTTTGTGTGACTAAAGTGACGCAATACGAGAAACGTAATAAAATCACTGAGACTTTAAAATAAACAGCAAAAAAATAGTTGAATTTCATCCTCTCTCTCTTCATCGCTAAACATCATGACCACTTTACTACTGCAGAGGTATTCATTTACTTTTGTTTGATATGAAAGGTTAGGAGATTAAAAGAGTATATGTGTATAAAAAGAGAAGCATTCAATTCGAAAGAGGTCGGTGAAATACTTAGAATAGAATTCCAAAAGTAGAAAAGGAAAGTTCGGGGTCAAATGAAAGCAGGGCAAATGACAATTAACTATATGAATCACAGGGAAGCGGAAGTAGAATGGGAAAATAACGAAGAAATAAGGGCAGCGAAATAATTGTAAAATATGTATGTCTTCAATAAGCTAATAAAATAGCCTCAATAAGGTACCAAATTGATATTTTGCATGGGAATAAAGCGTAGGACACTAAAGACGACCTATTTGTTGCACAAACTGAAATTGGCGGAAACAACCAGTATAACTGTTTAGAAATTATTTTTAAAATCTTTTTATACTTTGATCATAACATATTCCAGTAATTATCTCTGGTGTATTTTCAGCACTAAAGGGTTTTATTAATGAATGTAGGAATATAAGAAAAATTCATTTGAATAGGCTAATTAAAATAGAGGAAAAATGGAACCTGCTTATTACTACTATTGTTAGAATCGTATTTCAATTTACTACTTGACTTGTTTCTAATTGTCTAAAAAACTGTTACGCAATTTTTTGTATATTAGGAGTAGGAATTCCATCGGCATTCTAGGTGAATTCAGGATTCAATTCAGGAATAAAGAAACCTGTGGCGAAGATAATTCTCGACAGGAGGACAAGTCAAGGATTAATTAACAGTTAACTTAGATTGAAATGATTCATCCACTTGTCGTAGAGTAAATGGAAAATTAAATTTTCCGGGAGATTGTTAAAACCGGACATTGCGAATCTGAGTCGGTCAACTGAGAACAATCAGAAAGGCTAGGAAAATGCCAGCTGAATCAATGTGGACGTTGAACAAACCGTAATCATTGGAACGTTGATTAAATACGCAGCTATCTGACCGATGGCCTGGAGGGGAGTAAATGGAAAAGGAAGTCGAATTCTTCTAATTTTCCTTTGACAATTTAATTTTTACGCGATTCAAAATGAGCAGGATAAAATAAAAGTAGGACATTTATTTTTTCCTCGAGAACCAGATGCTTTTGTATTGAAATATGAACATTCAAGTTGTAGGAAACCTACGAAGTAGAACGAAGAGAAAACATTAGGAGAAAAGTAGAGATGGAGAAGGGTGGAGCAGGGTGGAGGCAAGTACGATTGAAATATTGTAAATGTCAGATCGATACGAAATGTAAGAGATTCGATCGATTGGGCAACAAATGGAAGTTGGAATTTAATCGAAGTCGGAATACTCAAAATGATGTTAAAATAAAAAACGATCAGAAAACTGAGTTAGGTAGAGCATGGAATTCGTACTGAAAGAAACGGCCGGTGAGACGATGCCTTCGGGGAACTTGTACCGGTTGTGGTTACAAAACCTTTCATAAAATAATATTAAATTGTATGAGTAGATCATTTTCCTATCGGTTGAAATACCATTAGTGGAGTTTTTTGTCATTCTTTCTACCCAGTATTCTCACCCATTAATTCCTATCATCTCTGTAATTACAAATTAATTAGACGCGGAAGAAGCGCACGGAAAAAGTATGTCGTGACCTTTTACTTACAATACTTCCTAATAAGAAATCCTTTTTTATTAAAGAAATTCAAACAGTTGTGTGTTCCATTAAGAAGCTGGCAACTAATTAGTAAATAAGAAATGGAAAATTGTACAGTGTTGGATGCTTAATTCCAACCTTGAATGAAGCGAAGTGGAATAATGGATTAAGGTATTAAAATGACGGGGATTAGTTATAAAATTAAAAATAGATTTAACCTGAAATACCTATTAAAGTTGACATCTCCTGAAACGAGGACTACGTGAACAGGGAGAAATTAAACGAAACAGGTGAAATGATTTTGTTTGCTTAAATATATGATTTGAAACTCTTGGTCAGATTTGAGAAGAATATTTCCTAAAAAAAATTAGCTGAGTTTCTTTTTTAGTTCACCAGTTCTCTCTTAGGGATAAATTGTACAGCTGCTTTTTACACAGCCGAAAGTAAATTGTTTTTAAAAAATAGACAAGGAAAGTAATTCAAGACAATTTTGTCATTCTGACAAGATCGAAAAGAATTGGTTTTAGGTCTGCGGTCGTGCCCCCTGTGGTTATTAAACAGCTTCTTAGCTTCTTATATTGCAGTTAACAACGGAGAAATTAATATTTATCAATGGGTCGTTGCACTATGTTCTCTTGATTTATTTTTTCAGTGCAAAATAATTTTGTCATTTGTCTTTCCTTTTTTTTATTTTCCTTAACAGGTCGTCAAACCTTTTCGTTATCGGGAGGCCGTTATAGTGGCCTTCGCCGGATTCAAAAGGACCCTCTTCCTGGAAGGTTCTGTCATTCTTCTTCCTTGCTTGTGTGCCGGTATATACTTCTTAGTCGTAACCGAATTTAAATTTATAATTTCGTCTCGGGTAGCCATGTCACCATCATCCTCTTTTTTAATAATTATAATCCTCGTTTCTCTCACTCTATCATGTTAGCTTTTCGTGAAGCCATAAATTATTTAATTATTTATTTATCTGAGTAAAATGAATTTTGGGATTTGGGTTATTGTAATATTTAATAGGCCCCGAAACGTAATTCATTATTTATTTTACAGCAATATATAATTTTTTGCGGGCATGGTGTCATGTTGATTCGTCAAATGTTAATCCCTTGTTTGTTTGTATTTGTAATTCAGTAGATTAATAACATTTTCATCAAACAAGGAACATGTTTCGTGTAAATCGCGCAAATTTGCCTCTGCCAATGTGCCTCATTTCGTATGTCAGAGAACAACTCTTTTCCAACATTTTCCTTGATATGTGTTGGACCAAATAAGACGATGTTTTCATCTTGTGTAATTTTAATTAACAAAGATTTTACCTGAACAAAGGTTTAGATTTTAAATTTCCCAAAAATCAGATTACTTTATATTATAAAATTGAATGTTTTTTTGTGTCATTACTTTGTGTTATTACTTTTTGTGTCACTGCTACATTTGATTTTGATTCAGTTATATTAATTTGAAATATCTAGTATTTATTCATTCACTGTAACCCTTTGAATTATCACTTTGCATTTTTTAAATTTATGTATTTTATGTAATTCAAGAACCATTAATGAATTAATACAATAATTTAAAAAAAAACATTGACATTTCTTCATTTAATTTCATCACAAATGCCTTAAGAATGTTCTGAATTCATGTTTTTTTCATGTGTTTTTTTGTACAGATGTGAAATTTAAAACATTAAAAATTAAAAATAATAGTGCTTTTGGTAATACATAATTGTGACGCAGAGGTACAGAACTATTTGATGTTATAAATTCTTTCATGTTTTACCGAGAGCACAACTGCACAACTCTTTAATACTTTTATGATTCTACCTCATAAGAAACCGTTTTTCCTCTTTACTATGAGTAGAAAAATATATATGTTTTGAGTATTACTTTGATGACAACTTTTAAAGAAACGTCTTTATGCTGGTTAATAATTAATAATACATTCCGTCATAATACGTGTGATTTCGTTTAATTGTACATCATTAACTGGTGAAATAAGTTTAAATTAACAGTTTTATAGTAAATCGTGCAAGGCGCGCTCAATTTTTTGAATGCTTTGGAATGAACAAATGAACCATTAAGAATGCCAGTTAAAGTCCTAATAAAACACGGTAAAGTACTATAAAGTTCAGAAACTCCTTTTCAGCTACGAAAATGTTGAATCAGTTTAAAGAAGAAAATCCAGAAAGAAATCTGGATTCCTGGATATGTTTTATTTTCATTTCATATAGGTTTAACAGTGAACAATGAATGTCCCTTAATAAATACAAGGTTGAAATAATTTAATTTAGTAGCTAAAAGACGTTGATAAGATGAGCATAAAAAGTTTGGTATATTATTTTCTAGTGAAATTCTCTCTATGAGTGCTCGCCTATTCGAAACAAATTACACTTTGAAAATTTAATGCTTAATAATAAAGTATTTTGATTTCAATAAGAGTATATATTTATCGTTATTTTTTGTCGAATAACACCGTGTCGTGTTTTGGTGATGGGAGTTGCCCCCCTTCCCAAATGTTTCGCCAGCTTTTCCCATCTGCTGGCATCATCAGTGGTAGGAGTTTTTTTAGCGATAATTGTCACTCACTCGAACAGAGTCAAATAACAACTAAGAAGTACTTCTTAAGTTGTGTTCCTGTCATAAATATTTCCTTGTCCTTTTTGTCTCAACCGTTTTTTCGTAAACAAAATATTATATATAACCATACCATTTTGTGTCCATCCGAATACCTATCTGCAACTTATGTCCTTCCCACACCAATTAGCCCCCATCTCTTCTTCTGCATTTTGAGCATCTGTTTTTTAACCTTAGTTGTTATTTGACTCGGTTCGAGTGAGTGACAATTATCACTAAAAAAACTCCTACCACTGATGATGCCAGCAGCTACGAAAACTGGCGAAACGTTTGGGAAGGGAGGGTAACCCCGCGTCACCAAAACAGGACACGGTGCTAATCTGCAAAAAAATAACGGTAAGTATATATGTGTGCGCCGTGAAAATTTAAGTTCGGTCAATAAGAATATAGTTACAAATTAGTGCTCGAAAGAGGTGTTGATAAAGTGACATTTATGTATTATAAACCGTACGTATTATTGTTGCTTCATTTTCTAAGAGTACAATATAACGACTAAAATAAAATGCAGTGGAGAATTCTGAGGATTGGAAGCAATAGACGCTCGTGAGTTAACTGAAGGTGTCCTTTATCTGAATCTACGTCTAGTAACCCACTGCAGTTGTAATCACAACTAGTTTGCCTGAAAGACATTCAGGTTCTACGCAATGGTCAAAGACCACGGTAGATGAAAAAAAAAAAACGATAGATGCCAAATTGAAACGGAAATTCGCATCATATAGTTCATAGAGGCCTACGCAATGAAGTAAAAAGTATAAAGACGACGTTAAAATACTGTTGAATAAGCCTAATATCCGTTGTATCAGAATTAATATAAGCAATTGTTCGGGTTTGACGCTTCCCATTAGAGGGATTTTGCGTTTGAAATGAAAGAAGCATTCCAATAACAAAAATAATTCGAGGATATTTGCTATTCATAACCGAACAACATCCAAGTTACAAGTAAAAACATTTGTGATACTACCATATTTTATTCTTTTTCGTTTGTGTTTGGTTCTCTTAGGGTCAATTGTGCGCATTATTATTTTTCGGATTGACAGTATTACGTCAAATATAAGTACAACAACAATGTGGTTCCATTTTGTTCTTCATGCTCAACGTAGGGAAAGTCTAAAATTTTATTATAGGAGAACTCACCTAGTGATGTATCATAGGCGCATATGTACTCGGACGTTGTGAACTGGTAAGTAAAGGCTGTTTTACCCACTCCTGAGGCCCCCAACATGGCTACCCTAAACGTAGGTACCGGGTTGTTCAGATCTTCCAGAATGCCAGTACTGTTCTGCGATGCAGTGCTTGAAAAAACACATCGTTTTAATTCTTAAAATATTGAGCTCTACAGACTCTACGAATCGCGTTTCATATATCGTTATTATTTTCAATTTTATATACCTCGGAAGGCGACTTCTTTGGGTGAGACTAAAATCAGTCTGACTCGATTCGGAGGAGTTGACCGAATTAATAGACAAAGATCTCCTTGACTTGAACGAGTCACCCAAATTGAAGATACCGTTTGGAGTGATAGAGAAACTTCTTAGCCTGTAGTACTCAATTCCGTCATCGTTTCTTCTTGTTTGGGCAAGCATCGGCTGAAAAGAAATTAAATAATTTAATTGAAGTATTTAATGCAGAAAACAATGATCTTAAGGGGCGGACCTCCAGAAGGTAAAGCTTTACAGAATATTAAATCAAATGGATTATTTGCGAAGTGTATGTTTCCCACTAGTGCTCTTTTATAAATGAACTAGACTTTTAAGTTTGGATAACATTCTGAAGGAGATGAGACACGTATTGCCGACATGGTAGCATAGTCTGTACCACATTTAAACTGATCATTTCTTCTGCCTATCACATTTTACATACTTTCAATTTTCAAGGAACAAAAAGGCGGCATTCTATTCTTTGTATATATTCATTTTGTGTTCTGAATTTGTAAAAGCAAAGGAAAGATTAGAGGATTTAATAGCAGGTTACCTCATGGGCACTTCTACAATCAAGAGAAGAAGGATTTTTTGTGATGTAACACGAATAAAAAAGTACTGAAATTTTAGAAGTGTAATAAAGGGAAATTCGGTGAAAGAGGATAGTACGAGGGCCTGTAATATTGAGAATAATTAGAAGACTGAGATGTATGTTTCTAGCAACTGGTAATTTACTATCGAGAATCAATATCTGATAGAGAAAATATAGTAGAACAGAAAACAAGAATTGTAAAGTGGAAAACGTGGAATATTAACCAGTCAGGTGAAGTGGAACCGAGGACGGATACATAAATTGAATTGCAACGCGTTTTTACCAATACGGAGATGAGAAAAAAACATATTTGAGAAAAATTAATAGAACAATGGTAACAAGTAAGAAAACACAAATGATGAAAGTGAGTTTTCAAGTTCAAAGTCATCAGATCGAAGTGACAAAACGAAATTGCCAGATCTGTATCATTGTTTATTGTCAATTATTGTTACTTTTAATAATTGATCACCAATATCAATAATTTATTTGGGAATTTACACTTATTAGTTCGTCGCATAAATCATCGAATAGTTTGTGTTCAAAAATTTGAGTGCTGTGGTCAGACTCAATGTTCATAACTCACTTCTTGCAAAATTGAATTCAGAGCAAAAAATTTCAGTTTTTTATGGATAAAACCGTCGCAATTCAAAGAATAAAAATAGAAGTGCTCAGAATAAAGGAAGAATCTTCTTCCTTCATTTTCTAACTCATTCAGTGACTTCTTCATTATTCCTTATAAGAAGTTTTCAGGTCAATCAAATCATCAAGGAAACTTTTTATTTTATGTAAAACAATTGTTTCCTTTGCTATCTCAAATTTTAATAAAAAGTTTTATACTTGGGGGCGAAACAGTTTCGAGGTGTTCTCTGCTTTCACCCAACAAAATACTAATTTTTTTACTAATGGATTTTAAAAATTACTAGAAAATTCGTTATAGTTTCTCTTAACGATAAAGGTTACTGTCATTCCAAATTAGGATAGAGTCCTCCTCCTCCTCCTCCTCGGAACCTTCTCATCCAACTTTGTCGTTCTCGGACCAAACATATTCTGCGTCAAAATCTTTTGTCGAAATTAAAATGCCTCATTCACGGTGTCAATTATTTTGGCCACAAATCGGTACAGTTGGTGTAGAACGGTAAGTTTCCCAAGTTATGTATGAATTACACGCGTTTATGACGACCACATTGTACTCAGCCCGAAAGCTTTGCTTTCTCAGAATCCCTTCATTACTTTAAAAGAATTCTGAAATCAGATCTCTCACTCGAAAAGAAGAGAAAAGAATAATAGATAAAGAATAACTATAATAGTGTTGTTCTATTCAAACTTCTTGATTTCAGAACAAACGTTGGATGACACTCCTGAAAAATTTTTTCAATACATAGTATACTTTTAAAAATGTTTACGTTCACTTGACATTGAGACAAGTATTTCTGACAGAGGAGCCTTGAGGAAAGGAACCAGTATTAAAAGCTCAATGAAGAAGTGAAAATATATAAGGTTTTAAGAGATCAACCAAGTGTGAAATATACGTAATTTAAAAAATAAATTATCACGACACTTCAGTGTTATTGAAAAATAAAAGTTAAGAAGCTATTAATAATTATGGCCAATGTAATAAATTAACTAGGAAAATAAACACATTAACAAATATTGAATGAATGAGATACACATCTGAGGTAAATTATAAATTAAAAGTGAAAAATAAAAATAAAAAAAGGATGGGAAAATTCAAAAGGTGCAAAGGGTAGAAGCTATTTTTGAAAAAAGTTGATTAAGATGAAAAAGAGGTGGAGAAGATGAAAATGAATCCGTTTGTGGTAGAGAGGCCAGGGCAGGAGAACATCGTTAGAAAATATGAAAACTGAAAAAAATGAAAAATGCAAAAAATAGGGTTTAAACACTATTAAAAGATTAAATTGAAATTTTTGGGGTATACTGCTTAGTTTAAGCTTAAAGTTCCATTTCCAGAGGTTCCGCTGAAAATTGAATGAAGCATTTTTTCAGGAAATAAAATTTAAGTGGGGGATGAGATGATTCAAATTAGAAACTGCCACCCAATCGAAGTACCGCCGTTTTAATTTTCAATGCTTCATATGCAGACTGCGAATCAAGAAATTGAGAAATCAAGTCCAAGACAATGGAGGCAATTTCGAGTTTCAAACCAGGAAAAATCAAACTAGAAAATAGACGTCTCGCAAAAGGATTCTGATTGTAATTGGTGCAGACTCCAACTTATATGGTGCTATTGAACCTGCCCATGATATCTTGAAATGTTTGCTTCTCAAGTTTTGACGACAGATTGTCTAGCAATTGCTCCTCTCCTCTCCTTTCCGTCTCTATTTTCAGGTTCAAAGGGCAAAGTTCCCGTTTTACTGAATGACGTAAGGGTCCCACCGTAATTACACCTGTCAGATTACTGTGTAGTTCTCATCAAAATATTACTTTGTGTCACAAAATGAGCGTCGTGCTCATTTTAATAGAAATAAATAAATAAACTGGAAAACGGACTGTGACGATTAGAAAAGATCCAAACCGCACTTCCATAAATATTCAGCATTAGAGCGCTAAGTGAAAATAACAAATCGACTGATCCTAAAATTAATCAGGTTTCAGCATTATTTGTTCGGTGATAAATTTCCTTTGTAATGGAAAAACTTGAACGATTGGAGATCAAATGATGAAAACATTTGAAAACTTTTGGGAAAGGGAACAAAAGCCACTTAAATAAAAGGAACATTAGAAAATCAAATGTAAAAGGAAAATGAAAGGATAACCTGTAATTGTCAGACTGTGAGTTTGTGACAAATAGAAAGAATGGCTGGGAATAAAAAAATACCAAAATCATTAGCCTAATCTCAAAGGAGAACAAGGATGAAGAGACACATTTCAAAGGACTTTGTACGCTCTCAAAGGAAAATAAATGATTAATTTCATTTGTCAAAATGACCGGGGCGTTGACTCCCTTTTCGAATGTCTCAAGTCATTTTTCCCTTTTTATGAAAAAATTGGAGGAGTCCGCTGCAGAGTCCAAGACCATCAGACAAAAATAAGGCTTCCATTGCGACAGTCCGAACCGCCCTGGCTGGTCTGATGGCTGGTCATCCGAAATGGATTTTGACGCAACTGTTTGCTTCCACCCTCAACCTCAAAAAGCCTTTTCCGGTCATATGGAGTTTGTCGAACTCATCCGGTTTTCATCCGGCTCGAGGGTACATAAAATGCATTTACCTTCCTAACAACTTCCGATTTAACACGTTGATATCGATTGAATACGTTATTTATTTTACAGAGCTGTTTTGCATACATTTGGAAGGTAGAAATAGTCACATGTGTGACTCTTATTAATTTACCTCTAGTTGCAGCCCCAAAAATTTTAAATTTGGATTTTTGGATTCATTGTTATCGGATTCCTCATAATTTTGCGTCACCTTCCTTTTTTCTTGAGTTTTGAACTCTAATTATGCGCCTATTATTTGGTACTTAAATTTAGTAACTTATATTTTTATGGCTTATGGCTTCATTGTGTCGGGATACTGTCGCGCCAAAACGAACAGCTGATTGTACGTAGGCTGTCGCCAGGTTGTCCGAACCTTTTTGGCGGATCATAACCTGGGCATAATCAGGCAGTAACCAATGGGCTATTATTTCCCATCATCTCTTTTGTTACAAAGGTCCTCTTGTCGGAGACCACGGGTCGGCTCATCCTTTTTCCCATGCCGGACCTGAACCTTTGACATGACGCGGTTTTATAAACCCTTGTAAAAAATAAAAACAGGGTGTCAGTGTTACTCAGTAATCACACCAGTCAGTGTCAATCGTCAGTCATACAACATCAGTTCTTCAATATACATTACTATAAAAGGTTAAAATCCAGCGTTTTTTATGTGGACCTAAACCATTGGTTCACGGAGTTCTTAACAATTTTTCTCTTCTAAATTGCTTGCTGTTTATTTTCGTTTTATTTTTTGTTTATTTCGTTTATATTTTTAGTTTTTCTTTTACCAATGTCCGCTTCCTTTAATTTCTTAAACACTGAATTTTACCCACAGCAAATGTTTGGTCAAAATTTTTTCCATTGATTTCCAGAACATACACAAACCAGGTGAGTGTGAGTGTTGAAAATCCATTTCAGCAAAAATTTCATCACAAACGTTTTTTATTAAAAAAAAAGGGCAAACAAAAAATTGAAATTGAAAGCATTGCCGTACTTGTCAAACATTGTTAGGGGTGGGTGATCTTTGCTTAAATAGTGGAACCGTAAATAATTTATTTTCGTGGTCATTTGTAATGTCAAACAGTTTAATAGAAAAATCTTCATTTCTTTATTAATTACTTATTTATGTCTCACTTTTAATTTCACAATGTCTCACCTCGGTTGTCGTTTATTTTTCATCTGTATGTTTTTCACTTTCTTGTACGATTATGTAAGTGTGAAACTAAACAAAAAGAATCGAGTCAACTTAGATATTTATTCGCCCAAGTTGCTTGCGTTGAACAATGTAATTTGTAGTAAGTTTGCTGTTGTTCCTTTTCTAATTTTCTGTTATACCTGAGGTAATAAATTATTTTCATGTTAGACTGAGATCTAATTCAAAATGTGTACTTATACGTATCATCTGTACCAAAGAACAATAATAATGATAACGTATAAACAAATGTTTATTTAGAGCCTAGGGTTGCAGACAACCCTGGATATCAAAATGTGGAAGTACATCCCGAAGATACCCGTGAAATTCAATCGGGTTGACTCGTCAAATTATCGTGGATAAAGAACTACAAAGCAAGTAGCTTATTAAAAAGGAAAATATTCACATTTTATGTTTAATTAATGAAGTGTGATAATTTAATAAACCCCGTCAATTTCACATTGTTTTTATTGCTGTTTTGAAATGTTCAATTTGAACATTTAAATTATTCATAAATTTCATTACTTTTTGCTTCATAGCACCGGAAACTCCTCTAAAATTGAAAAATTTTACTGATGGGTCACATTTCATCAAGAAGAATGTATTGTGTTTGCCAGTAATCAATCAAGTTAAAATTGAATGCCAAGTGATTTTTTTCACAACTGGATGGAATAAAAGAAAAAGAGAGTCATTACTTACTCTTCTTCGAAACGTCTTCTGACTTAATTAAAATTTAATCTTGGTAAAAACTAAATCTTGTACGATTAGGTATCGTAGTATGAAGCAAAAGCTGAAATTGTAGACACAGATGAAGTGGACATGGGAAGGTACAAGTGACGAGTACTGAACCGTTGGGAACTGTACCACGAACCCTCACAGCAGTGCCGAATATTACAGTTATAAGGAAAAGTAATTTATCAATGTAATTTTATGCGGTTATGCTCTAAGTCAACCTGTCATTTCACTGTAGCATGAATTACACTTTAGCAAAAAATTATGCAGCTGACAGAAATTTTGTGAGAATGCAATTAATCGTTCACTTATGTTTGTAATTTGACTGGAAATGTGAAGCGAGTTCGAGGAAATTTCGCCAGCAACAGAAAACTCAACTAACAAAATAAGTTTTTAGGGAGTTACCGGGTTAATATCCTAGAAAATTATTTAAGTATAAAGTTTCACGGAAAAACTCTCTCCGAAACTGTTATGGCTTCAGATATAAATTCATCCTTTCTTGGCCGCAGTAATGAAGGACAGGTAAAGTACGGCATGGAAAGAAATGCTGCAGTTTTTATTTTTTCACATTCTTGTTGGTACGTTAGCAAAAAAATGTTTTGAATTAGAGTAACACGTGTTATTAAATTAAATTAATCAAATGAATATTTCACTCTGAGAAGTTGTGCTAACAGAATTAAGCAATAACAAAAATAATGCGTTACAAAATTTTATACAATGAGTGCCAGTTGAATTGAAGGAAGAATCGCAAATAAAACTAAAGGAGAACACCAAGGGAGAGACGAAAATGTGAATGGAAGACATTAAGTCAATTGAAGGGGGGAAAGCACTTGACGGAAATCAAAAACGGTAGAAGGAAATGTGCGATGAAATTCACTTAAGATGGATGATGGAGAACCTGAAAACGGAGAAAATTAAAAATAATTTAAGGCAGCAAATGTGCACAGGCAAGGGTGTAATTTAACAAATGCAAAGGCATGTCCATCAGATGAGAAGAAAAAGTAAATGCTAAAGGTAGAAAAAGCAAAAGTTAAAGTAAGAAAAGTGGAATTTAAGCGAATTCAAATACGGACGAAAAGAGCGAGAGAAAATATTAATTTTCAAAACTTTAAACGGTAGCCTATACAAAGGATACTTAGTTACGTATTTCCAAAATAGGTAATTTGCAGTGCGTGACATATTGAAATAACATTTGTGTAATCGCCAAGATTTATTGAAAGGTTTAGGTCAAAATTGACACAACAATAAGGATCAAATACCAAAAAGGAAAGCCGTTTTTAACGCGTCAATGACATGTAATGTATTAAATTATTATTTCTTTTAAGATTGACTCACCCGGCTTCTTGTGGTAACCACCGGCATTGAAGCCGTTCTATTTCTGCTGTAGGATGTCTCAAGGGGCAATGGCGAGTGTCTCGGAGGTCGTGGCGAAACGGGCCTGGATGTTGAATTTGGTTCGGGTGATGTAGATTTATGTTTTACTTGAGATCTGGTCCTCTGTTGTTCAGTTTGTAGAAACCTGTAAAGGTAATCAGAGAGACTCATAAAAGGTCAAAATATAAGAAATTTCACTCCGCAATTTAATCAGGATACTACAAAAGTTTAATATGAGATAACTGATTAATAAGATGATCAGCGATTGTTCCATTCGTTTATAAAAATTTTTGTCTGCAGACAGTCTGTAATGAATTGTTTCATTTATTAATGAAACGTAAATGTCGTGAAGTAGTATTAGAGGTTACAAATGAAATTATGTCAATACTTTTTGTAATGAATAAGTTCTCTGGTGATAGTATAATATTTATTATTCTTATTAAGATAATAATTTGTACTTCGAATTAATTAAATATACGATTTGGGAGGAGGAATAAGAATTTGAACAAATTTTAAGTACTTTTTAAATCAATTTTACACATTGTCGAACTTACTGAACTTTACGTCGTTTAAATGTATGTAAATTTGTTTATATTGTATTTTAGGTTTCTTTATGTATATGTATAATTTACACAAATTATAATTAATTTGTGTTTATATTAAATTAATACTGTTTAAATTAATACGAAATAAATGCTTAATGTGATATCTCAAAGCCGAGGTTGGAAGAACAGAGAAATAGACGGGGTACAATACAATTGGATTATTTGTTCCAATTTGTAGGATGTAACATTGCAAGGATTAAAATAATAAGGATTACATTTGAAAATTCAGAATATCAGTTGAAACAAAAATAGATTTGAAAAAGAGAAAATGGTTTATTACCAAGTGAGTTAATTACAAGGCAGCAATTTACTTTGGTAAAAAACACTTTTTAGTAGTCTAAATTTAGAACTTGTCAGAAATGTATGATATAAAAGGATTTTCGTCATACAATCATTGACAAAATAAGTCTGTGTTTGCAATGTCATGCTTTGAGTTTGCTTCAAACAATCCTTTTATTGCTTTCCTATTCGGTATATCCGGTGTGCTGCGGTAATTAACTCGGTAGTTCCATAGCAATGAGACTTCACAGCACGCCTATTAATAATATATACTTTTGTGTATGCTTATCTTGTGAAATGAATTATTCCTCGAGTCTTCTGATGTGTCCAGTGTGTTTCCTCACTTAAAAGGATATAAAAGCTTAGAATCTCACTATGTTAGATTCATGTGATTCAGGATGTGGAATATTTCAGTAAAAAAATACATTGATACACTTATGATCAAACAATTCGTACTATAAAATATTAGTGTAAGTTCAAAGTTATCAGATGTTGGGTTACTTTGCTCAGGTGAGAAGCAGGGAGACAAATCACAACTCTGCTACCAATAAAATTAGTTTACCGTAGTTAAATTTTACTTATTTTATTTGCATTTTTGGGGGTTTATCCATATTTAAATTGCAATGAGCACTCCTTGCAGCATTTCGAGCAACAATTGATTAATACGGCTAACGCACTTATGTAATTACGGTTTACTTTTTGTAAATTTTCTTATTCATTTTGCTGTTTTTGCAGTTTCTAACCGTAACAGTAAAATTAATTATATCGTGTTACATTTTATTAGTAATTCGTACACACACCTGTTTAAATCTGGCGTGACTCTAGTTACTCCTATTGAGGAGGACCTTCTCCGAGCCACCATAGGAGATACAACAATATTTCCAGTTGTTCCTTGGGTAGGTAGTGATATTTGCTGTGACATTTTCCCTTCGTTTCTGGCACTTCCTCTCCTTTGCATTTCGTTTGCTCTCCGCCGTAGCGATTTCCGGTTGGTACTCCAATGTCTTTCTGGTAACTTTCGACGGTAACCATCTTCTGGTAAACTCTTGGGTGGAAGCAGTTGCTTATCTTCCAGAAGATTGATGCCACTTTCGTCGTTATCCTCCCCGGGCTCCGATAGTTTCGCGAAAAAGTCCTGAAACGTATCCGGAAAATTGGTGCTCCCGATAAAGGAAGAAGGGTAGAGTTGGGATGATTCGGAAGACGGATGATGTTGATGTTGATGATGATGGTGATGTGACGGTGAAGGCATTGTCACGGTTCCCATGCTTCGCAGCCGGAGCCTTTTTGAGAAAATCCGACAAAGTTTTTCTTAGAGGGAGGCCACCTAATAGAGACGAAATACCGCGGGGGTAATTGAGAACATAACAAAGAATTACGCGACCGACGTTTTATTGCTGCGGTTCAGACGAGACTCAAGTAAAAACCGCTTTTGCTTCTACTGCCTTACAGAGAAGCTGTCGTTATAGCAACTCCCCACTACAACAGAAAAATTCTCAGCGCCGTCTCCTACTTCCTTGAATTCCCTTCCCTCGACCGAATCCCTTAATTTAATCTATTCCATCGCCTTTATTGGAAAGCAATTGAAGAGTTCTTCTCCTCTTCCTCCCTCTCAAATTTACCAAACAGAATATTAAGTTATAGTAAGTTGTCATAGGTAGGTCTCAGACCACCTCTTCGATAGTGGTTATGTATCACCTTGGAAATTTATAATGGGAATAACGTGTAACAATAAATAATAATGGGAAATTAGTCGTTACTCAAAAATTTCTTTGCTTCGATTTACTGATTCAATATATGATCATAAAGAAATGCTAACAGGTTTTATGAGTGAGGGTGTTTTATTTACATCAATCAGTAAATGCCAGCACATTTAGAGTATTCCCACAATATTAGAAGTAGAATAACGAATAATAAATACACTGAGGAAATCATGTTCGAGAAAGAAAAGAAGAACTGATTCTCAAAGAGATTTTTATTAAATATACCAAGTTAGAGTAATCCAAGAAGTAATCCATACGATTTGCATTAAAACTCTACTGAGTGAATGAAATCTTCATTCAATGAATGGCTGTGGGTCAAAAACAAAAGATTTCTCCAACTGGACAGGTACAAAAATAAGTAGAAATCTGATTATTTATAGTTTTGAAGGACGTGGACGATCTAAGTGAATTTGATTTCAAACAAAATTCGCATGTTGTGTCAATAGTTTTTAAAAAAATTTGTTTTACAGACAATTGGTGCATTAACAATGCAACGTTGCTGTCGAATTAACATTAACGGAATAAGCAAATCTTGTTCTGTGAATGAAAAAGTGTTTCATAACCCTTAGGATTTGTTACAAGTCTGGATGTGGAATAATCGTTTTTGAAAATATTTGTCTAACTCATTAATTTACAAGTACTGTTAATTACCTGACCAGCAGTCATCCTACACCGTTATTCCAGTGTGAATATTCCGATTCTTCAGATAGGTGCCGTGTTTCTCTTCTTAGATTTTTATTTCCATCTATTCTTTTGCTCACTAATATTTCCTTCAGGAGCAGCCACTTGACTACCTATACTCACGCAGCTGATTAATCTGGTCAAGTTCAACACATAATTCTCTCTTATAAAGTACTTTTTTTTCATTTTACGGTCTTTCAACCATTGGACCATCTTCACTGTAATATGGATATTTCAAATAGAATGGTTTCAATCTGTTAACCGACATTTGGTATGCTACGCTTTGACTTGATGATGGTCAAGTTATATTAGAATTTTTATTCAACCAATATGTGAAGAGCTGTATGCATAAATTGACCGGAAAAAGATTATTCGAATTGTGTTGTCTGAAGTCGTAAATTGTACATGGATATCTTTATATATTGATTTTTAGTAAACATCAATTTTTTAATTTCTTTGTCGTTGTTTCGTGTCATTTTTCTTTTGAGAAAAAATATAATTGAACCTTTGTTTTCGTAATTTAGGCACAACAATAATCGTCTTGCTTAATGTTTCGTTTAATTTTAAGAATATAATTTTTGTATTCAAATTTCCTATGCGCCCTGAGTCCATATCACAATGGAATGGAACCAGGAACCAATCTTTTCTTTCCAATTGTTACTTTTCAAAACAGTTTGATTCACCAAAAGGAATAAAATTTTACAAAAGTCGACTCCACGTGGACTGCAGCAAAAGTTCACTCAACTATGACGTCACCATCTTTCATTATGACGTCAGCTATGCCCTAGAAAATTGCGGAGGGAAGTTTCACTTCTCTGTTTAGCTTGTACAAATAATGTTCAATTGCAGAAATATCCAACTAAGTCCAAAGTCCACGTGGATAAAATTGATTTAAATATTTTGAAGTAAAAAGAGTGAGCTTTGCTCGATTTGTTGACGTCAGTGTGAAATTTTAAGCAATAAAACAGCAACGCGACTGGTAAGAGTGCAAGGGACATAGGCCTGTGTCAGTGTCAAGTCAATGCCTCATTATTTCTTAAACTTTAACTTTCTATATGACTCCAATTGTAAACATAAACTGGGTCAGATATTTTTTATTTTCTGACTTGTGTTTTTGGAACGAAAACAATTTATGGTTTGCCTATTGTTGATCGCTACTATTTAACGTTCGGGCGCAGTAACATCACATTCATTATGTATAAAATAATATAGTATCATTTATTATGTGGCCATTTATTGCATTAAACGTTTTTACAAAATCCAATTCTTTCAGTGCTGTTTATTCGGAGAAGCCGGAAAGAAGAAAATTTAAGGTCAAGGTAATGAAAATGATGAATGGCATTAGGAGGCGTGAAAATTTTATTGAAACTAAGAGAGAAGTTTGAGATTTAAAATAAAAGAGGACCAAGTAGTATTTTTCTGTTTTTAAAACGGAATAATTTATAAATGCAAGCGTAGAAAGGAAGTGTCGAAAAAGACCGCCATAAAATGCTATGGGTTGAAATCCAGAGAACAATGAAATGGATGATATACAATTATTCCGATCAGTGATAAATATATTATTATGGTACGTTACTGTAATAGTAATATATAGTACCGATATAGTAAAGCTGTAAGTAAGAGTACATTAAAGTCATCAATTTATTGTGAACAGTCATAAATGTATTACTGTAGTGGTAAAAAGTAGAGCTGCAAATACAACGGACTCATTTGTTTGAAGTAGATTAAAAAATTTGTAGGGTAATAGATATTACTAATAAATTGTTACTAATACTATTACAATAGTATTAACAACTAACTAAATAAAAAATTTCAAAGTGGCGTTAAAAATATAGGAATGCGTTTGAAGTGAATTTATACGTCTGATTCAGAGAAATTCGTAACTTTGTAGGCTTATTGTAAAATACCAAACATAAGGTGTTTAATTAAAAGCACATAAAGCGAGCTTCGAGGCTATTTTGTTGCCTTTTCAGGTACCCTTCCTATCATTTATGTTTACAATAAGTCAGGACAGCGTATAGAAGTGTTAGTAGAAGACATGGCAGCAAACATTTTAAATATGCAATCAAGTTGAAATCAATTAAGAGAGACACATTTTGATGTTGTCATCGTGCAGCACACGAAACAAGGAAGAAACAAAACACTTTAATTTGATCTTCTGAAACTTTAATCTGTTCTTTGAAATATTATTTTCCAGTCATACTTTTCTATAACTTATACTGGAGCCGATTTTTTTAAAGCGAATATCTGGATTAGTGAGAGCGGACGCTCGGTTCATGAAAATAAAAAGGAAATACACTCAAGTGGCCATTGTGTTCCGCAGAACATTTCGTATACTATTAATCCTAACTTAGAAACTATTAACCAGCAACTTTACAATTACATTTAATATAGAATTTGAACTTGAAATTTTGAAAAATGAATTGTTAATCTTGCTGGGTGAGTAAAACTCACAGGATTCAATTGAAACGGTTGTGTTTAATGAGAAAAGATATCAGAAATTAGTAAGTTGTCATTGCTTAATACCAAAATACGATCCATTTACTGAAGTTAATCATTTCATTAATACTTGAAAATGTCAACACTTGCAAGCTGTTGCCATGCGAACCACAACGGCTCCATGTTTCATCTATTTCTGTGTATTACCAAGCCAATACACAAACTTACTTGGAATGGTTATCGCATGCTTGTTTTTAACTGCTTTTTGTACAAAGCAATTTAAACTTACGTTCCGATACTGTAATGTTATGCAAGTTAATTTACTGGCCAAGACCGTATTTTGTAAATAAGCGACGGCCTCGACATGGTCGGCCAAAATACAAAGATTACAATTCATTTTTTTACAAGAAAAGAGACAATAAGAAAATGTCTCCAAACTCGAATTTTCGTAGTAACAAATATAATAATAAAAGAGTGGGGTTGTCTGGCCTCTTGGTACCAATTTTTATTGTACCTTATGAATAAGTGCCACCTCAGTTCAATTACCACCTATGCCATCTCATTTTAATGACAAGTTCGGCAGAAGATATACAAACCTGTCAAATCGGAATACATTAGTTTTCTTTGTTCAATAACAGATGTAACTTTTTCAGTCAAAACTCAAATGGCACAATGAGGCCATTTCATTCACCCAATATTCATTGTAAATGTCAGGAACCTACCCATGTGTTCAGTTTAGCTTTGTTAAGGTGCATTATGTTCCAATCATTACAATTACAAGTATCATTTACACCGTGTCCTGTTTTGGTGACGGGGGTTACTCGGTTCGAGTGAGTAACAATTATCGCTTAAAAAACTCCTACCACTGATGATGCCAGCAGCTAGGAAAACTGGCGAAACGTTTGGGAAGGGGGGTAACCCCAGTCACCAATACGGGACACGGTGCTAATCGACAAAAAAATAACGGTAAGTGTATATGTGTATGCCGTCAAAAAAAGATTTAAGTTCTATCATTGAGTGTTGTACTCATTCAATAAGCAATAAATTAATATATTAATTTACCTAAGTGAAAAATCCAGCGATTATACGATTTGATGTTTTGAGACAACATTGCAACAGTTTCTTTTGCACCTAGAAAGATTGCAGCCTTTCACTTTCCAATTTTCTGTTTTTGTCAATTAACGGTGGCAATACTGTAGCCGAAATATTACCGAATTGTCAATGCTTAGAAATTTTAAATTCCTTTCCTATTCATAGGTTGCTCTTGTCTCCTACATACACAGTGGATAGGGTCTTACAGAATTTTTAAATTTTCTCGCTTAAGTGTATGATTCTTTGAAATGTCTCTCAAGTATTTTTGTAGCAAATATTTACAAAACATATTATAAAGTATGGATTATCTTTTGCTCTTGATTTATTCTAGTTAAGTAGAAATTGATATTTCGATATCACATGGTTAAAAGTCAAAATATGTATTTTGATTAATTACATCTGTTCAAAATTTCAACATAATAAAATGTATAAATAAGGTCTGAAATATCTGGAATTATTTGAATTGTCGGATTAGTGACTACCAATAATTAGCCTGAATTTGTTTTAGGATTGATGTTCTATATTGATGAGTCGGGAACTAAAATTGTAGTAATGTCAGGCAGACTGGAAAATTAAAATTGCACTTTTGTTCGTTATATGTATCAATGTTTGTAGCTAAATAGTGAGTCACGGTCCATTCATTAAAAGATAGTTTCTTTAATGCTTAATTTCTTTAATAAAAATATAATTAATACAGTAATGAAAATCAATTTAATTACATTGCAATCAACCCGACAATAATTTGGGCGCAAGAATTCTTGTAATGTCTAAATTGAAATTTTAAAAAAAGTTCAAAGTTAGTAGGCAAAGTTCATAATTAATTACATAAATCATTGAATCATAAAATCAATGAAAGAATCTTAATAGAACAGAAACAGTTCGGAATGACAGAACTATTAAGACCAATAAGAAAATTTCGAATAGTCTAAAAAAACTAAAAGTTTAATCGTAGGCCATTTTCTGTCTGAAACGGTCAACCCTTAACTATAAATTTGGGACGGCGTAAAAATTCACGCAATGTCGTTCGATAACTGTTAATAATAAAAGCTTTCCCTGACAAAATTAGACTCTTACGTTAAAGCGGAAGTGACGTCCTAGTAGAACAGTTTTTACTTACAGTTTGTAACCGTTTCTATGCTAATGTGAAAACGGAAATGGAAGTCAAGAAAGGTCTGTTGGGCGCTTGCGTTCTTAATGCGAAGCGAGTTGTCATAGTCACCCTGTAGGAAACTTTTCTACTTCAGTTTTTCGCGATTTCCTGTTGGGGGTATCGTAAAAAGAGCATATAAAACCCCCCTCAATTGAAGTGAATATTTTTCTCGGCTGGGAACAAGCCAACAGACAAACCGACAGATAAATAAAAAATAGTTCAGTGTTTAAAAGAATAGATGGGTTCGTCGTCTCAGAGAACCGCAATAATGGCTTCCATACAAACGTACAATCTATTCGCGAATAGAACTAGTAAAAAATCGGATCCGAATGCCATTGGTGCGCCCATTTCAAATACTGGCATATACCACACAGAGGTCAACACTTTGTTGGCAGGGTAGGTTCCACATAGTCAACACTCACAACAAATACAACAAACCTAAATGGTTTCTTGTACCACCTGGCACTTACATTCATCATTTTATCATTATTAAATAGATTACCACAGGAGCTTGGTTTTAATTTCCTTTTTTATGTATTCCGAAAATAGCTTCCCAAATAGGCATTCTGTTGCTTTTGCTTTCGTACACTAAGAATATATAAAATCTATGACCAGGACGTGAACTCCACTTCCTTCATTCTCAATCACCTAAGCGAAACTTACATTACTAGATCACTGAATTATTAATTAGAATAAGAATAATTGCAATATTTTCTTTACGTATTTGGAGGAAAATACGAGTAATTTACCAATATTCTCCTGTCATTTGATGTAATTTGTCAACATGGTAGAAAAACCTATGTTTCTGTTTTCACTTTCACATTAAAGTGCAAAAGTTTCCCTAGCAAATTTTTATTTCTTACATTATTTTAGTATTGTTTAACTTTAAATTTTTTTACTTTTCTTACACTTGGCAACACCCACTTAAGGATATTGTGAGAAATCTTTGAATTTTTCCTACTGAACCTATCGAACTCCTATGTAATATGTTCCTTCTCACCTCTCGTTGAACACATTCGTTGAAACACGTCTTTTCGTTGCCTCTTTTGTAAGGCCCCAGAAAATACCACATTCGTTTAATATTTTGTTGAGCTCTACTCTCTTTTTCTATTCGCAACATCTTTCCTTCCATTATTTTTAAAGCATTTTACCATTGCGCTATTAAAAACTATAATGGAAAAATATTTCACAACTATTGTACAGGCAATAACATGAAGAATAGTTATTATTTTAGTTGGAGTGCTGTGACTTTGTTATTTATCAATCATTTTCAGTATATATCGATTACTTGGAATGGGGAGGGGTGTCCCCCCGGGTGTATATTGATGTTCCTATCTCCTCTACTCTAAGAAATGTCACCTGAAAGAGAAATTTGCTATTTTATCACACGCTTAGGCATCAAGTGACTACTATTTTTCAACTAGGCTTGACATTTTCATAAATAACTGAGAGTAGTTTGGTTCTCTGCCACTCTGTAAGTGTCAACTTCACATCCTCTTGTGTTTTACCGTATCAACTAATTCCTTTGGTTTATCCTTTATATCCTGGTTTTTGTCCTTCAACATTGCTGTTTTGGGTTTGCTTTCGGAAAACGAGAAAATACGCCACAAAACACAAATTTAAACGTATTATAATTTATTACTTTTGTTTCCAATGACGAGTGCTACAAAAGACATTCTCCTTTTTTCTATTTTTATTCTACTTCTACCATTGGTACCATATTGTCCTTAATAGTAATCTATAAAAAATTAACTTATTTTCAGCTTCCATTTGTGTACAGTTGGTCGTTGGACATTTAATAAATAATTCATTTTATTTAACAAGTGATAAGTTAAGTATGCCTCAGAAACCTTGATGCTAGTAAAACTTGATGCAAGTGATGCAAAATGCAAAATTTGTTATTATAAATGAATGGATGGGTGATGGAACTATTGGTTGAAAAATCCCAATTGTCGCACAAAATTGGAATCCAAAAGTAAGAGAATGGATTGACTCTGTTACACCACCCACACTGTACTTACGTTTTTAGTATTCTACAGAAGAAGAACAATAAACAAGGACACCGGGCAGAAAACTAAGAAATAAGTAATATGAGTTTCACGCAAATAAAAAGCATATAATTTCCAGAAAAGAGAATTCAAATTTTGTGACGCCATCATAAAACTCGATCAATCCAATAAATATTTAAAATTCACTATAAACATGTGAATGCTGCACCTTGTGGGCGTTACAAGCAGGTCACAAAAGTCATTCAGCTTTAAACAAAGAACTATACTATCAGACCATTTGAAGCAGCATTAAACACTTCTTCTGGGTAAACAAGAAGCAGGTGACAATAAAATAAGGAAAACATTATATAAAAATATGAAAAAGACCAGAAGCCAAGAGGCACTCCCTCCCATTTAAAAGTATATATCTATATGTCTATATATATCGTATAAGTCTATGTATTTTATTTACTCCTATAGTGTCTTGTACCATTGTACATGTACATTGTGCAAGTCCTGATTTAAAATCTGACTTCGTTTGATTGGTTAACTGTCCATTTCATCCCATTATTTCATGTTTCTTTTTTCATTTTCACATTATTTTTGAGATAGTTTTGGTCTCAGACCTTCTGGACTCAGCATACCGAGGTATCACGGCAATCCCCCTTCTAAATAGAGGAAAATATCCTCTCCAAGTATCCTGCTATATCTCTTCACGAGATCCAAAGTTGTACGACCCAACAAATGTTCCTTTAAGAAGCTCAAGATTCCTCAACCAGACGATATATAAGGTAGCTCACAAGAAATATATTGTAATTATCAATATATCATATCACTGCGTCATTAGCAATAATAATACGTATACATGTTTCGTTAATATGTGTACATGTCAACAAGCGTTGGCAGACTACTAGACAAAGTCAATATTGTAGTGCCATAATTGTTTAAAATATAATTGACACAACTGTTGATGAAGTTTCAAAATAATAATGCTTTTGTTGCAGGTCAATGATGATAACATTAAGCCTTCTCATAGTCGGCCTTTGTCTGTTTCTTCATCGTAAACTTAAATCGACCGCAGGGTCCATTTCCTTACACACTCTTCCCTGGACTGATGAGAACTTAGAAATATATACACTTAGTGGTCAGGTACGTAATATTTGAATGAAACATTGACCGTGCATCAAAGTCTGAGTGACAACAACACAAATTAGGTAGAACAAAACTGAAAAAGAGAGAAAATAGAGTAAAGGAGTAGATAACAGAAATAGAGGATGAGGAGAATGAAACTGATGAAGGTGCTAATATCCAGACTCCCTTCCAGATTAACATAGGCATCAATTAAATCTGATGCAAATGCGGTAAAATCGATATTTTAAAGAGAGTTCAAATAGAAGAACAGTTAAATTTTAGCATAATTTATAGTTTTATGGAAGAAAATTTATAGTTTCCTCTGGCGATAGGATGAAAATAAAAATCAGGTTTTAACAAATCTTTTGCTATTACCGTAGAACGTGATTCTTGTAATTTAATAAGTAAATACTTACAAAATGATTTTATACGTAAATTTAATATTAGTAGTGTTGGGGGGCTAATATTTTAAGTACGTACGCATTAGGTAATTTCCAAAACATACTGTTTTTGAAGCAAAAGAACCACGACAACAATTGCTTTGTCTGAAGAGTTCGATTTAATTACAAACGCAAGACTTTCCGGGAAACAACAACAATTTTGACCGGAAATTTGCATGAATTCACAGCATAATTATTTCCGGTCGTAGGATTTTTCAATAAGAAAAAGACTACAAGAATAGCAAGTTTCCTCAATTGCCTTTTACTTTTCTTTATTGATTTTCATCACACAGTGTCCGGTGCATAATTTATTAATTCAACTTTCTATTTTTTGCGGATTAAAAATCATTTTTACGGTTACGAAAAATGGGAGTTAACAAGAGTGGAGAGGCACAGTGGGAACAAAAGTTATGCAAGTAAGAACTAAAATTGTAATAGCGGTCATTTATTGAGCAACAGTAAAGTAGTAGGTAATGTAAGTGTATCACAAAGGAAATATAAAATCTATAAAATCTTTTATTTGAGGTAAAAAAAACAAAATATTGTTCTACTTTAAGAGTTATGAAAAGTTGCATTTATAATATTTGCATGCACAGTATCAGTAAAGTCGTTAAAACTCGTTTATTGATTTCTACATTAGCTTTCTTATCATACACCAATATATGATAGTATTTTTAAAGGTCAAAACGACCTACTGTTTTTGTTGCAAGTCTGCTTATGTACAACAACCAAGTTGAGCGTAAGACCAACCTGAGACCTCCAATTTTTTCCATGAATTTTTCTCTACTCCATTCTGACTTCTCTATTTTTAGATTTTAGACTGACTATGAACTCTTATATGTTACTGGAACTTTCTCTCTGTTTCGAGAGATTACAATAGTTACTATTACATTCATCTTTATGGAATTGTAACAATTTTTGTGTGTTATTTACACCTCAAAACAAAACTCTTCGAGGGAACTCTGGTTTCTGTATTTTGTTTTTCAAAAACCTAAGCTCTGACTCATGTGATATAAATACCAAAAGAGAACGCAAGTTTAACCAACGCTTCTATTAAGTAAAATCTAATAAAATAATTAAATGAACTATTTTTCAATTTTTTGTTCTAATTGAATGGCGCTGCAACTGCGTGTTTCACTGAAACAATCGATGTTTCATGTATTTTTAATTAATACCACGCTTGCCCATGATAATGAAGAATGGATGAAACCTTTTACTAGAATATCAATATCTGACAAAAAAAGACAATTTTCAGTAACTTCTTAAAATTTAAGAAATGTCATTAATCAAAAGTCTTCCGTTAGTTAATGTGCAAAGAATAAGAAGAGAATGATGTAAAAAAAAAAACAAAAGTACGTGGTAGAAATTGAACTACCAAGTAAATACAGGTTTTTGATATTTATAGGAAGAAATAACAGGTATCTACCTGCCGCCAACTCCGAGTCCACCCCCTGCCTATGAAACGGTGATGAAAATTCGAGACAAAGAAAATGGTCAAATTCTTACAAAGGAACCAGCCGGGTATAGTCCGAACGCCACGAAAATTTTGCCGGAAGACGACGACCTGCCGCCCTACGAGGTGGCCATTAAACTCAAATCCGATGGATACATGTAAAACTTATGTCTGACTAAAAAGCTATAAATAATTAAAAATCAGGTATTGTTTTTATATTTCTCTTTCCTCCAGCTTCATAATTTTACTCATTTTACTCATGTTTCTCCCACTGCTACTTCTTAAAGTTTTTCCGTGTTGTTCGTCTCTTGCTTGGCAGTGGCTTGCATATTTTTCCAAAACTGTTTTAATTTTTCTTAATTCTTTACTATCTTTTAGATTTACCAGTCCTTTATTCCAGTTTTTCGTTTTTTGTAGTTTCTTCAACAAAACGAAATTGTCAACTGTACATCCTCGTTCTCAAGAAGGAAAAGTTTGATGTTTGTAGAAAATTTAAGAAACACTTTGGTGTCACAACGTTTCCGTCCGTTTCTCATCTGATAGTTCACGTATTGGACGGTTCAATAGAGTGAACTTGAAATTTTAACATTTGAATAATTATTTTTGTACAATCTAAAGTGTAAATTTATCGTCCTCATTCCGGGTTATGTAGCAACTAAATATTGTGCCTTTGCAGTTTTCTTTAGTAAAATTTATAAAATTCTGTTTGTTGGAATTGTTTTTTTTTACCAGTCAATATCTCAGTCAAATTGTCCTTCTCATATTCCGGTTGTGTTAAATTTCGTTTCTGTGCTCTTTAAATTTTATATTTTTACTCAAACAGGAACAGAATGGACAACTATTGAAAGACCAATAAATGGTGGTATATTTGACGAGATTCAGAAAAAATGAAATAACAGTGTTTTACGCCTTTGGTTGGCTGGTCGGCTGGGCTAGGATTTCGGTGGAAACTATGGAGACCAATGGGGCAAGATGGTAAATGAAATGCTACTGTCAGAAGGCATTGCTTTAGAGAGATTTCATATAAGGCTCCATGAATCTTTTGTGGGGCAATCGAGGGAGAAGTGACGGAAGCAGGACAGAACCGATGGACAATAGCAACTACATTTTAATTGAAACTTTTTATTGCTACACTAAAGTTCGATAAGGAAATTTCAAAACTAATATTCTGCGTTCGCGGCCTGTAACGAACTAAATTTCAAATCCTGACGACTTAACCAGTTAAGCTCTTTTCAAGTTTCAATGGAGTTACATTTAGGTTTTGTGCAATCTCATTCTGAAAAAATGGTACGTTTTAATAAGTAAACCACACCAAAGTGTACATGTTATGTATACACCACAGGTTCACCTACCGCAGCTTTGATTTGGTTCACATGATACCTTATTCCACCCTCGCTGTCTACTAACTTCATTCTGATTCTCTCGGGGTCCCCAGCCACCAAGACAGGCTTTCCTTCCTCTGCTGGCTCCAGGTTACGCAGCCTGTCGTTCAAGTCCGATACTCTGTCATGAAACCCAGGTGCGAAGCACGCAGGATCTACAGCGACAAAACATTGCCCCAAATTAGCTGGACGGTCTGTAGCTCCCCATTTTCTTATATGTGGCCCATATTGGGCACCCGCAAGTACCCCGCAGAAGACTTCTACTAGTTGACACAATCCATAGCCTTTGTATCCTGATGTGAGTTCGGCACCACCTACAGGCATCAGCCTTCTTGCTGCTTGTGCTACGGCTGCATCTGTTGTGAGTCTTCCGTTTTCGTCTGCTGCCCAGCCCTCCGGAATGGACTCACCCTTTCTATGCTGCATCTCGATCTGAGTTTTACAAAACAGGGAAATTAATTTTCCGCCAGAGAACCAAATAGACAACAGCGACCATCAACGGTACCTTTCCAACAGCCACGGCAGTTGTTGCCATGTCAAGGACAAAAGAATCACCTGCTTTTCCAGGTGCCGCTACTGAAATCGGATTGGTGCCAAGGGCAGCCTGAAAGTAAAAAATTAAAATATTTACAGGAGACGAGTGTCGTAAAAATAATAAAAATTGAAGTACCACAAGAATGTCGTGCCGATGTAAGCCGATAAACAATCTGAAGGTAGCCGTTTTGAAAGACCTTCAGGCTCTCTAGTGGTTCACATACACTTTCTGAACGCAGAATTCCATCTTGTCACCTGAGTCTTCTGCACTTCAAACTCACCTCTTTAGCTCTGGTTGGACATAAAAACGGTGACGTGTTGGTGAAGCTCATTCCCTGCGCGATAAAAAAAATTATATATTTGATACCTTGAATCTGTTACAGATTTCTATCAATTACGCTACTTACAATCAGGCCACAGTCAGCAGCTTTCTTACTGTACCAACCAGCAATTCCGTAATGATTGGAATCTGCAAGAAGGAATATATGATGGAAATCCGACTTGGGCTGAGGCATTACTTTCTCACATCTTCACTCTACTTAGGTAATCGCCTGACTTACTTTTGGCGGCGACCCATCCAACTCCACACTTCTTTGCTTTTTGAATGGCCAAATCGATGCAGAAGTTGCCGACGACAGGACCCAGGCCATTTTGGCCATCGACCCATGCTGTCGCTGGAGTTTCCTTAAGAATTTTTGGTCGTGCGTTCTGATTGCACACCTTTCCCTTGATGTCGTTCAGGTATATTTCTGGAAGAACAAAAGCCTGATGAAGCTTCTGTAGTAAACGTAAAATCGTGAATGGTTCCTGCGTTTGACATACCCAATCGGTTTAAGCCGTGACTGTAGTGTCCCCTGTAGTCGGCTGCCACCAACACCTCAGCCAGCTGTTCCGCTGTCTCTTGGCTGGTGTCTACGGCCATCAGACAATCCTTCAGAAACCTTTTTGCTTCGTTTAAGGGAACGACACCTTTGGCGTACCCGACTGAAGCCATCGTTCTGTTAATGCCACCGAATAATACAAAATTATTAACACAACTGATTTGGCTTTGTTCGCAAGAAAAACATTTTGAAAATGCACGTTCATTATACATCAATGTCTGCAGGTAAAATGAAAAAAAATTCTTACTTAAATTCTAAAGAGATTTACTTGAGATTTACAAGTGAAATATTATTTCAACTCTACAAGACGTTTTAAGTAGTTTGTTCCGCTGACCAGGGGCACTCTAGTAATTTAATTCATGATAACATGTTACTTTCACTTACAAAAAACCCTGATTTGGAATTGAAAATGTGTACCTTACTTTCGCTTATGTCGTACCGTAATGTGAAGCTGTACGATTGGTGCTTAAAGGCGGACATAAGAACTAAGAGAAAATAACTTAAAAAAAGCAATGATGTCTTTATCCAAACAAATGAGTGTGGTTAGAATTTTGTACAAGAACAATGAAATGTAACTAATGCAATTACCATGCAACCAAATTGAAATATTACCCTTATTTATCCTTAATTTTAACGCTCTCTCAGGTAGTAAAAACTATGAAGCTATGTCTTACTTGTTGACGGTACGGTAATGTTTTTCACAGCAAGAAGTGGGACAACGTTGTCTAAAATAAATATAAATGTTAACCAGCCATTTTTAATCGGTCACATGATTCAAAGAAGGTGTGAACTCCAAAACTAATGGAAAACTACTTTTGATAAGATTGAAATGATATTTTGACACTTGAAATTTGTATTTATCATCTAAGGCCAAGTAGCACTTCACTTAATTTGGCCTGAGACGGTTACTTCTGTTGCATTTCCTGGATGTCGACGAACAGAAAGTTTTAGACGCAAAATTTCAATTAAAATAATTAGTACTTAATGATAAAATGAAGAAAATTAAAAAATGACGTCCTCTTTTGCCTCCGACTTCCTTTAATGGTTGTTTCATTACCTGTTTAGCGGCATCAAAACTATCCTAACCAATCTTCGTGAGTTCATGATAAAAGCCGAGAAGAGAATTGAGGAAGAATGTCGGGGCTTGTGAAAACATTACTGGCAAAATGAAAGAGTTATCAAGGTTTAAACAGTCGAGTAATCGCGAGAGTCGAACGACCTTGGCAAACAAAAACCGGGCCATTGTGTTCGAAAAATTAACGGAAAAGTCTCAATAGCTTAGATTAGTTTTCGAAACTTTTCACTCTTCACTCACTCACTCTTATATTAATTAAATATATTTATAAATAAACAACTTAATTGAGCACGAGTACTATGGTTCAGTATACTCAAGTCACGAGAGTAGACTTGAAATTCTACCATGCAATGGAGGGCTCTTGAAGGAGAAGCAAAATAAGTCCTTAAAAAAATTAATAATGTATTGTATATGATTGATTAATGTGATTTTATACTGCAAATTAAATATTATTGCGGATTTTACACGTTTCTGCGTGAAAAATATTTCACAAAATTGTATATGTCTATCTATGTATGTATCTATCTATATATATAAGTATAAAAATTTTTTCTCTGATTTAAAAAAAACAAGCCTTGCAGGTACGAAATATACCTGCCCGTAAGCGAATCCCACTTTCACATATGGGATGGTATTTTAATATTTTAATGCAGAAGAAACAATAATTCTGGTCCGACACTTCCTAATCATTTGCTAAACTTCGTCCTGAAAGAAAACACAAAGTAAATGAGAGTACAGTTGGTAGAAAGTACTTTAGACAAAACATTAAAGCTTTGCACAAAAAAGGATACAAAAGGGTGAATTAAACTGAATAACATGTCAACTCATAGTGCAATTAATAATGGTTCCTGATTATTGTGTTGCCCAAAATGGAACAATATAAGTAAAGTATTCATACTAAATTTGAATTTCGAGATGGTATCTTATACAGAATGTTATTTATATCACATATATTTCAGTCACACTTCTACAAGAAGTACCACGCACAGACTCCTTATTAGTTTAAAACATATTAGCTCACGATTTTTTGAGTGTCTATTGGAAAATAACAAATGAGTCAGAGGAAATTAACACAAAAAACTTTACTACCTTGCAATACATTGAAAGAAATGCAAAGATCTGGGGGCCTTTTATACTCCACCAGGAACTACAATTCAATCTAATAAAACCGTCCGATTGGTATTACAGTCTTCTTTGTCTACCGGAGGAGGTCCTTCGGATATGAGAGTAGTTTGACCCTGAGTTAGATAACCAGCAGTCGTTGGAATACCTCCTAAATAATAAGAACAGTTTAGGATCCGATTAGGCTGCGATATGGTTACTTCAATACATTGAAAGAAAGACTCGAACCTGTAAGATATCCAGAAGGTGTGGTATTACTTATGAAGAGATCATGTTTTTGATCTTTATACGCGCTCCAAACAGGAGACTTCTCCAAAATGTTGAGGATTCTTTCTCCGTACAGGGCACTTCTTGCCATCGCCTTGAGAGCCTTGACAATTTGAGCTTTCGTCATGGCCGGATTTTCCACTTCTAGTCGTCTATCCAGAAGTGTGAGAAGGTATGGAACCAAATCTGATTCCAATGCCTGCCTGACCAATTGATTACTGTTGGTGGAGAAAAGCCGGTTTAGAGCTTCGCAGGCAACCCCTAGTATGTCCTTTCGTGTTTCCATTGCTTTTTTCAACGGCATTATACAGTCAGTTTGACCGATTGCCGAAGCACACCCCTGAGGAGAAAACCAACCATTACTTAACATTAGAGCAGTGACACCACCATCACACACACCCAGCTAATAAACACTAACTTCATTAAGAGCAAGCTGATGCAGGATTAAAACGACGGCTCTCGAGGTGGCTGTAGACCGGAGTTGGGTCATTTGATGCAAAAACCGAGGAACGTGGCCGAGAGATGGAATATGACTACCTAGAGCTGGCTGAGTTTGAAGGAGTGCAACCAAAGCATTTGTAGACATTTCCAATAAATCCGCCTAAAATACAAACATAATAAAATGGAGACGGGATGAACAAAGGGGGTGAACAGTTGCAAGAACTGAAAAAAGACAACTTACATCTGTCTTTTCTTTACTCATCAATGATAAACAAAAGTCCATCAACTCTGTCAAGAACTCTTTTGGTCTTCTCACAGACCATCCTGGGTTGGCTACAAACAAACGAAGGTACACACCGGCGACAACAACCTCGTTCGGGCAAATAGTTGAAACAGTTTTATCGTCGGGCGGCGTCCATTCAGCGTTTGCGTTCTGACTCTGCACGCTGTAGAATCTATGAGGTAAATATTTCACTTTAAAACTCGTAAAGGAGCGATTCAGGTTCGCAGGCTTGTCATGTACACTCACTTCTGCCACAAGGATGAGGTGAATGACGATATTCTTTCTCTTAATTCTTGGTTCCAAATTAACTCCGGATTTTCATGATTACCATCAAACATATGTATAGATGCTTGAGGAGATTCTTTCATTGCGTCGAGGAAGATGGCTGGTAGGAACCGACTTGTGATGAGTCTCACCTTAGGACCAACTAGTTTGTCCGCTGCCATTCGTGCAATCAGTTCCGCAGATTTTTCTCTCAGACTAATATGAGGAGAGTTACAGAATAAATGCAGGGCATACAACAAGCCACCTGAAAAATAAAAATTTTAATGCATTTCGTGGCGAAACTTTGAAGCTTGAGTTGAAAAATATTTGAGAACACGGACCTTTAGCTAAGCATTCCTTGACAATTGCCGTAACTGACATCAGATCGTACAGGGCATCCAGGGTCAACATCTGAGAGTCTACATCAGGGAGAGAGAAAAGCAATAACAACAGATGCCCGAGAACCAGAGTGGCTCCTATATCATTCACACATTCATGATTCTTCGTAGTACAATAGAGAACCTCGAGAGCGGACTTCTGCACCGCAGGACAATTATTAAGGCTCAACAAGGCAAATACGAGCCTGAAATTTCCTAAACACTGAACTTCGACCCCTAAAGAAGAAAAGCAGGAATATGAATGAACGTGTACAACATTATTTCATCAATTCTACTACTGTATGTTATTACCGCTATTGTTTTGTATCACATTTTTCAAAGATACAAGGGCGGTCACAGCTTCTTTGACCAAGTCATGATCTTCAGGCACAGGTATAACACTCTTCCTGAGTTCATCGTATTTTTTCAGAAGGAATTCCAACAAGTCGACCACAAAACCTTTCGGGTCCTACAAAGAAAGATTACGATGGTCAATATACTTCAGATGTACTCCAGTTCAGAACGGTGTAAAAAGTAGGAAACCTACCTCTAATGGGAAAGTGCTTTGTTCGTTGAAAAGCCTTAGGTAAATATCACCGACCTTAAGCTCGTTGTTGTAAGCTGTACATTGAAAGTCGGACCCACAAGAAGGTTCGCTGCTTATTATATTTAACTTATTCGTTCGCTGATTCTCTAGGTATTCCAACAGTTGAGCCCTCGTGCTGTTGTCCCACAACAAATATGGATTTTGTGAGTTGCTGTTCAATATTTTCAAAACCTTAAGTGAGAAATGTATTAATTAAAACTCTAGCACTGATGGAGTTCTTTACTGTTTCAACTTTCAAATCTTACCTTTTCGGGTTGATTATTCGACAGTTGCCGTGCTACGTAGGGTGTTATTAAGTTGTCCAGGGTTTTCCTCGCAAGTTCATTCTTAGGTGATGCCAAAGCATCGGGCAAGTATCCCCCCATTCTAGCACAAGCGTAAACAGCCAATTTCGCCAGGTTGTTGGCAACTTCCTGCAAAATCCACAATTAGTTATAAATATTGCACATATATTAGAAAAAGTTTGTTGGTAAATATATTCTTCTTACCTGCTGATTGGCTTCTTCTACTCTTTCTACTCCACCTTCTTCTAGAGTGTAATCATAATTAAACATAAATAGCAGTAAATGCCACAGACACCCGGATTGAAGCAGTTGCATCTGAAGAATACTGTCGACGGCTAACGACCCCACGCATTCTGTTGCCGTGGAACAAAGCTTTGTCAAGTGCTAAGAAATAAAAATATTCCAAGTATCTATTTTTAATGACATTTATTTTAAGAAATAAGAACAAACCTTGAAGTAGAGAATTCTACATAGGTCCTTGATTAATTGAGGCATTTCCACCATTTTGTCCCGACAGGCTTGAAAACGTCCCGCAACGCTGTAGCATTTTGTGATGTGTGTACAAACTTGGACTGCGACATCGTTTGGCTTTGAGGACCCACTCAGAACAGACACACACCTTGAATAGGCTTCTAATAGCACGTCAAGGCCGCGTTCTCGCCTAAGTTCCTCAGCATTTAAACCTGAGCACTGAACGGTGTGGTAGGCCAGTTCACTGGCAGCAGAGAGTAACGGCGACGACTTGGAAAAGAGGAGGTCATCGGATGTCTCTAATTGGATTGTCTTTATAAGCTGAGGATACCCTGCGTATTTGTAGGGTTCCAATTCTGCAAATTGGGATTGGTGAAGTTTGGTTTTCTGAACCTTTTATCTCCAAACATATCCCTGACTTATCAATATGAAAGCTTACCTTCCGAGTATCTTTCGAACAAAATACTCTGCGTTTTCAATACCAGAACTATATTATTCGGATTGGGTCCATCACCGGACCACGAACTTCTCGAACATAGAAATTCATATGCCTGCGTAACCTTCTCAAACTGATTTCTTCCCTCAGGATTTTTGTCTGGGTGATATTGTTGTGCCAAGCGGTAGTATGCTTTTCGCACCTTAGACTCGTCATGTTGTCCTCCCCTACCTAGCCCTAATGACTCGTAGGCATCACCGAGTGACATGGCCGGTGGCTTCTTCTCCACTTCATTTTTCCAAGTATCGAGAACATCCTTTAATAATTTCACTGGTTCCTTAATGGGCCACTTCGGAAACCTGAACAAAAACAAGTTTTATTGAGGTTGTCATGATTTTCAGTTAAATACCTAAAAACGTGATTCCTGACCTCGCTGTATCGCACAGGTGACGAAGGTAAAATATATTGCAGAATAATTCGTTCTCTAACTGAGGATAACGAATGGCAGGTATTGAGCAATATTGATATGGAGCTCTGGTGTTACTCCTAAGGCGGGGACTGAAGTCGGCCACGTGCATTGCCAGTTTCTGAATGAGTAATTGTCTCATTTCCGCGTTCCAAATAACTTCAGGTGTATCGAATTCTCCGAGGAAAATCTGAGCAAACTTATCAGGTCCGTGGTTTTCCAGGTAACTCAGCATGGCTTCCGGGAGAAGGGGACCCAGAACACTGCGTTGAAGAATTTCGGACGCGGACGGCTGTAACAAGAGACGGACTTATAATCCATTACCTCCTTAGTGTATTTCATATTTTCCAATTACCTTCCCGAAAAACTTACATCGTCGTTTCTGATCGCTTGTACCATATGGGTCAACTTGAGAAATCTGGCGATGGGTAACACGTTCGAACCGTTGTACATAAGAATAAAGTAAAAAATTCCGGTGAGGTAAACTGTTGATATTTGTGAATTGTCTTTCATGACTAGATACAACAGGGTGGCTACTTTTTCCACGATCACAGGGTCAAAAGTCAAGAGAAGTTGAACAATGTGTAGCAAACATGTAGAGTCCGATAGAATCTTCTTTACACGAGGAAGAGGACGTATTATTGCACCGTCTGCATCTCTGGAAAAAAATCAAATTGTCAGTATAAAATAAAACCCACTTATCGTATTGTGTATTGGAAGGAATTTAAAGAAATGAAATACAAAGACGTCTACCTGCTGGGATAATTCTCGCATATTTTTATCAAAATATTGAGAATAAGGGCAGCAAGATCACTTTCATTGAGAACAGCATTTCCCTTCGCAAGGAGAGTCCATTTCAACTGAGAAACATTTTGAATGGTCCGCCATCCGTCCATGCCCATAGCCCAACATTTACTTTTCGCGTTCATTTGATTTGAGGCCCATAATTCTTTCAGGCTGTGGAAACTAATTGGTCCTTTCGTCTCTCCAGACAATTGGTAGTGCCACTCTTTTTCGTTTTCTCTGTGCATATTAGGTCCCGCTTCTATTACGTTTGTTTGTGTTGGTATCACGGCACTAAGAACATATTAATTTATTTACCTTTCCCCCCTAACTGTGCAATTAATAAACTTACTAAAAAAGAAAAGCTTACCGGGACGTATGTAAATGGGCAAGCGTTAACAAATCAACGAGAATTCTAACTCCGTTTGCATCCATTATGTCTTTTATGTTTCTTTTATCTAAAAGCAATTTGTCCACAAATATAACCAGTCTATCCCTTTCCATTTTGTCGATGCACTAAACAAAAGTAAAAGCAAGGTACTCAGGACAGGTCAGAAACTCATTTTACACATTTAAATTTTAAGCAAATATGTACTACCTTGTCCAACATTCCGATTATGTATTTCGTATCACTAAAAAGTCCTATTTCCTTGTAATGGTGACCGTATACGATTGACATTGCTTGGAGGCACATAGACTTCATTTCCGGTTTTGATGTGAGTAAAAACCGATGATATAAAACATTAAAAAACTCAAACCTAAAATGTAATAATATATTGATTTTGTGTGAAAAAGTATAGTTTTTGGTTTCCCCAAATTCAATTGTAAACAAATTAAATGTTTTTGAATCGTAATAGAAAAATTATAGAATTGTCATCAATTTCATCCAACATTTGTAAAATTATACTGCTAAGTCATCCCGTATGGGTTACTCCTCGTTATAATAATAAATATTACATTCCACATGTCACGAAGAAATCAAGAAAATAGTAAAATAAAACGTACTCTTGCCCTAACAACAACTTTCAGACTAACTTGGACATGGGAAGCCTGGAATTAATCTAATGGTCTAAATCATGCAACATTGGGCAGCCTGTACAGTAACCGGATGCATTATGTTTAAAGCAAACTCCCGAGCAAACCCAAAAGCAATATGAGGTTTTAAATTTAAGTGTAAAAAGGTTTCGATCACTTAACACGGTGAAATAGACGCCTTTAAAATTACGCGACACATTGATCAACAGAGTTTTGTGAGATATTCAATCGGGTCCAAGTAGAGAAATGAAAACCTACGACCGGGTGATAGGACTCTCGTTATTCTCATCGGTTTCTAAAAGTAATCGAAGATAATATTCTCCAATTTTGACTTCATTTGCCAAACTCATATAATTGACTTCGAATTCCTGATGATTCCAGGCAACCATTGCATTTCCACTCAATTCTCGATCTGTGTTGAAGTTTCTAATCTCAGTTTCTAAGGCGTCTCGAAGCTCATCTCTTGTCTGAAAAAGTAATACTTATTTTAGTTATGGCTACAACACACCAACACATAAAAGTATGGGATGTGTACCTTATGATTCCATATGAGAGAGGGTAATGCATGATCCTGACGAAATTTATAGTAGAAAAGAGTCCAATTGGCTGTACTCTTCACTCTCTCCCTTCTCCTTCTTAGAACTACTAGTTTTTCTTTCTTTTCCTTGTCTCTTGATCTTTTCTCAATGCCCAATGTGGCTCCCCAATGTTGCAGCATACTGTCCAAATGTTTCTCAATGACTTTCAGCTGTTTCTCTATGGCGATTCTCTGGTGCCCTTTCCTATTCTTATCAAATTGCTCCTGAGCCAGTTTTAAATTATCCCGTGACTGAACGGTTTCTTCTTTTAAAACTGAATCTGGAACTTTTTCCTGCGAGTCCAAGTACAGTAGCAGAGCAACAGGCTAAGAAAGAGAACAAGAGACAGGAGAAGTAAATCAGATCTTTAGTCAAAAAGCTACAGTAGAGTCTTATTATACCATAATGCGCTTGAGTAGAGCCATTGACGTCGAATGTTCAGTCACCCAAAGACCAACCAGATGTCTAGATAAATTTCGATGGGCTAAAAGTCGGCTGTCGTTGCCCTGAGTAAACAAAGCATTTAGCAAATGTCTTGGTAACGCTCCCTCTGACAAAGCCAAATTCTGCATTTTCACGGCGATTGCTGACTCGCCCTCTTCAATTAGGGCTCTCATCACCAAACCGGCACCTTTTACAACAGCCAGAGATGTGTGCTACAGAAAAAAAATTGCAAAAATTACTATTTTATTGAGGAAGAATACTTTCCACTACTCTTATAGTAAAAGTAACTCGCACGTAGAGATTAGAAAAATAGAGATGATACCTGAAAAAGTCGGAACAGTGGACGTCCCCTTTCAGCCACCATTTTTAGTAAATTATCAAAGTCTTTTCCATCAGTTGTCTCGCTGTAGGGTACGCAGAGAGCAAATGTTAAGAAATCTAAGAGGGATGATACTACAAGGGCAGCAGTTCCCCGGTTCTGTAAAAGTTTAATTTAAATTAGAGAATATTATGAGAATTAAAAGGAGTAATCAGTCGTACTCAAACTACATATGTATAATATACATATACTATAATATTACATACACAAACGTGTATGTAATATTAAATTGAACGTAAGAAAAGTAAAAGCAAATACTGTACAAAGATATTTATATAACGGTACAATGGGCAATGTAATACTTCAATAGTTAATCGTTTTACACATCCACCTACATATATTATTTCAAAATAAGTTCAGCTTTTCAGTGTATCAGGTGGTTATGAAAGACAATTTGACTTTGTCTCTGATTTATGGATTTATTGATAATTATAAAATTCTTCCAGTGACCTTTAATCTGGTCCATTTTAATCTAACAAAACAATTTGTTCAACTCACAATATGATTAATCCACATGTCAAGTAACTTCCCAAGAAAGACCTTATTTGAGAGAATGGACTGCTTGTTGAATTGTTCCTGTTTGATCTCATAGTCAAAATGCATGGGATGCATTAGGCAACAGATCATGTCGATTGCAGCATGCGTCACAGCCTCATCATTCCTTTTTAAAGCATTTATTACCTTCTTTCCAATGTTTTCTTTCAACCTTAAAATATTTGGTAAATATTTAGTTCTATATTGTTGACCCACCACAAAAACAGTTGGTTTTGGAAAAGGAACTGATCCTCCTACCCTGGCATCATAGTAAATGCTGTGAAACCTATCTTGGTAGCAAATAATCGGCGCAATGCGTGAAATTGAGCTTCCAGTTCCCTATTACTGAAATTTAAATGCTCTGAATCATCGGAAGACAGAGCTTGTAAAGCATTATGAATTAATTTCTCCTTGTTCTCAGCAAAAATTCCCTAAAAGAAGTAAAATAGCTCAATTATTAAAGAGGAATTCTAATTGCTCAAACATATTAGCCATTTAACAAGCTTATTACATCCTGAGAAACTGAATGTATCAAGCCACTGTACGGAATATTGGCGTTAAAGCGATCTATCATTTCACTAAGGCTTCTGTTCCCGGGACGCTGCTGGAAAAATTTCAAATGTAAGGACTCCACTTCCTGCTCCAAGGGTTGTATCAGTGGTCCCCAACGTTTCCCCCTGCTAGTGGACTGCATCTTAACATGAACATCATGATTCCCAGAACCTCTAACAGCATCCAATAAGGTTGCTAGTAAACCATCCCTGAAAAATTTGTATGGTGATTGCCACAAGCCAATTGTGTGTGGTTTATTTAATCCCAACTCAATTACAGTGAGAAGATAATAACTTAATAACTTGTTAACTACAGGATTAACTCACCTGTCAGAAGTTGTATAAATTTTTGTATCACCATTTGTGTACTCAACTGAAAATTGTTGTGGGTTATCTTTATTCCGTACTAATGCAAATATATCACTGAGTGGCCTCAGAGTGCAAATACTGTAAGTCTGAGGATCTCTTTCCAAAATACATGATTCACTAAGGCACAATATTCTTCTCTGAGCATCTTGATGTCTGTGACTGATCTTATGAACAATAAATTCAGTAATTGAAGTTACATGCTCATCTCCACTAAAATACAATAAAATAATTGATAAAAATTTTACAACTAAATAACTGATGAAGAGCTAAATAAAGTAGAAAATTTTTAATGACTTATCTAGTACAATAATAAATGTACTTATATACCTGTAGTTTCCAAGTCTTTGGTTATTGAATTCTTGTATTGTAACAGGCTCCTTAATAACTCTAATAGTAACTCCAATATTATTGGCTGATTCAAGGATTTTGGTTTTTAGTTCCAGTAAATTATCACAGGAAAATAAATGCTGAAAGAATACAAAATCATTAAAATAGACAAGATAGAAATATATAATATTTAGACCTCACTAGCATATAAATCAAACAAATAACAAAAATTAAAGGCTGACTGTTTAACAGAACTATTTATAAAAAGTCCCTTATGCAGAGACTAAGTTTTAAAAAATAACTTACCATCCTACTAAATTCTTCACATATAATAACAAATCCTCCTGGGTAGTCTTTAACTTCAGAAAAACCTTTTATATCAATGTATGAATAAGAAGCTAAAACAACATTTGTGGCAAGATCTAACTGATTCAGTGAGGAAGGGGTTACTTCTAACATTACAGGAAGTTTTGTATCAGACCAATGATGTTTATATGATTGACATTTCTGAAAAAAATGAATTTAATGTGCCTAACCATAAGCAAAACTTATTTTTAGTTGAAGACTGCTCTAATTAAGAATGTCTATCACCAATTGTTTGGTGTAACTTTTCCAATGGAATGATTAGATAGTTATCTGAATCTGAAATCAATATGTCACAAAAATGATTACGAAGGAGGAAACAAAATATGCTTACTAATATGTCTTTTGGCTTATCAGAAAACATGTATTTACAAGCCAAGACCCCCGTTAATAGTGCTGAACGACACTCTGTGGAAAATCGCATCGAATCCACTTTTTTGTCCTTCCTGAATGAAAGAATGAATTCCGTGCGATTCGCACTCGATGCAGGCTGAATATCTAACACTTCTGAGTAAAGCCATTTGTTGGTCACCTCCAATGATGAGGGATTGTAAGTTGTTATCCCCGTTGTTCCTACAGAAAATACCCTCTTATATTTGCCCTTCCATGGTGAATGCTTTGTAACGTAGAAGCACGCCAAGTCTTCATTCTCGCTGAGAGGTGTCATATTTAAAACGATATGATAAACTGCAACACCAACACATGAGTAAAGTTTGAGTTGTCAAAAACGGCACTGTCGCGAGAGACGCATTTAGTCATGGTATGTAAGTTTTTACCTTTTCAAAGAATATAAGTCACATAACTAATGGTAAAGGAACTATAAAATTTGAAATAGAAAAATAGTGTACATCTCGCTGTAAGCTTGAATAACCAACCAGATAACATCGGCACTGTATGAACTAGTGTTTATCGAAATTTGTTTTCCTTTTTACTTATTTTCACATGATTGAAACGTTTTGCATGTATGCGACAAAAGTTCCCGACAAATGGAAACGAATACTGTCGACATTCAGTCGTATTTCTCTGTATTAAATTTATAAGCCAAGAATCAGATAGGTAAAAAAACAGGGGTTATTATCACAATTAAACACATTGAATATTTTATTACATTAGATTTACCTCTTGAATTCTCACGACTCATTTAGTTACTCACATGGTAAAATAATATTACTTCCTTCAATAAAAACTGCAGTCCAATAACGGTAACACTACAACATTACTTGAAGTATGCAACAATTGCTACTTAATAGAATACATAGTAGTGTTAGCTTCTAGGTAGACAAATTTATGGTCCCTTAAAATTAAAAAAGCATTTTTCAAACAAGCAATTACTTTTAGGAAACAGTTACTAATGGATGAAATATATCTTATGTAAACAATATAAATTCTTTTTCTAAACTTTTTTAAAGAACACTCCTTTAAATTAACGACGAAACATATGTTACGTGGTTAAAGGTTGATTAGTCTTCAAGTTTACCTTGTTTAATCAATTCTTTCAAGTTTAAGTAATAAAACCACTTTCAAAATAAATAAGTTAAAAAATCCACCAAGCAATACTACAGGTTATAGAATGTGATACAAAACAATTATATTTATTATGAATGTACCAATTATTTACCATCTTAAACTTAAATGAGTTCAATTTTCTTTTTCAGTACCATCATCCTATTTGTTAATATTTTTTCAACCATGGCACTTTTTGATGGAATATTTAAGACTCCTTTAACAGATTTACAATTTGCTATGCTCCCAGCATATTACATGAAGCAACGAAATCCACTTTGTGCTAAATTACAAATGAAATATGTTGATTGTGTTGAAGCATATGGAATGAAGGAATCATTAAACAAATGTGGTGATCTATACTTTGATTTCATAGAATGCTCACAGTCTTCATATCAGGTTGGTTTATAATTAAATAAAAAAATACAATTTGTAGAATATAGAAAAATGTCAAGAGAATAAAATTTATTTTGTAGGCCAAGAGAGTAGCTGCAATAAGAGCACGAAGAAAAGAGCTGTACAATGCAGGCAAACTAGATAAATTATATGAGGAAAACCCACCTATAGATGCCTACTTGTTTTTGTAAGTGTTGGTAGGCTTTCAATTAGATTAAAATTAGAGTTTAATTTAAAAAAAAAAACAATGTAGTTTCAAGTTAAAAATAAATAATTGATTGCAAAATTCAAAATATTAATTATATTCATTCTTTCTTTCTAAACATCGTACCAAAATTTAAAAATTGAGTTCATGGATTCCAATAATAAATGCATTATATGAAAATTTGATGATCTGCACTAGGGCAGGAAGGGTAGTACAAAAGTTAGTTAAATTATTTAATTTTTTTTATGCTAGGTTTACTGCAAAACTCAAACTCCTTGCTGAAAAGTAACTTATACACAACTAGAGTGTAATAAAATCTATGAAAAAATTTAAAAACAGGATTAGAAAGTTCCATTTGTAATGTTCATTTCAAGATTTTAATAATTGATGTTGTACAATTCCTTGTGAAAGTATTGTGTACCACAGCAACCCAGAGTTGACAATTAATATCATACAGGATGTGCTAAATAATATTTACCAATAAAAATGTACAGTAAAAAGCTCAATTTTACTCAAAGAATAATTCTACTGAAAAGTAAAGCAATGTTGAAGAAAAAACCTTTAGTGTACTATTTTTTAAAATTGGTATCACACATTTATAAGAGATACATGAACATTACAAATGTTGTAGAATTCGACAAACATGTGGAAATTGATATTCCTTCAATTTGGAGCATCTGAGAAGTGATCCAAGACTACAAATTTTTGCATTAACTGTAGCACCACTGTGGCTACTTCATCTGTGCTCAATTTTATCTGCAAAAGAATTAATATCAATTCAAATTATAGAATTTGTTGCAATTATGAAAAAAAAGTTTTACCTGTCCATCTGTAGTTATGAAAGCATCAGGAAAGACAATTTTGTTTAATTCTGCCAATGTCAACTCCATATTGTAAACATTATAAATGTGTGACAAGATTCTGTTATAAAATTCCATAACTAGCTCACTATTTTTCACTTTACTGTACTTTTCTCTGACAGTGTCAATGATCCTGAAATTAAAAAGACAATTTTAAGCAACAACAACTCAGAGAAATACATGTACAATGTGAAAAACGCAATTCCCATTTATTTTTTGATGTTTGCTGCAATCACTGCAAGAGCACTCTAACAGAATTATAACTTACGTGGCAAGTACAATTATGGTGTCCTGCAGAAACAAAGTAACTGTTAATTTATCCTTGGGACCACAACATGGTATTTTGTAGTCTAATGACAAAACCTCCTGTGAAATATCTGTACTCTTCCTAGGATTTTGCAAAAGGTTTGTGAAAAATGTGATGATTGCAAAAAATGAAAATGTAACAGGCTGAATGTCACAATCAAAAATTTTACCTTTTAAAAGAAAGAAAAAGGAAACTTGCATCTATCTGTTGAACATCAAATTTCTGCTGCTTAACACACCATTCTTTTTTACTTACACAGTGACATGTGAACATTAGAAATTTCAAAACCTTGGGAATGTACAAGTAAAATTGGTAATATTGTAAATCCTGGTGATTCTTGTTTTTGTTCTACCCATGATATAAAATAACCTAAATAAATTATTTTTGCTTCATTTGACTTCACCTCAACCTGTTGAGAGCAAAATTACATGAAAATTACAATTACTCGAAAAAATTACTTGTTTTTTGGGCTAAACTGGCACAGAAAAAAAAGAGGACAAAACCCTGTTTCATTGTTTTGTGTCATTTACAAGAAGATAACTAAAGTAATGAAAGACCAAATGAGATTTCAAAACCTACCCTCACAGCTTCCTGACAATCCTGGTTTAGTCTTAATTTCTCATTTAACACAAATGTACAAGTGTAAGTTACTCTGCTATTAAATTTTCTCCTTGCATTCAACTCCTGTGTCACTTTCATTTCATAACGTTTTAACCTTCCGGCATTAAAATTGTATAATGGCGATACTCTAAAAGCTTTCCATTTTTTGTTCAATAAATCTGAAAAAAGTATTTTGGTAGAGAGGATGTATGGTAGTACTCAATTTCATTGGATACTACAGGTAAATGTGTTGTACAAACTAACCCGAAAAATCAGTGTTTTGTCCGTCATCCATTGAAACATCAACGATTGGCTTTTGAACGCCCTTATTAATGGACGACCTCCTTCCTTCGACATTATGTTTTCTTTTTCTCATACTCATACTACCGTATTAATTCAAACTGCGTAGCTTTACGATTGTCAAATAACAAAGCTAGTCGGTTTTTAACGCGGGCTTTACACGTGGCAGCAGCCAATCGATTTGCTTAAACGCATGCGACAAATTGAAAACAAAAATAAAACGCCAAGGACGTTTTTAATTGATGAATATGTACATATAGTGCAGTAAAATGGGCGGTAAAACAATTGCTGTCATCTTAGACACCTCGAAAGCAGTAAAAATAACAAAGTGGAAGGTGAAAGAAGGCATGTTTGTGTCGGCCAGGCAAGTCATTTTTATATATGACCTGGCATCATCCGACCCAAGTGATAAGCAGTTGAAATTTAAAAGTAATCAAGTGGGAACGGTTCGAAAAATACTTGCCAAAGAAGAGGAAATTGTTCATCCCGGGTATGTGATAATTAGTTTCCTGCCTTATTTAAATATAGTGGTCCGCTGTCAAATTTTCTAAATTCAGCATAATTTCGTTGTTGCAATACGTCCGTTTACCTGGTTTTTACTTGTAATTTATTTTTCCGATATGGAAAAAACCGTTACATTGTATTCAAATTTATAGCTAATGTTCTCATTAATACGTTTAAAATATATATATTTTCACCTTGATAATTAGAAATGTTAATGGCAGTGTTAGAAATTGAGACTTAAAATGAGACCAATGTTTAATTTGTGAAAGACTAACCATAATGTCTTAGGATTTATTGAAATGAATGATTTGTTTTACAGTGGAGAGCTACTTGAACTTGAGGAATGCAACCATCCTACTGTAATGAAAGATATGTGTGCAGAATGTGGTTCTGACTTGAGAAAAGATGAACAAGTGTCAACAAATGCATCAGTTCCAATGGTTCATAGTATACCAGAGCTGAAAGTCAGTGAGGAACAAGCTCAAATAATTGGGAAAGCTGATGAAAGTAGATTAATAAGTGACAGAAAACTGGTTTTATTGGTGGACTTAGATCAAACATTAATTCATACAACAAATGATAACATACCTCCCAATTTAAAGGATGTGTACCACTTTAGACTTTATGGTCAAATGCTCCCATGGTATCATACAAGAATCAGGCCTAGAACTCATAAATTTTTAGAAGAAATTTCTAAATATTATGAACTACACATATGTACATTTGGTGCAAGGAATTATGCTCACATGATAGCCATGTTCTTGGATCCAGATGGGAGGTATTTTTCTCACAGGATACTTTCCAGGGATGAATGCTTTGATGCTAATTCAAAGACAGCCAACTTAAGAGCTCTGTTTCCTTGTGGAGATAACATGGTGTGCATCATAGATGACAGAGAAGATGTGTGGAACTTTGCAGCTAATTTAATTCACGTGAAACCCTACCATTTTTTCAAACATACAGGTGATATAAATGCTCCACCTGGACTAACAAAAAATGAAAATGATGAAATTGATGGGTTCGATTTCACAGACCTTGGTAAGTTGATTGCAGTGGAATCAATTATGGAGCAAAACACTTTTAAAATTGGAAGAATTAACAATTCTTTCAAAATAAAAGTGTTTTGTTTTTACCGTATATTTGCACCAGTATTACATTCTCTTATTAAAGCACAACAAAATTGATTGTATTCATTCACATATTTAGACAAGCAGTCAAAGGAGGAAACTCAAAAGTCATCTGAGACGAGTCCGCAAAAGAAGGCTACCACTACACCTAAAGCAAAGATAGATGTTCTGGGAGAATCTACAACAGATAAAGACACAGAAGATGAGACCGAGAAGAAATCGATGCCCAAAGTGCTCGACGAAACAAAAGAGGAAGACATTGAGAGAGTAACAGAAGACTTGCAATTATCGGAGGACGATAGCGATGACACTATTGTCGGTACTGACGAAAACAAACTTAGTGTCAAGCCAAAGAAAGCCCAAATAGGTGATGCCGTGGAAGAGCGGACTAGTGACCGTAGTGATATTGAAAGTAATAAAAACTCGTCAGGCGAGGAGATACAGTGTAAGAATACGGCACAGTCAGAAGTGTCCGTTTTATCTGACCAAACTGAGGAGTACAAAAAACAGTCGAGCATATCGAAGCCGGAAAACAAGGATGGAGATTTAGAAGCACCAGAAGAGGAATTGATCGAAGTAGAAGACCAAGACGACTACCTTATATATCTCGAGGACATACTGAAGAACATTCATAAGGCCTACTATCAGGAATATGACTTGGCTAAACAGTCAGAGAAAACAATACCGGACCTGAAAATTGTGATACCTAACGTTAAGAGACAAGTTTTAAAAGGCTGTCATTTAGTGTTCAGCGGATTAGTTCCTTCTCACATTCCCCTGCAGCAAAGTAGGGCTTACCTAGTTGCCATATCTTTGGGTGCAACTGTTTCGGCTGATATTTCACCGGGTTGCACACATTTAGTAGCAGCCAGACCAGGGACAGCCAAAGTTAACTCTTCACGACGGCAGAAGGGAATCATCATAGTGACACCATTGTGGCTGTGGCATTGTGCTGAGAGATGGGAAAGACTGGATGAGCGGCTGTATCCTTTGGGTTAGCACATTTAATTTACATTCGAACGCACCACATACTCATCATACTAATTTTGAAATTGGCAACGGCTCGATATGTTTTGCTTAACTGAACAAAAGTTAAACTCTTTTTCAGGTCGAGGGGGCATGGCAAATCGGATCCCTCCAGCCCATTGCGGAAGTCCAGAACACAATATCAACAGCGAAACGGAGCAATATTCACCAGTGTTGAGAAATCGAACGCCCAGTGGCAGGTTTATAGATACTATAAATCCCCTTTTGACATTTTCCTCGGAAGATATGAAAAGCATGGATCAGGAAGTGGAGGATCTGTGCAAGGAGGACGACGACGAGAGCGAGAGCGAAGTGGATAAGAGGCTAACAAAAGTGAAGTCATCCACAATGGTAGCCGACTCAGAATCATCGACAACTAGTTCGGAAGACTCATTGTCCGGTTAGTAAATCACGATCATATGTTAGGAAAAGAAATGGGAAACAACTACACTTTTTACACAAATTACTTTCCATTTCAGGTGCCTGTCATCCGAAAGGTTGGGGGCAAAGAAAGTCGAGAAAACGGAAAGCCGAAACGACGACCTGCACAGAAACTGAATTAGATGAAGAATTTCCAAGCGTAAAATTCAGACGTGGAGAACCACTGCCTAGTGATTTAGATTTAGGTGAAGACAGTCAAGACACACCAGAGAGCGACGAAGCAGTTGATGATGTAGACGACAGAGAATGGAACATGATGGGCGCCGCACTGGAACGCGAGTTCTTGTCTGGAGAATAATGAAACTGGTAAAATGCGGACAAGAAGTGGAAATTATACTTTCAAAAGACAATTGCAAATTTCATATGTTATTTTTTCTGTTTATTTCCGCTTAGTAAACAAATTACCAAAAATGAAATTGTGGCGTTGCGTTTAGATTGTTAATGTACGATATGTATCGTCGGGACCACCTGCCAATGAAGTATGGATAACTGTTCGTACTCACAGAAGCACACTAGGAGGTTATTTTTCCATTTCACAATATTTTAAATATAACAATTGTTTGGTCTCATTTAAATAGCCGTTTTACCTGAAGTGAAAGCAGCTGTATTTGTTATTAGTAGTTCGCATAAAAAAGATAGCTTTTTTGTTGTGAACAAACTTATTTGAGTATATTGTAACAATTTCAATTTTTTGTTTGATTTTCTTTGTTTAATTTGTAACTAGTACACCAATTGGCATTGGGGTATCACAAATATTTTCTTTTTTTCTGAAATATTAAATATTAATCGGACATGAAGTCTTTTCAATTCCTAAGTTTCGTGCTCATGTGAATACAGCATCATAGAAAAGGTTGTATATTTTCGTTTATGATTATCGGGACACTATGATTTAAAAAATACGACAGATATGTCAATTTTTGCAACATGCACAAAAAAATGTAACGAGTAAGGATGTGAAAAACTTTAATTCATTACAAAACAAATAAATTAAGCACTTGTTACAATTGGAAATTAATGAAATGGTAATAATCTAACATCCCAAAATGTAAGGGAGAAATTGGTCTCTGTTAAGGTTCACAGATGAAAATTTAAAAGGAGAAATTTTGTGGACACAATTGTGGAGGTAACAAACTGTTACACCCAAGTGCACCAAAGATGTGTTGACTTTTTATTTTTCTTTAACTCCATGTATGCTAACACTGCCCTTAATACATTGGTTTTGTTCACCCACAAACAAAATATCACAACTAATTTCATCTAGATGTAAATCCATTTTATAAGCTTTTTATCCATCAAGATACAAGTTTTTTCTTTGTTGAAAAATTGTTATTTTGCTGTTATTAAAGTAAAGAAATAAAATTATGTACTAGCCCAAAATTAACAGTTGAAGCCTCTTGCATAATGCCCATTAGAACTAGTCAACAAAAGAAAAAAAATTTGTGAATTTTAATTTTACTTTGTCCTTATTTCAATACTTGGTACATTACATGATTATTTTTTCATCTGAGTACAAATTTTTGTTAACTCTAATCTAATGACTTATTATTGCCATTCATGTTATTGTTTAACTTATTTAAATAAAACAAAATTAACAAGTTACTTGTAATCAACAGTAGTTTAATTTTGACTCTGTTACATTTATGTTTTGTAATAAGTGTATTAGGAATAGTTGTTTAATTATATTGTGCAAATATTATTCTGCAAGTTTAAAATTTATTAATTTTTGTATTGAATGTATAAAATAAATGATTTTGTGAAGAATTACAATTCTTCACAGTAAACCAGTAAACTTAACAGTAAATCAAATATCAGTACCCTTTTTATTCATTGTAATAGAAATTAACCAATTAATATTTACCTGAATTGCAAAATGGCAATATCAATTACTACTGACCAGAATATTATTTAGATATAACTTTTAGAGAAAGGCTGCAACTCATTCTCATCTCCTTTAGGAAATTCATGATATTTCATGTAAGCTTCCCTATGTGTGAAATCTTTCTTGCCTTCCTGCCAACCTCTTTTGGGTGCCTTCTTATAATTGAATGACATTTCACTTTTTCCAAGTAGTGTTTCCTTCATTTCTAAGTGTTCTCTAAAAGTTTTTGTATTTGATGATTAGTGTACATTGCAGACAAATAACTGAATCTGATGTCTAAAATATAAATATCCAGAAATCTATAGGGAATAAATACCTGTAATTGCTTCCAACTACTTGTTTGCCAGTTATTGGATCAGTAATATCTCCATTTGGATAAATAACTTCAAGAACTTTATGAGTTATCGTAGTTGATATTCTTTCAGGTAACTCTTGAATTAAAACCATGTCTCCAGCTTTACAAATTTTGTTGGGATCATAAGCAAAAATTTCTTTGGTTTTTGTAAAATGCTAAAAGTGAAAGAGGACACATTCAAATATCATATGACCATCCTGGTACCACCTTAAATTATTCAAAGCAATGCAATTGTACACAGTATGAAAACGATATTACCATAAGCAAACGCTCATCTAGTTCCATTGTTCTAACCCTAAACTTGGAAGCATTATGCCTAAGACATGGAAGACAATACGCCAGATAAAGACTTCCTTTTGATGCAACCTTCTTAGTTGCCATGTTTCCACCATATTAGTTTTGTAAAAGAAGGTTGGCCAACATGAGGCCACCATGCATTTCTTTTCAGTTTCATTTTGACCGTTGTACATTCTTTAAATAATTAAAGTATTCATTATTATTACAATTTACAAATTGTATAACAGTTGAGATTGAGAATTATTCGTACCAATTTAGGAGAAATTACTAAAAAAACTCAAGAACAATTAAGATTTTCTCCCCCATTCAGGACAGTGACATTTCCAATAGATTTGTTTCTAAAATATTTCGAACACTGCTAGGGTCCAGGCGACTGAAATTAAACGAAAAGGCGAAAATTTTTCTTCAAAGCCATAAAAATGATCCAATTGTTCAGGTTGTTGAACAAAAATCAGTAAGTCGTTTTTCTTCTACAGTACGTGTAAAACGGCTACGTTTTCAGAAAAAAATACGAAAACGAAGTGGGGGAAACGCTCAACCGGAGGAAATCACGTTTTACGTGAGTTTTCGGTCACCGTGGCGGGGTCCTGAAATTCAATTACCGAGCCAACACATAGGCAAGTTGCGGTCTTTCAGTCTTGTCCGGGCCGATCTGCGAGTTAAGCCGAAGGAAACCTTATATTCAGGTTTTCATTGCCGAGTGCGTGACTGAACGGGGAGAGCCTTGGCTCCTGGAATGTCCGTTGTGTGCTTCTAGGATTGTTTTACATTCTCTTGGATTAATATTGCTATTTATCACCTATTCTGTTGAAACATGATGTTTAACCGGAAGAAAAGGTTAGTCTTTTTTTAGTATAAATTTTCACCAGTCGATGAATTAGAATCCATTAGGGTCGCGTCCTCTGGGTTTATCTGTATTTTTACTTTTTCGTAAGTCAAGGTAATGGCAACGGCTTTAGCATACCTGGGGCTCTGCAAAAATGGCTTCTCACTGAACGAAAATAAAATTTATGGGTTGCTTTTAATTTATTTTGGATTCTCCCGAAGATATCCCTTGGCCAAACTTTATTTTTTAAATTTTTTTAGTTTTAGGATTGGAATGGTTGCCTGAAGAAGTATTTTTCAATACAATTTATTTGCGCCACTTTGAAAAATAAACCATTTTCAAATTTATGAAATGAGTAATTTAAAATTAAACCGTCGGTGTTTTTATTATTTGTTCTAATTTCTTTTAGAAATAAATATATATTATTTATTTATTTCTAAAAGAATACATTCCTTTTCACTTTGTAATATTTTTTTATATGTGTGGATTATTAAATTATTAATTGATAAGGTTTCACTTAATTTTGCATGTAGAGGACTAATCTAATCCATTAATATTCAACTTACTTATATCTGATTAATCCAAAGAGGGTTCAAGCATACCATTACTGTAAGGTAACTTAATTACAAGGCAAAAAAGCAACTACCATCAAAATAATTTTTATTAAAATAAAATAATGAAATTGTATTATAAATATGACGCTTTTTCATTATTCATAGAGTGGTTCCAAACACTCCAAGCACCATCAGAGACATTCTTTGAAGGTGTTTGAGCTCTTATTTTTCTTATACAATTATGAAAATGTAACAGCAAACATTTCTTGCAACCTGAGTACAGGTTTAAATACACATAGGGGTACATTCGTGTCACCTGTTGCATCGTGAAGAATTGTGTTTAAAAATGAGTTTAAGATTCGAATTGGTTCTGAAAACCCCATTTTTAGAATCAAATTGAAATGCAACTTGTTTTCATTAGTAATGTATTAACAATTAACTTTATATTTAAATTTCTTAAAAGTAGTGGCCTGTGCTTATTTTAAGGCCAGTTTGCATTTCGGGTTTCTTATCGTCCGTCATTAATTTTCTTCTCTGCTGCTTTAATTGGCGATCAAATTACCAAAACCTTACTTAAATTATTATAATTAATGAAACAATTAATTGATTTATAGGCCGGGGTATTTCGATGGAACGAACCGAAGAAATCCTGTTCCTTCAGACGCTTTCAAATATTGTTTATGAAAATGAAGTTGAGATTTAACTTTTAAATAAATATATTCATTACGTATATTTAAGATTTATTATTTGGTAACTTGCAGTCAGGTGTAGACCGTTTTTTTATTGCGATTTAAAATCAAAAAATTTTATTGCAAATTTTATAAAAGTAATCTGTCACGAGTACATATGGTGTCTAATGGGGAGGTGGTAGATAGTTCTGATTCCCAAATAGAAATTGTTGATTGAAACTTTGGAGGGTGTTAATTTTACGAAAAGAATAAAACTCAAAAATGGACAAATCTGAACATTAGAAATACGGTTTTCACCTTCGATAATTTCATGTTACATTTTGTATCGTCGCCTTATGAAATAAAATACCACATTTTGAGGGCTGCTTGTATTAGGTTCCTGCAACTTAGGATGCAACAAGATAAATTGTTAATTCTACTTGTATTACTTTCATTATTTGTGCTTCTTGGTGTAAAAGAATCAAAATAGACACCATTTCAAATAGTGTCAGCATTTCAAATTTTCATTTTTTATTTTGCCCAAAATGAAGTAGTTGGGTGCGATACAATCGTGCGATCGTTGGATATAACTTTTGTCGGAAAGGTGAACGAACGAAGATGTTCACCTGAGAATGTCGGCGACATTGAGACCGAACCACTTGGGTGTTAGATGGGCAGTAACGAGGAGCACAAGTCTGAAGAACTGGCATTCTTGTCCTGAGAAATACCTTTTTCGTCTTTTATTTTCGTGTGTTTTTTGACTCAATATTTTTCCAAATTTGGTAGGTTCTGACAAAGGGGCATCTCTAAGCAATATTGAAAAGGTTGGGCGTTATTTGGACGTACATTATTTTTCATTTTTCCTATTTCTTTGATTATTTCTGCAAATTATTTGAGTTCTATTTCCTATGGTATACATTTGGTTTTCAGTACTTTTTTTGTATTTTAATACGTTTTTACCACTTTGCAATTTACCTGAAAAATAGTTTTGACTCCTTTGTAATGGCTGTGTATGAGAAATCGCAACATCTGAAAGTAAATTTCACTGCCTCCACACGAGTGAAAGGAATTTTTTTGCTCTTTATTTTTCCGGGTATATATACTGTGTATTGGTTAAATATTATAAGTGTTTAAATAAAGCAAGTAAATAATTCTTGCGAATTTAAGGGATAAAAGAAATAACTTTTGTAATTGAAGTAGGGTTCAAGCCAATAATACCGATTTTTGCAGAATATCAAAATAACGTGAAATAGTAACTGTACAAATACGCAATACTACAAAATAGGCTTGTGGAAATTATGCTTTATATGGTTTTAAATTAAATAAAATTACAAATTGTATAAACAAAATATTCATAATTTTAATGGGATCTGCTTTTCTATGCCAAAGGCATTTCGTTAATGAAATTCTCATTTATTTACTTAGTTTTGGTGCATTGATTGAACCAAATTATATTTTGCTGAAGTTCGCAGACCAAACTTATGGGCTTCGTGTTTGACGACTTTGTCCCTTGGTGGGGTCACCCACCTCAATAATAACCTCAATATATCAAATAAGTTTTCACCCTCCAAACTAGACGTGCCCTCCAATTTGAGATTGTGATCATAACACGGCAAGTCTTTTGCCATTGATATTGACCAATGACCACAGGTAATTCTAAATTGAAGGAAAAATACAAACAAAGTATAATAGAAATATACATCACATGACTCGATCAACGGCTAAGCGAAAATCAATTCAAGTTGGGTCACTAAAAGAAGAAGTTGAACTTGGTCAAAGGTGAAGACCCGGAAGACTTGAAAAAAGGTTAGAAATTTCCCACAGACAAAAACTGAATTATAAATGTACATTTCTGCTGTGGCTAATTTCAAGAGTCCAAAGGGTTTACTTTCGTTTTACCCGATGCCATCCCAAGAATTTTCAGTAATAGCGTTACCCCACCCGCGCTTGTCTATTCTTTTTGTAAATTTTAAAGGAACGCAATCCGTATTCTTAAAGACCGTTTGAAAGAAGTTCAATGCGCTACCTCGGTCCCTACGAAGGACCCAAGGTACAACTTTTTGGAGTTAATGCTCCGTGCTTTACTTTTGTTCGGTGTAAATATCTAACAGTTCAATATTGCGATCAAACTTAATTCCGTTATTACAGACAACAATCGAAAAATTAATCTCCTCTTAAGGATTTTCATCAACTTCAAGGATTCATTTGTTTAAGGTAATATTTTAAGTGTTATTTATTAAAACTATTAACATTGTACCAATCAACGTAGACACTTACTAGTCTCCGATCTAATATTTTTGGAGGAATATTCTTTTTCTACCTCAATTAAATAAAGTAACACAATTAATTCGACTCGGTAGGAGTGTGAGTTTTTTAAAAGAAGAAGGAGTTTTACAAGAAAAGAAGGATAAATTAATGGCGTTTGACACAATGAAAAACAGGTTTTGTATAAATTAGTAACCGAATTCGACGGGTTGGTGATCAGCATTCAGTTGACTCGAGGAAAAATTCATTGTAATCAATATGGCGGAGTTACTTTTCTCAAAAATTAAACATTGAATGTTTTAAAATTCTCATAATTGCCTGTTATAGGCCTTTACACTTAACAACATTTTATTATTTATTACTTACTATGAAATTTCGATTTCTTCAATTTTTAAGCCAACATAGGCAATATCTTGGAATTAATAATATTTTTGCGCTTCAATTTAAAATTACTAGGGTTTCTTACAAAAATAGTTCCAAAAATTGGAATCTGGAAGATGCAAATTAATCTGTTTCTTTTAAAATTTTTAGAAAAATAAATTTTTAGTAAATCATTTTTAGTTATTAATAATTAAACAATAAATAAGAGCGCAAAAGTATGTGGATTGGAGCATCAGGGGAGTTGAAAGTTTGTGTATAAAACAATGAGGGTAAATCAAAGAGAGCGGCCAATAATGGGCAACATGACCTAGACAAACAAAAATAAAGAAAAGTGGCTGGTTCCGATGTGCGAAAGAAGATGAAAACCAAGCAACCTTTAGTATATGATCAGAAGCCCAACCGAAAAACACCAGTGATAATATTCACTGACAAAAGAAGTGTTAACAGTTAAAAGCAAAATGCCATTTTGTGAAGCAAGAGACGTCAAAATAACAGATTGAGGCATGAAACCGTATAATAGAAGCTGCACTCGGTCTTGAATTAATTGTAGTAATTAATATAGTGAAAAATAAATTCTCCCTATTACTTCTTTCTTTTTCTCTGTCTTATATCCTATGATCTTATATCTTATAAATGTGCTTGATACACACAGAGCCGTAAAACTGTAGGTATCAGAAGAGCGTATCTTGTTTGGACGTATTGCCATATGTTCCTCGTTTGTCAAAACATACAGTTCCTGATTTTTTATTGCAAAGGCTATTGCACACTGGTTTAAATAACCAAATAAAGGGCAAAAAAATAAAATTGCATTTCAAAATGTAGTTAGTAGAGAAAATGAGTACAAGCTCAAGAGAATTGACACTATTCATTTATATTTATAAAACTAATAAAAATAGTACTTCAAGAGCAAACTTTAAATCTAAATGTCTGCATATAAATCAATTCTATGTATGAATCTTACACGGTAACTTCAACCAATAGTTAAATAAATTTTAGTGCCGCTTGTTACAATTTGATTGAATGAGAAATCGCATGACATCGACCACGGTTTAACTATTAACTTTGCTATTGAAATTAAAATCGTGATTTATAATAATAGATAAAAATAGTAATTTGATAAAATTCCTGCTGCAACAAGTTTGCGGGACGACTTTCATTTCCGGCTTTTTCCTTCAGTCCTTCTCAAATAGTTCACGTACCCTGCGAGTAGTTTTAACTATTAATGCTTGCTTAACACATTTGATACGTTTCTTTGGTAAATCTATTATTATTAGGAATGTCTTTCCAGAGTAACCACAACTCTGCACTTCCTTCTTGATTTCCTACCTTATTTAAAAATAAACTTGCTAGAGGTAAAATACAATACAAAATTAAATATCAAGCCTTCTAATTTGTGGACTTCCATAATATAGAATTTAATTCTCTTTTTAGACTATTTATATTTGTTTCTCTTTGACGCTAATATTAAATTTTAGTGGATGATTTTAAACTAAACATTATTAAAGATCCATTGCAACCTTAAGATATTCACCGGGGTGTAATATACAAATAAGCAAACCTAGGACAGAAGAGGTGTTCTATTCCGTTGTTACGTTCGCCATTCTATGCGATAGGTGTCTCGGTACTAAAAAATATTTTAAATCTTGCCGATTCTACAATGAAATGCGGTAGGGGAGCTGCAACCACAATGTTCTCTCTTCAGTCATGTTTTTTTAATAAAACCAATCAATAGATGAATAGCAAAAAATATTCAGATTCCACACAATTTGGGATATTCAAAAAACGCTACTGAATTTATACAAAATTATTTACTCGCTGCTATTTTATATGTCGAGATATGCTGTCTTGTGCTTGATTCGAAACATCCTCCCGGGCAAAATTGACAGGTAGAAATAGACACGAGATGTTTTCATGTTGCTATTTTTCACGCAAAATGTAAAATAATTTACGTTATACGTTAATACAAAAATGTCATTCAATTTTATCTACTTTAAGTTTCCTCAACTATTATTCCATCAACTTCGATTCTGCCCTAGCAGATTTGAGCAGTTTCCTGGTGCTTCCTTCAAATAATGGATAATTAATAGTAAATGGTATAAAACCGGAGCAAAAACATATGAGCCAAGATGTTGAATATTCGCCGTTTGCTCCATACGATACATACGTAATAGTGAAAAGCACACTTAACTGGTATATTAATTTTTACATGACGGTGACCAACTGTTTCAGGTTGGCTGCTGTATGAGTAAACACCAACTACATCCTCTACCTGTGATTTGTTTCAGTAAAGAATTAAGTATTGAATTTTTCAACAACCAAAAAATATTTACGATCCTTATGTCGATTAATTACATGTTCGTTTTTTGTTGGCGTCGGTCATATGAATCCAGACATATAGAGTTTTTTATTTCGGATATTAACCTAGTTCTTTGTTCATCATGATTCAATCAATGAAAGCCTGACGATAAATGGGCTTGTACCGAACTAAAACATGGGCCCCATATTGTGTGAAGATCTTACCTATTCGAAGTTTATGGCAGTTTTTTATAAAATTATTTGTAATATATTTATTGTAAAGTATCATCGACAGGAGTATAAGTTGTGTTTAATTCGAGGACATTGATCGATTAAAAATTACAGAATTCCCAGTATTCTAATAGGGTGCACTCATTACTACGAGTCGCGAAGAAAAATAATTCAAAATTTATAGTAAATTCCAATAAATAAATCAAGTGTATTTAAAGATGAAAAGAAAATGCCGACAGCGTGCTTCACGTGGTGTTACAGAAATTGACAATTTGGAATGTAATACAATAGTATAAAAATATTGATAAAACAAAATAGGTAATCGATATATTGAATGGAAAATTAGAGAAGTAATCAGTACCATGAAGTTGAGAGAACACAGAGGCTCAAGGAAACTTATCGGGATTTTTTAATACATAATTGTAATAATTATTATTATAAATTGAGTACAGATTCCAACTAGCCCTAAGCCTTGTGTCAGAATTCACAGATCAGCACAGACAAGAATTATTGAAACACCTCGCCTCGCAGCAGGTTATTGTCAAGCATTACTATCAGTGATTGTAGTGCATATGTGGCAAAATGTAGGATAATTTAAATGTTGTATATTGTTTTACAAAGTGAAAGTCTGGAATGATTAGTGCAATCAAATAAGACATGTGAACCGTACTACTTTTACTACTACGACTGTTGTTCGTTAGTCTAATATACTACAGTTGCATTGACTGCTACTATAACAGTTTGCCGACTTCATCGTATTGTTTTACATCGAACTTTATAATCCAGAAATCAGTTTCCCGTGATTCATGTGATATTATAAGATTATTCATTTTTGTAATTCATATCGCAACCAACTATATAGTTTTTTTTGAGGTAGTGCGACAATTGAAAGGGAATACGGGAGTGAATTCGTTGAATTCACATTTAATTGTTCTCAGGGTCTTGTCTTCTTGAATTACATTATCGATGCAACATTCAAGTATTTTGTTGTCATTCCACAATTCAGTAATGTTGTCCTAGAACAACTCAGTCCTGGAGCAAAAATTGCACAATGGATCTTTACCCTTTTGTCTTTTACCAATGATACGTGCACGAAGAACAAGAAAATGTTTATGAATTATACATGTGGCGTAATTCTTTTAAAACAACACAATGTCCAGCCCTAAACAATATAGATGTAATCAAATGAAATATTAATAAAGTTGATGGAAGTGGTTCATTATAAATTAATATTTTCATTTTCAAAGTGAGTGGTTGAATTTTTTGGGTAATTAAAAAATCGACGACGAAATGGCTAAGACCCCCGTTAATTATAATAAATAACGTGGCGCTGTAGCAATATATTTTTAATAATACAAATTGGCGCTTCCTGCAGAGGTAAGAAAGATTACTGATGAATAGATTTTTGCCACAATTGGCGGAAAGAATAGTGTGACGTTTGTTTTGAATGTCTTGTACAAATACAGGTTTGTATTATTCATTTACTGTGAAATTAGAAAATTATGATTGAGAAGTAAATGAGAAGTACTTCATTGTAGCTTGGAATAGGACGAATATTAATATTAGAACACTTAGAATAAAACAAGTTGTCACAATTAAATTATAAGTCATTAATAATATAACTCGGTTTGTAATATCAAAACAAACCCAGAATTTTGCCAATCTATAAAAGTCATTACCAAAGCACCAAAGTTAAAATTAGAACTGATGAAATGTAACAACAGTTACTCTAAACGGTTTACTCTTGCTTCATCAAAGGTTTAATGAATTTTTTGCAAAATATGTTATTGAAAGGAGTAAACTGAAGAATTTTAAATATTGAAAACATGACTGATGGGAAGTAAAGGTAAAAGTTAAAAATTTAGCTTTAAAATCTTGCCATTCAGAAACAAGCAAGTAGGACAAAGAATAAACAAAATAATAGTTTTCATGATTTTATGTGTACATAGGAGTCGTAACGTTCGATTTGATCGAATCGATGATTATGAAAATTATAGGAACTCGTTTCAATGGTGGTTTTTATACATCGATTAACCAAACAATTATACCGTTAGTTTTTAGATGAAAACAAATAAGTGGAAAAATTTTGAGTTGGTGAGAGGTTTCTATCACTTTTACCATACTGTTAGTGTTTATTTCTAATTTTCTTTCTCTTTCTTTTCCCCAAAGATTGTACTTCTATGTTACCCGTAACTCTACTTCTAATTTTCTAACTGCCTTTTGGTTTCTACTGCCGTTGTTGTCTACCTGTAATGCACGTCTATCATGCTTTAGCTGTACATACCTATATCATTCAATATATTATTAGTCAAGCAAGCCAATAATGGTTCACGTTTAGTGGTTTGTATATTTTTTTACGTTTAAAGAAACCAATAAAGAAAGAATGCGGTTGATGCAACACATTAAAATTGATTTTGGAATTTTATAGTAAAAATGCCATAGTAATCACTACGATTTTTAAAGGCGAAACAAAACTTGTAAAGGTGTAACTTAAAAAAAACATACTTTCAAATGGAATATCATAGATGAACACGACAGTATCGTTACAATTTAAAAAATGTTAGCTTTTTGATTTTTAATTAAATTGATCATTGGTAATAATTTTACAGCGATCTCCTTTGTACAGTGTGGAGTAAGCAATATCAGTTTCTAATAGAGTGCTTTCACACCTTTTGCTGTATACCTTTGTTTGATGGTTTTCAAACTATGCATACTAAGAATGAAGCAAATTCTATACATTCATTATGTATTCAAACAATGAAAAATCAGTACCTTAGCTTTGTGCTGGTTTTAGTCGGGTGAACTATGTGAAATTTATACTTATCATTATTTTGTTTCGAAAAACACCGTGTCCTGTTTTGGTGACGGGGGTTACCCCCTTCCCAACGTTTCGCCAGCTTTCCCATTTTGTTCCCATTCCCATTTTATTTTGTTTAAGAAAAAACGGTTGAGGCAAAAAGGACAAGGAAATATTTATGACAGGAACATAACTTAAGAAGTACTTCTTAGTTGTTATTTGACCCTATTCCAGTGAGTAACAATTATCGCTTAAGAACTCTTGCCACTGATGATGCCAGCAGCTGGGAAAGGTGGCGAAACGTTTGGGAAGAGGGGTAACCCCAATCCCCAAAACAGGACACGGTGTTTTTCGAAACAAAATAGTGATAAGTATAAATGTGTACGCCGTGAAAATTTAAGTTCTATAACGTGTGAATTTTGTTTTTATTTGTTGTTTTATTATCGTAGTATGATTGAGAATGTTTGGAATAAAACACTCAAGATCCTTAGATCAATTCGGTGAATATCAGCAAAAATTAGAGTATTGTAGTGATCAGAAGACATTAGTTCTTTTGATACACCACTAGAGAAAAACCTATAGAAAAAAATTTAGATTCATTATAATCATGTGTAACTTATAAATTGAACCAATATCAGCAGGAAAAATTTCAATGAAACTATTCAATTATAATTAAAATTTGACGTCTAGCATTACTAGCTATTTTGATGCAAATTTTTTAATTAAATTGTGAAAGAAGTACAATTTATATAATACAAAACCTTTTTTAGAAGGAAAGGTATTTTGTTGTTTCGCTTGTTGCTTTTACGAATTTTATAAATGAAACTTCACTTAGTTTAAGTAACAGTCGTTAAGAAACAGAAAGTAATGTATAATAATGTTAAGCTTTAGTCTTCGGATTATTTTCCCTTGTATTACAATTCAATTAATAATTTTACGTATTCTTTTCAGATGGAACAGTTCCATAGTGAGAAATAAAAATGCGGTCCGTGTACTGAAAAACTAAGTGAACAGTAGTCAACATGCGGGTGTATCAGCCGTCAATCGATTTTTTACTTTCGTCATGAAGGAAGAAGACCTTGAAGTGGCTATTAAGGTAAATTTATCTATTTTCTCTTGCGGACCGTTACGTTTCATTTTGTAGTTGTCACCTTCAGATATGAAGACGAAAGGAAAAACCATAGATTCTTTAGGGTCCAGACCCAATGAAGTTCTTTTTTCGCCAGTTTTGCTATTAACTGGATAAAAAGTAAAAGTTCATTTCTTAAGGGAAAAAATCAAAAAGAATATAAAGGAAATGTGTGAAGTTGAGAAAAACCTTGGAGAACTAAAAATATTTACTAAATACATATTTATAAAAATCATATAAAATTTTGTGTACATAAAATTAGTAATTAATTGTGGAATAGACAGGGAGGAGAGAGTAGATTATGGAGAGCAAGGAGAAATAGCAAGGCGTTTAAAACTGATGAAAAAGAATGAAAAAATCAGACAAAACGAGAGTCCAGAAACGGAAATAGAAGTAGAAAATGACATTAATGACCCAGAAAACAACAAGCGGAGCGAACGAAGAGGCATACCAAACGAGAAAGAAATACAAAATTCAGGTTTTAAGGTATTCAAGTTTCAGAAATTTTATTGTATTGGTATTTGTATTGAAATGTGTAGAACTTGCACCCGTCCAAATTGTTATATGCGAACTCTCGGTCATCTTTTAATTTATTTAATCATTTTGTTTCTCATTCTGCAACCTGTACAATTTGTATGTGTAAAAAATTTATTAATCTACCATCCTGAATCTTCAACCCGCTTGTCTTCTTCTCTCGAAGAGTGAAGGACATTAGCACTGCCATATCAATCAGCAGGTGACCGGGCAACGTAAGGCCTCGTCTCAGGTACCGGGGGTCAATAAAGACCGTAATTTTTATTTTCCCTGCATCCTGGATTTCATTGCTCTTTGGCATTGAACCTCCGAGACAGTTTCGTCTCAGGTGCCTACTGTTCCTAATTAGGTTTTTAATCTTTCCCCTGAGTATGCACAACTCAGAAGTGAGAAATATTCACTTTTTGGCCAATTCCTACCTGTTAATCCGAAATTTTTCTAACACGGCTAATGGGTTCTTATTATATAGATGGGTGGAGTTGAATACCTAGCAAACAAGGTATCCTTAAAAAGTTTAATTTTAGACTTCTTTCGTGTATGGAGAAAATCGAGCTTTCTCTCAGTTTTCGTACGCCCACACCCTTCATGTTCTCCTCTCGCTTGTCATGTTCTCCAGTTGCCCCAGTACAATCAAATAGAAATCTTATAAATTTTAGTAAGTCATAATTGGCAGAACAAAAAAAGACAATGGAAGGTAATACATTTAAATAAGACCCAAAATTTAAATACAATTCTCCTATTACTATTATTTCTAATCTTCCTTTAACTCAAAATAATTTTAATTGAAAAGAATGGTTAGTCATCACTCATCTTTTATCGGTCAAAAAACGGTCTCTCTGAAACGTCCAAAATGTTACAGGTCCCAGGACAACCGGACCACATTAATCGTATGATTAGATTTAATCCGAAAAGTTCCGTTCGCCGAACTTAATTCTGCTAGTCGTTTTCGATATTTCAAGAATAATGAAGTAACATTGGACAAATTTTCCAAAATTGTTGTCCTCCAGTTCAAGGAACTCTTGCAAAAATTAAGACGTGAACAGCAGCCGTGATGCCTGAAAAACAGTACAATGATACAATGATCGATGACTCTTTTAAATCAATGAACACTGTGTACTGTGTTACTGTGTTGAACTCCTTGGAAACTAAGTTTGTACTAATACCTTACCGTTTTGATTTTAAAATATTATAGTTTTTGGTTATATTATGTTATATATCATAACCAATACAGTAAAGTTTTGATTGATTCGAAAAAATGCTAAAGTTGATGAGTGTACTTCATGATTACGTAGTAGTGCATTGTTCGGCTCTTCTGCATTTGTTGCGGGTGCATTTTCCACACAAAAAATGAGAGGTTGAGCGTTTCAATGAAAATGACTGAAGAAGAACTGGAGTGCCAGTAGAATAGAATTTTCTTCAGTGGGTGAATAAATCAGAAGGAATATCCCATTGGCGTTGACCCAAAAACAAAATGAATCAGATCAGTCTGTGAGCCGCAGAGGTGAGACTTAAGGGGCACAGAATAAATCCTCGCGACAAGTACAATAAACACCAAACATATTTTGCTAACAGAGATTTAAATCACTGGAAATAAATTTTCATGCGAAATAGCGAGTTTATAAATTTACATTTAAAATTGACGTCCCTGAAGGTACGTTTGGTTTTCCATTACGTACCTGTAAAAAACAAATAAATGATTTTGCTCCTAAATGCTAAATAATTTTAAATTGCTGTGTTAAACTTAATTTTTCTTTGAGGGAGAGGTCACTTTAACTTTGACTTTTTCACCTCATCAGGTGTACCTTCAGGTGTACCTATTCTAGTGCTCAATAATATCCTGAAGATAGAACGACGGAATTTAAACTTCTATACAACCCCTTTTTTCATGACCTTTAGTCATTATTGATATAAAAAGTCTTTGCAAGACTTCTTTCCGACTACCAGGATCATTACTTTTTACCAAGGCAGTTACTTTAGACTGTTTACATTATACCGAGATGTATATTTCTACCTCCATCTGCAATGTCAGGTACCCTATGTAAAAAACAGGCTTCTATCACCGGTTAGTGATCCTAATTAACTACTTAATTTTATTTCTTACAAAATTTTACAAAGAAATCACGAACTACAGGTGGGACAAACTTTAAAACTTTTGCAATTCATAAATAAACAAGTTTTTGTGTACAATTTGACAGATATATTTGTAATAAATCTTTTTACTACACTGTTACACAAATTGAATTACAAAATACATAAGTCAATAGTGTAATGTTTTTGACATGTAAAAATAAGTCCTCGCCACTTGTTTTACTTAACAAGTTGGATCCAATATGGAAGTGATGAGTTTCTGTTAGTACATGCATGTTCGAGATAATTATATATAAGTAGCGATTATACTTTAAGAACCAGTTCTTTTAATAGCAGTCTCTAGTACATAAATTCCTTCGATTGATGGAAATAAAAATAATTTGGATGTGCATAGTGACATAAACGAATTTTATTTGTACATATTATTGACTGTCATTCGATCATTGAACGATTGTTAAATTTTCTTCTCATCGTGTCATTCATTTCAAGTTGTGTAATGCTCTTCCTCTCTTCACCACAACATAAGGACTTTTCTAAATTACGTGATGCAAGTCTCAATTAAAGGTCAATTTATCTTTTTCCTTAGCTACATTTAGGCGTACTGCAGAAAAACTAGATTACTTTTGGTCCATGGATTTTTGCCTCACTTATTGCCCCGTGTGTACCAATTGAATCCTGTGTATTAAATTAGTAACCATTTTCGTGAGGTTTCCTTTCGTCATTATTACATTAGGATGAGCCATCAAATTGTAGTTCTTTATTTGGACAAATAGTTACTTCCTCTGACCGTTTTTTATTTTTTTATATTTACTTTTGTCTACGTAGTTATTCATTCTGTACTACATGTTTAAATATATAAAATAGTTTGTGGTAAGATTTAAAATTTACGACTTATTTATTTCAATTTTTTTGTATCAATTGCTGTAAAAATGTTAAATGAATCTATTTGTTTTGTTGATTATTTGGTTTCTGGTATTTTAAGAATGCAAGAAGAAAATCCTCACAGATAGTTGAATAAACTTGTATAAGTCGTACTATTTTTAAAATTTTGTGAACCTTTCAAATTCAAATATATTCGAAAACATATAAGACCTCAATTTGGACTGTTTAATCTGGTGAATGAAAATTAGCACCGGAACTGGAATTATTGAGTTAAATTTACCTATTTGTTGGCGTGCAGCTGGCGTATAAACATCACGTTTAGGTCCAAAATACTTTGGTTGCTGTCATTCTCCATTTTTGCAGCGACGATCTAATAATAAATTTCTATGATGACGTTTTATGTAGTCTTAATGCAGCAATAATTAATTATTGAACTATCATTTTGGCAGGAGGCGTTTACTGCATGATAGAAACAGTCATTGACTGCGGTTTCGTACAGGTCGTTTTGATTATTTGTGACCGGTCTTTCTGAAACAATTTGACCGAAGAGGGAAGTTCGACCTTTGGTTAGCGTGCTCCCATATCATTATTATTCCCAGCCAGTATCAATTTTTAAATAACATTTCCTTGTCCTTGACAATTTGGCTTCTCTTTTTCATTTTCTAACAAAATTTATTGGTGACCTCAATAGCTCTCAATTTTGTCTTAAAGTATTCATAGTAACGAGTATTCTTCTCTTAATATAATGCTGAAAACAAATTTGATGTTTTGTTTGTTTGGGTGCAAGACGAGTTTTGTTATTTATCTTTTAGAATTGTAGTTCAGGATACTATTCACAACCCCTTTTTAATTCAAGTATTCGAATTTTGCATTAAAATATTTGAGTAAATTTAGAATATTTATAATATTCTGTAACCCCTGTTTTCGGAAATAAAATTAATATGCTAGTGGGTTCGTATATTTTAACGTGTCGCAAATGATTGTATGAATTTAAACTTATGATTTTGTGAGAGTTTTACCGTTTCCTTCCAAAGAGGCTGTTGACGTTATGATATGGCTCAGACTTAATTAACAAATGTACTAAAAACATAATACTAGTAAACAATTAGTTTAATGCACCTTAAAGAAATAAATGTAGGTATAAATGGAATGAAAACGTAAACAAACCTTGTTATGGGGGCACCACCTGACGGGTTTGTATGTTGCATAAGTACTACATTGGTGCAACAGAAATACCGACATCGCCAAAGTTCATTGACCTCTGCAAATTAGATGATTTCCCCCTCTTATTTATGTTGTTCGTGTCGCTAATTTAGAATGAGTTAGTCACATAAAACCATGCAAAGGACTTCATTTCTTTCCTCGTTAAATTGCCAAAAATATATATAAGTAACATAAACATATTATTACCATATATATTTCTGTATGTAAACTCAGGTGCATTTTAATATTAATTAACAAACCCAATCAACCAACAAATTTCACTACTTTAAATTTTGGGTTACTGTCATCCATGACTTAATCCAAGAAATTAAATTAAATATCTAATGCCTTTTGAACTAATCGCGGTGGGTTATGAGGTAGTAGACGATTTGCATTTCCGATATGATTGATTGTTGCAGTAAAATAACCAGTAAACTTTGCTTAAAATTAAGATTTAATGCGCTAATCAGGGAAATAAATAATAATAATACTCTGCTAAAAAATATACGAAAGTAAGAAGCTCTTTACTTGAGGAATAAACAGAATAGAGAAATGTGGTGCTCCGAAGAGAAGTTGAATGTAACATATTAGAACACATATACACCTATACTAAGGTATATTTTTTATTTAAAACAGATTCCTTCAAACGTCAAATATTTAAATTTTACTTCTAGACATACAAATTAATATAATGTATTTATTGAATACATTTTATATGTGCCTATGCATATGGTGAATACGTAGAAGTTTTTCAATTTTTCTCTTTTTCTTTAGAGCAATTTTCTCGATCATCTCAAAACACATTGAGTTGTTCCCATTTGAATAGGTTAGTGAAATAGCGTAGACTGGTAATCTTCGTATATGAATTAGATTTATTACTCTAATGGGAAAGATTTTAATTACATAAATCATCTACTAAATGTACATTAGACTAATGATACAAAACTTGAATCGGAGGTTAATCAGCTGGGTTAGAGTGGCGGAATTAACTACATTTATATTGCTTTTGCTTTCTTACATTTTTTTGCACTACGTATAAAGTGAAGTTCAAATATTTTATTAACTATTTGATAAAATAATTTTCTTTACAGGTGGTGATAGTGGGCAACGGAGCTGTAGGAAAATCTAGTATGATACAACGGTATTGTAAGGGGACTTTTACCAAAGACTATAAGAAGACAATTGGAGTCGATTTTTTGGAACGGCAAATAGAGTAAGTAGTTTTGTTTATTTATTTTTTGTTTATTGTGTTTGAAGAAGAACTTTGTAAGTAATTAATATGTAATTGTAAGTATTGAGTGAAAGAATATGATGGTAATTATGTACAATTTTCAAGGAAGTTGTTTGAAATTTTATGTACTTGAGGAAGAGCCTTTAATGCTTACTTATGCTTTGTACTCATTTTATAACATAGATATGTCGAATCAGACAAAGAAATATTGAAAAATAGTAGACATTCCCTCAAAATCGGAATTTAATTTTTTATTGTGAGAACTAAGACACAAACCTCTGTTTGGAAAACATATCTACTATAAACATTGTTTTATGATTACGAAAGGACATTTTGATGGAGAAAACAGAAATGAAGAAGAGATGAAGCAGCAAACGACAAGCCAGAAGCTGCACATTCAAAATTTTTAACCTGAATACTCAAGATAATGTCATTTATCTGACAAGATTCATGATTATTTATTATGTAATTCGTTTCATAATTTCTTCGGTGTTCATTTTGTAATTTTATATTATGTGCAAACTTTTAATTTTTTTTAGTAAACTTTCCACAAAATTCTATTATTTTTAATGTTTTCTGTAAGTCATCTCTTGGCATTATATTTGTTCATTTTTGTAGGCGGTACATATTTTACAATTCTTATAAGTAATAAAGTTATGAGTCTAACCGATGCGCTCGGTTAGTGAATTTCTTTAATTTTTGTGTTATGTACTTGCAAGTGCATCATACAAATAATTCTGTCGAATTATCTACCTCTATTTTTCTTCAATTTAATATGTGCCACTTCGGGTATCACATGATATGTGATTGATCTCTTTTTACGGTTTGGGGTCAATTCACCTGCCAACCATTACTTCACAAGTTGCAATGTGCTTTTCTTTGTACTATTTATTGATTTATCCGGTGATGTGCGTCATTGATTGTTGATTTAAAAGAAGACAAGGTTGTGATTTGAATGTAAGGGTGGTAGGTGTAGGTAGGTAACACAAGTCTTCTCCTCTTCAGTCGTCGTGGATCCTGACTTTCATGAAGTTGAGCTGTGGCTTCTTCATTTAGATGCTTCTGTAAATTGTAGTTTTATTCTCAAGAGGCAGTCTAGATCTTTCGTGTCTTGTCCGTAGGGATTTTCTTGAGGTGATTTGCCAGTTTTCTTTTACTTTTGATATTATGCTTCCATGTTAGTCGTTTTTCCAAATTGACATTATTTTTTGGAAGGTCTTCAGCAAAATTTTGAAGTTTCTGTATACAATTTTGTAAATATTGTTATTTATGCAGTATTTTTATCTGGCTTGCATCAAACGCGAAAAAGAAGTGATGATGTAATTAACGTTATTAACTTCCTGGCCTTGGCATGAGAAATAAATAGCATTTAAAATTTTTAAACGGGTCAGGTACTATTTGAGCTTCCCATGACCCGTGAGCATATGGGCTGAGAAGTAGTTTATTTGTAAATTTTGATGACTAAATCTACTTTTTGTGTCTGGAAAGAATTAATATGTAATTCGGTCTCATTCACTCATATTATTAATATTCGATCATTGACACTGAAACATTCACAATTTTTTTAACCATTCCTTTCCCGCACATATTAGTTATTCATATATGTGCGTGATTTTTCAAAAAATCTAAATTTTTTGGAGATTTGTTATCTTGGACTGCTCGAATTTCTATTAATAATTTTTGAAGCTTTTCTTTTTGTAAATAATAATTTATTGATGATTCACACATTGAATTTAGGAAGAGATATTGATGCTCCATATCTGACAATATTGCCTGAATCATGTCCTTGGACAATACAGTTCTAAATTGTTAAAGTCAAGTTCCCATGAGTGACCCTATTGAGTTTCAAAATTATAAAATTCAGTGCAATATTTTAAATTTTAAATTATTTTCTCCGTATGTTATTGAGTTTATGTAAGTTAGAGTAGGGTACGCTCGAAAGGGTTGGTTCTCAAAAACAGAAACTTGGGGACCTCCTCACTGGACTTGTTTATTCTACTTTCTGGCCGTTGTATTTATTTTAAATTTGGCAATCGAAATTTATTGAATCGACGAATCGAAAAATTTATTGAATGATTCTGAAAAAACTTATCCAATTTTATACGACATTTCTTTTGTTATTGTCAATTATATTATTCTTAATTATAAAGGGAGATTAAGTTAATGCTAATGTGTTTTCGGGTTAGTATTTTATAATGTTTGTCCCTGGTCTAAGTATTATTTTCAAGTTTTTCCACTTTTCCGATTTCGCCTCTACTTTTTTTTATAATTTTTATTAAAGTCTTTTGTCAATGCACGCCACATATATTTTTCTATTTTTAGGATTTAGCTCTTTTCATATTTTTTCTTTGTTTTATGTGCATTTTACGGAGTTCTTCGATCGAAGGAATTTCGACAATTAAACCATATACGCATATATAATACGCAGAGAGGTTTAATAAGTTGTGCACAATTTACCTTCAGCAGGCAGTTTTGGTTATGAACGTGATTTAATTTATTGGCGTTTCGTATTTTATTTGAGCTTTATTAAGTCGATTACAAATTATTTATTCATTCATTGTCTTTATGTGGTATTCGTTTATTTGGTACCATGGTCGTAATTGTGAAAAACTAGGTATTGTAATTGATGTGTATACTGTTCAATAAATAATCGGTTTTTTATTATCTGTTAATTTTTTCCAGGTTATCGGATTTATTGTTATAATTGTACATTTTTAATTTTGTTTTGTTTTCTTTGGTGGTACCTTTAAATAATCAGGTTTTGATGAATATCTTCAATTTTTGTTTCGATGGACAGATTACGTGTTTTTATTTGGGCGGAGACATTTTTTTCTTTTCGTACTTTTAGTTTCTTAGCTGTTAGTTTTTCTAATTTATCAATATTTGTTTGAGCCTGTATTACGTACCATTATTACCGTCCCGTTGTTGAGATTTTTAGTATTTTTAACTGTTATTCCATTCTTTGATGGGTTTACCTCTTTCTTTTAATAAACGGCTTGTTGTTTGTTTATTGTTTTTGGATGCGAGAATTATCTCGTGTTTTGATCTTCTTTTTTGGTTGTTTTTAATTATTTCAGCAAAGAAGTGTGGTTGTTTTCTCTTGGTTTTAATTTCGTTACTTTTGAAGCTGCTTCTTTAATTATTTACTGGTGCGAGAATCTCGAATTCTACTGTATTGGGAAAGATCGTACCTCGTTGTCACAGGTGTGTCATGTCTACTTGAGTGTCGAGGTAGTCACTTTAATTCAATAAAACCACAAAAACTAGCACTGCTGACGACTTCTTTTTTAACGAGGTTTTTTGGTTTTGAGTTTTATTTAGTTTTTTATATATCCGATATATCTGATATATATATATCAGAAGTTTAAACAAAACTAATTTCCTTGGGCTACCTGAACTTGGCCTTCACCAAATGTAAATAAGTTCACCTTAAGTTTAATGTTACCTAAACAACATTAACAACATCAACATTTAACATATTACTCTGAAATGTGTAGGACTTGTTTACATTTCGACATATCAATTACCTTAGATAAGTTCTCCTATTTATACATTGAAGTGAAACAACTCGCAAATAAAATTCTTGCGTTTCATACCTCATAACTTCAATGACCCCAGCTTGTTTCTCAATATATAAGTTCAATTTGATCGGGTGACTCACAACCGATGAACCCGAAATCGTTGGGTACCTGCTAATGTTACTTGCTCCTTGTTCGTGTTGACTGTTGTGACACGACTTGTTTGTCAAAATGACCTGCTACTTTCATGTTCTGTCTGCTTTCTCTGGTACGCCCACCTCAAACTTATTGTTCATCACCATCTTCAACGTTATTCACCTGGAACGTGGGAAGATGGCCGAATACGCGAATGAGTGTTTCCACCTCAGGGAGTTGTGTTTCTTTTCTAACGTCTTCATCTATATGAATTAGCATTTCGTAAAATTTGGTTATTCTAATTACTCACTGGGCAAACATCAGTCGACCTTGAATTTATTTTAATTTTTATTCATGTTCTTGTGTGATATCCGTGTATTCGTCTTTATTTTTGTAGGAATGCTTCACTGAGTGATCAGTAAAGTCACATTTTTGAATTATTGTATCTTACTTTTAACTTGTAAATCTACTTAAAATATTGAGAAAAAACTAACTCGATTTAGGGGAAATTTTACGACAACTTGTAAGAAACCGTAAAAAATTCAGATAAAAGAGTTTTATAGGAGTAGTAACAATATAAAATTTGTGACCGAAACTAAGGAACCAAAATCAGGGTAGTGAGAAATTGTCTGAAGTCTCAGATAAAACTTCATTTACTTGCTGAATTTCCATAAAAAACATAATCAGAGAAAGGGACGCACATTTTCAGGTACACAGGTACATGATGGTGTAAAATTAGTTTTTTGAATTCACAGCGAAACTCTCACATTGAACTTGCAAATGGTGGCATCATCGGCTGACCCGCAACTGACCCATTGGCTGATTTTATATTCAGGTGTGCTCTTTCCCTCTACTTCCACGTACCTGGTTCTCTTCTCCCATCTATCTGGTCGCACATCTTAAACTGTCATTGCTAAGTGCAAAATTATTATTTTTTTATTTTGTCGTAACCTCCTGCCGTCAGGTATTTTCACCTTAATTCTTTTTCTGGGTCACCAAGAATTTTATTTTTATTTGTAATCTACTGAAATTTATTTAATATTGTTTATATTTATGGAAGCATCCGTTATTACATCTCAGTTTCACAACCTGATGTTAATGGTCAATGTGAATTTTTCTACATTCATCTGTGTACCACCATCTCTGTATTCTCATTATTTTTTACGTCTGCATCCCTTTAATACAAAAAGATCTTTTCTGACTGTTTTACAAATATCTTGTTTGAATTTTATGGAGAAAAATACAACTACATAAATTGTAAAAGTAATGTGTCAAATTCCAGAAGCTCTATAAATGTTACAGTGAGCAACAAATAATACACCGGAGGTGTATACATAATATTAAAGAGGTTTAATATATTGCAATTTATTTTACAGTTCCCATATGTTTTTTTGATTCGTTTCAAATTTTTTTATTTACGTCGTTGTAATGTAACTTGCACCTGTCGTCTAACCTTTTATCAAGTCATCATTAAGGTATCAATACTAATGTTCCATTGTTTTCTTTCATTAAATTGAATTTTTTGAGTCGATCTGCTGTTAAAATATTTTTTGTTTACTTTGTCATGCATGTGATCAAATTCATTATGCCTTTGTTTAGTTGTACTTTTTTTACGTAAATTTTTACATTTACCTAAGTATATTTTGTATTTATTATTGAACGTAATGTCAACATTCTATTAATTTTGTGTTGGTTCTGATCGTCCATGATTATTCATAAGTGAATTATGTGTATTAGATACATTTACATATGCCTGTAATATGCAAAAAATTGTTTCAACTCTTATTTCCTGGTAAACTCAACCAATATTAGCTATTTTTGTCATGTTCCTTTATTAAATAATTGGTTGTTTTGGTCATCTGATCTGGGTCGGTAGACCCAGTTAACCCGTCAGACATATATAGAACCTTGACTAATTAAAAATCTTCTCTGGAGTGGTTTTCCTCAGTCAGATAGTAGTAATGACCATGTACAAAACGTGATTGCTCACATTGTAATAAAAGTAACATAGCAATAATATGTACCTAAGAGAAATCTGTTTTATTGCCCTATTCGCGGCTACTAGTGGGTAATAGGATTAGGTTGGTGAACTGGTGAACTAGAAATTCATTTCTCCATGTCTTTTCTAAGTCTTTTTTGACTGTGTCTAAAGAATTTGGCGTGCTAAAAAATTAACTTGACTAATTTGTTACAAATAGAAAATAAATGTTAAGAATCCACTTAATATTTTTAAAATAAGGTTTCTATTTGAAAATATTTGTAAATAAAATCGGTCTATTGTCACAATCCATCAATCTCGTCAAGTTATAGGAATATTATAAAATTTATTAAAAATATTCATGTTGATGAGTTTTAGCCTTTTAGGGGAATGATTGGTTTGATATTTCTTACTTCAGAGTAGTGAATCAATGAATCTTTCTTTCTTACATCTTTCTGTATCTTAGTAATTAAAAGAAGCGATATTATTGGTAAGCTTTCAACAATATTTTAGTTGAGAAAAGTCCGTGTAGTTTTCCTGGTTTGTTCTTTCTTTGCTGCAGCATAATTGAAATATATGAATTTTCAATTCTGAATTCAAAAAACTACCAGTACTATAAAAGGAAGAATATGGTAAAACGGGAAAATTGGTAAGAATAATTTTGGTCTTGAAATAGCGGGTTCGAAAGTAATTTAATTTTTTTTGAGGGAGGTGTTCTACCATGCCGTTTTAAAATTTAAAATCGACCATTTCTATTGTTTTATATTGTCTGTTATACCTATGTTGATCTTGGCCATTTACTAAAACATAAGTTTGATGGAGTTGTAGACATTTGAGAATAAGTATTTACGTCGTATTAAGCATTACAAGTTTATATATGAATTTATATAACAAAACTAAGTTTTAGTAGGGAAATTGTTCAATACAACAATTTTACACAATTTTTAAACAAAGTAGTAAGTTACACTGTCACTCCAACGGACGGAAAGTTCGATATTTGAAGACAATAAAATTTTCTATGTGGTATAGGAAGTACCTCTCAAACTACTATTTTGACCAGAAACGTACTTTGCTACAGATTGATTTTTTTGTAGTTTGGTTAAATTTGGTAATTTTTTCGAATAAACTACCTAAACGTCAAGTTATGGTTCTCAATTTAATTGGTAAATTTAAAGAATGCATATGACTAGTGTGACAAGACATTGCACATTCCGGCTTTGGAATGTTTTCTGACCGATCGCCCAGATTCTAGAACTTCTTCATTTCCATACTAACCAAAAAAGCAAACGAACAAACCATCAAAACCAAGGAGTACCTACGCAGTGTAATTGACTCAACCAGGTATTTAAAATACTCGGAAACATATTTATTACAGAAAAAAATTGTTTTCCTTGTTTGAACGTGTTTAGTCTGATCATCCGAAGATAAAATAAAAAACAGGACTAACATCTTGGTAAAATCTTTCGCTTGATGATAACTTGTACTCAAATCATGGAAAATAAAAATTTTGAATCGAGTACTCATTAGTAATTATTCAGATAGACAAGAAGTATTTCCCTTCGACGCATGTGGAACTGTCTGTATTTCACAGATCCACCCTGATTATTAATACCATTTCTGTTACTCTTAACGTAATATTATTGGCCTTATTTTTGTCATTTTTACTGTTGGCCTTTCCATACACCCATCAATAATTTCAACATTGAAACATTAATTGATCTGTAAAAATTAAACGAAATTTAAAAGTCAGTACCTTTTGTTATGAGTTTGAATCTACTAAGAAGTCACAGTGAAAAACAGATTAATGAAGACAGACGAAAACGTGTGAAAACATTTCAAAAGAAGTGGTAACAATAATCTTAAAATGAAAACCGATATAAGTAGAGAAAGAAACGAGGAGTAGAACCGTCCAGCTAAATGAATTCAATGGACACAAAATGTTAAGCAGAGGAATTTGATTCAAATGAGTTACCTGTAGCAGGTTTTTCCAAAGTCCTTCTTCGAATACCAAGGCATCAAATGCCCGCTCTAAGAATTTGGTTTCAACACCATCTCACATACTCGTACCTAATGAAATCAACGCGTGAAAAAACTGGAACCTGCATTTTTCAGCACGGGTAATTACAGGACCCTACGCTGAGACGAAAAGCGCAAAAAATACCGGTAATTATTGACTTATTTCAGAGGGCAGAAGTATCTAGAAGGCCCTGGTCAAACTATTATTTAATTTTCACTAAAGAATTTGAGTTAGATCAAATAGGAAAGAGAATATTTGGCATGAGGCAAGTACGGCATTTGACCCTTGAGAACACACATAATACGGCTCATCATCAGCAGGTACCTCTGGCAGGTGTAGAAACATCACTTCTCGTCGAGTATAGGTACTCGGTGGAAGTGGAAATCACTCGGGCATGGTGAGTTCTTCCAAGGTTGCCACGGTTCACTTGCAAGCGGTGCAGCCGACCAAACTCGTCCGATATTTTATTTCTTCCGTTATAAGTTCAAATAGGAGAGTTTTGTCTGTTATTTGAGACCAGAGGACGAGTGAGAAAACCAAATATGAAATATAAATTTTGTTTTACATAAATTGTATTTACCAATTGTTGCATTTAAACCAGTACTGAATTTTGACATGCAAATTAACACCAAGAGACATTTTAATTGTCTGCAGTTGTGACATGTGTGGCACGGTTGGGTGATCCAAACTATGACTTTCTAGAAAATAAAAAGAAATGTAACGAGTTTAAGGTGAACAGCAACAGAAGGTTCAGGTCTGTGACATTCAATCTCTGCCAAATTCAGCATTTCTAAACGCGCTTCTTTTTAGGCTGCCTCACCCTTGTTACCTCACAAATTTTTAATTATTCTTCTGTGACTCATTGCTCATTCGGTAGTTTAATTATTAGTGCCTTGTAGTAGAGGCATGTAGCATCATCTATTTCGTCGTGTTATATTTTTCAACCTGACTATACCATTCATCAATAAACATCATGTCTTATTTAACATCAGATAAACATTAGATACACTTGTCAGACGAGTGAATATTTTGCCCAAGATACAAGACAACGGGTACGAGTCTAAACAAGGTCTGAGGTGTTAATTCATACTGTCAAGAATACTCAACGGGTCCCAGTTTGGATGAACCTGAATGGCAAAAGGTTCAGGTCGTGAAATTACCTTGCTGCCAACGCTCTATGGGTTGTTGCCAGAGAATCGTAAATTTCGGTTATAAAATTATAAACTGCACATTTTGGGAAGATGACAAAAACTGAGAGGAGATTGAGGACTTACGGAGGCTGCCAAAAAATGTTTGTCATAAAAGTATTGAATTATATTTCTTACGATGTACAACTTATCTTTGGTAATATCTTATCTTAGAATTCTATTAGAAGCTAGTTCGTTAGCTTCTGGCTAGGAATTTTCAGTGGAACCCTTAAATATGACGTTTTATTTTGTTACTGCAAGTCGTATACCTGCAATTAATTCTTATAAATTTAATTGTGTTGTTATATTACCTAAGAAACATCAAACATTTTTCATTAAAGAGAATCGAAAAATGTATATATATATATATATATATATGACCACTAAATTGACCATCAACGACGATTCTAATGACCTATTCTGCCTATTGGTTACGTTTTGATGTGCTACTTTCCAATCACTTTTGAATTCCTTCACAATTTTTCATTTTTTTCATCAATTCATCCAATTTGAATCGCACGTTCGTCTCTCCTAAACGTTAGTATTTAATTTTTTTTTTAATTTCAGAATGGAAGGTGAAGACGTACGACTGATGTTGTGGGACACAGCCGGTCAAGAAGAATTCGATGCCATAACCAAAGCTTACTATCGCGGAGCTCAGGCCTGCGTTTTAGCCTTCTCCACGACGAACAGAGACTCCTTTGAAGCTATCCACTCCTGGAAGATGAAGGTATGTGAAAAAAAAATTTTTAAGAAAATAAAAACTATAAAAGGTGGAACAGGAATTGAGAAAATATAATATTGCGACTGAAATTTAAGATTGGGAAACAGGTAGAAACCTTCCTGAATTTCTAGAATATAAAATAAGACCTGAAAAGAGATAATAAATTTTGTCCAAAGCAAGATTAGATGGAATAAAAATAAGCGAGAGCAAAGCTAAGGGTCAAAAACTAAGACAAGTACAACATTATAAATAGGCAAAAATAACAAAAGTAAAACGAGAAGGAGAAATAATTTCAGGATATCCGAAGATTCAGCCACAGAAACCGGTCAGGCACAAATTCCTGGCTCGGACCTTAATCAGACGTCGAACTTGAATATTTTTCTTGATTTCGTTTGAATAGACGTCCCTGACTGGGACCGGTTTGCTGATATTCTGAAAATGAGTCAGGTACCCGTCTTCTAATCGAACCCGAGCACAAAACTGCAACGTTTAAGGCACTCTGAGCTCAAAATACGAGGAGAAACAATTTTGCTCTATAATTTCCATAAAATTTATGCTTTAAACAGAAATTAAGCCACGGAAGTGGCAGCAGATAGGCAGATGGTCATTTGTTGGTCATCGTCCTCTCCTCGGTTTGTATCTTTCAATTTAGAATTTTCGCTATTAATTTTCATGAAAATGAAACAACCGAACTTATGAAGAAACTCACTGGGTTGCTACCCAAAAATAAAAGACATAAATAAAATAAAATAAACAGTATTTTGGTAGCAGAATACGTAAAATAGAATTCAGCAACAGTTAGTTACTCGATTTGAGATTAGGCCAGGTTAAGAATTAGGAAAAGTAGAAAGGCCACCTAATTATGCAAGGGTTAACAACCTGCGACGAAATATCAATTATTCCTAGAGACGCTAAAAAGTGAATAATTCTATCTGGGAATCAGATATAAATCGTGGGGCTTTTGGATCTTGTAATCGTACTGGTAATCCCCTGACGACAGAATGCCTTACTTTCCAGCTATTCCAATTGATTCTAATGATTTCGTGGGGTCACGATGAATCTAAATAATATTATCGTCGATTGCTTTTCCTTGAATTACAATAGATATTCTTTCTCAAAATATTCTTCGTATTCATCCGTTCCTGGTTTCTTTTCCCTACTTCAGCGTATTTTGCACATTTGAGAATTGTTTGGAGAAAATTTTTGTATTCAGACGTTAAATTAGATTGCTCATCAAGTTAACAATTTTTTAACAACAGTCTGAGTATGACAGTCTTTTGTTGGCTGCCACTGAATTACCTCAAGTATGAATTTATTTTAATTTATCCAAATACTTGTTCTTGGAAGATTTTAACCATGACCAAGGAAGAAGAAAATGTATTTTAATTTATGAGAATCAAATGTAATGGGGTAGTGGTTTTTCAGAATCGGGCTGTACTTCAACTCAAATTGTTTGTTCTTGGGAATTTCCCCCTGCCGATTACTAAAAAATTATTTTTTTTTAACAGGAAATATTTCCAATTTATAAAATATAGTGAGACCGTTTTACTGCCTTTCAAAGTTCCTTCACCGTATAAACTCTACTTGTGCATGTCACATATAGCTACCCCTAATACTGCGCTACAAAGAAATTCTGTAACTGTTTGGTGAAAGGACAGAAGATTTATACGTATCATTATTTTTTGTCGTAACACACCGTGTCCTGTTTTGGTAACGGGGGTTACCCCCTTCCCAACGTTTCGCCAGCTTTCCCATTTTGTTCCCATTCCCATTTTACTTTGTTTAAGAAAAAACGGTTGAGACAAAAAGGACAAGGAAATATTTATGACAGGAACATAACTTAAGAAGTACTTCTTAGTTGTTATTTGACTCGGTTCGAGTGAGTGACAATTATTGCTTAAGAACTCTTGCCACTGATGATGCCGGCAGCTGGGAAAGCTGGCGAAACGTTTGGGAAGAGGGGTAACCCCCGTCACCAAAACAGGACACGGTGTGTTACGACAAAAAATAATGATAAGTATAAATGTATATGCCGTGAAAATTTAATTTCGATGAGGACAGAAAATATTTTTTATTTACAAAATCAAATAGATTATACAAATACAAGTTGAGCGTTGACAGCATCTGAGCTTTCCTACTTTATATCAAGCATACAAGCATCAATTGGAATGTACCCTTTCAAAAAAATCATTTATCACCCATTTATCGTTTGCCTTAAATTCCACAGGGATCAAGGAAGCAAAGAAAATTTTTATCATTCTTGAATTGAGATCATCTCAAACTGGTCATCTTGAAAATTTAAAACATTTTAATAACATTTACTTTTTGGGTTAGCTACGCTGTTTCTGTTGATTATTCTGCACATTATAATGTGTGTGTATTAAATATATTAATAAAATAAAAACACTGCTTCGTACAATATTATAGATTACGTCCGTAATTTTTAAAAAAATTAAGTAATAATTAATTATGTGTTAATTAAAGTTTGACTATTTCATAAGAATGAGATCAAAACCTTTATTCTTTAAACAATGAAAAAATAGTATGAATTTCATATTAGACACACAGAAAACTGAAAGATTTTGCAAATTCAATTTGAAATAAAGAAAGATTTACGCCGATTTGTCTAAAGGTGCCACACAATGCAAAAAAAAAATAATGTAGTGAAATTCATTGAGAGAAAATGACGAGGCAATGTGAACAAATCAGCTGAAAAATATATCATTAAGAAATGTTTCACAATAAACAAATAGTTAATTTGTACTTACAGGTGGAAGACGAATGCGGAGCAATACCAGCAGTCATAGTCCAAAATAAAATTGATTTAATAGATCAAAGCGTCGTAGATCCGTGAGTATCAGGAACCCAGATTTTCCTTATTAGCGTTTAATAAGTAGTGTAAATTCATTCGTGATTTCGCCTTACCGCAGAGAGGAAGCGGAAATGCTATCTCGTGCCCTGGGGTGTAGACTCATCCGAACCTCCGTCAAAGAAGATATCAACATTAATTCGGTCTTCAGGTACCTGGCTGCAAAGTGCCTGGCCGACATACACGAGCAAGAAAAAGAATATAACAATATCGGCAATGGAATTCATCCATTTACTATTAGTAAGTGTTATTATTACTTCTAACTTACTGACCTATACCGAATTACACTCAATTGTAAAATAACGGATGGAGCAAAACGTTTTCCTTGAATTGCTGTGTTAATACACGAGGAGATTGTAGTTGTGTCGTTGTGCTACAATAAATACATTGCAGAACACATACTAAAAGGTTGTCTATTGTGTTTTGTCAGGTGCTTTCGGTAGTCCAACGATGAATGGAAAATCATGTACCAACGGAAACGGCACTATTGTCTTAAAACCTGGTAAAAAGGGACACCGGAAAAAGAAGAACGTGCTTAGAAGTGCATGTCGAATCTTGTGATGGTAAAAAGGGTAGAAAAGGGTAGCACTCCACCAAATCTGTGTCAAAAATTACTTGTCTTCTTCGCCTTTCGAACTATCATGCCGTGTCTGCCAAATCCAATTTTCGATTTTGAATAAACAATTTTAATTTAATTTTAGTCGTACTTGCGAGTTGGGACCAACTTTCAAAGTCAAATTTTGGGGCTGAAACCAACAAACGTTTTCCCAGGAAAGATTTCAAATAAAAATAATTCTGGATTACGGGTAGTTAGAACTTAAATTTACTCAAAACTTAATTAAGCACAATGCGATCCTCTTGGGATGAAGAAGAATCAGGTCCGTCATGGGTACCTGATCAGGACACATCATTGGATATAAAACTGGTTTTCCTTTCCATGCTAGCAAATTGTTTGAATTTTTCTGATTTAAAAAAAAGTGTTGTTGAAAAGTGGAGAATCAACCAGAAAAGGCAAAATAATTCAAAATAAAACAAAATTTCATGTACCGGTAGGCATCCGTTTTCGGACAATAATATAGTTGTAATTTTAATAAAACTTTTAATATAGTGATTCGCATCCTTAAAGATGAAGCCCGTAATAGGAACAAAGATGATTTTAATTTGGCGCTATACGGCAGACCTGACAATCATTTTTCGAGTCTTAAAACACGAAGCTCTTGTCGAAAGGGCAAGAATAACAAGAACCAAAATAAATCTAACAATAATAAGTAGTAGTTAAAAAAATCAATAGAAAGAATTTAAATTATACCAGGTTTAAAGAGGTTTAATGTTCAGTTGTGTGAATTGACGTTCATGATATTTATACAAGTTGACGTAGTATCATGTCTCTTTTTCACCGGCCTTTTAATTGTAAAAATTTTATATTAACTTTCTACTTTAATATAACTAAATTGAAAAATTGTTTTTAAAATTTGTAAATAAAACGAAATTTTGAAAAAATTTTTCTATTCTATATTATTTTTCAAAACTCCTAACAAAGGATTTCTGTGGTTAATGCTATTATTTTGGAAGCTATATTATTAAGAGTAATACTTCAAAGAAAACTTTTAAAATATTGAGTTTCGTTCTATTTAAACTATCAAAGAAGCTTTAAGTTAAATGTTTGTTAAACTTTATCATTCCTAACTGCACTGTTGTTGGACAATTTTCACTTGATATAATGCTTTCCTTCCTCCAAACGTTTTTTATTTTCTTCACAATAAAGTGGACTATTTCATGTAAATTCTGCCAGTTGACGTATTTTTGAAATGGAATCATGAATCTCATGTTTTGTCGTAGAACGCTATCACGATGATGTCATACATCTGAATGTTTCCTATTTCGGTTTCGGTTTTTTATTCGGTTATTTTGGTTTGAATGAAGTTGGCGCGTGGGCAATTTGACGTTCGCCGACAACTTGGGATTTTTGTCGGCAGTTTCTTCTATTTCATTCGGTGATGTTCGTTTGAAATTGTGAACCGTTTCACATTTTTTGTTTCATTATTAGTATTTGACAAATCAGTTTAACATATTATTTTGCGGCGTTTCCAACATTAGGGCAAATCTCGTTTTCAGAGAATACACCTTCGAATTTTCACCGACTCGCTTAACGTATTCCAAATCTTAGAGGTCCTTAATATTAGTTAGTAATAGTTAATAATAATAATTGTTTGTTTTTGTCGTTTTTATTGAAAGTCTAAGGTTGGAAATGAGCGAAGAAGCCCGTGAAATGAACTCAGATGAATTTCACGTCAGTGAGCCATTAAATATGGCACTCCCACAAATATGCGACCGCCTTGTCGAGGATAAGCTGATGAAGGAAAATGTGATAGACATACTTGATGAGGTTGAGAGGCATGTCGAGAGGATCAGGAAGGAAGCCGTGCAACTGGAAGAGGAGAAAGAAACCATTTTCACCACTCTAGACACTCTCAAACATTCCCATGTAATGGAAGACTTGAACGAGGGTAAGTTTTTCTTTTCAAGAAATTGAAATTCAGTTAAATTGCTCAAAAAATAATGCCTGACCCAAAAAATAAAAAATATTAATAATCTTGCATGTCTCTTGCTAAAAGTAAATTCCATATTTCATTTCTTCATTTAATTCACAGAATGTGATGATATACTTATTAATTTATTGTGTTAATGTTCTGCAAAAATAATAGTAAAATAATAGTGTCAAGTAACAAGAACAAAAAGAACAATTCCAATGCACATTTAAAAATAACTGTACAAAAATGCAAAATATGAATTAAAATTATTTCAATTCCAGCTGAAAAGGAGGATGTTCAAAGGTATGCAGATAGAATACTCGCTAGATGTTCCACCATTGAAGTTTCTGTCAAAACAGTGAGGGATCACTTCCAGGAGGACTCACTACATCAGGTCAATAAGTACATAGATAACATGATTAAGGAATTAAAACAGGATCCAGCTGCAACACAACTTAAGTGCCTTGCCTTCATGAACTCTTGTTCATCCTATTGTGAGAATGATATTGAGGATAAAAATTTTGAAAGAGCTCTCCTTGGATGTACTGCTGATGACCAAAAAAGGATAAAGAAGAGGCTTCAGGGACTCATGAATTACATAGACAAGTTTAATGTTATCCCATAAAAGATCTCATCATATCTTGCAGGACAAAGCATCAGCAAATAACAGAAAACTTCTATTGAATTTTATCACCTGAAAAATAATGAGGATAGTCTCAGTCACCTTATGATAAGGGATGGTTCCTTTTAGAGTTCTACCTGGTGGTGCCATTTCCTAAGTCATCTCCATCAGTCATTTATTTTCAATCATTCCATATTTATTCCACTTTTTAGGTAAGACTTTAATTTTGTCTTGGAATCAATGGAATTGTTGCTTTCATATTACAAAATATCAGTTGTTCTTCTAGAAAAGATGTTGAATTAATTGCTCTTATGTATGATAATTATAGCTATTCTTATAGCTACCATTATAATTCATTTAAAATCAATATTTACAAAGTACAAAAACAAATCTGAAAAATAAGTAAAGCCAAAAGCTTAACTACAAAAATATAATTGTCTGGTATTATTGAAAACTAAATTTTGTATCATTTCAAACTACTTAGGTTAACCAAAAATTAAAAATGACAGAATAAAATCTTGAGTGTTGAGCACAGCAGGCATATATTTTTGTACATTAACTTAGGTTGGTTCATTAGTACAAAATAAAGGACTATTATTGAATACATAGGTATGTAAGCTCAATTTTTCTTGCTTCAACGGTATGAACATTCTCAATGAATTTCGTTACAAAGTATTGCCTCTCGATTTTTTCAGGAGAATCAATCAAGTCTTATGAATAGCCACTAATTGTACAATTAAATTATGCTTGATAATATTGTGCACAGCTTTAATAACTGCTTATTTTATTAATAATCTTATTTTCATCTTCCATTAATTCATTACATACATAATTTGCTATTAGACTCATGCTTATTTGAGTTATATGTTATTTGCTGAAAATCAATAAGTTGCCATAGTATCATAAATGGAAACATTAAATCATTTTGTAAGTTTCTTGTTATTTGAAGACTTAGAAGAATAAGAACACATTGAGCTTGCAGTGATATGTACAGCAGCTAGATATTATGTTTATTTTTTTACTTGTAGTGAAAATGATTCACCAAATTTAAAGCAGAGATTGTTGTTATCGAGGTTAAATTGAAAAATGACACATTATTTCCTAGTATGTGTAAGATTAATAATTCAGTATGAGTAATGTTTTTTCACTTTCCAGAAGAAGGTTGTATTATAATAATTACAATGCAATCACATGATTGAACTATCAGTTTATAGCAATGCTTTTTAGGTTGCAATTGTTATTGTGGTTTCTGTTCAGAAAGTAAGATAATAGCAGATGGTGAATTCAAAATCTCACAAACAAACTGTAACTTCAACTAATAAGCAAGCAAAACATCATTTCAATTATGTCATTTGTTTCTATCAATTATTAAAAATGTGATACTGTTATACATTGAAATAGGTGGATATTTAGCTTGTATTCTGTTTGTATTTCATTTCCATGCAGTGTTATATGCCAACCCATTTAACTGAATGCTGTGCAAGGGAAAGGTAGGCCTATAACTAATGTTTCCAGTTCCAGTTGTCTAAGGCAAAGAGATATGATTTTTATCATACAACAGAATTTATATTTCCCATAAAAAACAAATAAAATGTTGTGCTTTATTTATTTAGTTTGAGATGTACCAACTTAATATGAAACCATTGGTTGAGAGAAATTATGATATAAATTTTACTTGTATGCTTTGTAAAGTATTTGGTTCTCTATTTGAAATTGACTATTCTATTTTTGGAAATAATCAATAATCATATATAAAGGCAATATGTAAAAAAACATCCCCTCAGTAAAACAGTTCGCCTGTTACAAAAAGTGAAATGACTATTTGTTACTAATTTTAAAGAATTAATAAAAACCTATAATAATTTTTATTTTTAGATAATTTAATCAATAGGCTTACTTATCGGGAATTATTCTTCGAGCGATTTTTGGTTGTTTTGCCTCTAATTTGAAATTGCTAATAATCTGAATAATTCACTTTTCACCAAACAACTTTGATTATTTAAGAATTCCTGACAAATTACCGAAAGGCTAAAATGAGATACTTCTGAATTAATTAGTTAACATTCGTTATAAGAGTTTCTAGATTTTTCAGATTCATTCAAGTTTTTGAATGCCACTTAAATGACTCTTTCCTGCACCGCGACATAATATTTTCATTTTTTTAATTTCTCAAATACTTTAATTAATAGAAATAAAAGGTTAAGTCTTGGTATCGCTCTCAAAATATAAAATGCCTACTACGTTGATAACTGTTATTGTGTTATTGTGGGCATGTTTATCTTTTTATAATACAGTATGCGTGATAATTACACGGATTTTTGTGTGTTCTTATCTCTGCATCATAGTTTTTGTTTCTAAGTAGATTTTGGCAGTCTAAAACCATTGTAAATTGTTGTAAAGTAATAATAAATGATATCCACCATTAATAAGGTATTTTATATATAAAAGTTTAAACGTTAAGGGCTCAATGGAATTTAGGGTCATGTGAGAGTATTATTACAAATTAAAGTCCTAATTATGGATCAAATTACATTAGAACTGAAATTTCAAGGACAGATTCAATGAACGCTAGAAAAGAGAAAAGATCTTTGACCGAAATGTTTTTCATTTTTATTATAAAAAAATGATAGAAAATCAAACAGAAAACGCAGCCATTGTCGATATAGAATCGATTTAAGTAACAACTGGTGCGTTTGCAGCTGTTGCGTTCGGAATCACGGGGATTTCCATCAACCTAGGACCATAGAGCAAGACATAAGCGCAATGCCAGTCCCCACCTCCCGACAACTTGAGCACGTCTTCTTCGGTAACAGGAGATACAACATCGTCATCGCATTTCAACCAAACATTGCCCTTCTGCTTGATCCAGGCAACATAGTGTCCACTCGACGACGTACGGCCCTTATGAGTAAGTACTGCTTGAAGTGAGTAGTATCCTGAATTGTTCGAACCTAAGTCTGTAAAAGACAGAGTTAATCATTCCGCGGTTTCTTTCAATAGGTGCTACCCAAGCTTACTAGACAGTACTAGATAACTGTTACCTCCGGGAAACCAATAGGGTTCCGCTCTGGTTTCTTTTTTTTCTGGCTTTTCATTTTTGTTTTTGGTATTCGCAACGATGTCATCCTTTTTGTTTCTCAAGGACTCCTGCACCTGTGCGTCCTCAAGCTCTTTGAACTTTGCCCGCATGGGCGCAAGCTTCTCCTGTAGTTCGGCCGTACAAAGCTCAAACGCGTCAAATTCCAGTGGAAACTTTATGTCCTTTAGGATCTTAGCATTAATGGAGCCTTTCTCTTTATAAAAGAATCTGACGAATTGAATTGTCAGATATGCCGGAAGTCTATTTATTTTGCTCGATTTTGAGTAAACGGCATCTCTGCCCAGCGTTGGAGACTGCTTCATGATTTGTTCTTGAAGTTTCTGTAATTAAAGTAGTACTTGCATTTCGTTCTCTCCCGTTCTCGTGCTCGTAAGGTCATTTACAGTCAGTGTCCTCTAGGAAAACACAACGGTGATTGACCCTTACTATGTTTTATGAACGAATGTTTTTGTAACGTTAAATTTCTCACTTACGTTTCTAAGACCAGATAAAACGTATTTAACGTCAGCGGATATGAAACAGCTGAGCTGAAGAAAGTCCTCTTTCCCGTGTGTCACGGGCTCATCTTCTGACTCTGTACATTTCATTTCAAAAACAAAAGTTCCACCAAAATATTGTTCGATAAATGACCTGAAAGACGACGAATTCTTTACATTAAAAAAGCTTCTGGGCTTTTGACCTAATACAATATGTATTTGAGCAGCTGTACAATTTCAACTTAAAAGATATTCATTTAAAAATTGTATTTTAGAAATAGCTTGGTAAACAGAAGCTTGAATGAATATAGACTTGTAAAATGTGTTTGCTTTTAGAAACTAATTTCATTTTTATAACAATTAACTCCACAAAACTTGTGCTCTGTTAGCATACATACTTAAAATTACTTGGTTTCCCATTATTATCCCTGGGTGACAATTTCTGTTGGAGCATTCTTATCAACTCTGTCCAACATTCATTTGCATCCTGTTGCTGAAAACCTCCTTGACTACTCTTCTCTGCAAACCTAGGGAAAGCCATATGCAATACTTGGAGAAGTACAATGGGTGGAACTGCACTTTCGTGATCCATAGCTGAATACAAATCTCTGAGTGCAGCAGTAATAGATTGAGCTGGAAGAATGCCTTCAGGTCCTCCTAGTTGCACAGCTACAAAAAGGATGATTTTGATTAGATATTTGTATTGCAGGTTAAGTTAAATTTTAGTAATAAAAACACATACTTCCTGTATATTTTGTTAATGCTTCCCTTAACTCTGGTACAGTTTTTAAACATTGTACTGTGGCATTCATGTAGCATGTGTTTCCTAAATTTGTTAAGCCTGCTGGGAGGTCTAACTGTTACAAGAAATCAACATGAAGCATTAGAAAACCTCTAATTTACATATGAATGTATAATTAAGCCTTATAGTAACTTACAGCTGTTGCCAGTTCGTTTTCTGACATATCTTCTACAAAAACAGGTTTTGTAACAGGCTCATTTGAAGCATCATCTTTGCTTCCCATTAACATTAATGTGGACCCCTAGAAAATTATGATATTTCAGTTCAGATATTTCAAAAGTTGTTTTATTTGTCAGTCATACATGTAAAGATGTAAATGTAACAGTGTCAAGTGAAACTTACATCTTTTATGGGAACAGCAGACCATTCTTTTATATTTGATCCTTTCACTACAATTTTTTGTCGATTTGGATGTACTCCTGTCAAAGCAAATAGCTGAGCTTTAAATACCAACAAATCTTCATCTGTATTTGCTTCCACATCACTGAATAATTCTTTGCCCCATTTAACCTTCACTGCAAAACATAAAAATAATGTTCAAAATATTATGGAAGGATTGTGTAATGATACAACATTGTGAAACACTATTCTTCTGTTTATTAGTTAAAATGATACATCCATCAGAACATAAAACCCTAATATTGTACTATTGTAGTGCTAATATTGTAATATTAAAATAAAGAATTAATGAATGTAACTGGAATAATTATACTTCTGTTTGAAACTCACGTATCCCGGGAACCGGATTTGGTTATCGATAGTGAATGAAAGATTGAGTAAACAATTCAATACACAATCCATAAAATTTGGCTAAGAGATATTACCTTTGTAAACTGGCATTATGACGGATTTTAAACTCCCGATTCAGAAGATTTCAAATATAAAAAAATGTAACTTGTAAACTTTTACAGGCCGGAATGACTTTCATAACACTATGAGGGCAACTTAATGGAGACAAATTTCCCTGTACAATGTTTTACTACTTTTGGTTTTGATTAGGGACGATCTGGATAATGGCGAAGTGTCATGGCCGCTTATGTTTGCTTTCAATTTTTGTTTAATATGTCGTGATATTTATATGTGGACTCAATTTTTTCTGTTCATTTTTGCATAATTTAATGGGAGAAACTAGAAGGCGGTAATGTTATATGTGAATTTTCATGATATCACGTGATGTGCACGGTCAAAAATAGTAAAAGCTCTTTATGTTTGTTTTTTGCTCGATTTTCCCCATTTTCTCTTTGATATATTTCTAATACTCTGCGAATAACGTTCGCGACAAAGTCCCAAACTTACACGATATCTGCGTTATAAATTACCTTGAAACCGTTGACTCGAACGTTAAAAATCCACGATGGGGAACTGTTTCACACGCCACAGGAATTCGTCAAAAAAAGAAATAGGTACTCCTGTCGTAACCAATACTGACAGACAGTTGACAACGCCCGTGCAGCCGCCAAGTTCTGCTGCGCCCCACGATGCCGTGCCAGAGGTTCGAAATGGACCCATGCCCCCAGTGCCGGAAGCAGATGGGGCGGCTAATTCTAATGCGAAAATGTTCGTTGCACTATACGATTACGACGCTCGCACAGATGAGGACCTCAGCTTCAGAAAGGGAGAACTTCTAGAGATACTGAATGATACCCAAGGCGACTGGTGGTTGGCAAGGAGTAAATCCAGCAAACAGGAAGGATACATTCCATCAAACTATGTAGCAAAAGTTAAATCAATTGAAGCAGAACCGTAAGTACTTTAAATAAATCATAAACATTCTTGCTTCCCCTCCTCCTACACTGGCCCAGTTAGCTAAAAATAACTGACTTCTATTTAGAAAAATCTAATTGTTGGTGATTACAACAAAATCATGTTTGTTATTGTTTCACTCTGCAACTCCAAAGCACAAAAAACACTTATTTTGTACTGTATGACTTTTAAATTTCATTGAATACAATTAGTTGTTCTTGTATCTAGTGATAAAGAAGAGTAAGTGAGTCACTGCTGAATATTTTGTTCTACTTTTCTATTTGGTTTACTCAAAACAATACAAAACGGAATAGTTAGTTTAATGAACTTTAATTGGCATAAGAAAGAATATGGCAAACTTCTTAATATTTTATTTTAATATTCATCATAGAGATATTTATCATTTAATATTTATTCCTCTGTGCTGTCATTTAACCATATTTTTATTGAGGTTGTCACTAACAATTATATGATGGTGTATTCTACATTTTTGCTATTACATTCTGCAGTTGACATGTCTGAATGATGGATAAATATATATTTTGCCAATATTTTATTGAATCATTTTGATGACAGTTGTGTCAGCTTCTTCTTTTGTGACTTATTTGGTGCAAATTTGGTTGATTCTAGGGGTTAATGGTCTACATTAGATTTTGGTAAATCTGAATATTGTCTGTTTTGATAATTGGTGTGTACAATGTGTAATTTATCAATCATCATTATTCGCAGGATTTGCAAAACAATTTTGCTACCAATTATAATGTTTACCTGGGTAAACAGATGTGTAAGAGATATGTAAATTTTCATTTGTAATCTGTTTATCCTGGGGGCCTTATAATTAAGACAAACTTGGTTAACAAGGTCTTGCAATGATGACATTAAATACTCTGTCAATTGAGGAACATGAAAGGAAACTGAATAATAAAATAGAAAAAACAGTTTATCATATAACATGTCTAATTATAAATAGGTATTGAACCAAATGTACAGTCTGCATCACAATTTATGACTGAAATGAATTGGAAAACTACATTAGGATCATTAACTTTAGATTGAGTCAGTAGGTTACACTAGGTGTTTATTTGTATTTTCCCTTAAGCTCTCTGGCATTCAGTTTAGATTCATTAAAGTGAGTCGTAGTCGCTCTCCATCGAACCCAAATTACAATTTTACGGCCTCTTCTATAGCAAGGACACCAGCTGCCTACAGATGCCCATATAGTTTTCCTTACAAGCCTTTTCACTTTAAAATTCAATTCCAAACCCAATCGAAGGAGGTAGCCCGCACTCAAAATGGTCGCTTTTACTTTTATTTAGGAAGGGCTAAGGTACTTAACCTACGTATATTATATATTATATTATATTTTATATATATTTTACAATTGCTTTATTTTTAAACTTCATTTAACAATTGTGAGAATTTTTTGGTAGGAATTTTGTGTACTGCAAAGTAAATATTTACAGAAATCTCAATCTTTTTTAGTGCCCCGGCATCCTAACATCTCTTCTGATAGCGTTGTTCCCTATTAGGTCCTTCTAATATTGATACGATGAAAAATTAGGATCAGTTTCTATGTCACCCTGTTTGCTGGATTCATTAATGGGTGAGTTACTACGCAATGCCTTTCTTCTTTTGGGTTAAATATTGAGTTACTTCTATTTGTTGAAATGGGTCACAAGAATGGGTTTTTATGTAAAATTCAGTATTGGCTACGCAGTTGACAAAGTTGTTGAGACTCTCATCGTCCAGTTAAATTTGTGTGAATTGGGTTTCAGCTTGTATGACGTTGGCCTGTTCATTTTCAAGTTCATTATGTTCTAAAGTTCTATTATGTTTGATTGTCTGGTTTCTTCCAAGTATGTAAGTTTTGGTTCAGTACAAATATTTTTTTTTGCATTTTAAAACGGTGTCTTTATTATTTGTGTTTGACTTCTTCAAACTCGGTTGTCTTGTTACTGATGTAACTAGAGTTTAGTGAGACACGGGCAAGGTAAACGAATCTCTATTTGTTGTTTTAATATAAGGGAATAAAAGAGGTGTATTGGCCGTACTTTGTACGAATTAAAATAAATTATATTTTCTATAAATTCTGTATTGCGAATTATATTTTCTATTATAGAATTACCTTGACTGATATGGTAGCAATTCGTGTGATTTAAGTATTTAATGTAAGGTATTTGATTATGAGAAAGGTCGTTGTCAATATGACAATATGACAATATGACCACAAAGACAGTTGATTTATTTGTTCTACTGACAGTGCAATTCACACACTAGCCTTGAGTAAATTAAACGTTACCAAACATATGGTTCTTTTCCCAGTATTGTGTCATATAAAATGGTGTCTTGGGCTCATAAATTGACTCCATTTGTGTTAAAACTTAACTCGGATGTTTTTTCCGTATTTTGTTCGACGGCTGCCGAATTTGAGGTTTCCATTTAACGTAAATTGTAATTGTATTTTATTTTTTACATAATTTTTATGTCTTTCACGGTTCAACCCTAACTGACCACATTTATATTCTATTGAAACTGTTTTGTGGTTTGAAAGACTCGGAGAATATAGTGAATCGTTCGGTTCGGACTATTCAACATTTTTAGGTCATTACAATCTAAAGAATTCGAGTTGAGACTCAAACTGTTCTTTTGTCTCCTAATGACTTAATGTGTTTCACTATTTTGTATTTTGTATTCAAAGCAATTACATCAATCAGTTCTCCTGAAACTACAAAGGAAATTACACAGGTAATAAAAAAAGTAAAAAGTTAATGTACAAGCAATATTAATGTTCTCCTTATGATGGTTTACAATAATTGAACGAATTATTAATTATTCAGGTTGTACATTTATCGGTGACCTTACAAAAATATGTGTTGATTAATTTCATTTAATTATCAAAGCATCATTAACGTACAACTGTAATATTTGTGACCTTGTTTCAAAAGCATTGAAAAATTAAAAATATTTGTTGTATTAAAAATTTATAATACATGGTGACGAAATAGGTACAGTTGGGACAGCTCTTTAATGGGGCACAGCAAAATAAAGTTTCTAACTTTAACAACTATTACTGTTAACAAGCTTGGTTTGGTAATTTTGAGCGTTGTACATTATGATTGCGATTTATTTTCTGTATTCTATTATTTAAATGTGCATTTATTATTTTTCTATTTTTTCCTTACTTTCTTCAATGTGTCTAGATTCACCCTCACAAAGAGAAAGTCCATGAAGTCATATTCCCCTTCATTGAAAATGAAACCTGATTGAGCTTAATTGGATTAGAGTATATATTGCCTAACGACAAATAAAAATTCTTCTTGTTATTTTAATGTGTGACAGGATAGGACATTGTATTGTCCGAATTGAATTTTGCTGTCACCGCCAAGAAATCTAATATTGAGCCATTTAAATATGCCTACCGCATGAATTTACCTCTATCGGGCATTCAGCCATTTCTGGAATGACCATTTGTATCATTCCTGTGTCATTTCTTTTCCCTAATAATAGTCTTAAATTGCATGTGAGTTTATGATTATTTGAGTTTGAGAATTATGATTATGATAATTTTACTGTCTGTGTTTTTGTCCCGCATTTTTCATTCTTTTTACATTCTCATAAATGTGACTGGGAGATTTAAGGTATTTTTACTAATTTATTAAAGAGGTTATTTATTATGTTATTTAGATTTATTCATTATTATTCTATTTATGTTTACTGAAAATTAATTTCAACAGTCGATACTCCATAAATCACATATGATTGGCACAACGGTCTCATGTAATCAGCGTACAATAATAACTGGACAATGGATGCGTATTTGTCATTCATTTGTATCAATGATGTTAAAAATTTTGCTGAGCATTTCTCAGCTTTGCCTAAGACGTTACCTGAAGAAGTAGTCACACTAAATTTTTTTCGAGAATGTACGATTATAATTATTAATTGAATGATGATGAGTTGTAATGTGTTAATATACAAATGGAAATTCTTTTGCGCAAAATTGTAAGTGAAGTGTATTTCGAGGGACATGAAGTGGAAATATTGATGAATTGCAAGATTGCCTAAACAGTTGTTTCAAGGCGTTGTCTAATAATTACCGTCAAAGGAATTGTTACGTATTCTTCCGTACGTTCTAATGGTTTTTACAATACTAAAAAATTGGAAATGATATGTGACCTAATTTCTATTCAAATTTTTGCTTTCACAAGACTACCCACTTTTTTAGTCATTGCAAAGCTCATTCTTATCAAAAATTCCGGCTTGGATTTTTTTTTCTTGAAAAATATTGTTGCAATATTCTCGAAATTTAACTTTACTCCCGTTTCATTTTGGGAAAGTACTGAAGTACATCAACTATTTTCTTCGAAATGAAATTAAGTAACGTGATTAACAGAACATTACTTCAGTTTCCGAAAGGGAGAGTAAAGTAGGAAATATCCGACAGATATGTCCGTCCAAGGTTCGGGATTTCTGAGTGCACCATGACCCCCTTTGGAATGATGAAGGGTTCAAGGTAAAATATTAAAACTATTTGTATGCTGTTTGCTGATTTAGCATGTCTTGATGGTTCCTGCCATGGTTTGGTAGGAGTGTTCAAGGTTTTCCTGAGAACACACTTCTAAGAATTTTGAATTTTTTTCTTCCGAATTTCAATTTTTTCCTTTTCGCATTAGGAATTATTAATAGAAAGAGAAATTTATTGATTTAGAAGAATTATTGGTTTAACAATGTTTCTGGGTAAGAAATTATTTGGAACACAGTTAATTTTAATATAATAGGTTATTGCTAAAGAGTCCTCTTTCAAAAATTGAAGTTTATTGTTTTACTTATATGATACACGGTGTGCCATACGACCGGTAAACGGTTAACATGTATACTTGCCAATGACAGCCTCTACTTGTAATTTTTATTATTATGACATTTCTGACACGACGAACCTGTCTTTCTTTGTTCTTTGAGTTATCCTTGACTTAATCGTTGTCATCCAACAGTTTATGAATTTAAATTCTGGTTGCCTTGCTTCGCGATTAGAAAACACATCACCTTAAAAGCCAAATGTAAAATTTGTAGTTTTAGTTTCGTTTGAGTTACTTTAAAAATTGTTATTTCATTTTATATGAAGCATTATTCACAAATGAATTTCAATTTTGTCAAGGTTTCACATACTTTTGCTTCACAATTATTAATTTGCTCTTATTAATTATTTTACTGTTGGACCCCGACTTGTGAGCTTTCTCATTTTTTTCGTAATTGGATGCCTCATTTATTTTGGCGAATCGTTATGGATAAACTGAAACGGTTTACTTTGCCTCTTCGAATTATGTATTCATTAGGTTTAACTAAATCTAAAATCTACTCTAATAAATTATTCCTTTTTTGGAGGGAGTTTTAAAAATAATTTACATTTTCAGCAGGATCATACAACTTTCTGTTCACAATATCAGTCGTAGTTACTTTTCGTGGGTTAGGGTTATGAATTGTACTGATATGTTGCAATAAAACATTGTTGTATACCGTGACGCTTTCATTTAATAACATGTGTATAAAGGCCTGGATGATTAATATATAATTTAGTAGTAGCTGTAGTCATTGCCCACCATGTACACCCCTGTTAATTCATCTTAAGTTAAGCTGAATTTTTATTTTTTTAATATATTCATTTAATTCTAAATACCTCTATTTATGCAGTTTACGGATATTATGCATAACCAAGAGTAATAAGATATTTAAATGGAGAGACCTCACTGAAATTGTTTAAAAATGTATGTTATTTTAAGAAAATTAAATATTATCGGTCTATTACGCAACTGAGATTGAATAACGGAACAACAGTAACAAAAATAATATTTTGATAAATTGTACATGACTCGTGTAAGAAAAAATTTAACTTTGCTAATTAATTTTATCCAACTAATAATGAAAAAACACGAACAACAAAATAAAGCAATTCAGAACATACTACGAAGCCCTTTTTTGTTACGTGGGCATAAACATGTGAATGTTACATCAAATATTATCCTCTTTAGATGATATTCTGAGCATCGCTAATCATGTAGGTACAAGTTTATCTGCTGTGCAATAGTTACCTACTTGCCAACTGGTACATTACTGATGAAAATACATGTCCAGGTATAAAGGTAAACCAATTTAAAGCACATGTTAAAGTTCTACCTCAGACACTACATGTCCGATTACGCCTCAGTAGATATCTATGTTGAAACAATTATTAGCATATGAAACCCAAAAGGGCTGCTTTGCCAATTAAAACATGCGTAAGACATCGATTTAAATTAGTAAGGTAGCAAGAAAAGTTGGATATAAAAAGGGGAAATGTAGTGTATTTCCAAACTTTGATAAGCACATTGCAACGGTTACTGGTGTGGCCTTTGAGCACCAATGAGCAGTCATTTGCATCTGAGACTTGTTACGATTGTCAATTTTTTACGTCTGAAAAATGAAATTTATAGTGCCAACAACCTATTAATTTCGTTTTTTAAAAGATTTTGAAGAATTGGCAATATCGAGTACTTGGTTACAGGACTACAAGAAGGATATGACATCAAGTCAAACCCTTCTCTGCTTCCTTTTCCATCATTTATTTTATTTATTTATTTGTATTAATATAATGGTGATGCTTCGAATGGTGGAAAGTCGGTAACTAAACTGGTTGGTAACTTCAATGGAAATTCCCTGACCGCGAAGACTCGAAAGACTGGATGGAATGCCTGTGGCGAAAGTTGGAACATCTCGATCGTGGCGTAGGATCGTGACGTACTGTCGAATTTAGAATGGTACCCGATAAGAGGTATGAATGTACGCGTGAAAGTATTAAGCGTTTCCTTGTGGAATTTACTACTAGTAAGCCCAAGAGGGTCGTTAAAAAGGCACTTAAACAGCTTTTAGGACATGTTTTAGTTCAGTATCTTATGAAGAGTGCAGATATTTTTTAGGGTCCCTTGATTGTGAAACCCATGAGTAACGTCTCACATTCGTTATTTGCGTGCAGAAGAGGCAACGATTTTGTTCGATGAACAAAATCAGTCGAAGTGGAATTTCCAACAGGATTGAACTTTTTAAGTAAATTCTGTTTTGCTGATTACGTTCTCAGTTCTCAAAGGAATATTTTGTATTTGTAAAATTCAAGGATAGAAGGCGGTAATAATTTTATATTAATTAGAAAACTTCATTTTTGATGACACTGGTGCGGGTGACAAAAATAATAAATTAACACAATTGCTACTATTGTACTATGCAGATGTACAATTAACAAAGTTTTAATGTAACGATGAGAATGAAGTACAACTTTGAGCAGTAAAATTTGAACCAGTCATATTTCACGATTTGCTCTTTAATGAAATGGCGATAACCAATTATTGGTGGTTTGCTGTGACAGCAATTATATAGTTAAAATAGAAGTAGTTGCTTTGTCCTCACAGATTTCCACTGAAAAACATACAGGTGAAAAATGAATGCAGTTTTGTTTTCTAGGCAAAGCTTCGTTCATCCTTTTTTAACCATCATTACTTGTCAATTTACTTGTTAATTTACCTTCCTTTGATTGGTTACTAACGAACCAATTTCTTAATACTCGTCTCTTTTCCCTTTCATTTGTATATCATTTCCTACTTGACTTACGTTGAACACGACCCGAAACTATTGTGAAAGTGAACACAAAATAAACATTCCAACCGAAACGCAGCGCAAACAGTTTGACATTGCAACCTGGGCCTACGCGAAATTCAAGTTTGCTTTTAGTTTCATTTAGCAAAGAAGCTGTCAACTTCCTTGATCACTATGAAAAACTATTCGACAGGCAGTGCCCTTTACTGGAGATTAGCAGACTGAGAAGTCTGAAAAACTGTGCTTCGAGGCTTTGCACAACAATATCCCTTTTTCAGGTGAATACCAGTAGTGGCAGTGATAGGTTACGAGTGAGGTGCATAACAAAACACCACGAAAAGAATACTGACATATTCATTAAGTCAAAGTACAAACGTATGTTACTTTTCCTCCCAACGCTTCTCAATAAATAATATTTGTGCATACCGGTATGTTTTACAGGTTCTCTTTTTACTTGGATTCATAGATTTTTTTACTTTTTACCTAGATTTGAGAACTGCCTAATGCGTTGAAACTGTCACTTTATTTTAAATAAATAAATCTTCCGTTATTCTTCCGTCCGCGCCGATTTTACTGTAATTCTCGAATCTTAATTGATTTTTCATTAATTATTAATTAATTAATTCATGCTCATCATCATTCTTCTGAGACAAAGTCCCATTAAAGACCTTTCAGATGTAACCAAAACATTTTTGTGTTGAGCCTTTCACTTATATAGAGAAGATTTCTTTAGGGTTCATGCTTTTAAATGGTTATCATACAATAAGAAACAGGGAAAGAGGGCAAGCAAAGTTCACAGGTTGAAGGAAAAGAAAAAACTGGGGATTTCTACCACCCGTTTTAAGCCCAGAAGCGCGCAAAAAAATCACAGTAAAACCCGGTTTATCGCTTCACCCTCAAGGATGCCATCAAAGCTGTTATGTAAATTCATTTTTTTCGACAAAAATAGCCTCGGTGACCTCATCTTAATGTATTCGTTTTTCATATATATATATATATATATATATATATATATAATTCTCTTTCGTTACATAATTTTTTTTAAAAATGTTTTAGATATAAAATCGTAGTCTTGTTTTTCTCTATGTTGTTGTAATACAGTTTATCGGAGGAATAAGTCACGTAGTGCACAAGGTGGTAGGACTGTACAAGAAGTAGACTTATCAAGTTCATACTAAGGAAGAGAGCAGCCAAATGATAGAATGATGCGTTGAATTTTACGTGCACCCCCGAGAAGGTTAGACACGGTTAAAATAATGTGTAAAATAATAAAGTGATTGTGTGATTGTAACATAAATATCGCATCATTACATCAAGGGTTATACAGTTTATAATCGTACACTCGATGATAATTTGACAATGCAAATTAATTAAGCCCACAGTTAATATTAATAGCAAAGATATTAATAAAAATCCTATCGATAAATAAAACTATACGAGAGTATAACTTTTATATCGGATTTTGGATTTCGGTTCCTAATCACTTCAATGATACATTGACCATTGACTCTTCACCGCAAGAGCTAGTAAACTACTTTTTCACTGGTTTTTAAGTCACCTTCATTTTCAAGTTCCAGTCACTAGTATTTTGATCCGGGTGGTGCTTAAATGCCATTAGTGGCTTTAAGAATTTGAGGTTAGTTGATTAAAAGAAGTGTGGTGCATCTTATAAAATGATAGAAAAAATGAGTATTAATAACTTAGGCTTCCGTTTTAAAGGCAAACAGAAGGAGAGGTCGTGTTATCTTTTGCTTACTGTGCGACGTCAAACTACTCACAAGGTACTCATAGAGTCCAACCGTCAGAAAGTCGGCGCCCGGCAAATATATTCCTGATTAAGGAAATGAGAACTGAAAATAACCTCCTGAAAAAAAAGAAAGTTTTAAATTATTGTTTGTAAACTACAACCCTTAGGCGGGGTACCCGTTTGTGCCTGTTCTCCTTGCCAAGTTCTAATGTTACGCCATATTCATTTTTTTCTGAGAAGTTACTTTGGTAAATTCCCAAATTATAACTTCATAGTCACTGCTCGATCGATAAATTATGGATTTCGTTCGATCGCAGAGTCACTTGTTGAAATTTACCTTGCAAATTTCGTAGGTTTTAATGTTTGGTGGTTTTCATGTTACAAAAATATAACATAATTAATTCGGACCTTAGGTGTCGCGAATTTTTGTTTCCGAGCGCGGAACATCTGGCAGGGCCGTTGTAACCAAAATATGGGATGGAACAATCCAAGTCAAATGTAAAACTCCATTAATTGTCTCACGGAATTATTGTTGATATGCATATGAAATTAATTGCATGAAGTTAATTACCTGTTTAGACAAGAAGTTCTTAATTTGCATTAACATTTTTGTGGCTTGAAACACCAGCTTTAAAAGACATGTACTCATTCAACGATACAGTGGGTTCAAAGGGCTGGTCGGTAACTACAGTCCCGACAGCTTAATAATCTTACTTGCTCTGCTTGTCTTGTAGGCGCCTACCATCTATTACACACAGTTTACAGCTGATATTTCATTTTATTTTTCGCAGTTGTTTTTGGCTGCAAAATGAGAGTAAATGTTATGTTCATTCATTAATATGGTATGAAATGCTGACTGTAGCGGAATTTTACGTAAAACGTGTGGCATCCAAGTGAATTTTGACTCCAGAAAGCGAAAAGTGTGTAATCTAATCGCTAATTACCTAAGGTGGGGATCACTTTGATCTGATCCGTTCTTAACCGCAGGTGCGAATAGATTATGATTATTTCACTGAAAAAGACGTTTGACCGTAGGAATAGATTAAGTAACAATTGAAGTTAGTAATTCTATACATTTTATGTATGTGACAAGTTGTCTAACACTTTTGCAATTAAAATTGAGAAAGTTATGGCAGTTACCGAACTGGAACTAGAACTGGAAAATGGGATCATCTTCCTTATTTTTTTAACTAAATGTAAATGTCTTCGCGGTTTGATTAGATAAAACACGACCCTTCGCCAATTCGATTTACGAGGGTTGTCTAGCGGCTCGAAAGCTTTTGGTTGTTTAAGAGCAAATGACCAAAATTTGCGATGTTTAAACACCATTACCAGGTATATCGTGCCTTATCGACCTTCCAACGTCAGATATTTAGAGATTCTAACGAACTTTCGTGCTCTATCATTGCTCCCAACAACCAAAAACTGAGAGAGAGAGAGAGAACAGGTGACCAGTTAAATGACGTAAGGTGTTGTCAACTACATACATAGTTTCCTGCGACCCAGGATACGAAGCAACGATCTCTTTGATAAACTGTACCTGTGTGTAACTTCACTTGCCTACCTTGTAACCTCAGGGGAAGACATTGAGTCCATTCAGCTCGATAGTGAGTGGAGGATTTAGGTGCAAGGGAATTGCCATTTGCTCACTAGGCATTTAATATTTAATTAAACTCTTATCGTGCTCTGTGAATACTTCCCAAAGGATAAGCTGCAAAACGATGGTTGAATGTCGCCAATGACTCTTGCTATTTTCGACCGCACCTTGGTGTGTTCTTTGTTATGTGACCCCATTGCCATGCCTCACACCTGTATTTCCTTCTCTACAGGTCCTTGAATGTAATCAATGCTAATTAGAATTATGAGCCTTTACTGAGAGTAAGTTAATGACGAATTGTCATTTAAGTTTCTGTGTGACCTGTACTCTTCTAGAAGACATCGTCGCTTCACTAAGAAGGCTTTACTTGGCCAGATGAATAAAAGTATCTTCATGGTTGCAAAAAAAATTGTAAAATAACGGTAGCACATTATTATTTGTAAATATTGTAAGGCATGGTATAATTTTGTAACTTTATGTATTCATGATTGTCTTCATGTATCCAAATAATATTTGATGCTGTCCGACTGCGAGAAAGTGTATCCTAAACAGTACCCTCGACGAAAATGACAGAAATTTAAATGCGTATAGTGGTAAATGAAAGTGAAGTTGACTGCTTGTGTGATGCGTACATGCCAGCGAAAGTACTTTAATATGACCTTAAGCAGGGAGGGGAGGAGAGAGAGAGAGAGAGAGAGAACAGGAGGAAAGTCATTTTTTCAAAAATTTAAGTAACGGACGTAACCTGCGATTCTGTGGCATGAGTAACGTCAGGGCACATGGTGAAGTATTGTGCCTTAGTGTAAGTTACTCATGGGAGTCGAATGCCGAGAGGTTTACCCGAAGTTTAAACAGGGAGGAAGCATTCTAACTATCATAGTTCTAATCTGCCTGTTTCCTTCCCCGATGTCAAAGACTCGGCCCGTTCGTGACTGAGAAACCTTAAAACCTTGTTCTAAAGAAACCGTGTTTTTTAACGTACACGACGATTGCGATTAGATACGCAATATCGAATTTCACCTGTGTCCGCGTGTTTTAACCGTCTCTTTACGTACGGAATTGTCGTTGCAGGTATTTAACTGATTCAATGACCCATGGCAAGGTTCACCCTTGCCCAGAACACCAGATTTTAAGAGGAAATGTATTCAGGCAATATACTTTGCTGCCTCCACCTTCAGATTTTCCCTGACTTGACCTTTCTTCTTCCAAAAGCACATGGGTGTTGAATTCACAATACTCAAAATCTTATTGTCACACTCACAATCAATACCAATTAGCTAATTGTTTCCTGTTTGACCTTAAGGTATGAAAATGTTGCCGCATATCTTCCTGAAGTATGAGAATCCGATTTCAGTTCGGCCTTTCCAATTTTCCTCAGGATCTGTTCACACAGTTTCCAATTTACTCGGATCTGAAGATTAAGTTCTCTTCATCATGTATACAACATATGATTCGTGACTTTTCATCTCCCTGTTTTTTAAATTAAAACTGAACTTCTTCTGTACAAGTATTGTTACTTACTACTTAGGAAATAGTTAGAATGAGGCAGTAGAATTTTGTAGTAAGATATAATCTGTCAGATCCCACTTTTTTAATACCATGTTTAAAGCCAGTGGTGCGAATATTCATCAATATTTTACGATCCGGCACACGAAGGAACTCCATTGCTGTCACAATATGGGGTATTTAAACCTGGGCGATTAAAAAGTCATAGGAGGAACACGTAGCCGTACACATCGCAGTAAGTGGAGATAAGCAGAAAGTCGTTAAATACTGCGTTTTTGTTTATATATAAGGCGTGAAGTGCATGGGGACAACTTCTCTAGGATGATGTGTTAGGCGCCTATTTAAATCATTATAAAATAGGTTTGTCCATCTATTTTTCTTTTGTCCCGGTTTGATATGAGGGAGTGGGAAGAAGTACACCGTGCACACGCAAAGATTTCTAGACAAACACCTTTTTTTATAATCGAATTTAAATTTTCACGGCATACACATTTATACTTATCATTGTTTTTTGTCGTAAAACACCGTGTCCTGTTTTGGTGACGGGGGTTACCCCCCTTCCCAAACGTTTCGCCAGCTTTCCCAGCTGCTGGCATCATCAGTGGCAAGAGTTCTTAAGCAATAATTGTCACTCACTCGAACCGAGTCAAATAACAACTAAGAATTACTTCTTAGGTTGTGTTCCTGTCATAAATATTTCCCTGTCCTTTTTGTCTCAACCGTTTTTTCCTAAACAAAATATTATATATAACCATACCATCTTGTGTCCATCCGAATACCTATCTGCAACTGATGATACTTGTGAACTTCACCGAATTAGACCTCCACTGTTTTTACTTTTGTAATGGAATCGGCACTTGGCAGACCTTATTAGATATAATTTTAATTATTGGTACAAGCACGTTGTATAAATGTATCATGTATGTATATCTAATGTCACGTGACTATTTCATGGTCCAATACACCCTTTTGGGTCTCGAAAGGGAAGCATTTTTCTTACTTTAATTGGTGGTGTCATGACCAATCACCGCAATCTTTAATGGTGATTGTCGAGTTGCCTTACAATTGCGATGTAGTTGTGTCTTTTCCAAATTTATTTCTTTACATGTCTTTGATACGTCATACGACAGGTTTGTTCTTCGACTAATTGCAGAAGGACAAATATTATACTTCTGTACATGTTATACGTCTTCCCCCTCACAGATTAAAGATATTGAGCATTTTCTGATCAATGACATGGAACTGGGGAAACCGCGAATAATACAAGGCGCTTAGGAAAAAATTTCATTCTAAGAAATCGATGTCGATTGAGGTACCTAAACGTGCCGGGTATCCTACCTGGATTTCTACTCACAGAGCGAGTATCACGTTTCGACGTAGTGTGGGTAAAATCAGGCTTTTTGCCCGGCATGCTTTCCATATCTAATGCTCGCCCGTACCCAGTATGGAATCAGGTTCGCGAGCTCGCGTGTTGTTCGTTTTAATTAAATATTGCTTTCATACTGAATGCAAGACGTAATAATCGACATACTGTTAGTAGTTGTATTAACAATAAGTGCTAATTTTTTATACCTTTGCGTGTGTGAAACTAGTGTTAGAAAGCTACTGTTCAAATTCTACAGGATCAAACCTTTTTAACTACTTTGGTTTAATGGCCTTTGGGTACCCTTAAACCTTGTGTCTGTCTGATTTTTCAAACTCTGTGTATACTTGGGAATGGTGTTCACTCAAGATGTGATTGGAAGTTCAAAGTTTCCAGTTCGGTGATGACACCGGTGAAATTCAATTATTTTGGTGAAAAACTTTTGGGTTACCCATTTATTTCTCTGTTGTATGCCCCGTTTTATTGTGTTTGTTTTCTATGTGTTTTTAATATCCGTAATTTAAAAGTACGACTAAGACTTGTCTCGCAAGCTATTCTCACTCGACTTGATTCTTTCGGTTTCGACCCACATTTTCTGAGTTGTCGCTTTCTAACATCACTTGCAATAGTTATCTGTTTTTGCTTCTCCAAAACCTGACCCTTCTCTTCCTCAACCCTTTATTCTGGTTTCTTCTCAGTTCTTTTAAGTCACATTACTGTTTTTTTAACGCCTGTCTACGTTGACTCCTGTAAGGAATTTTTATTATATCGGATAGTATTTTAATAACTTGTGCATTTTGCCGACACCACGTGTGATGTCAAAATCACCATAAAAAGAACTTTAATTAAATATTCGGATCTTGCTAAATACTAAATCATAATTCAAAGTGTCTCGCGTTTTTTCTTCAATCCGACCTGCAGAGTACCTCTTTTTAGAAAAACAAGTTGCCAAAGAACCAGTTGGTGTTTGGCTATTTTTTTCTCCATTTTAGATTCAAATTAGCCGAGTATCTTCTTATTTAGAAAATTATAATTTTTCTAATGAGTATTTTAATCCTTTTTTCATTATATACTTTTAATTCTTACACTGTTCCACACCTCAATGGCCAAACTAGAGAAACATTCAATACTATTTACTAAGTTTGCTGGCTCTTCAATTTATATTGTTTTTCTACTTTTGCCACCTTCTCATTCATCTTCTACCTATTATATTAATTTTCATCTTGTTTTCTGCTACTTCTTTTACTTGATTTCTATTTTTTGAAAATTCCCTTGTAATATTTTTTATTACATGCAGATGTGATACCGATGGTGCATTGAAATATTAGTATCCTCCGATTGAGTTTTTATTAATAGCTTAAAGCCAAAAATTTTTAAATGCTCGAATTGATACCATTGTATTTTCAAAAAAATTAAAATTTCTTTACGTGATACATACAGTTGTGAATGTATGGAGACTATCGTGGGTGTGTCCGTCAGCCTAAAAATTATGTTTTTAACACTTCACTTGACACTTCACTCAACACTTTTTTGTGTTTTGGAATTTTAGTTAGGATTCCAAATTTTTAAAAAAATTTGACTTCTCTCCTTGGAATGTACTGTATTTTGTCGAATACATTGACCTTATATCTTAACTTGTATTATTGTTATTTTCCTTTTGTCCGTTGTACTTTGTGCAACTTTATTATATTGCTAGGAATGAGTAGGTTTCTTTTTTCATGTTATTCAGTCAACGTGGATTGGTATGAAGAATGAGCACGTTACTTCCCAATAAAGAAGCCTCTCAATATTATGGGCCAGATTAAGTCAACTTGCTTAAGTCAACCTAAAGTATCTGATTTTGAATGTCGCTGCAATAGATTATTTTAGTACATCACAGTGCATAGACGCAGTGACTGACTATTAGTATTTTACTTTTTATTGCGATACTTATTACTGTTCAATAGAAAAATCAAGAATTTATATTAATATCACATTTTCGGTATATGTACAACGTGCATTTTAACAAAACAGTGCAATCTGAAATTTATATTTACATTAATTGTAATCCAAATAACTTTCATTCTTACAACACGTGTGCCTGGGCAGAATTTTAGTTCTTTTTTAATTTTCTGAAATACTGGAACTTTTAACATCTCGTTACATCAGTTGATGAAACCATTTACCAATGTATGTGGGATAAACAAACACTTTAATGGGTTGTTTTCATTTCGTCAGATCTCAAAATAATTTCTTTTGTGGAAGCAACGATTAGATGAAAATATTTGGGATTAAAAGGAAGTGTTAAGAATACCGTAGGAGTACAGGAGTACATATAGCCGGTAACTGAGAAAGACGGCCTCCTCGGAACTGGATTAAACCGTGTTGAGTAGAATGCAGCGGTCGGTTCACGAACTAATGGCACATGATTGACTCTAGTCAGAACGGAACGCACTGATGTGAGATGGTCGCGTCAGGTTCTTTGGTTTGGTGCTGGAGGGACGGCCGTTGGGTACCTCTTCGGTTGTCGTCGATTAAGCTCTCGGGCGCAGTGACCAAGGCCCATTGGGACGCCGTCAACGAGTTTCTGAGCCTGGCCGCGTCGCAGCGACTATTTCTTCAAGAGGGTTCTCTCTCGTTGGAACAACCACGAGGTCTGAATCGGATCGAGGAAAAACAGTTGTCGTTGGATTCGGGTTGCGGGACTTTTACAGGCGAAAGTGACGTAGACGATAACAATAATAAGCATAACAGTACCGGTGAGGAAGAAGACGAGGACGAGGACGAGGACGAGGACGTGGAGGAAGGCAGTACCTGTGAAGATACAACGGGTAGCAGCGGCAGTATCGGGTACTCGAATACGTGCGGTGAATTAAATGGTGTGACAAAGTTGGACGTGTTGTCATGGCTGCAAAATAATCAATTCGACTTCGCATGTGACGAGTCCTCGATAAATACGGTTCTGCCGGTCGAGAAAACGGAACAAACAGAAGAAAAGGGTGAATCCAGAGAGCAGAACTTAGTCGGTTCGACCCAGTCGCTTATGTTACAAAATATTTTGCTAGTCGATCGTAACACGGACAAGAAAAATAGTATACTAAATCGCTTGATGCGGGTCACAGAACGACCCTGCGCAGAGTGGGCAGCTTCTGACAATTCATCATTGGTTGAATTTGTCGTACGCTGTCTGAGCGATAGCACAAAGAGCGGGAAAAAATTGGCGCTTGAGGCGAACGGTAAGTCAATCGCAGAAGACAGGGTAGGAGTTGACAGAGATATACCAAAAATAAACGTCTTAAACTATTTGCAATTCTTAGAGGAGACGTCTAATACCAGTTTGATCGAAGGCAACAAAGCCGCTGGTTTGAGATGGCAGAAGCTCGTCATCGGCACTAAAAACGACAACAAATACAATCTAGACGATACGTGCGTGGTGAATGAGTGCGAGGATCAGGACAAGATGACAAATATAATATTGAAACCATTAGAGAGAAAATTAGAGAAATCTGGAAGCGGAGGAGAGGAAGATGATCCAAATGACATCCTGACAGATTTTAGGGTGAGTCCGCTTCAGAGGCACCTGAGGCGGCCCATAAAGCACAAGCAACCCTGTCGACATATGCACAAAGTCGACGAGAAGTCCTCCCACAGTAAGAAGTTTCCTCTGAATTACAACAATAGTCATCCCCCGCTTGAAAATTGCCTCACCAAAAAGGAGGTTTCTGAAGACGTGCTAGAGCAACTGCCCCGTGTCAACAGTTTGTCCCAAACAAGGCTAGAGTGGCACCAATTGATTCAGGACGACAAGGAAATAGAGAAGGAGAAACAAAAGGTGTCGAATAATAAAAACTCATTTTCTAAGGTTAGCATAAATGTGTTGAATCTTCAAAGGTTTTCGAAATTAGTCAGGCAAAGGAAAAACTGTGATACTACCGTTCCAAGCGAGGATAAGTGGAAGTCAAAATCAAAAAAGGACTGTCAAGTTAAGGAACCATCAACGGATTTACTGAAGCGAAGCGACAGTAACTCGGACGGCAAAAAAGAATCCAAAGATGACGGGTTCAGGAGCCTACGAACCACCAAAAATTATTTTAAGGACGCAATGGACGACTATGCAGATTTGCCCAAAGATGGGGTAAACGGCCTGCCTCAGTGGCAGAAACTACTCCCGAAAAACAAAGACCGAAGGTCCTCAGAAGATGTTGCCAGATACTCGGAGACACCCACGTCAAATGATAAAATTTCAAAGAGCAAAAACGCGACGGTAGAAAAGAAAAAAACCGAGGACCAGGAAAGGTACTCTGACGAACCTCACAAGGACGGTGAACTGGTGTCAACATTCGCAAGTTGGCTGCAGAAACGGCGGTCTCTGCCCGAAAAGACTTCGTTTACGTTAGAGGAACAAGAAAGATACTCGGATGAGCCTTGTCAGTGGCAAAAAATGGTGCTAAAACAAAGTGCATTCGGTCTTCCGACGGAGAGAAAACCGAAGCGATATAGGGAAGCGTGGATGAAAAACATCAGGAAACTTAGCGAAGGTTTGAGGCCTTTGATACTCCAAGAGTAAGTACCCAACATAGTAACTAATAAATGGAGCCCAACAATTATCAGGTGTTCTTGTGCTACCCAGTAAAACTGTCGTTGTCATTTTTTGGTGTACCACATTGACAAATTAATACTCTTTTAAAGAGAAGCAACTTGGGTCCGAGTATGGAGTAGAGTAGTGTAAAAAGCGTTAAAGAAAAAATAGGACACTGTTTCCGGTCGTTGGGGAACTGAAAAATGGCAGATACCTGACTAATTGAATTTGCCATTAGCAAATTCCTCTTAATTCCTATCGGTAAATTATAGCGTTTGTGTTAGTTCCGTTATAAATTTGAAAATTAAAATACCACTTTGACATTATTACCTTCTTAAAAATTACTATGTAGGAAATTAAGGGTCGCATAAGTTGGGTAATTAAATTTTTCAATATTAGAACTCAATGAGACGTGGTCGTTTTTAACTTCAACTGCTACCTGAAAGAAATACCTGCATTTAAGAAATTTTGAGCAGCAAGACTGCGATGTTGCTTGCAAAATATAGCCGATAGCGAGATTTAGATATTTCTCTATTCCATTTTGTTGACAAATTAATTTGTGAAACATTAAGTTGCTTACGAGTAACCTTATTTGTTGCTGTTCGCATGTTTTCCAACGTGGGTTTATTCGAGGTGTTGCCAATTGGGTGCAAATACCCACACTGGTGGCTAATTAATATATCTATATGGATTGGGTCACTGATCTATGCATCTGCTCTAGGGTACCTGATTTTCTCGTTCTTCATTCTTTTAAAATAATTTTTTTATACTTTTTTTTAATTCCATGTTAGGAATCTACTTGGCCGTATTATTCTCTAGTACTTTGCTTTTGCCTTGTCTGTTTCTCTAGCTTTCTACCTAAAACTAAATGCCACTACCATTGTCGATTTCTGACTCTTGGTAAGCACAGGTTTTTCTCTTTTTTCGACCGACCACCCGTTGTATGAGACGTTTTGTTGTTCTTTCCTTTCATAACGCAGAACTAAATTTACATAGGAATGAAGAACACATAAATGCTAAATTCAGGTTTTATGCTACGACAGCTACGACGATCTCTCTTGACTTGTTTTTCTATTTTGACATGTAATCTAATTACTGGGATAAACAAAAAACATGGTTGGGAGAGAGAGTTGGGGGCATGGTAACAAGACTTCCCTTGATCGTAAGTTGTCTCACTCTTGGATCTCATACAGACAAAGAGTAATTGACAGAAACCGTGAAGAGAACCAATGGAACTTTCTCGTACCTTTTTCAAGGTTTTGCAGAAGCCTTATTCTTCAAACATGTTGGCGATAATGAAGCTCATTGTCGTTTTCAGCGGCCTTAAGGCTTACAATGGCACAAGCATTTGACTCTAACATTTCGAAATATGATAATTCATTGGAACATTTAAAAGCCTGCTTATTGCTAGCATACATGTATTGACATGGTCGATATGTTTACTGTGACTTTGATGGCACCGACTGAGGTCAAATGTCCATTTGATAGTAGTACCTAGAAAGTCTTAAATGTGTGATTTTTTGACTGAAAAGGTCTTTCGATGAATATGGGAATTCTTCAGACGTGTGTCCATAACCTGTGTCCATTTCTTAGAACAGTTAGATTTCCTCTTTCTTGGGGAACAGTTACTAACTTTTTGAATACCATTGATTGTATTAGCAGGAATAATTGGTAAAGAAAAAGCTCGTTGGTTCGTACCTAAAACATAGAAATTGAAATATTCAAATTAATCTTAATCTAAATTTCATTATAATTTATGTAGTAGTTTGAATATAAATAAAAATTCACAAATTGTAATAGAACCTGGACTATAAATGAGTATGTATTGACACTGCTTGGTACTGAAACATATGACGTACCCTGTTTCATATTGTTATTGATCAAGAGTCGAGTGTGCTACCTTCCTTAAAGTACTTCAAACAATTTCGCTTTCTCGCTGTGCTTGAGAGTTTATATTGTAATTCCGCGACCGTCAACAAACACGGTTGTCGGGGTTCTCACGTCCCTATGTGTTACTTTGTGGCAAAACCGAATTTTACACAAGAGTTTCCAGGTTTCCCAACACATGAACGTGACAACTTGTGTGCGAGGGGTCCCGGAGGTAGAGAAGGGAAAACCGTGCACGGAAATTAAAATAACAAATATAACCAATTATTACTGGTTTGAGCCTCCGAATGCGATTCTTCTAAGAAATTCAGACGTAGTCCATCGATGGTATGTCGTCCGGCACTCGGGTTGCGCAATTCTTAAAGGTTTCTTATTGCTTTCCTTGGAATTTTTATTCATATCATCGGAACGCCAAAATCTATATTCCAAACAGTTTTGCAAAAATCTCAGTGGTCTGATTTTTTGTATGCACAGAATGTGTCAAGCGGTATCACACTACTATTAGGGAGTAGAGTGGCCTCTAGTAAAATTGAGTCGTGAAATAGACATAAATTCTGAATGAGTTGTTTATATTTCTCTTCACCCGCTCAAGACTATTACGTACAATTATGAAAAAACAAATGTACAAAGTTGTTTTCAAATGTTTCGCCAAATACTTTAATAAATCCTAGCTCTAATGCAATTCAGCAGAACTCGTCAAAGGTCTTCCTAAACTAAAAATAATATTTTAATACAATCAACTTGGTTGATAGAAATATCACTTAAGTAAAATTGGAATTGAGAAATCGTCTCTTTTAAATAGGTCTGTTACAAGTATAAATATTCTCACTTGAAAGCAAAGCAACACATTCAACAACCTTCTTATGTAACATACGTACAAACTAATAATGTGACCTAACCGCCGCTTATATATTTTCCTCGTTAAGCAGTGAGAGAAACGGATTGTTCTCGATCGCGTTGAATAATCCATATGTGAGCCATAACACATACGCAGTTACAGGTGAGTTATATAAATTCGCGAATCGCATGGTAAGGTTTAGTTACCCACTTACCAACATAATCGAACTACATTTATAATTAAATTAGATAAGTGAACCAACAACAGAGCCGTTTCTAATCCACGCATTTGATTTGCAAACAAATATTTAGAATTAAAGAATTAAAGCGCCAAAGGGGTACTCAGTGCTTCTAAAGGACTCGCAATGCAGACAATACTTGTCGCGTCTTCTGTTGTCAGATGTAGTACTTCTCATGTCTTGTATTACCTGTATGAACGGTCAGACTATTCTTTTACCTTGTTGCCGGAATTTACCAAGAGTGTGGCGCTCTTGGAAGCTGAAAAGAAAAACTACATGTGACAGAGCATAGGTTTAAACATTTTTATTTCAGGATTTGACTTGAAAAACTCCTCGGTAATGTTAACCTTTGCTAAAGGTCTACGATGAAATATTAGGGCTTGGTAAATGCTCTGATACGTTGCCTCTATCGGCTTGGTCAAAGGAGGTCATCAATGGTACGCACGGATATTTTTCATTAAAAACCTCTTACCAAGTTATTTTGGTTATTTATTGTTCTACCGAAGCAGCAGTATCACTTACACGTGTTGTTGTGTAAGCTGCCTCTTTGTACCATCATTTTTAAGCCAAACTTGGTTTCTTGTTTTGACTTTACGTATATGCTTTGTTTGTTTGTCATAATATTTGTCATTTGTTCTTATGCTGTACTGAAAACGACCCAATTCACCAAATTGGCTCATATTTGGAATTTGACAGAAAATGATGGTGTTTAATTCGAAGAAACTTACTATTTAGAGAAAAATAATTAGACATATATGAAGGAGGACTTCTACTGTCTGAGACCAAGTTCCTCTTTTTGGAAGTTGTATTTATCTATTGTTCTGCAAAGGATATCCACATACACTAATCTACCCTTGCAATATAAACCTGACTTCAACAATACTATACCTGCTTTTGTTGAGAAAAGGTCAGTAAAATATACAAACGAAAACTGAATGTTTGAGTACAAGGGGATGGAAGTGCGTGAAGGCTGTGAGACCAATTGAACGACCTAACTAGGTTGGGAAGTTAAACACGAATTTGTCAAGTTTCTCTGTTCAGTTTTTATTTTTATTTTTATTTTTTTTTATTTGAAACCTGAGAAATCTGGAATTCATGTTGCCTCAAACAAAGGATAAAATTGTAACGATCCCATGTAATTTATCCTTTGGATAAATTTATTGTGACGACAAAAGTTAGATAAAATCTACAACATGAGAAAGGTAGAATTTGTTGTCCAAAATAGTCTACCATGGTTTGAGAAATACCCCGGAATAGTTTTGTTGTATCTGTCGTCACTTCAGATAGCCCACCATGACAAACCGTTTGAAAGGAACGATTCGTGAGGGACACACCGGACGGCGACAGCCTGCCGCTATTGCTGGTACCTGAGAGGTGCATTGCCATTGCCAGGATTTAAAATGGCAGGGCACCTTACTAAGTTGCAGCAATTTCCGATCACCTTGAAGAAGCAGATTAATAATTGACCACTGGGTCTCGGTTAATGTTTTTCAATTGGCAGGTACGGCTTTAACACTGTTCGCTCTTCATACTTTATGATCGGTCTTTCAGTAATTGTTTTTGCACATGTACAGTAATTGCGATTAACAGTTATACCCACGCAGTTAACGAGTATCGCCTTTATGGGTGCATAGCCTAATCGTAATTTTTTATTTGATTGTCACCTAACTCAACGTATGACTGGCTGAAACATTTGGCTGTATGTTCTCTAAGCAACGGATGGAAAACTTACACAAGTATCATATCACACATATCTTCGCACCGTACTTCATCCCCACTGAGTAGCTACTGAGTGTCATACAGGTACGAGTCCAGAACCAAATTGACTAATAATACCAATTTCTAACAAAAGAGATGGACACACAAACGACCATAACTCATCATCAACTTTCGCTTCACTTGACTTCAAGCTGGTTTCACTCAACACATACCTATTTAACGTTTTCTCTCTTGTAATATATTATGTAAATATATATTATTTATTAATATATATATAAATTATTGCCAGGTACATCATTTAATTGTCTAAGTGCATGTTCCGTTGCTTATTTGTGGTTGTTTGGGTGGTATTGACAGAAGCTTCGACCTTGACCATGACCAAAATTTAATGCTTGTTCACTGGGTACCTGGAAAAGAAGAGAGAGAGAGAGAGATGAAACTCTAATTCTAAGCAGTGGTTTATTTAAGGGTTGGTCATACGGCGATCCGAGATTTTTTCCACAAAATGAAAGACTGAAAAAAAGAATGTCGTGGTATCATTTTTAAGCAGCGTTGAGTAGTTAAAACCCCAAGGCAAAGGAGGTTTTACAGAATACAAAGTGCTTTGTGGGGATAAGTGGAAGTAACCCGGACTTTTGTGACATGGTTTAATTTTTATGAATATTATTAGTAAATATTGTTTTCGTCAGAAAAAATACATGTTGCAAAAGCTTTAAGTAAGAGACGGGCTACATGTATTTGCTATTTTATGGGAGAATAACCCTGAAATGAAATTCTGTTATGTGTTTTTTGTATCTTTCAAAAAGGTATCAGACAGATACGTACCTGCATCTTAAATGTACACAATATATTGGTATTTACCTAGTGCAGGAAGTTATAGCAGAAAAAGTATAAAAAACAGATTGTTCTAACATCGAATCGAGATGGCTTTTGAATTGAGTCATTCAAGTATTATTTTATACATTGACATTTTTATTTAAATACGTTTATACAATATTATTAATTTTTATTAGTTGATGAACGCAGGTTTAGCCCGAATTATGTAACATCACTACGTCTCAATCTGATAGAAATGAAATTCCGGCTGGAAAGCTTCAAATCAAATTTCAAAATGCCAGACATTCATTTGAACTCAAGTAATTGCATATGTGAATTGGGAAGGCTTTGGACTCCCAGTTTTCAGGTTCATTTTTAAAAATTTCCTACCTGTAGAAGTTTTAAGTTTTCATTCATAAGAACTCTCCGACCATGAGATAATTATCGCTCACAAAAATCAACGAATTTCAGATTTGGAGCCAGGGTAACGGTCAGGTACCGTACTGGTATGATCACAGGTAAACTTCTGTCTCTCTAGTTTAGAAAGTTAATTCTTATTGCTCTTTCCTTTTCTGGCAAAGGTCATTTTTATTCTCGCTAATGATTTTATTTTAGTTGGGGAAGATACAACATGATTGCTTTCATTATTGATTACCGCCAATGGTACTTGAAAAATATCAATGATACTTTCGACACTGGTAATAGTGGTGTGACTTGCGTTATGTGAATTGTTTTTGGTCATTAAGTATAAAATGCTGAATAGAGTCATGACCGGCTACTCTTATGAACACTTAATTATTGACTGCGCCTACGATGGATTAGTTTTTCTAAAAAAACATCAACATTATTTTTTATTCTCTTTTAACGCAGTAAAGGACAGACTGGGTGCGAAGTTTAGCATTGTCGTTTCTGTGAAATTTTCGGCAATATATTTCGTTTGTTGGGGTATTTTCGTCACACATACTCTACCTGTACCGATTTATTTTCGCTATTTTGATGTTCCTAATCCTTTTGAAAATATATTATACATCACTGATTATTATTTGGCACATTCAGCACAGGATTCCACCAAGAAACCCGCATTGTAACCATTAGCATAATAACTTCTGATGAGGCAAATGTAAATAGGAAATAACTTGGGACATTTTTAAATCGTGGGGAGTATGAAATTATCTTATTTAAAACATTGCTTATTGCTGTAACAATATCTGCCATCAAAATATTGAATTCTTGAGTTTTTTCTTAATCAGTGTGACCTCTTCCTCTCGTGTCCTTGGTGTTTGTAAAGCCGCATCCCATATCATCTGAAACCCGTAAGACAACCACTGCAAAACCACATCTTGGCACATTTGGTCTGTCATTTGTGTTACAACAAAAAGTAGAATGTTAAAATCGAATTGGGTAATCATCAGTCAAGGAGCCAGTCTCTCAGATATTCCAAGCCCTCGAACACAACCCGTTGAAACTGGGGTTTTGGGTGTGGATTATTACATTCTTATATTGTGGAAATCTCAACCCGTGAGATTAGTTAATCGATGCTTATATAAATAAATGGCGCCAGAGTGTGTGCACTAGTGTACCTACCAAAACCACTGTGCCCAATGACAAAATGAAAAATGCAGGAGTCTTAATTTTCATTCAGTCCTGTTCAGTTTTAGTACATATTAAAATAGCATTTTGGATGGTGGATCGCGACCTAGAACTTCAATTTGTTCTGTCAATGAAGGTTTCGAACCTGTACCTTAATTAACTTAGTCCTAATCATGCCATGCATAAAGGTGGTACCGAGCCTGAAGCATTTTTACACGTGATGTAACCTCTCTCCTCCAACGGATGCCAAATCGGTTCCTCTTGATGGTCCTCATCTTCTTCGTAACCTCCGGTGTTTTACGTAACGAGAGTGTAGAGCCTATGAGAGAGAAACTTCCGCCGTTTACTGATTCTACCTTCGATTATTATTATGTTCCATTATGTAACATATTATTTTAAAATAGTTCGTACGACTTCTAAATAAATTCGATCTCATCTGTTGTTAATATTATTTCTGTATTTATTATGTATGTTACAATTTCTTTCGACCGTGCAATTCGACTACTACCCCTGTATTTCATGTAGCTTCCAGCATGCATTGTGTACGAAACGTTTCTTCCTGTTGATATTGATCAAGAATTCATTGTAACTTTATTATTATTACTACTACTACTGCCACTACTACGGTATCATATCAGTGCCATCCAGGTGCAGTCATCTGTGTGGACGCGCGACTCAACCACTAAAATATATTCGTAGGTCATCATTGAAACTGTGAAATCTTCCTCTTCCTACATTTGATTCTGTGTTTACAATCTTTTATCAGACTCATAGGTCAACAAGCGTGGTAGTTTTTCAGGTTTTTCTCCTTCGATTATTACCCAATTGGTTTAAATTTCTCAAAGTACACTTGCCAGAACCGTGTTGGTCGTTCGACTCCAGTGGCAACATTTAAAACAAAAATTATATGTTATCGAACGTTACTTATTTTTGGTAATCTCCGATTGAAGTGTTTGTCCTCACGTAGTTTCTATGATTTGCAACATAAAATTATCGCTACAATTATTGGCGAAATTTTAACAAATCCGTTTAAATGGATTTGCACTTTCTGTCTACTTATTAAGCCAGCAAGGGTGTCGATAAATCAAATGACTAGACGTTTGCTGTGTGAAAAAATAGTTTTGCGACAATTTAAACATTTCGTCGCAAGGCAACTTGCCAGTTTCTGCTGTTCCGTGATATCTAACATCAATGTTGGTTTTGTTAATTGTGATGTCACATTCGAAAGTGATATGCTTCAACTAGCTACTTCGTATATTTGCTTATTATTATTATATTTCAGAAATAATGCCATTAATATTTGTTGTTGCATTTGACATGCCGAAAGCCATACTGCAGTCACGGAATAGGAGCATTGTTTAATGTATTTGCATCAGTATGAAATGACGTTGTGTTTTTCTGTGTAATTTCTTGGCTTGGTTTATATAAAAAATTCACAATTCAGAAGGGAAAGTATAGGTGTATTGGAACAACCGAAGGAACAGGACGTTAAAAGTTAAGAAAAATCCGTCAGACTTATTTGGAGAAATTGTTATTTGAATTAATTAATCTGTTAATTAACAACACTTCCGATAATAATCATTTAAAGGTTGAAAGTTTGAAATGAAAGACTTTCTTTGCTTTCTGAAACTTTTTAAAACATTTTGTCTCTTGATGATACGGAGACATCATTCTTAACGATAAGAAATTGATGTGTCAAGATGAACCGAGTCGATGCCTTATAAATGGGAAATGTAATCGACGTTACGGAAGTGACTTCCTTGTTGAACATTTCCAAACACGGAAAAAGGAAATTCGAATCGTGCATTTGGGTGGCATGGGTTGCTTTGGCTACCTGAGAATAATCAGGAGGTCCCCTCTTGGGAGCCCCATGCTTCTTGGCCACCTCGCCGGGGGTGAGTGCGTGACGAATGATAATTATTTTATGGTTTCATCTTCTCTAGGCCTTTCCCACCGGTTTTGAACCTGGAATTCCTTAGAGCTCCCAGATTTGTGTAACTGTCAGAGAAATACATTTTAAAAATTACTTTGTTCAACACGAGTTGTCACATTAAATTGAAACCTCATCGCAACCCCCTCAATTCTTCATTAACCAAGTAAATGACGGTCGTGTCTTTAAATTTGAAAAGTATCTAGTACCAAGGGTGATTATGCAGCTATTTTTTTTTATTTTGTACTTTCGCATTCAGACACAGTTTGTTTTGTAAATGTACTGATACACCTGCCCAGAAGCACATCTAGAAAGTGTCGAAGTTTAAATCAAAAGTTTATTATAATCGTATGCGAACGTATGCATACTTTCACTGAGCATGCGATGAATAAATGACGAACAGATGCGGTAGTCTGTTGACATGTTTCTTACATTGCAACTTGCGAAGTACGGATGGACAAAAAACTCAAGTGTAGCGGCGGTTTCGGACAATTCCAGAGATACTTGTCTGGTTATAGTTTCTCTGTGTCAAATCAGTTTCCTACTTAAATATAAAGCCTAGAAATAAAGTAAAATTTAACGATGGCTTTTCGGGAGTGGGGGTGGCTGGTTATCTGAGTCAGCAGGAAGCCTGAATTGAGTAAAATAATGACAAAACATTTGCAATTTGCATTAATTTAAACTTGCTTAAATGCGAAGGAAAAAAATTAATGCGACAAACTACAACTTCCCACGTTGATGTCCATGCAGAGACATGTTTTTGTGCAAATTGAATCCAGGTATTGGAGGACAGACTGAAATTTGCAATTATGCGAAATATTAAAAGAGAAGCTTACCGGGTATTCGTCGGTCGCATTCCAAATTATGTCGATGTCAGGTTCAAATGCAAACCTGATTTTTCAGTTAACATATGTAGATGCGTGGGTTTTTGTGCGTTTCAACTAATAACGGAGGGCTGGACACGTTAGAATCTCTGGAGTGGAAAAGAATTGATCCGAAAGGTCACCAAGTGTCCGCACATCTACAAGAAAACTTATCAATTCGAATGAGGGTGAAGAACTTCTTTTTGCATGCGGGCAATGAGAAGTATGTGAAATTGCCTCGGGACTTTACAGAAAAAGGGAAACTGTAACTCTGATCTTCATTCGACCAGGTATTTCAAAGCATCGATTTAGGTTTGATATTTCTGAATGAACAGTTTTTGTTTTGTATGTCTGAGAAAGCCGACATATTATACCTCGTAATTATGCCTCAAGGGTATTCGTAACCAACTCTTCTTAATCATTTACATTTTTCATTTCTTTATTTTTTGTTGTTGGTACTACCTGGAGTTTTCATCCAGTCTGCTCTATCCGTTTTTTGTACCAGATTGTAGCAAAATTTGACTGTCAGGTTAACTGATTTTGTAATTACTACCATCCATATGACCGACGTGAATGAAATTTTTGCCCGGAGCATTTAATCATCATGGGAGAATTACTATTGTTTTCTTAAACTGTAATTCAGGGTGCCCTACTCGGGCAACGGTGAAGACACAACCTACAGGTACTGAGATCGGGTTAAACGACCTCCACGATTTCCTGGGAGTAATAAAAAGTGCACGTCACATGGCGGGTTGGGAAAGAAGGGAAGTGGAGGGCGGGGGAGAAGCAAATTGGAATTTCCGAGATGGTCAGGCGAGGCTTGGAAAAGACGTTTTACGAATACTTACGTAGAGGTGGAAGGATATGAGAAGCTACTTGAGCATACCTGAAATTTTCAATTTTGACTACATTTTTGCCAATTGAAAGTACGTACAAAATCTCTGAGCCCTTTATCTATTTCAAAAACATAATACCTAGCGGTTTTTTTTATTTCTTTAATAATTGCCATTGCCGTATTTTGATAGCTGTACTGTTTTTTCTACAATTACTTCGAAGGGACCCAGATAAAAATATATGGCCAGATAAACGAAACTTCTTCGGAAGCCCTAAATTTATTGCTCTGTCCAATTTTCTTGTTAGTCATTTACTAATAAAATAGTTTTTGTAAGCCTTTTCAAGTTCTCCAATTTTCAGATAGACTCATTTTGTTTATCACAACTTCTTCCCTTCGTTTGCTTCGTGACCAGTTCTTTCTGACTTCCAAGAATTAAATATTTCAGATAGGAATGTTCTTTTTCTCAAAAAAGGTTTGACGAGTATTGGATATTTCTTAATTGATTGCTACATTTCTTCCTCCAAATTTTTTTTCTACATGCGTCGTGCTCTCTCGTGTTACTCTGTTTTACGGAGATTTTTTCATTCCCGTCAACTTCATATGTTTTTTTAACATCACAAAAATGATGTGATTTCTACGTTTTAATGGCCCGCTTGAATTTATTCATTAATTACTTTAGAGCAAATGTTATGTCTTCAAACCTTTTGATACTCTGATAAAGTTCCTCAATTACGACTAATTACGACTTGTCCTATATAAATACGGAAAAAGCGGAGTCAAGTACAGGTTTGTTGTTAGCCCAAAGGCCATAGTAAGCCACCGGTGATGTTTTTCGATTTCGAAACTAACATTCACAGTGTTTCAGGGTCGTTTTATATTGGGGAATATTTCAGGTATGTTTTTGCAAAGGGATCTTCCTCCTTTGCCTGGGGGCAGTTACTTATATATTTTGTTGCTAAAGTAATAGTTCGTCCTTTGGAACGGGACATTAATTCTCGACACCGGTCACGTAAATTGCCTGCCATTCTTCAGTGGCCGTCTCTGTACGGCAGGAAGGAAATCGATTATTATCAATCGATGACAAACGGAAGATTTTTCACATGAGTAGGCTGGATAATTGCCAAATTTTTTTTCACTAAGGCCGACTGTTGTCCTCGGCAATTGAAATTTTCCGTTGTTTTCCGCAATTAAAATCTTGCACATCGAAAGGAAATTGTAAAAAAATACACATGCTAAAGTGCCAGAATTATTAGGTTGAGCTCGAACACCAGTGTTTTGGTCAGTAAAACTAGAGACATATTTCGATGGATGTTCGCCGTCAAACATGCCTTTGGTACTGCATCATTAATATGTAATAATGCAATTGCGCAGTTATATTAACGTATGTTTACTTGTTACTCGTCACGAGAAATTAAAAATAATATTTTTCGTAAAGTAGGAAAATAAAATTATTTTCCTACTTGAAAGAAAACAAGAAAATTTTTTTAAACACCAACACTTAACGACCTACAAATTACTTAAATAAATATTATTAGTCACATCTTATGCAGTTTCAGTCCGTTTTTTCTTGCGAGTCCGATTGTCCAGGCTTACATGATCTTAATTTTTTAGTGTTGTTAAAACAAGCAAAAGTACAGGTGCTAGACATGTCGGTTTCCGCGAATTACCACCTTGATTCAACTAAGGAAAAAATACTTTTTTCATTCAGTTGTTTAAAATTTGATCTAACCTTCATCAACTGAATTCAATAAATCAGTAAAAAGTAAACAAGTAAAAATTGATTTCTACCAAACTATGCATTGAATTTGGACCGTTAGATTCAAGCCTTGGGAAACCCAGGGGGTAGGCAAGGAAGTCAGTTTAATTTGCATTTGCAAATTGAAGTTACAGAACTAACATAAAGTTTAACTACGCCCGCTCACCTCTCTGTTGTTTTTATGAAATTTCAAATTTTTGTCATTTTACGCTTTCTGGGACGTCAAAAAGGCCAAAACCTTGGGCGTAAAATCAGTAGAAAGCCCTGAAAAAAATACTGGAAGTTACTATGTTTTAATTCGGAATTATACAATTGTATTAGTTGGCAATATTGGAATCGTTAAAATTACATGTTTATGACTATCATAAAAGTGTCCTCAAGTTTACATCCGGTGGAAATCTAGAGAAAACCTGAAATTTTATCCTTTGCGAGAACATCCAGCCAAGATGTTTAACTTTATTTTGAACTGCTTTGTTTTCCTCTTCTTGCCTACTTGATCAGCTCTTATCATGAAATGTACAAATATGTAGTCAGATCAGATGTATTAAGCCATCAATTGAGGGTTAACAGACGCTCGGAAATAATCACCATGACGTCCTCTAAGAATCATTTCAGTAAGAAAATATCCGTAAGAATGTGAGGTAGCGGATTAGAAAATCTATTTTTTAAAGCTGTTAACAAAACGCCAGAAAATTATTGTCTAATGGGAGATTAAAAATAAAATGGCTCATCTTCGAAGAGAATCACTTGCGAGTTTGTTTTAAATTTAGATTTCTTCAGGTTTTGATTCTGTGAACTTTTGTCCAATTATTGGACTAAACTCAATTGAAATACACTATTTATTTGTGGTCGACTTAATTTCTTTTATTTACGGTTCGATTACAATAATAATTTTATTATTTTATGAACTAATTGTGTCATGAACCATTTGGAAGTAGCTTCTGTAGATTGTGGTTCTGCAATTTATGCCATTCGTTGCCATTCGTTGCCATTCGTGAACGACGTGTTAAGCCGAATGCGGCTTAGCTTAAATTTTAAATCCAAATTAACTGATGGAAGAGACAAAACATATTTCGGCGTTTGAGTTTCCATAATCTCAGTCCGAAAAATAATAAAACTTTTATTGCTAAAACTTTTCTAAAGGATTGCCCAACCCGGTCGTATGCATGCGTTTTCTGTGAATCCGTAAAGAAGGGCCAGTTAGGTGTCTTACGTAATGGTGAAAGAGATGATGAAGATCCATTTGGGATCCCAAAACCTTAACTGTAACATGTTTACACAAATTTTCATGTATATTGACCTGCGGGCCAGTCAAATTTTGATTTTCAATTTGAATGCTGACTGACAGAGATTTACAATTCCCCTAGAGGGACAATGAAATGGTAATACCGAAGTTTGAAGAACTAAAATTGTGCGTAACACAGGTACCTGGGACAAGTACTTGTACGGCGTAATGAAAATTAAGATTTCTAGAGCTGGAACTAGAAAACCACTACAACTGTCGTAAGGTGGCTGTCCCTCCTTTGTCATCTGTTTCTCATTGTTACTGTAGCCTTGGAGCATTTCATCTGTTCGACTACAGTTAGTCGTAACAAAGAAGTAAGAATTAGGGACATTGTGTCAGTGGGTTGCCTGTTTTGTCTGCTAAGACTTACGTCGCCTCTGGGTGCGTTCACCAGGACTACCAACTGCAAGAGTAACAAGCATAATTTTCACTAAAGCCTGACAATAATGTAATAGTATTTTAGTTTAAAACCTGGGAAAATTGAATGGTGTTCTATTATTTTGATTATTATAATACTAAGTATTGAAATGAAGGCTATTTCCACGCGTGGAGTCACTGTCTTTGTAACATTATTTACAGTTATAATTGCTTGCTCTCTTTTAGCAAGAACCTTGGATATTTTCTAGTGTTGAAGGCTCCATCTCGCCCATTCAATTTTTTTGTCTGTCTTTCTGTCACTCTAAGAAAAGGCAACAGAACGGAATTTAACCTAAGATAAAATGATACCAATCTGATCTGCTAGCAATGATACTCGGGGAGAACTTCTTTTGAGAAATGAATTACTGTTAAAGGCCACGACAACGTGGAAAATTCTTATCCATGGAAATCTCTTTTTCTGGTTCCTTTCAGATATATTTCCTTCGCTATATTTTCCAAATGCAAAGTCTCCTTGTCTGGAATCTCTTTCTCTCGCCATCTCATTCTATTTTCATGCAAAATATACTATCCAACATGACATGCTGCTCGAGACAGTTGACCGGGTGTCCTCGTCAAGTCTTTGCCTCTTTCTCCACCTCAGGTCAGAAGAAATGGGCAAAAAGCAGCTGCGTCCAAGGTTCTGTTTGAATTTACAGGACCTTCGGCTAGTTCCCTTGGAAAGTACCGAACAAAAGACTCAACCAAAAGGAGGTGGGTCTAACCTTTCGCAAGTGTCAAATGCTATTTGATTGGATTTATACAAAATGAAGTCGTCACAGCCGGTATTCACGTAGTCCTTCATTTAAACACGAGATTACAAAACGTTTTTGGGAGTACTCACTGAGTTAACGAAAGTAAAAATGAATATTTAGTATTGTTGACTTTTCAGGTTTTATAAGTAGTAACATGCACACTTGGATTTTTCAATAGTTATAGTGAGAAATGCAATGGGAAATAGAACTACAAACCTAATTTTCATCGAGCCTTCAGTCTCTCTGTTAAGGAAATGCTTCGGCCACACCAATGTACAGGGTGCCGAGATGGTTCAGAAACAGACTGCTGTTTTCTGCTATGGTGTCTTTTAATAGTAATGTAATCGTACAATAAATTCGTTTCCAATGTTTCCTCAGTTATTCAATTTCTTTTTCATTAACTAGTTAGCGTAAACATTTTACACGTTAACAATTTTAACAATTTGTTCAGGGTCTCTGTGACCAAACACTTGGGAATATGTAGCGTTGCCAGAATTTGACTCAGAATTTTGGCTTATCTGATGGACAACCGTGCCGGAAATTTGCGCTTCTCCTAATCAAATATATTGCCTAGCAATGAACTTTAAGTTATAACCAATAACTAGTTTCTTATTTCAGATAGATATTGATTTTAAGGGTGTACATGAGAGAAAGAAATTCTTCGTAAAATTTAGTCGTCCTTCACATGTATCCATAACTTTTAATTGTATCTTCTGTCGGACCTTCCTTGGTGTTGCTCATGTGTTTCATGATTGTGTGCTGTGAAAATTGAAAGAAGTCAAACTTGATGTGCCGACCAAGTCGAACTTGTTTTTTTTCAGGCTGATCATGAAAACCAACTGGCTCGATTTTAGTTTGTCGTTTGATGGGTAATTGGCATTCAGAAGAAGTCGGCCTTGAAATGAATTTGCAAGATTTATAACATGGATGCCATTAAACATAAACAATGGTCAACGTTATTGACTTATACTAACTGCACCTTTCCTGTTTGCCCGTTCAAAATCCAACTACTTCAACCCGTTAGCCGCACCTTAAGAAGGGCGGGAACAGAAGACATTGGTCTTTATCCTTCGGTCCTGCACGTGAGATAGTGTAGTACAGTTAGGTTAAACATGTATTACAATTAAGAAGCTGCTGACTAACTGGACATTTGATTTTTGAACCACGTGAAATAATTTTGACTCCGTTGGTTATTTTTTGTAGTCATTGTTGTGTTTTATTAGACTCCTTTTAAATTTAACGAGCAGATATACTAGTCATTACTGCGAAAGAATACCTCATTCATATGCCCAAGTAATTTTAAGTTGCATATGTAGTATTCTATTACGTTTTACTGTACTATAATGTATCGTATAATACTGTAATATATCTTTACTTGAAAATTATGCATTTCTCTGACTCTGAATGTATACATTCTTGTAAATGCAATAATTATCAATTTAAATACTTAGTTCATTGCTTACTTGTTACTAATAATGTATTCATTTTTGTTTCAGATGGTATTTCGGTAAAATCAAACGAATCGAAGCAGAAAAAAAGCTACTTTTGCCAGAAAACGAACATGGAGCATTCCTCATTAGAGATTCGGAAAGTAGACGAAACGATTATTCATTGTCCGGTGAGTCTTGTTATTTACCTACTCCTCTAGAACTTTTACAAAAATATCTTCGCAGAACTGTCACTTTTCAATTTTGGTTGTCGACCTCCCAGCTGTAGCGATTAATTTGTTTTTTGTTTGCAGTTAGAGATGGTGACACTGTCAAACACTACAGAATTAGACAATTAGACGAGGGTGGGTTTTTCATCGCCCGGAGAACAACCTTCCGAACACTACAAGAACTGGTAGAACACTACAGCAAAGATCCTGATGGCCTTTGTGTCAATCTAAGAAAGCCCTGCGTTCAGGTATGGGATGCAGATGAGATACATTTTTTCTTTTTGAAAGGTGTATTTATTTCCGTATGCAAAAAAAATAACTTTTTGACTTTTAGATCGAGAAACCTGTAACCGGAGGATTGTCACATAGTACAAGGGACCAATGGGAAATTGATAGGAAATCTCTGAAATTCGTAAGAAAATTAGGACATGGGCAGTTCGGCGATGTTTGGGAAGGCCTGTGGAACAATACGACTCCTGTCGCCATTAAAACGCTCAAACCAGGTATCAAATTAAATAACAGCAGTGTTGTAATTATTTGTTTAACTTCGAAGGACCTTTTTGTCACTTACCAAACTTACTAATCACTCCACCAGGTACGATGGATCCGAAAGACTTCCTTGCCGAGGCTCAAATCATGAAAAAATTGCGGCATCAGAAATTGATTCAACTTTATGCTGTATGTACAATGGAAGAACCCATCTACATCATTACAGAACTCATGAAAAATGGAAGTTTGTTGGAGTACTTGCAAGGTGAGTCACCGCATTCAACAACCTGGTAAAGTGTTTGTAACTGGGAAATGGATTGTATCCTTTCATCATTGACAAAGTGATACAAACAAGTATGTTAGACACGAATATAGACTTGGTAGACAATTGATGTTACCCAATGCTACCGATGCTCTAAACGATGCCTGCATATGAATGTTTTATCTTTTACAGTGACTCTATCATTTTTTATTTTAATTAGAACTTTTAATTCTTGCCTCCTTGCCATTTTCTCCGAGTTGCTGTACATTTACTTTTGACTCCACAACATGAGAGCGAGTAAAACGTTTTGTTTATTGAACAGGTAAAGGGCGGCAATTGAAACTTGCCCAGTTAGTCGACATGGCCGCTCAGATAGCAACAGGAATGGCCTTTTTAGAATCCCAAAACTACATCCATCGCGATTTAGCCGCAAGAAATGTTCTAGTAGGGGATGGGAATATTGTAAAAATAGCAGATTTTGGACTGGCAAGGCTGATCAAAGAAGACGAGTACGAAGCCAGAGTAGGAGCTCGTTTTCCTATCAAATGGACAGCACCGGAAGCCGCAAATTACAGCAAATTTTCAATTAAATCTGACGTCTGGTCCTTCGGTATATTGCTGACGGAACTCGTCACCTACGGGCGTATACCTTACCCCGGTAAGTAGGGCCGTTGATGCAAAGCAGCCACGCATTTGTTTCGTAACAGCAATATCCTAAATAACATGTCTCCCTTTTAGGTATGACCAACGCTGAGGTGCTCCATCAAGTAGAACACGGTTACCGAATGCCAAGCCCACCGGGTTGTCCAAACGCCCTGTACGACATTATGCTCGAATGTTGGCACAAAGACCCAATGAAACGACCGACCTTCGAGACACTGCAGTGGAAGCTGGAGGATTTCTTCACCATGGAGAGCTCGGAATACAAAGAGGCTTCGGCTTACTGAGACCAACCCCACCTTCCTGAGTACCCTCTGACGATGACCAGAAGATACCAGTGACATTCGTTCGGCCGCCACGGTCTACACCAGCACCACCACAGTCATATGCTTTTTCATCAGCAACATTACCAGATGTGGTAGGTGGCAGGTGTCCGAAGGCGGTCATTTTATTTTTTAGAAATTTTATTATTTCATCTGTCGTAGAAGAAAGCTTAGTGTTTTTCTATCGACCGATGAAACTTCATGTAAAGCGTAACCTTGTCTATTGTGAGAGACAGGTGTTTGGTGCACTGGGAAGGTGGGTCATGGAACGAGAAGAAGATTCTAGGGTTCTTTTTTGACCTTCGACTCAAAACAGAAAGAAAATACTGATTATTTACCATTAAAAATAGTTAGAGGAATAGTCTAATGAAGAGTAAGGGAAGAGAGAGAAAAAGTGTGTAGCGGCTTCATCTGGTTTTGAATTCTTCGACAGACTCCGAATGAAGGAAGTCGGGAAGTCTGGAGAGTAGTTTAGGTCGTGAATTGGTGAACTACTAAGTGGGCCGAATGTAACAAACAAAAAATTAATCGAATGCGAAGGAGGGACAAGCCAGTCATGGCCATTTTGGATTTTCTTTCGTTCACGACAAAAAGCGCATTAAACATTCGACACAATTGGCCAAACCAATATTTATGTTATTTCTAGTCTTTTAAATACCGTGGGGAAACCTGAATGTGACTTACATTTCCTCACAGGAGAATGTCTTATGCCTAGCTCAATAAGGCACGGTACCCCTATAATACCGTAGCTGGCTATCCGCAGGAGATCCTTTAACGGTTCTAATGCTTGGACGGCAGACATTTACCTCGAAAGTATAGTTTGACAAAGTTAACAAATGGAAGATAAAAGGAATGTTTAAGAAGAATGACGTAACAACAGCGACGATTTATTAAAACAGATTTATTGGATGAGGCACAAACGACAATGATGAGGGAAGGATCCCTTGAGGTACACGGGAGAAGTGTTGCCTCTTCTGTTGGAGACCGGCACTTCTTGACTTACTCTTTTCTTCCTTCCTGGTAAATTACTGTTTAAAATTTGAAATTCTAGCAGTTGAATCAGTTATTTTTCGTGACATCTCATGAGATCTTTCTCTTCATCATCCTCGTCATTGTCGGTTTGAGCCCGAAAACTTTGCCGTTGGTCATCGCGCCTCCTCCCTCAGTTTTATATAAATATTGTACTCGATAGCGTAATTTGTAATTTTCATTGAAATTTATTTTTTTTATGTAAACGAAGAAACAAACACAAATATAAATGTATATATATATATATATATATATATATATATACATACACACTTTAAATAAAAACATAAGTTTATAAATTTTCACAGCTCAGTGTATCGCGATTATAAATAACCTTATTGGGGCCTAATAATTGTTATCCGTCTAATACGGTGACAAAAGCATTTAATTAAAAAAAACGCATGCGTCGACTGATAACGCGTTAATTCAGCGATGAGTCTGTCATCGAAAAATCAATATATTCTACAATGTTATTGTTATTTTAACCGAAGGGATAATTTCTTAATGAATGATGCGTTTTGGAATATCCATGGGTATATTTCGTTACCTGTCTCTTTAAATATTATTGTTCATTTTTAGTTTACAAAAACATGTTTTTCTTTGATCAGTAGTCTGCATTTTTCTTTTTATTCTCCAATTTCTACAATATCTGCCTCATCAAACCCATCGTTGCCTGTTTGCAATTTTGCCAAGTCAATTCATGTAACACTCAACCGGAAGCCAACTGTTCAGAATTAAACTTTAGTACATTTATATTTATGGGCACTAAACTATACCGACTGATAATCGAGTTATAATTTTGTTCCTTTAAGAGAAATTAAACCTTCGGTTAAGATGTTATTATTGCAACCATGCACTGCCCCTGATTGGTACCTGATGGATACCCGTTTACCTATTCGAAATTCACTTAACCACAAATGCCAAATGGAGAGAAAGAGATGATGCAGGAGGAGAAGGAGTAGGAGGAGGAGTAAATAGTTACTTGCCTTTTTGTGAATTTTCACGGGGCCTTGATCTTTTCCTCCAGGCCAAAGTTGACTGGACGTGTTTTAAAGCCAAACTGTCACAGAACGGAGAACATCCATTGTTATTTTAGTTGTAATTGCTACGCCGCATTTCTTTGCGTTTTTTTCACGACTACTATTATCATTATTAATTACTTTGTAATTATTACTGTCTCCTACTTAAGTGTATTATCATTATAATTATTATTTTTATTTAATTTTCTGTTCATTTTTTTATATTTCCCCATTTTCTTTAAATGCTCTTTCAGAGGACGATGAAGACTCAACTCGAATTCTGTTGTTGTTTTTATTATTGAAACTCTAGTAATTTACACAGTATTCTGGTGTGTGTGGATTCCATTTCCAAGTAGTGATACTCTACAATTGTCTCTTCGTTTCTTCTAAAGATACAGTGTATGTTTATGTTTTTGACAGTTGCTTCATGTAAAATTTTTCTAGATGAGGATTGCAGTGCGGTGCTTTCAGGTATGTTTTATTGTTTCTGTAATTATTATGTAGAAATTGTTTTATTCTTCTGATTTAATCATCATCAAGCTCTTACTGCATGACAATATTTATTAAACGACTTATCAGTTGACCACCTTAATTCTGTCAGTGTCATTTTTTTCAGTTTCTGACTGAGGCATTTTTGTAGTAAAATAACATAAAATGCCTCTTCACTTCGTTGGCTGGAATTTGTAAAAGATTTGAAAATTTATTCCTCAAGAATTTCTTGTGGCGGTGAATGGCGGTGGAAATTCATATTTCACTTTTCCTGCAGGTTCTTCTTTGGCAACACCTCAACCATCCAAGCAAAACACATGCATGGATAATGGTTGTTGTGTAGGTCGTTGTGGTTCAAATTCATTAATATGAAATCAATTGAGTAATTATTTACAGAACACAAAGACTAATTATTTTACGTATTGTAATTTAAATATACTCTTATTGTCGTAATGTACACAATATTTTATTGTTTATTCTTACTGCCGATTGATCGAATTTTCCTAGCTCTATTTTTGTCAACGATGTGAATGAATTTCTGTTCTGATGAAATGAATCTGCCCAATTAATATCTACGTAAATGTGTGTAAGCCTAAGGAAAAAGGTACCGTATTGAAAAGTACTCCCAGCTTATTCTTAAACATGAGGTTCCTCAATGGTGTGGACAACGGCCAAAGATATCATTAGCACAACCCTTACAATTTAGACATCCTAATTGAGGAATTTGTTTGTACCTTAAAAGATGGCCTCGCAATAGTATCGACAGTACTTTTATATATTTATTCTTGTAGTATTTTTTGACTTTTCTAATAGATCGTAGATATTCAGATGATATTAATTTTTTCAGAAATGTTTCTCACATTAATGAAATTTGAATGAATCACAGTCACGGAATACAAATTCTTACATTAAATTCAATGTTTCATTATTTATTAAATAAAATCAGACTAAACCTAATTTAAATTCTTGGTGATCCAAGGCATGAAGTAAGTGACCCTCGTGTAAACCCCCGGATACTGTCCTTTCCCACAACCGATTCCCCAGCTTACGATGCCCACCTGAATCCACCGGCCTTGGTTGACCATAAGAGGACCACCGCTGTCACCCTGCAGACAAAAAAAATACGATTAAAATGAGTTCCAGAAGATTGAATTGTACAGACAAATTACAAAAGATAACCATTTTGGTTCACTAACACTACACGAATCTCGGCTGGCCTGTCCAGCGCACAAAAAGTGGTCCACAATACCACCCGGTGCTGCAGGACCGTATTTGAGCCGGCAATCATCATTCGTCCAGATTGGAATGTTGACCTCTTGAAGTTCAGCAGGTTGTGCACCACCTTAAACAAAGCATTGGGTATTAATTTCGGTATTAACTTGGAACAATCATATTACAAAACTAAACAGCTTATACTCACTTTCTCGCAAGCTTCCCCATCCAATGACTGTGGCCGGCAGGCCAGCGTAATTTTGGTTTCCTTGCGGCAAGCAAATTGGCCGAATTGTTTTGCTGAAGCTAACTGGCGTGTCCAGGGTCAGTATCGCTATGTCATTGTACTGGACACAGACAAAACAAAATTTTAAATAAAAAGTTACATTTTGGTTTACCGCTGGTCGAGTTGAGTTTCTTACCAAAGTTCTTGGGTCAAATCCTCTGTGACGCACCACCCGTCTCACTCTTTTCTCAATATGTCTCGTCTCCGTGTTTATTCTAATGTTGTGGTCTCCTAGACGAACAGTCAGTCGAGCAACGTCCCATGAAGTCATGCTGTACGAAAAAACCATTAAAATGTAGAGTGACGCGAAACAAGATAGTTTCCGTGTTGTTGATACTCACTGAGCGACGCAGTGTGCAGCCGAAAGTATGTGCTCATGATCGATGAGCGAACCTCCGCAGAACTGTCTTCCGCCATTAAATAAGACAACCTGAAATTAAATTGATCGTTTGGATTTCACAAACTTTGCAATCCTTTTAATTCAATTAGCAGGACAACTCACCGCCCAAGGCCATTCATTGACTTCGGCCGTTTGTCCTCCTACAATTCTCTCTTGATCTTGGTAACCGTTCTTGGTTCCACAAGTTCCTTCGAAGATTTCATTTTCGGGTGGAGCAGGAGGACCAATAGGCTTTACTGGCTGTGGAGTCGGTGGCCATTTTGTTGGTGGCCTGGTCGGTGGTCCTGTCGGTCTCGGAGTAGTTGTTGTCGGACGTGTCGGTTTTTGCGTTGGTCTCGTAGTCGGCCTCTGAGTTGGCCTGGTAGTGGGTCTTTGCGTGGGTCTTGTGGGTTTTTGCGTCGGCCGCGTGGTGGGCCTTTGAGTAGGAATCGTGGTCGGTTTCTGAGTTGGCCACGTTGGGGGAGAAGGATGGGTAGGTCGAGTCGGTGGTGTTGGAGGTGACGGACGAGTGGGTCGTGTAGGAGGAGGAGGAGGAGATGGTGGATGGGTAGGCAGCGGAGGAATAGTATGATCAGGAGGGTGCGTTGGAATGGGTGGTGGCCAGTTGGGAGGAACAGGATTCACTGGGACTGGCCTACGGGTTGTAGTTGTTGTTGGTGGCTCTGTTGTTATCTGCGGGGGTCTAGGTGTTCCTACATTTCGTTTTGTACAACAAACGCCGAATGCCTAAATAGAGACAGCAGATTAATTGCATTTCATTTATGTCATTCAGGTATGTCTACACGGAGTGTCACACGCGTAGAACATAATGTTCGCAACATACTGAAGTGAATCGATAACTGCTATGATGACAACTTAATATATTTTTGTACCAAAGTTCAAGATAATTTTAAATAAATTAAACAAGATTAGTGTAAAATTGCTAAATTATTTTATGCACTTGTAAGTTTACGTTGCTCTCTCTCTCTCTCTCTGTGTGTGTGTGTGTGTGTGTGTGTGTCTGTACGTGCTGTAGTTGCTCAGAGTAGTAACCACCCCCTCCCACGTTGATTAAATAATTGACATTATTTGAGGTATATGAAAAAATCTGTTAGATTCTTGTTTTCTTGATCATTCATCTTCCGCAGTATGACACTAAATAGTTGTTGAATTACTCACCTGTTGTCCACTCTCAGTAAAGTAGCTGCAAGTGTCATAAATGCCCAAAACCCAAGATTCCCAATTATTTAGATGTGGAACTTTGAAGTGTGGGTAGCATGCTCGGAAACTGGTGCACCTCCCCAATTTCCCGGAGCTTGTGACGCACGGCCCGGAGAGCAGAGTTTGCCAGGTGATCTGTCGCTTTGATCTTCTCGGGAGTGTTTCATTTCGGGAGTGCCACCTCCCTGGATACCTATCTATGAAGGAGAGCTTTTCTTCTGGATCAACTGTAACCAAAAATATTGACATTTTGCAATATGTTACATTAAAATACATTAAAATGTTATTTTAATTATTTTCTATTTTTCGGAGATTGCAACTAAAGGTAATGAAATTTTTGACTTCGGTATGGGAATACCAAATTACTATTAATTGGTTGTATTTTTCTAATGACAATCATTATTCCATGATAATTGTGAAAACAATCATTGTTCTCACTGTCCTTCCTCTTGAATTACAATTTGCTAACGACAGCCCAAGGTATGTTTGAATGAGGCCTTGTTGTTATGGTCATTCGATGGACCATTCAATGGCTCATACAATCGTTTTAATTTCAAGCACATAAAAAATTAAGTGTATAATTGTGAAGGTATCAGCTAAAGGTAGCTATTTTCAGTAGTGATTGATCATATATGTTTCGACGATCTGATCGGTACTGATCAACAGTGATTGGAATGGCGACTCAATGGAAAGAAGTATTTTGTCAGGTCATTGTTTTATTGAGATGGCGATAGGGAAGAATCTTGTTTATTTTATTGCGTAAATGACTTAATGTTTTCTCGAAGTCACCGGTTGTCTCGGTTTTAACCTTTATGAGTGCAAACAAAACAATTAAATGTCTCTTTCGGAAAGCAAACAGAATAACAAAACAGTCAATGTAGACTTTCGTGGAACCAAGACGAATACCACAAACCTCACAATTTTTGTCCGAAAGAATTAAAACAAATGTAAAGTAAAATTCAATGTTTAAAACAGTGAAATTAAAAAGTTGTGTCTGGTTTCTACAGTAAAATGCTTCTTCACGGCTGTCACACAGCTCTGACACATTAAAAAGGAAAACTTTGAACGATCCTCTAGAAATAACAAAGAAAGATTTTTTTTATTGAAATATGACAAGAACACATCGGTTAAAATATTTTAAAGTTTTCCGTCTCTTCTCGCATGGGACCGGCCCTTAAGCGGATTAACTAAATGGCAAAGTTCCTTTGGGCGAGGACCTCAGTCTTCCCGTGGGACAGGCCAAATGAAAAATCAAACTCAATAGTTTCAATGACCGTCCACACACTAATCTTAATCTAAATATAAATGAGCTCAAATGTTAGCCGACAGTGATAAATTTGAACATAATTTGCTTATTATTTAGAAGCAAAAGGAAACATACAGATACATGTCTCGTAAAAGTTTTTTCCACCTAGGAAAAAATGAATAACTTGTCTAAAATTTTCAACCTGATCATTTTTAAATTGTGTTACATCCAATTGTAACATTTACGATGTATAAAGACTTTCGGTTCGACTTGCCTGTTCCTTTAAAGAAACAGCGTCAGGTTTTGCCATCCTTTATTAACTGAAAATGACACGTGTTCTTTCTCGTGTATTAAATCACATATATATTACTGCAGAAATGATACATCATTGAATGGAACTGACCGATAAATTTCTAAGATACCCAAAAAAACACGGTTATCGTAATAAACCATTAACCACTAATAATTCAGGTACAAACCGGTCAGTGTTATTGTACCTTAATAACAAGTACTTGACTTACTGCGTAGCCCCCTGTTTAACTGTACAAAAATCGGATTCTTTAATTAAAATTTTTATTGACTCGTATTTTTGCCTTCGTTTACCTTTCCTTCCGCTTCTCCATTAAAAAATCAGGTTTGAGTTTTGTTTTATTGAATTTTGACCCGACAAACCTAGGCAAAATATAAACGGTTCATCTTCATTTGTTTATTCAGGTTGTTCAAAATGTCATGTCAAAATACAGTTAGTTGGGCAAAATTATACGAATAAAGTTCCATCGAGGACACTCGAACTTAAAGCCCGATTTTATGGTTTTTGATTGAGATGATACCTGGGTACTGGTTAGAAGGTACTGTACGAATTGGGTCATGGAAAGTTGATTTGTCACGGTCAGTGATTTTTGGACTTTGGTCACTGTGGTTTGTCATCTTCCTGTTTGCAGGATAAACTTTAATGTCACTTGCATTATGTGTGATTTGTACAAGCTGAAATTTACACATGTCGTACCCGTAAATTTCAGATTTTACCTTTGTCAGTCTTTCTTAGTTTTTAAGTTTGAGATTTGCATTTATTTCTATATTTTCAGGACTAGTCGAAGTGGAATGTGCATTTTTTTGGGCTGGACCTGAATTGAAGTAGAGATCATGACGTCAAATCTATTTTTCTTCTTATTTTCATTCAGTTTGATTGCTTGACTAGGTCTACTAATATGTCCCTTTTAGGATTTTCATATTGACAGTTAGAATAAGAACAGACGTCTTTGCTGCTGCCTCTCATCTCTCAGGATCGATTCTTTTTTCTCGACATTTTTGGCTTTGATTTTTTCCTTCTTCTTCGGAGTGCCTCCATTACATCAGAACCTTTTGGATTAAAATAAAATATCAGACACCTGCGTGCAATTGATTTATATCTAACTGAGTAAGTCGTTCACTTATTATTTTATTAGTTTTAGAGGATCTCGTCTATCTTCACATTTTTAATGGTTTTAGGTGCATGCAGAATGGAAACTCAAAATAGAAGTTTTTGAGGTTCCTTAATAGCATTTGTAGATAACAATACTAGGAAAACTTTCTTGTACATAAAAAAAACATACTTGTGGCTTCGTGTAAGATTTCAGCCTGCGGTCAATTATTTGGTACCTTTCAGAGAAACCTGACAGAGGTAGTTCGAGATGTTCCTCTCATTAAGGCGGAATACAATTAAACGAGCATTACTTTGTATGAAAACACAGTTATCTTTTATATTCCAGTTGTTAGTTTAATACACTCTAGAAGTATTGCATCTGACCAAGGCATTTGGAAAGAAAATTTTCAATATTTAAGGTTAAAGGACTTTAGACATCTATAAAGTTCCTCCTTTTTAAATTACTTTTACTTTAGATAAATGTTTCACAAATTTATTCATTAAAAAATGATGATGTTTAATTAATTTTTATAATAGTTTAGGCATAAAAGGAGCTGCGGATAACAGTACTGATAGAAACAAGCAAAAAATATATTAAAAATTAAAAATTTTCCGAGTATGAAATGATGGATCTATGCTCCTTAGTAATTGCCTCATAAAGTGAATTAACAATTGATTCATTGACCGATCAAATCGGTTTGACACGACTGAGCAACATTATAAATTTTTATGACCCTTAAGAGCTGGCTCAAGCAAGATTAATTTGAACAAATTTGTCTAAAGTTTTGCAGAGTTTTCTCAAAAAAATTCAACTAACCACAGAAAAAAATTATTCTGTTTGTGTAACTGTATGAGTTAATTTAAATATATCCACAGAAATTGATTCGAAGATGCTTCTCACATAACTCACAGTTTTTTTTCCAATAATTCTGTTTATCTTTCACCCTAAGTACATTTCTAACCAAATATAAAGTTCGCGTTGGTTCAATGTTCCTATAAACGCCTTTTTAATTGGAGCTATTTTGAAATGGACCTTCAGCGGAATGTTGTCCCATTCGTAAAGGAAAATATCCGACAACAAAAATGGTGGGAGAAAACTTGATGGGCCAAACATCCAAATAACGTATTCAGGCTGGGAATGGCTCTGATAGCTCCTGATGGGCTCTTTCAAACAACTTGTGACCCATTGGAATGAACGTGAGGTTGAGATACATCAAATCAGGATAGTTGAAAGGAGTATTAAGTTACATTAGGAAGCGGCAGTTAGTAACTTGGATGAAACTAGTTGTTTAATAATTTGTATTTTACGTTCGTTATGAATTATGAATGAATACACAAAAACCAATAACATCAGAAAACAATACTGATACCAGATTATTTGTTTTATCGTAACATTCATTTACCTAATGTTCCATTGTATTTATCAATTCTTGGCTTTGCTTTGCTCTATTTTCATTTGATTCAGTATTCTGTTAATCCTCTCCTAAGTCTCCTTAGCCTTTTCAGTGGCTCGTGCCTAGAACATATTTTTTTCTATTTTTTGTCCCTTAATTTTTAATAATACCTCACGTTTTATATTTATGACCTAATTTATTCCGTTTGTCCTCCTCCTATTGAATATACATTATGTACAGAGGTAATGTATCTTATAATGTCATAGCTCAACACTGACTGACAATAAAGTCAGAATTTCTGTGTACATTGAAGACACGCTTTTATGTGCCATGACGTTTGTAAATTTTGCAAGTAAATTTTGTAAATCTATTTTAATAAGTTTTGCAATACGGTTCCTTAACGTGCGGAAACAAAGTAAATACCTGCATGCCAAATTTGAATGCAATGGCATTCGATATTTAAAAATAAAAGCGTAAGGAAGCGAGCAGAAGAGCAAACCAGCCAAGGAGCCACGTCCACATCGCACCTCACAGGTACGCAAAACATGTCCACATGTATGGAGGAACCGAGTTCTGAATAAGAATGGAACCCGGCCGAATTTTATTTCTCGTGGATTATTTATGGAATTACTTATTGTGGAGCCTTTGTCATTTTTTGAAAATTTTACAAAACGTTTTGCAGCAGGCAATGCCTTTAGTCCAATTACAATAGTTCCCAAAGGTTCACTGTTTCCGCTGAAGAAAAAAACTTGTAACCACCTCTTCAGGAATGCCAAATGTCCTAAATCTTAAATACTTGATTTTTGTACTCTAAAAATTTGGGACTGAATCCAAAAAATCAAAATTTCCAAAACCAAGTTGTAAAAAAGGTACTTGAAACAAGTGGAGAGTTAATATGTGGGAATAAACGAAATTCAAGCAAGTGCCTTGTGCTTTTGTTCTCTGAACTTAAGAAAGCATCCTGCTAGTTCAAAAATACTTTTTTGCCTCTGTCTCTTGAATAGTAAAAGAAAACAAGAAATAAACTTGATTCAACAATAAAGGGGAAGCAAAAAATGAACAAACGTAACGGAAAAAGTTTGGAATAAAACTACTTTTTGTAGTCATTATAATTTACGGCCGAAGAACGTTTCGCGTTTTATTTTATAGTCATCGAGAATGAAATGTAATATTCTATAAGAAGCCCCCCCCCCTCCATAAGGAACTATTAGCTGCAGGACAGAGAAGATAACCATGCGAACCAAACGAAAAAGAGTTTATTTGAAAGTAAAACGTTGGAGTTAGATGGTAAGATGAGGTAAATTATAACAAAATGGAAAAGAAGGTAGGCAATGAAGAAAGAAAAAGAAATAATGCAGGAATCTGTTTCTTATTTTCCAACCAACACTACATTCCTGTCAAACGTTTACTGTTCTCATGGTAATCTCAGCCATAAAATATATTTACACGTAGTCCGCAAGTTATATTTTTGCCAATCCCGTACAATGAACTGTTACAAACAAGAGGACTGCTAGGAGAATGACGGTTTTTAATACAAATTAAAGAAATAAGAAAACCAAATGTTAGTTCAATAGTTTTTAATTGTGCAATCAATGTAATTAAAACGGCTACTTGGAGAGCCGTCATGAAAATAAGAGATTTAGATATGATGCACCTGAAGAACCTAGCAACTCCCACAGGACACAAAATGACGTGGCGAAAATTTCAATATTTTGGGACGCCTTAACATCAAGTTTGGTTTATTCTTAGCCATATAACCTGATATTCCTTAATAGGTATCTGATTAAACTTAATGTGTTAGCGCGCGTTGAGGCGAGGAGTTTCTTGTTAGACCAGTTATGTCTTCCTCGCGTGCATGAGCAATGATCCTTGCTAAAATCGAGAAAATCGTGATGTATCATTTCCAATAACCTATAATTATTAGAAATCATTTAAAATACAAATAGGGCCGATACCACAACTAACACTAAAATTTCTAACCAAAAAGGTTGTCTTGCGGTTTCCAATAAACCGGACGAGTAGGACTTTAAGTCTGTTCGCCAATTCCTTTCATTCCACGGGTACAACCAGACCCTTCATCTTGTTATTATCGTTTCACTAACCGGAAATGACAGCCAATAAATCAATTGGTGCGATTTAGACGGACATAAATTGCGAATTAAGTGATTTGCCTCCTCCTCACCTCAACTCCATTGTAATTCATTTACTCTTAACGTCGAATTACCCACTGTTTTTTTTTCGAGTTCGTGCAACAGAATAATTTCGGAATTCGTACCAGATGGTTGCCTGATCGATGTGACCTTTCCATTTTTGCTTCAACTTTTGAATATGCCGAAAAACCCGGTTTTGGGACTTGATTTTAGTTTTAATAATGACAAATTGAAATACCAAAGCAGATTCTTTTATTTTATAGATAATTGTAGACAATAAATATAATAAGAGAATGAAAACTCATCTATTCATAAAACTTCCAACTTTGAATTGATTTCCAGGAACTGTAATTTGCACTACGATGTCATTAAAATCAGTCGTAAGACCTTTTTCTCTTCCCTTTTGAACATAAATTTTTATTGCTAGTTTTTAAGTAAGAGTGTATTGGTAAAAAGCGTATTTTGGGCAACATCAACCTCCTATCTCAACTATAAGGTGTCTCATTTCACAATGTCGTCAATCATTTGGTATACTAAAAGAAGAAATCATACAATAAATAAAATCATACGTACGTTGGATCTGGTGATTGACTCTCTGACTAATATTAACAGGATCAAACTTATTAAATGCTTTTTAAACTACCTCTACCAAATTGAGATAGTGCAGTGCAGTGATCGAGTGCACTGTGATAGAATAATTGAAATGAAACACAAAATTTATGTGCACCAAAACATTGGGTTTCCTGGCAAGGCCCAGGGTCACAAATTTGTATAAATGAAGAGAATGAATTTGGGGGCCCCTGACCCCTAAGGTGAACGTTCCTATTCGAGGCCCACACAATTCTGTTAGGTAAGTCATTCGCTCATTAACATAAATCATTGTGATGATGAATTGATATTCTGACGGACTGTAAAACAAAAGCCAGAAATGGTTCCACACACTGTAAGGTCTTTTCCAGAACATCCGGAGATGTACGACACAAAAGCATCGAGCTGCTTTGTTCTGGTGCAGACAAGGTTAAGAAGATCCTAAATATGGCAGAATTGACGGTAGCTATAAAAAAATCAAATAAATATTGACGGTTGATTTCTATTTGATTATTGGTTCCCGATCGATCATTGGCCCCCCTCATCCCATGAAATCACTGCAATTAAGTCAACTTTAACTTAAGTAACGCTACTTGACAGTATTTACCTGGTACAAGAACTACTGCAAACAAAGACATGGTTCATGAACAGACGAGTCAGGTACACATTATTGTAAGCTATTTAGCACTGCCACTTTAAGCATTGGTACGCCGTATAAGAACCAGCATTTCGTTGCTAACGTTTAACCAGTATTTTTGTATTGGTGGCAGTGGGAAATAATAAAAATTCAAAATGGAAGCTCGAAAAATTTAGAAAATGTTATATTACACGAAATTACAAGCAAACATTTCGACATTTTAAGGGAAAATGTAATTTTAACGGGATTTCTCCCAAGAGAAAACCTAAAAAATTGAACTTGGGCCATCCTCCTGCTGGTTTTGGTAGGTTTTCCTTCAAAATGCTCGTTTTTTCGCCTACTGAATATACTCAAGTTTTGGACTTGAACTTTTAAGAGACTTAAGTATGGAAACACAAAAACAAATGTTTTTGAACTCATAAAACTGAGTCAACTTCAACTGGTTTCTTTCATCCACACCTTTCTATATTTTCTGCAGTTTTCTTACTCAATTCATTATTTATCTAAACTAAATAATGAAACATATTTATAATATATGTAAGTATGTCGCTTCATTCTCACTATCGTGGTCTCCCAACTGCTGTAACTCTCAGTTTTCAGTGCGTTCCAATGCTTTTTATTTCCGCTGGTTAAAAAAATACATTGTGTAATGCCAAGTAGCAGAGGCCTATATTTAAGCGATTAAAGAGGAAAATTAAATTTAAAATTTTTGCAAAAGGTCAGGTCATGTAGTGCAGTCAATACAAATGACAAGTATACAATTGAACACAAAGGGAGACTGACAAATAAAGAGACGTTATTGACTTTATCTTTGATTGATTAATTATCAAAGTCGGCAAATGGTAAAAGTGATTTTAGTCACGATTTCTAATATACGTATAAATCCCGTGCCACTTTGGGTGACTCCAAGGTCGAAGGATTTGAGGAGATGACGCCGACTTCGTAGGAATGTCGGCAATTCCTGGATTAAGGGGCACCATTAGTTACATAGTGGACACCTAACCGACCGAAATGTTTGACTTTGCAAAGAAAAAAGCACCAAATACCTAAATAGTGACATTTTACTTTATTCATCTGGAACTTGAATAAAAATCTAAGTGCAAGTTACAAATGATTAGTCGTTCGAATGGATAGAAGGTGAAAAGAAAAGAAACAGAGAATATGAAAACGGGAACCCACCTTAAGAGGAATTTCAACTTAGCGGACAACACCCAACTGAAATGTCGAATAGGAAAATAACAATCGATGTCGCCTAGGTCAGAGCCTGGTACCTGTTCTATGCACCTGTCTGAGATGCTGCCTGATCATCCGACCGGACCTTTCACCTTGACCGGTTTTTCGATTTTGTTTTGTTCGATTGGAATGCTGTCTCTCCCGTTGGAGGCTATTAAACCAATCCTGCACATCATGAATTGATGAGTATTGAACATGAAACATGGCATTGAGGTTTTGCATCTAACAATTTAACAGGTGTAAAACATGTGTAGTGATATTGAATGACATTAAAAACCGAACTTTGGTCACTTAAATTGCGCAACTTTTTTAAACAAAACTTTTTCATTCAAAGAATACATTTCTTTAGTACTGTCGGTGTAGAAAACCTCTAATACAACGTCCAATTATGCTTCACCCAACGTTCTGCAACAGAATTCTAATAAACAAGGAATCGGAAATAGTCATAGTTTAGCTCTACCTAATATTTTAAAAACCAGTCAAAGTGTTTGTGGACACGATAAACTAAAACATTAAAACACGTGTACGAGTACGCTTGGTCAATTAATTTTTTGCTAATTTCTTTTGCTAAGGGACTACAATACGTGACTAAAATTCCATTTGCTTGGGAACTAAAATCTTCAGGTTTCCTGTTTTAATTGTTAGAAATAATTGTGGTTGTCTTGGTAGTCTGGACCGAAAACTTTGTTGACCCTGTTGGGTCGAAAATTAATTATTTTTAGTTTGTGTTTTCAAAAGAAATATGTTAAAATGTTTGTGAAACCATGTATTTAATTACAACTAGAATAATATAGAGGAATAGAACGAATGAGAATTTGAACCTGGCGTCGTATGGAATGCCTCAATATCGGAATATTCACTATTCTTTCTGTACGATCTGCCGCTGTCGCCTACAATTAAAGCACATTAAATAGACATTTCTTATAAAAGCAGACATTGTTGACTTATTGAACTTTAGAAGGGGCATAGAAATATTAAAAAAATTTTTAATTATTATTTAAGCTTTAAGCCATTTAAGAATGACAAAACTAACATTAATCTTTAGATAGCTTCAGCTACTCAAAAGGCATCAATTTGTGAATTCATCTAAACCCAAGCAATATTAGTCTCAGCGACCATTAATTTTTCCAGTACCCTATGTTTATCGACAGGAAAATCGAGAATACGTCAAAGCACTACAAATACATATCAATGCGCCGTGATGAACTGTCATCGACTGAAATATCTCAAAATACATGTTTTTGTTGAGGATATTGAAGATATCCAAAGGAATGTCCATCGGGCCATCGTCAGGAGTTGTGGCAGCGATGACGCGTGGCACAGAGCACTCCTGATGCCCGCGACTCAACATGCCTTTCTTCAGTTTTTGTTGTATTGGGTCAGTATTTGTGCGACCGTCTTGCTGTTAACTAATATAATAATTGACGCAGCAATCCGCTCTTACTTATTTTATTCCTTAACATGGTAGCAGAGCGTCGTTATTCGCTGCACTAAATTGTATATTAAAAAATTGGTGGTAACTTGCTGATTAATAAGTCAATTATTAAAAGTGTTGGGTTGATTTTGTGATTGTAAAGGGAACTGAAAATGAGTACACATGGAGAAGTTATAGTGGTCTTGCCGACATTTAGTGGCAATAATTTCAATTCTTGGAAGTTCAGGATGGAAAGAATTCTTGATTTGCGAAACGTCACTAAGTGAAAGACGGAAATACTGGAACTGAGAACTTTGAAAACTTAGGAGTGCGCAATGCTCTCTCAGGCGGTGTCCGACGACATCCTGAACCTATTGATGGATCAGCAAGCAGCGTACGATACGTGGAAAACTCTGACAAGTATATACTCACCGGCAGGCGTAACCGAAACTCTTCAAATAAGGCAGAAACTTGTCAATCATAGAATGAACGAGAATGACGAATTTTCGCAACATGTAGCTATGCGAAACCTTACTTCGTGAGCTAAGAGAAAATGACGGGGAAATTAAAGAGCAAGAAAAAGTAAGTAGGCTCCTCTTGAGTTTTCCCAAGTCATTTAACACGATTGTGTTTATAATCGTGTTAAGGAGTAGAGTGGGAGGTAAAGAGACAATTTGCACAATAGAAAAGGTACCATACGTACCAGAACTGAGGAAAAACTTGTTATCTGTTAGGAAAATGGAGGAAAATGGGCTGAAAATTATATTTCGCAATCAATACGTGGAAATATATGGTAAAACAGGGCTATTTATGAAGGGAGATTGCCTGAGAGTGTTGTACATGGTGACAATGAAACAAAATAAAGAGTTCGATTGCAACCTCGTGCAGAACGAAACCAACGATTTGATACTTTGGCCCCCGTGTGGTCCCTGGGTTAGAACAGGACCAACCTAGGTACTGGGTACCGTAAGAGGCGACTAAAAGGCAGGGGACCCCGTGTTGTTTCCGGGTGTCGTAAAAGCCGATTGTGTGTCAATGGAGGCAGGGATGCAAGGATGTTGGGGTTCTTCCTTGCACTCCACGAATCGATCAGGGGCAGAAGCCAGAGATCGGTTGCTGCCCCGGTTGCTGCGGCACGATAACTTCCTGGAGAGGAAGCAGACAATACCTCACGGTAGTCTCTCTAGGTTTTTTAGTGGGTTCGAGTCCCATAGTGCTGGACATTCCGTCATAAAGGGGTGGGCATTTTTCCTGGGTAGAAAAAAGATACCTCGGGTCCATTCTCACTAGTATCACGAGAAGCATATGGATATGTTCTGATTTTCATAGACGACTGCAGTCATTTCACTGTTGTTTATTCACTGCGATATTAGTTGGAAGTGATTGAAAAATTTGAAACATATTGCATTTAAGAATCGGTTTAATAGAATCATTGTGACATTTAGCTGTGACAATGAGAATTTAAGTCCTCAGCATTTCAAAATTTCTGTCGAAAAGAGGGAGTAGAAATAAATTATACGGTTCCATATAATTCGAAGATGAATGGAGTCGCCGAACGATACAACCAAACGATTAAAGACAAAAGGAGAACAATTTTATTAGATCGTGGACTGAACAAGACGTTTTGGAGTGACGCAATCTTATACAGAGCTTACATAGCTAACAGGTGTCCAGTTTCGAATCGATCGAAAACTCCCTATGAATTGTAGACGAGTAAAAAGCCAGGCATTAGTCACATGAAAATATTTGGGTCTGTAATTTGATTTGTAATTAAGAGCTGGGAGCGTAGGTTCAACTTCGAGAAAATTATTTTTCCTAGGGTATAGTCATTCGGGTTATATGTTATATGATAAAGAAACACGTTAGAAATGTGAGATTCTATGAATCTTTAGGGGCAAGAGAAACTGATGAAAATATTGAGCAAAAATATAAAGCAGGTCAATTTTATGAATTTAAGAAAAATAAAAATGACGACGACGAACAAAGTGATAGGGAAATAACAGAACATTAGTGCACCTGAAGATCCTGTCCCCAGAATAGCGTTCATTAAAAGACGGCGAGGACGTCCACGTATTGTAGCTCAGGAAAACCAGGAAGACGGAGAAAGGTTCAAAACCAACGTGTTCATTCAGGGGAGGAAAGTGGTGAGAGCTTGTTTTGCTTCCTCACTTTTGGGGAAGAACAAATCGGTTTTGAAGAGACCCAGAAAGATAAAGAATGAAGGTAAAAAGGGTTAAAAAAAATTACTATCAGGCAGACAAAATTAATTGAAAAAAATTCTGGAACGATTTAGTGTGAAAGAGTGCAAAATCAAGGAGACTCCTACGGAAGTTAACTTCCAAGTTAAAGATTCGAGTATTGACGAAAATTTGTTATTCAGGGAAATAATAGGTAGCAAAATGTATCTGGCAACAATCACAAGACCAGATCTCATGTTTTTGGTTTCATATTTTGACAAGCCCTCGGAACTAGTTTGGAAAGCTGCGAATGATTTATATGAAAAAGCTATCATCAGGAGTTATGGCAGCGATGACGCGTGGCACAGAATGCTCCTGATGCCCTCGACTCGACTTAATCCTTTGTTCATTTTTTCTTGTTGCATTGGGTCAGTATTTGTGCGACCGTTTTTTCTTCTTAACTAATATAATAATATTTATTTTATTCCTTAACAGTTTTGTTGACGTACCTGAAAATTACCGAAAGAACTAGAGGAACGACAATGTCTAGGTGTTCAATAATTTTGTTGTTTTCTTTGGACGATAAATATAAAATTGATTGATCGTGACTTCCGGTACGATTGATATGTCAAGGCCTGATTTCGACGGATACCACGTGCCATTTGCCACAACAGTCGCATAAAATAGCCAGAAAATTTGAAACGAAATTCTTCTTTTTTGTAACATCGATGAATCTCATCGTTGTAGCTGCCGAGAATTGTATTAGTTTTATTATTCTAAATACTACAAGAAATCTAAAGATAAGTCAACAAGAATATTAAATTTTCTGGTGACTTTGCAATCTTCAAAAAATAAATTTATATTATGACACTTTACATTTTCTTTTAATGAATATATATGAAATTGAAAGAATTAGAAATATTTTAATAATAAAATGATGAATGAACAATCTGATTGAAACAAAACTAACATGAAGAAACAAAAGAACTTAACGACATGTAAAATTCTTCTTCTCTAACGGGTCCCTTTGCGTGTGAAACTCGCTATTTCTTTTGTGCTTCTTGTTTCCATGGGCTTATTAATGTAATGTTTATTAATGTTCTTTAATATGTTTATTATCCAGAAGTGGCATTATTATTTATTTTCTTATGTGATACGTAGTCTTATATATAGTAAAATCAAATGGAATGTGAAAGACTTCACTTACCTTCGAGCACGATAGCATCGTCTGTCTCGTAGGCAGCCACATACTTTCCATGATACTCGTCCTCGTCGAGGTTAAAGGTCACATCATCACCCTTGAGGCACTGCACTAGACTAAATCCCACCACGTAGAGAAGACACCATTTGCACATGTCACCGGCCCGGCTTGATTGCGAACTGAACATTTTCAAACTCGTTCATTTGCAGTTAGCGATTAGCGAGCCCTGCGGAAGGAGAAGAAGAAGTAACATTTTTGGTAGGAATCGGCCAGTTGGCCGGAATGTTTGGCCACGCGGGAAAGGCCTGTCAAGTTTTGCTTTTTTGCCTACTGTAAAGCTAATTCTCCCTTCTCAAGCAGTTGTCTCCCTACCACTTTGCTTTCGTTCTTTTACCAACACCATTATATTCATCAGGTTTGGCAGAGGAAAGTCGTGCAAAACTCAACCAATCAGATTCGGTTGATTGTGACCGTCCTCACCACAACCATTAAAGTCACGTTGATCCGCTTTGGTTCGTTTTTGCAAATACCACGTGGGCGAATTACGTTTAATTTTTTTCAATTGCAACGCATACTGCTCCCCGTTTTGGCTATTTCCCCTCCCAAAAACAGCCTCATAAAACAAAAAAGCAGGTAGTGGTGAAGAAACTTAAAAAAAAAATAAAGTTATGCAACAGTTCCTTGAAGTACTAATGAGAGGTTCGATGACCGTCCGTGGTGATGACGACAGGAAATAATAAGAAAATACCACGTGACTGCGTAAGGCTCGGCAAAACCAAAAGAGAAATTTAGTGAAAGCTTAGGTAAAAAGAAAACTTAAAAATTTACTTTAAGACTTGGTCGGTAGTTAACAAATAAGTGTCCAATTGTTGTACACTCGTGTCCATTTTAACCAAAGTTTTTACTTGGTAATGTGAAATCTCTCAACTAACTAAATAATAATAACGATTATGGTTTTTTATAAATTCTACAATACCTGGAGATTTCAAAAAAATGCAATGTAAACTTCAATAGATGCTTCTAAGGGCCGAAGAAAGGAAACCTTGAAATCCAATTAAAAATATCACAAAATATTATTTCAATATTTTAGTTCTTCAAACAATACCAAAAGACTCGGGTGACACGTGCACGTTTTACCCACATACCTGAAATAAACCGCAACCAAAAAAAGCAATCATAAACAAAGACTCCCAGTTTGTCCCCCTGAGTGGAAGAATATTAATGAGAATGTTCCGACTGAATGACCCAAAGTATTGTTTTCGAGTTTAAAACAAAAGTAACGAACGGCTTCCAGGCTGCTGACTGTCAGGGACCATTAAGTACCACAAGTGTACCTCATCTTACCCTGGCTACACGTACAACTCCCACGTTCCTGTAATTGTAATTTGTTAACAAAAAATAACATGATGATGTGTAAGGAAACGAAAAAGAAGAAACAGAAGGAAAAGACAAGAGAGAGAAGAAGAATTTCGCCTAGAAAAGTGGCATTTGTTGGTTGGATTCTACCAACCAACGGTGTTCTGCCACCAGACGTACTCGGTCTGGTTTTAGTAAAGTAAGGCTTATTCTTTGAAAATACAACAACCTGAAGATAATCTGAATTTCACATACAATGAAAATTCTAACCGAGGTGGGTAGTGACAACCTGGAAGCTCTCGATTTAGGTACCGCGTGAACCAACACGTGCCCCCAATTTGAAAGCATGCTTTTGTGGCGCCTTGTAGGGCATTCTGTCAGTAACAAGAAATGATGCAGAGGATGTGAAACAGAAAGGCAAGGCACTGTTAACCTGCGTTTTCATGGTTCATAATTCTATCATTCTCTGGGTGCTTAACTAAATATTTTTAATTCAAGCAAAATATTTGTGATTCCATATTTGTGTACTCCATTTGAATGGTTAGTGGTAATTAATGAAATGATTTCGAAGTCAGAAATTTTGTTTATTGTTTCATTGAAGTTAGACAGGTGGGACGAAGGTGCGAATTTTGAATTCGAATGGGCCGTAATTGTAGTGGTCGCTCACGGCCGAATGCATTAAACCAAGCAATAAATCAGGTACGTCGCTCCGATAACACGTTTCGCTTTGAAATTGAAAAAATGTGTTGGAGATAATGGAAGATCTGAAAAATTAGAAGACTGCAAGTCTTTCTGCTATCGAATAACTTTTTTTTAACGATCGTAATGAATTCTGGGAATTGTGGACACTTGCTAACATAAAATAGATTTCTTGTGCGCTTATTTCCTCAAAAGATAACCTAGTAAACGACAGCAAATGTGTGTACTCTACTGGCAAGCACAGCTGGCAGAGATCAACGAAATCTCACATGATTGCCACCGTTTGATTTGTGGCGCATGACACTTGTACCACTATGAGTATCTGCCAATAAAAATGAAACACAACAGGTCAATGTAACTTTCAGCAAAATGTTCAATTGAATAAGGAAAGAAATATGGTTTAAAACTGTAATTAGTATTATATTATTAGCAATTATGTTATTACTATTATCAGTACCGCGATGGATTACGTAAAATCATAAAAAAATAAAAGATTTCAATGAGCAATGCATGGAAACAAAACAAATGTGAAAAAGACACAAAGTACAACAAAACAATCGGAAACTAATCTTAAAAATAAAACACTAAATAATTAAACTACTGACCATTGTTGTAATTTTCAATAACAGCCCGGTGCGTGTGCATGGGATGGTAACAAATGAAAACCTTCCCAACTAAAAAAAGTCGTCCAACTGCTCACCACCCAACTAGAAAACTAATAGAGAAAACCAAAAGAAGCTCGAAACTGCAAAAATTAATTTTGAATGGTTTGAAACCCGTGATTAAGATATTCAATTATAGTTTATGTATCGATGATAGTACCTCGAATGGACCATAAATAACGGACCCATTGGTTTTTAATAATTTTCAATCTCGACTTTAATAATATTTTCGTGTTTTGCGCGTCGGGAAAAGATAAAATTTAAATTTTTGTCGAAATCGAAAGACAGACACGAAATCCTCCGAAATAAATAGTATTTAAGTATTTATTAATAGCACCCGATGCTATTTCCGGTCGATTATCTATTTATTTATTGCATTGTTCGAGCTGAGATGTGCGAAAATACGTACGAATGAAAATTAATTAAAGTTATGTATTTAAGCATAATAATAAAAAATCCCACCGTCACGTTTTCCCGTCCTCCGATTAGGCTAATTCCATTCCATTGCAATAAACTATATTTAGGTAAAACTTTAAAGGAGGGTACTGAAGATACAAAGTATTTTTGATTATTCCGTTTGACTTTAAATTTATCAATAAATTTGTATTTATTTGTCACAGGCAGAAGATCCGACTGTTTTTTGACAATCTCATTTCATTCTGCTTTTTACTGATCTTCTCTTTCAATTCTCATTCTTTTCTACACCACTCCAGTTCACACACTTTTGACTTGAATAATGCATTGTTACAATCACAACTCTCTTTGACCATTTAACTTCATATTTAATAAAAATTAAAATTTTATAATTCTGCTTTTTTGAGTTCTATTTGTCTTCTCGTGGTTTTATATCGGTGATACAAGAAATGTGGATTTGATGTGTTCGGCAAATGCAACCTTTACAGTGTGAACGATCTGCCACGCCCAAGATTTGTCATGATTATTATTTCAGCCGGCTGCTAAATCAAGGGCCGTAATTAGCAAACTAGTTAGCTTTCAGGGCTCGATTCGTAGCTCGATCGTTGACTTCATTGCCTTCGTGTGCAGACAACTTGGGTCTTCGGACATCTTTAGTGCTACCTTTCAGAACAAGATTCTTACCATCACCTACTTTTGTGTTGACTTCTTCTTATTCACTCTATACCATAATAAATTGTAACAGATCCCATATACACTGAATCTATTTAAACAAAATCAGTGGCCAAAAATTAAAAGTGTCTACACGGTATAAAGCCTCTACGACTTAGAACGTCTGAATTAAAACAGGAAGTTTATGTCAATGACGCTGTGTATAAGCCAAAGAAGTGGAAACAGCCAAGCGGCACTCACATATGTTGTAGGCCAACAAAAATGGAACATGTCATTCGAACACATGACAAATAAATGAAACGGAACATAAAACACAAAATTATATACTACTGAATATATATATATAACTGAAAAACGGTGTAGGCACACAACTAAATTCAAAACAGAGCAGGAATTCTTATAAAAAAAAATAGGTGAAACAAAATAGGTCTACAATTAGACCCACAGATTTGCAGAGGAATGAAAGGAGCAAAATATGTGGTTGCTCGATCTTACTGATAACTTCGGACAACAATTAATGTTAGGAATACAATTTAAGGCGATTAATAACAATGAAAAATTGCAGCTCCACCTAGAGCCCGATGACGCCCTACCCGTAAACCTTAAAGACTAACTGTACCAAATTGATTTCAAATTTAAAGCGTAATAAGTTACAATATAAAAATAGCATTTTAATATTTTGCATTGGGTTTCATCTTATTTTTCAAAGTCATAGATTTCAAGTAGAGTCGCAAATAAAATTCTTCTCCCTCGGTTTAATAATATCTCACTATGTAATTGCTTTAGTAGTCTCATTTGATACATGTAATTATATTAGACGGGGGCAACTCTAAAACCGTGAGTTTAAGCATCGCAAGTGTTATAAATTTTTTGAGTGACTCGTTACTCGCCAATCATTTTTCCGAATCATTTTGTTGAACAGACCACAAGAAGTCAATTTTTATAAATACCACCCTTCATCAAGTCGGGTACCTTTGCGGAAATAGATGAACTCATGTTACTCCAGTTAGTTGCACTCCACACCTTCAATTTGTACTTTTCTGGCACGGCCGGCACGCCAGACACACCGAGGTAAATACTTTGACACGAGGTAGCATTCACCGCAGCTATGTTAATTTTTTCCTCCGGGTTAATACGTTTTTAAAGATAATATGAGATCCCAACCTGAAACTTCAATAAAACAGGTCCATCAGTCATAAAACACATTCGAGCAGAATGTTCGGTAGGTAGGCGTTTCCTAACGATTAACCGGTGATTTACACATTTAGAACTCTAATAAATGGCAACGACATAGGTAGCGGGTAGCGAAGACAAAGGTTACTTATTAAAGGTGACGGTATTGGTTACTCCAAACGAACGATTCACCTATCTGTTAGCACTCTGAACAATAAAACAAGAAGAAAACCCTGAGTCATTTGGGTTTTCACCATCAGACAGAAACGCCGTGTTTACCCGAAAGAAAACTACTCGTCTGAACTCTCCATCTGAACTTCTTGTCCTCGTTATATACTGCATTGTCTACTCACATCTTTTTTATTTTCTGCGGTTACACCTGACGTCATCTGACAGTGCTCGATCAGATCATCATCATCATCTGACCATGCTATTTGAACTCTAACAAGATGTCATTCTCAAAAGTAAAAAATATTCCTTTTTTTACCCGACTTGGTTGATTTTGAAATTTTCACAGTATCAGTCCTCTTGGGTTTCCGGTTTTGTTTGTTCTTCCTTTTTCTCAGTGTTTGGAAATCGAGTGGCTCCTCACAATAAATTCCTTTTAATTTCTCAGTTACATTTCTGTCGTTGATCCTGAAAACTCAAATAGATATTCGGCAAATTTTAAAACAATATTTTCAACTTTTCTCCTCTTTAAAGGTATCTGTTTAGGGTTAAAGTTTAAAAATGAGCTCGATGACCCCGATATGTGTACATCCAATAGCCAAGTTGATCTCGTTTTTTTCCAAGCAATCCGCGTCACTGATTTAACGCATAAACTGGCGTTACCACGGGGGACCAGGGACACACCTGATCGGGTACCGGTACATCTACTCTTGGGTGTACGAGGTACCCGCAGGGGAATCGTGTCCAGAGGTTGCTGCCCTAGCCTAACGCGAATATCTCTACGCATGCGTTTTTTTCACACCGTGACCAGTCTAAGGGATTCCTTGTTTAAATGACTCTACCCAGTTCATCGATCTTGTCATATGAGATCTTTGTCACTGGTCTTTGCCCGGACATCATCTTCGCCTCGTTACTCAAACTTAAATAACCGAACTGATTGTCATTACATCCCACAACTGATGATCTACCATTGATCTCTACAAGTAGGATATTCAAAAAAGTCTCATGTCATGGTGAGTCAAACATCGGCTCAAATTGATGGCATCTGACTCACGTTGGCAACTCCCAAATTCTGAAGACTCATCAATCAATAACTGGAACGGATACGTATTAGCAATATTTTGATTTGAAATAATGATTGCTACCACCAAGAAATTTGAAAAATAACAGTCTTGATGGTTTGCGAATACAAACGAAATAATTGTTATGCAATTTAAACAGAAACTTGCACTTTGAGTGATCTGAAAGAGAAGCAAATGGGTAGATGTAGCAAATATTGAGCCTAACTAAAACTATTCTTCGATTAAAAAAAAACGATTTTTACAAAATGGAAGCATTAGGTGTATCCATCTGGCTCGACGAGAGATTGTAGTGGATATTGTTACGAGCACCATGAAGAATTAAGGATAGACAAGAGCTAATTACAAATGTAGAATGGTAGTTAAGTTCTTACAAAAGCATTTCTGTAACTGTCAGTACACATTGGGCGCATTTTGGTTCACACTGACGGCAATGTGACGAACGAAAGTGAACCTGAAGGATGAATGATATATAAAATGTCTCCCTGGTAATTCGTTCAACTTTCGATTTTCCTTACGCATGTAATCGTGAATAGACTGTCAATAAAAGTGAAGAATTTGTCATTGTTATTTCCGATTGTTATGTTTTCGTTACGTTCAGGGTCGACATGTGGTAACTTGTTTGTTCTTGTTAGGATTTACGTGCGGCAATCTTGAAAGGACAGTGTAAGTGTTGCAGAAGGACAGCTACAATCATCTTTTCAAAACTGAAATTTAAGAAACAAATCAAAACTTATGGGTTCTGGTCACACTTCAACCTCCAGACGCGTAACTCCGTCTCCGTCGTCTCCCTCTGCTGGTCCTATGCAGGCAAACCAGAGCCTGAATAAAAGGAGTAAACACTGATCTTCTATTGTTCTGTAGGAGAGGAGTAAATGACTTCCTTCTCAAGAAAAGTAAGGGAATGTTGATGTTACGTCCACGCAGGTACAAAGGTATGAAGTACATCATCAAGCTGGCACCAAAATATCAGAATTTTTGTCCTACAAATTTAAATTTCGACCATTGAAAAGAACTAAAAGAACTAAACCGCAATGTCATTAGCTCAATAGATTTCTGAGAATTTTTATTGAGAATAATTCATCATCGTTCGGAAATTCCCAATTTCTTTGCCTCAGGCATTCACATCTTATGACTTACACAGAGAAAATGTGTCAAATTTCCCACCGCACCTACAATTGTAGATGTCAGGCAAATTGTGACCCGTTGAAAATTTCGAGTCTATCCGAGCCCTTGCGAAATGGACTGTGTTTTCGCCTGCAACCCAAAAAATTATATAAATGAAAACGAACAAAAATTTTTAAATTCATTATTTATTTAGTTAATTCAATTAATTAATTATTTTATTTATGCTATAAAATCCGTCGTACAAAATGTTCTAATGAACAAAGTTAAACCTAAAATGGCTGATTTTGCCTTTATTCAAATGCATAACGGAATGTATAAATTTGAATTCACTTTTGTTTACTTCTTTTGTAAACCTTCTCTTCCGTCCAAACCGACGACGTCATACCAAATCTGTGGAATTTTGGTCTTTGTACCTGACATTTGACACGTGTCCATCAGGCTTCATTGAAATGCTTCATCTCATGTGCGAATGTTACATAGTGTGCTTTTTTACAAGTACCCTTTAAATTCGTTCTCCCTATCCTCCCTACGTTTGGATTTAAAATACCAGGTTGGGAATTGTCTGTTACTCTGGTATTTACTCGAACGCGTACTACTCTACTGAAGAAAACACACTAATAAAATGTAAGTATAAGACGAATTTTGAATTAATTTTGTGTGACTGAACCAATTGAACTCAGCTGCATAGAAACTTTTGTATTTTTAATATGTAATAATATTATCACCGGTGTTTGGAGTCCCCACTCACACCTGAGTTTCAAATGAATCTGTAACGGTCTGGCTGACGTGGACTCACGATAACGTGTCATTATGTGTCACAGCACAACAGGTAAAAATCAGGTACAAAACCGCAATTTCCACCAGGAATGATTGCGACCTTTACTTTAATATAATATTAAATAAATAAAATATCTCGATAATTTTTCAAAATTCAATCGGAGCATCCGGCCCGGCAAGAAGTCACAAACAGGTACTCAGGGCAGTGAATAATCACAGTTAAGGCTTAGAGATTAATTTACAGGAATTTCCGTTCCCGCACCATCAAGCCTCATGGAATACTTATAAGATTAATCACTTCAGGTACGAAAACTTCACTGCCGAGGTTCAAAAGGCAGGTCGGATCAATACTTTGTATAGTGACAGCATCAAACAGACCGGTTCTTTAGTTAAAATATTTATCTGTACAGAATAAAATATGTAAAAACGGAAATACATATTCTGTCGGATTACACAGAATTCTAAACGCCCGCCGTTGCACATCTACAAACAAAGACAACACTCATATATTTTCACATAGCTTACATGTGTCCTGCCGCCTGTATATGTATATAGAATAAATACTAATGACCCGAATTATACCTTTTTCATATGTATAATTTCCACATTTGTGATGTTTCATTTATTCAGTGCGGCCACACATTCGACCACAAGACTATTTAGTCAGGTACTGGACAGTTAGTAGGGGAAAAGAACATATAAATTCGACGTTGGTTTAATTATGCACTTATTTTTTCCACTCACAAAAGGAAGCGAATCGAAGTGTGTGTGCTGTAGTGGGTGTGAACACCCGTTGGCATGGTACCCGTTAGCAATACCGACGAAAATGTTCATTCATTCTGCCGATACTGTTGTCTCTTCAATTCTCGAGGCGTTTTTATATAAAACAAACATGTTCTGTCGGGCTACAAACACCCACTAATTATTGTAAGAGTGGATTGCTGAATATTATCGCTGTGTGTGTGTGTGTGTCAAATATTTCACCTCTTCAACTGGTTACCACGTGTCTCCCATTAGCTTTCGTCCAGAGAAACCATTGATGTAACGAAAATTTGGCACTTTGACTATTCAAGGGATCAGAAGCATCCCCTCCGTCGAATTGTAAAAAGCAGCAATATGTTGAGGGTGATCAGAAGGACGTAGAGTAGACAGCAGCAGATGAGAGTGACACAGGTAGATCTTCTGGCATGTCGTTCTGATCTTGTTGGAAGAACTAGTTTCCCCTGCAACCTTCAGGGGGAAGTCAAAAATCAGGAAATCCACGCAGTCCTTGGGCTGGACCTTCCTATGTTGGAACTGTAATTTGGGCTTGTCTTCTCCTTCACTGGAGATTTGTCACCGGACAGCCGAAAGCTCTGCGATTTCCATAGTCGAACGCAGCCATCGCTGTAATCAAAATACCAGTAATTTGTTTAGCAAATTTTTGAACTTTCTCGTCAAAAAGTTCGCGTTTGTTCATTTAAACAAAAACTGAGACAAAATGTCAAATAACATATTAATAATAATAAGAGTTAATAATGCGGGTAGTACTCTTGTCTGGAAAGAACTATCGAGTGGTAAACTTTTTTCACACTATTAGCAACCAAGTACCACCATTAGCCTAGCTGATATACTCATTGTATTCCTCCTTGTTATGAGACTTAGAAATTTCTTGTTATTGCTGAAAAATATTCAAATTACCCGTTTTTAATTCATCGTTTTATAATGGATAACAATGGGATTACTCTATTAATCTCTCTTTCTGAATAGAATTTGAGAGAGAAAAGAAACAGAGTGAGAATATCAAGTGAACATGATGATACAAATGTTAAAACGTGGACATGCGGTGAGACAAATTGATTTCTGAATATTATAATTGACTATTACTTTTAACATGAACGCAAAGAAGCAAAAAATCGACTATGAGAACATAAAATGAATATGGAAACACAAAAATGGAGTTACCGATGGATCGTAAACGGCAGAATACAAATCCTACTCGTAAACAAATGAGCGTGAGTCTACAAAACGAAATGGATGGTCTGATGTGTAGTAAGCAATACAAATGTCCAACTAATTGTACGAGAAGACATCCGCACACTTAAGGGAGAGAGGCAGGTAAAGCCAGAGAAGCAGGCGATGATTTCGACGAAGGAGGACAAAATGAAAATTCCAAAAATTTTCTCTACTTACGCCGCTTCAAAAGGCTTAACGCGAGCGTTTTTATTTATTTTACAGAGAGAGTTGAAACATTTTGCCAGTTGACATGGACATTGACGAAAACGTATGTTGGGGACGCCAAATTTTCACCTCCCCAGTGCTGCAAACATGTAAAAGTTTTAATTGTTTTATAGCTGTTCCATTGTGTGGATTTCGTTGTGTTGATGATTAGATTAGATGATTACATTAGATAGAGAGTTAGAGATAAAGGGAGTTACCATTGGAAAAACAAACTATAAGATATATTGTTAAAAATCAGAAACTCCTGGAAAAAGTTTCACCTCCATTTTTATTTTTTAGGGGGGGGGGAGTATGGCCCAAATATTAAACTGCAATTGAAAGGGAACAATTCGTTTGGTTTAAATCGGGTACTTGTGGTTGATTGATATTTCTCTGGCGTCGCATTAAAAAAATTTTGGGAGTCGGGGAAGGCTGCTTTTTTCCTCAGGTCAATCCAACCGGCTTCACTTCAAATTCCTGCACTTACTAAGTGGGACTCTTTCAAAATTAAATTTCTAAAACTTACTTGGAAGCTGTGAAAACATGAGTCGAATTTACGGCTACATCGTTGATTGGTGAATTGTGAGCTCTTAACTCTCCCATAAGACAGCAAGAATCGACAGACCAAATCTTCAGGATTCCGCTCCTGCAGCCGGACACGAGCTGCTGTCCGCCAGGCATAATAACAAGACCGCAAATCCAATTTGAATGTGCATTATTTATTGACTGTGCATCACAAAAATAAAAAAATTATTTTAAAAATGATTAATAAAAATTTGGAGTATTGCTGATACTTGACAATAATCTTACCTGAGTCAGTTCCTGTCGGGTTAAATCCCATTTTTTTATGCACATATCTCTCGAACCTGAAAACAAAACGTCTCCGTGGAGGGCAAGAGACTGTATGCCATCATAGTGCGGAGGATTTAGGTTCATTTTAGGTGAGAAAATGCCACCCGAGTCGCCGTTCACCTCGAAAACCTTTATGTAGTGGTCCTTTGAGCCTGTGACAACGACATCCTGTGTCTGAGACAGTTTTCCAACTGCCAGACACATGACAGCGGCTTGATGTCCACCGGCTAGTTTACCAGTTGAACAGAATCTGTCGAAAAAACATTAACAATCAGAACACTATACGGATATGACGTAGAGTTATGCTCATCAAGATCAGCCTCACCTTCTCAGATCCCAGACTCTGACTCTATCTCCAGCAGCTGTGTATAATATAACCCCATTTTCGTTCAATGCAATGTCATTGAGTTGTTGCTTACCCTGTGGGACGTTTCCTTCGCGGGATGAACTTGTCAACGATACAGCACCATTTATGGTTAAACCGGAGGAACTGAATGAGAAAACGTAAAACTTAAGAATGAAAGTGATTTGAGAGAGTAAATGTGAATGGTACGACCCAGAAAATGTTTTAATCCTCACCATAATGTTTTTATACATCGGGACGGTGACTCTCTCAAATCCCACACTTTGACATACGCGGAAGACACGGAAAAGAGAAGCCTGCTGGATTCGCAGTATCTGACAACTTCCACATTGTTTGGATGACCAGTCATGGATTGAATTTCCATGCCACACTCCAAATCCCACACTTTAACCGACCGATCTGACAAAGTAGAGTCGGGTAACGTTAGATTAGATTAGATAAACAACATAAAAGGTAAAACTTGAAATAACTGATGTTCATCGCACCTTTAGAAGCTGTGAATAGAAGTGAGTTGGTGACGCAGACGGATAAGACGGCGTGGGAATGCCCGGATGCCACATATGCGCATCCAAATGGAGCTTTCAAATTAGTCTGAAACAGAAAATGACAGTTACGATGATTTTCAGTAAAACCTGTACTCTTAGGTTTCTCTATCTGTAGGATACTTACCTTTCCAGAATACTCAGAGATGACGCCACGTCCAGCTGGCTGTTCCACGTCCTGCATGCCACCAGTCAGCCGCGAGAATACGTTCTCTCCACGACTGTTAAATCTTCGGTAGGTGGTAGGTGACCCAGGAGGACTCTCCGTTGACTCCCTGGCCGTCAGTGGATTTATGTTAGTCAAGCTCTCAACATTAAACTCAAGACGGCTAATGGAGGAGGAAGTTAGGGGGTGTGCAGGTGAAAAAGTGTCATCACGGTATGTCAGGGTGCATTTAGGAGCTCAAAATTTCAAGTTTCCTCCTCCCCTCTCAGAAGGATCAAACAGTCAACACAACAAAACGGTAAATAAATAAAACTCAAAAAAAAAACAGAAATACTCGTTCGACATCAAACAAATAATAACAAACAACAACAATGGTTGGTTCGAACCTACAGAAATTTGGATCAAAAAGTCCAGACCCAAATATGAAAGGTTCGACCTGAAACCTCAGGGTCGGAACTAACACGGAATACTATTCCGTTGGTTAACAGTTGGAAGTTCACACCACCCCCGTGAACGCCATGTCCAAGGTGATCAGAAAAACTGAAGCGCACAAAATTAAGAAAAGGCAATTAAGGCAGCTGAAAAAATTAAAAAAATAAATTTTGTTTAACAAAAGAGAAAACCTGACGTAAACAAAAATTGACACCTGGTAGGCCTACTAAGGTGGATGGTACCGTAAAATGACAGGGAACATAAAATAATTTTTTTTTTTGAGGGGAGGAGGTAAAGTCTTGAACAAAGCAGCAAAATCCACTTCCAAGAATTTATAAGAGTAATAGTTACATCGATTATACAACATTATACTTCTTTAAATTCTAGGCAATAATCTTTGAGATGGGCAAACAAAAATTGTTCCAAGACTTTATTGCAAACAGACTGGTACAACAATATCGTTCCCCTAGCATCAGGTACAAAGCAACACGTGGCTACGAACTACAGGCAAGACGATTAATGAGTTGATAGAAAATCGGATTCAACTGCTTCATCTAAGGTATCCCGATATTTGCCAAACAAGTTGCAAAATTTCTAAACAAAATTACTAATACCTTCTAATTCAAGCAAATCAATTATCAAAAAACAGATTTTTCTGAAATTTAGAAGTTTGAAAATTAAGCTGAATTGACCTGCGGTCTTTTAGTTATTGCGAAGAGTGAGGCCAAATTTAATTTTCGAAAAAACTTGTCTTTCAACAGTGCGACATTCTAAAAAAAGGGTTTAAAGCAACTAACTAATTGACAACAAACAACTAACACATGTCAGATTGACAGGGATGCAATTATTTCTTGACTTTTCAAATGCGACAAGTTGTTTTTCGAAAATCAGAACAATGGCTTAAGCATAGAGATTAAAATGAAAAGCAGTTGTGTGGTAGTGTTGAGAGAAAACTACTGCAGTTAGAATTTTATTCACTTAATTACGCAATATATGATCAAAAAAAAAGGAATTGCTTTTCGTAATCCGAATCAAAATTATTTAGCGCGTTGAATGTCTGACAGGTCGACCGATCGACCAATCAACTTATCGATTGTATTGTTAAGTTCATTATCAGGAATTAGTCAGTGCGATGGTTACTCTTATTTATCTTTTTAAATATTTTCCTATCGCCCGCGGTACTGTTATTGTCGCCATCAACGACGTTGCCTTTCCACAAATCAAACAAATGTTTGAGTGCTGCAAAGCATAATAGTAATATCAAATTGCAATAATAAAATATCAAAATAGCAGACCTGCAATAAAAAAGAAAAAAGAAAATATTTATTCACTCGTGTTGCGTCCCGCCACGCGGACGTCATCCACGCACGCGGATTCAAATAGAAATCAACAGAATAAATCAAAGCCTTCGTCCTAACACACACAGGTCTGTATATGCGTACGCAGGAATAGGGTAGTCTCAATTGGACCTTTTATTTTACAGTTTGTATCTTTGTTTACAAACTAATTATTTACTACATCATTTTATATCAATTATGTGTCACGGTAATGGTAAATTACATTTTCTGAGAAAGAATTTACGTTTTAATTTCATAAATGTGACTAAGTCAACACGTATGTGAATTTTATTGTATGATATATAATGCAATGTGTGTTGCTAATGTAATGCTTTTATACTTTGGCGTAATGTCACATGCTTGTGGCATGATTTTCTGTCCTGAATTATACGCATTTGAGTAGGAACTATTTTATTTATTCTACTTAGCCTTTTATCTTGCTCTTTTTATTATTATTGCAGGCTTATATATACTTTTATTCATTGCGTACTGTACTTGTTTATTATAATTATGTTACCAATTGTTAGCTATTACCATTAATAATTTGGACGGTGTCATTACTAGTTGATGTATGTGTCCGGCTACTTTTTACATACATTTCGATTCTCAACCGTATCTTCGTGAATTCGTCAGTTGATACAGGCATTAATATTTATTTTCTTTAATTTTTGATCATTTACTGCACCAACAAAATTGTGTTAATAATGAACTGTTAAATAGCGAATTAAATGAATATGGCAAAATAATACTCATCAAAAATCTATTTCTTATTTTTAAATACAACCTTGAAGCTGGGTCAATGTAATAATTTATTTTTATTTTTCGTGTTTTTGTTAAAAACGTAACTGAACTTTTTATATGTGAACATATAAGTAGATCACTAACTCAAATTTTTCGCTGTATTTTAGAGATATCTGTTAAAACCGTTGAATATGTAGTCACATAATAATGAAAACTAACTAAGATTCACGAAGAAGCAAGTTCAGTTACCGATTGTGTTAATTTCAAGCGATGAATAATTGTAAAAACGTAACATCAATTGCGTGATGCATCTTCTGTCTGACCCAGTTTACATTTCACAAAACAAAACCAAGCTTAATTTTCAAGCAGAAAGAGAAGGTTGGATTACTGGAAAATAGCATATAAAGACTAATTAATGTATGGAACTCAACATGCTAGAGAAATCGTGTGCGTGCAATTCGAGTGATAAGACAGACAGAAAGGTAATTCAGTACATGCGTGGAACTTACATATCCAATTTAGTGTTAGAGAGGTTAACGGTGCGCCTTGGGAGCCTTGGAGATACCGCATCGGGATAGTTCTTTTTACTTGTGATCGATATCTCCGGGGCTTTAGACGTGGCCAACCTGAAACCGCCAAAAAATCAGGCCAAATTGTTATTGAGCTGACTCACCGAGGAAACACTTTGAACGTAACTCACTTTAAAGAGGCTGGAGCTGCGATTGTACTACTGTAAGTTCTATTGACTGGTACTGCTTCTTCATTAGCCTGATCCTTGATCTCAAGTGGATATAACAAGTCCTTTGGCAGGGCTGTCATTCTTCGGCGCTTCAACGAATCAGATGACGAATTGGACTTCTTTCCGTTAAGACCCCTGAAAGATATCACTAGAATGTAAACTGTACTTCGTCTAAGTTAGTATGAAATTTAGAAAACGAAAATTACAAGAAATGAAAAAGACAAAAGTATAAAATTGAAGTCACAAAAAAGCTGAACCAAAAGATCTAAGAAGGAATGGTTGAAGAAGTCTGCTCCCCACGTTCCGGGATCAGGCCCCTTCCCAGCATCTCAAACATCATTTTTACCTGTTGAGTGCATTAGACGAAAATGTCGGTGAGGTCGACCTGGAAGATGCGGGTGTACTATTTTCGGACTCGCTCCTACTGGTACACGTCAAAGGTTTCAAGGTTTCCACATCGATACCCAAATGATGACTCGATATCAGGTGTTGTAGCAGTTGGTTTTGTGTGTCGTTATCTGCCGTCAGCTGTACAAAAGAGGATTTTCAGCTCTGAGAAAATATTGCTCACAACCTTTTAGTAAATATTTAATATTCAATATATACCTGATGAACTTTGGCGTTTAACCTTTCCAAGTTCAACTCCGACCTAACATTCGACACCGTTTGGGCAACAATTAGGCTGTATAGCTTTTCAATCAGGTACTTCCCTTCTTCTATCGTATTAACTGATTGAATTGACAGAAAGTCCGCATCTGACTTGGTATCTTCAATCTCCATGATATTGTGTTGACATTCTGATATCGACTCCTAAAAATAAATCACGATGAAGTTTCCATAATGAATTTGAGATAATATTCGTGGAAACATTGAAGAGCTGGTTTTCATAGTCTGTTTTCAAAATTACACGTGATACTAAACTGATTAGTTCTGACACCCCTGAGGATTAGGTCTTTACAGGTTGTGAGTTCTGGGCCGATGTAAGACTATTCTCGTTCGACGCAGGCTTTCGCCTGCCAAGATAAAATAATTATTGATCGTGTGTTGTGTTAACATTATTGTTGAGATCTTATAGCAAAACATTCGTTGTACCTAAATGGACCCGAACTCATTGAGCGTTGTACACTTCATCTTAACTACTGACCACTCATAACTCAACGTAACACTCAATGCCCTGGTAGCAAAGTAAATATAATGCTAAATATAGCAGACTGCAGTAGTTTTCACTAGCTCGGGAGTCAGGCACCTATACATCAATGAGAACGGTGTCCACGTGTTGCAAACATCAAATTACAATTCTTTAATTGAAACATAGTTTTAAATTTTCTTTGAACGAAAAACGAAATGACAAACGATAACCTTTAAAAATATATGAATAAACATACCTGAATGTAGTCCATATTCGCCTGGGCCGCTTCAATTTGTTCCTCCAGCATTTGAATCTCGTTTGGATTGACATTTCTAGACAACTTTAAAGAGTCTCTCTTTTTAATTAATTGCTCTAATTCCTTTCCAAGTGATTCTCTTTCAGTTATCAATCTGAAATTCAAGTCGTAAGTCATTCTGTATCGTATTACGAGCAATTTGCAAACACGAGATGACGTACCTTTCCATTTCCTTCTCTGACACGGCCAGAGCTTTCTTATTAACTTTCACCTTGTTAATATTTTTCTCAATGACTGTCCACTTATTTTTGGCTTCCTTTGGGGAGAAATCTTTTCCGTTGGGTCTGACAACCCGCCCCGCAGCCTTTTTCGACATCACACCCTTTGCACGGCTTCTAAGGGCCGTCACCTCCTCGTTTCGCCGCCTCAGAACTGCTTCCTTGACCTTGTTCTCTGCTTGTAAAGACCTAATTTGGTTTTCTCGTCTTCTCGACTCTTTTCTCAGCATGGCAATCTCCTTTGTTTTCTGCATTTCTATTTGCTGCAATAGGAAAACACATATGTATTCAAAATTTATCTTTCTCATTCCTATTCTTCCCTCTTCTATATTTTATTACCTTATGTTTTTGTGCTTCTTCTTTCATTTTCTTCATAAGCGACACTTTAGCACGTTTCATGTCTTCAACTTCAACCCGTAAAGACTTCAACTGACTGCTCTGTTGATTTTGTTCCTTCAGCAACTTAGAGTGCTGCTTTTGCGCAGATTCTAACCTCCGCACTTCCCTCTGCATTTCGCTTACTTTTCTTTCGTATTCGTCCTTGACCTTCTTTATCTTGAAACGCAAAACAAATGTCCCATTATGTATTGTCAACGAAATGCCAGTTCCTTACATTCGCACAAACAGCATACTTACCTTGTCCGATGGCTGATTATTCTGTCCCGCAAAAGATGCCAAAACTTTGTCTCGTTCTTCCTGAGTCGCTCGTATCCTCTCTTGCAACTGCAGCAATTTTTCTTCGTAGTGTTGTTTCATTGAGTGCAACTTTTGTTGGGATCTCTCAAGTTCCTCTATTAACTTCTGCTTTATGGATATCTCATTTGTAAGCTCTGCCAACTCCAGCCCATACTTTGATTCAGTGTCTTCAGAGTCTTCGGATTCTGAACTTGATACCTCGTGTTCGTTTCCTATATCGCAATTTTTGTTACGAATTTTAATAAGCACATTTAGTTGGGTGTTGATTTCTCACACCGAAATCATGCTGAAAAATGTTATTACGGCTTCTACCTTCACCGTCCGAATTGTCGCTTTCCGCTCCATTTCCGACGGACTCGTCATTTCCGTTCTTCTCTCGTTTCTCACGTTTCGCCAGCACTTCCAAGTCTTTAGACAAGTCCAACTTGGCTTCGGCAATTAAATTACTGGTTTCGCTAAACGAAAAATTGTGATCTGAAAGAATTTAAAATCTTATTTTACTCAACATGAGAATCATCAGAGCGGAATACAATCTCCAGTACAGCAGTACAACGCAAACGTTCGCAAACCTAAAAGGAATAGAAGTAAAACTCACCACCAGGGTTTGGGTAAGAAAGAAAGGAGTTCTGCAAATAGAAAATATGCTTCTTGGTCAATGGGAATTCGTGAATTGTGTGTTGCCTTCTTCTTTCATTGTTTCGACCTTTTGTTCTTTCTTCTGATCGACCCAATTCACAAGCCGATCGGGGTTTTGCAAGTCCAATTATTGGTGACGGAGTCAGACTCAGAGAATCGCATTGGGACAAGGACAGTGAATGGGAATCCGTGCTGGAAAAGGATACTCCAAAGAGGCAGGAGAAAAATAAGTTAAAAAATAATGACAATAATAGTGTAGAGTGAGGGAATTAAAAATAAGGGTAACTAAATGAACAATGTGAAGTGACGAAGCACTCCACGAGGTGTACTTTAGCAGTTTTTGTTTGATTATGTTAGGAATGAGAACAATGTTAATTTGAAATGGTCAAGTCGTCCTCGTATTACCCCAGTGAATCTGGTCATGGTTGAATGTCGGTTCAATTGTCAGGAATTAAAATAGTAAAATTTGCTTCCTGTGACGGGTCAATAAGTACTCACATGTGGGTGACAGCATAATCGACTGCTGTCGCGTACTGCTTTTTCTCAGCTGCTGACAAAGAGCCTCTGATTCTAACAATTTCGCTTGCAGCTCCTGGATTTCTTTCAGGTACCCGGTGACTATTTCTGAGATGTCCCCACCACCATCGCTGCATTTGACCCAGGAGCTGGACGCTTTCTCCGCGAGAAGCAGGGTGTTTTTCTTAATTAACGTATCTATTGTCTCTTGCATTGCTTTCAGTCTTGTTCGTAAATTATTTGCTTCCGTTTGTAGTAACATATTTTCGTGACACATGTCGTTAACGACTTCAACTCCCTCTGAACTAACCAACCTCTTGCCTGGAACGAAAGCAAATCCTCAATGTAAGCTGCCTCAAATGAAAGTAACACCCGACAACACAATATAATGCGCAAACCTTGCTTGTACTCGAGCAATTCAACTTGTAGTTCTTGAATGTGCTGCCTGAGAAGAGCTATGGTTTTGGAAGATTTGTCTTGATTAATGACGACCTTGTTCTTTATGTTTCGCGCTCGGTTGGCATAATTAAGTGTGTTTAATGTTTCCATGAAATCACTGTCACTGGGAGAAATACATGCTATCATCACTGTTTGACTGTTACCTGAAAAAGTATAAATTTTGTTCAACAGATATTTCCCATAAAAATTAAACAAATAGAGAAATTATAATATCTCACCCCCCAACGAATCCTGCAGTAATCTGGTCAATTTTGAATCTCTATAAGGCACGTGTAAGGCTTTTTTTGTTTTATCTCCTAGTGCTGATATGACATTACCTAATGCGAGCTGTAAAGAAAAGGGTTAAAATAATAATAACAATAATAATAATGCTTAGAACTGCAAATTGAACTCTCAATTTGGAAAAGTTTGAACTATGATAATGTTGAAAAGAAGCAAAAAAAGGAAGTTCAAGAGAAGTCATCTACCACGGTAGATGGGCTTTTGATCAATGGAAATTCGTTTCTTATTAACATTCTTTAGTATTTTCTAGGATATGGATTAGAAAGACGCGGTATTTCGTTATTCATTTTTTAAACAATTAGCTGGAGTTAATGAACGAAAGTAAAAACGTATATAATTTTTCAATTTAAAATGGCTGCGTTGTCAATAGGTGAGTAATTTTGAGGCAGAGCATCACAATGTAGCACGCCCACAAAACAATTAATTTCATCTAATTCATTTGATGAAAAATTAGAAAGCTGGAGAATTTTCAAGACATTCAACGGAGGACTTTGTAAAACGCATGTCAGAAACAGGATAATCGGCAACTATAAACTATTAAACGTTTAATAATAAATAAAACCTTCATAACCAGGAAATGAAGGAGGAAAATATAAAAAAAAGGAAAGGCAAAAGAGGTTCGGTAGTAAGAAATTCTGCTACCCTTTATCTATTAATAATTAGGATGGTTTCATTTCAACGTTTTAACGAAAAGTAATAACTGAAAAATTTAGAAAAAGGGAAAAGACTTTATGACTCAATTATGGCAGGTGACTAATTTACCTGGAAAAATAGGAAAGAAAGAAAAAATTAAAAACGAAACAAAGTGCTATATATAATACATTTGAAGGTTGAAAGAGGTAAATCAAAGAAGGGGAGGAATTCATAAATACAAATAACAAACAGATGAAAGGAAAGAAGTTCAACAAAAATACGAGATAAAAAACCAAAAAAGAATTAATATTCTTTTGAAAAACAAAGAATTTTTGACTGCAACTGAAATCGTCGAAAATGGAAGTCCAAACAAATAGTGGAAACCCATCAAAATCGGCGACCTTTCAGTTCTTGAAGGAGCTGTTCTCTTCAAATCAGGTTCCATCAGGTTCGAACCCGTTTTTTACAAGAAAATTAAAGGCAAGTTAGAAGAGCAAACAACAGGTCAGGCAGATAGACAATTTCACTACTTTATCTCCTCTCATTTGCCCGCTTACCAGGCCTCCGTTGATTGAAATGCCTTCTCTGGCTCTTTCCCCGGTCGCTTGGGTCCTCTTCAGTCGCTCCGATCCAGCCAGGTCGACGAAGTGGAATTTGGCAGACAGGGTAGCAAATTCGTTTTTGCCGTGATTCTCTGGATCGGCATTATCCTCTATTTGCACTAATTTTTGTTGCTTGATGAGGAGTGTGAATATTGCATGACTCCTGGACGATTGGGAATTCATTTGGGTCGCTCCAGTTGTTCTAGACAAGGCTCCCTGGCGCAGAAGATTCAAGGCCTCCGCAACGCTCGTCACAGCCTGCTGCGTCATTCCTTTTACATATATGCTTCCGTTGTGATCTTCGTGAATTTTAATACCTTTAAACTATTCAATGAAATTTAGTATTCAGATAGATGTACATTTTAATTGTTAGACTAAAAAGACCGGACACCGCAGAGGATACACTCTGGCATAATCGTACTGGTTGGATATTCAGCCAGAGAAACCAACTCCAAGAGCCAAACACTTAATGCTCACCCTACTTATGTAGCCCTGTGTTGGATCTAACAGATCAATAATTTCATCATTGTAAAGCTCCATAAACTGAGCGTCCACTTTGAACTCAGGTGGAGGTTCACCATTTTGTCTGGCAGTTTGAATTCTGTCCTTGATACCCCCGAACAAGTGATGTATAGCCCTTGGCAGAATACCAATTTGATTTTCCTGGATTTCTACCTCGAAGCCCGTTCCCATGGTATATGTCTTCCCACTTCCCGTCTGCAATTTGATAAAAATAAGTTATTAATTGTGTGTTGAGTTGTAAAACACTACAATATATACTAAAATATGTGTGTGTAAGCATACATTTCCTAAGAATATTTAGTATTCTTAACGCTACAAATAACACAGAAACCCGGCTATAATTTTTAGTGCCACTTACACTGAAACAGAATTATGAAGCTGCAGTTATTAAATAGAATACGTACTACTTCAAATTAAAAACCGATCATTTATAATAATATATTTATCACCCATGACTAGTCGCCACTTCGCGCCACCCAACAGAAGAGCAAACCAAAATTCAAAAGGAAAATATTATTTTATATTAGTCAGAGGAGCAAATATATTCCATTATTTTATATACATTATACAATTCTAATAATCTAAAATCATCTCAAACATAACAAATAGATTCAGCTAAAAGAACATGACTTCATCCATCAAATCAACGCCAATTAACGTTATTAGCAACGTCTGTGTCCTCCCTTGCTTTTGCCACGTTAATGTCCTTCAAATTTCTCCAGGGTATTTTAATTGTTGACGTCACACCTAATGTAATGTAAATATATAGATAGGAAATCGTACATCCACAGTGGATTTTGGCAATACCAAAATTTAAGCCTAGCCTCTTACACGCTCAATAAAACTGGAAAAAAAGAACGAAAATGAAAAGACAAGTGTATTCATTTTTTTAAAACAACATAAAAAAAGTAAAATGCATAAGAAGGGCTTGAATCTAAGATTTACTAATGTGGAACTAATGTATAACATTAGGCAAATATAAAAGAAGTGATGTCTACAGAAATGGCGTCACACACACCCAAAATAAGAAAGGTTAAACCATATCATAAATAAATATTGAAAAAGCTATTTTTCATCTCAAGATTTTCCAGAAATCCTGTGTTCCAGGTGGTAATAATACTTGGTCCTTTTGTAGACCACCACAGGAGAGGAATCCTCACATTACTAGTAGAGAGCAATGAAAGAAACTGAAAAAAAATTATCTTCCCAACTTGGTGTTGCAAATTAACCCTGAAAGTTAGTTCTATTGCAAAGCGATAAGAAAACAGAAATTCATTAATGTCAAATGATACGCACTGAAAAGAAATGTATTCTTAAGAAACACAATTGTTCATGTATATGTTGGCGGAGATTAATGTAGTAAAAAATGTAGTCATTAGAAATATCAGTGTAAAAAATCAGTGCGCTCATTTCGCGGGACGCGAAGGGCACAGGACTCCTCATTAATACATCTATTATTACCGTCCGTGTTAGCGGTATATTTCATTTATTATAACGGCATCACAGTTTCAGCATATAGTCATTTTCCCAAAGTAATGGAATACGCTTCTGGTTGGTGAATGTTTTACAAACTTCGTTAGTGGCAGTGATAACTAACCTCAAAAGCCCATTCCAACTTAGCGTGTGAGATCTAAAGGGATAGTCATTCCTTCATTCCTACTGCAATGAATTTTAGTAATGACTCTTTCTCCGAGGTCACCTACTTTTTTTAACTGCGGAAGATGAACATGAGAATTTTCAACAGATTCTCTCAATTTCCCATTTTCAATAATGAGGAGAGTTAAAGCACTGAACCTTATATTTAGTTAAAAGAATAGGTGCTTTCTGAAAGGCGAATATGAGAATAAAACGGAATTTTACTCTTAGGAATTGGAGGAAACTGAGAATTATAAAACTTTAGGTGGGAATTGAGTCTCAAATATTTCAAATTTAATAGACGTAATTTTCTGTATATAATTTTTCATGGCAATAAGCAGGATGAGATATGTTCGTATGAATAATGACAATATTGACAACTTGTTGGCTGCTCAGCTTTTATTATTTTTTTACTTTACCAATAACGTTCGTAACGTAAATAATTTTTCTCTAATTCATGGATAACATACTCAAATTTATCTTAATAGTTCAGTCGAGCTCAGGATATTTTGGTTGGTTCGGTGCATGTCTGACCGATTGTTCCCATCTGTAAGTTGTTATGAATAAGCACCCACTTGTCAGTTAGATTACTTTTTTCTACAGGACGGTGCCCTTCGATTATACAAGCTTTACTTCAATAAATATCTTGATTGAACGAGATGCTACAAAATCAAACATTTAAATGACAAATCGAATTCAAGTCAGCTTTTCTCAGGCATCTAAAAGCCCTCGAAATACTATTTCACTTAACCTTGAGGGTTTTTAAGTTTCAGTTGTAAAGAATCTTGAATTAACAAAACAAGAATATCTTTGCTCATCTAACTTTCACGGCTCTAAAAAAACTTCATCGGAGGGAAATGTTTTTAGAATGGCGGAAGTTGGAATACGTGGTGTGATTTCAACATGGCTTTCGAATTGTAAAAACACTTATGAACAATTGAATGCATAATTTGTGGACAATGTGTCTAGGACAGTATTCTGAAAGCAAACATTAGAGGAGAAGGACTTATTGAAAAGATATGTGTAATACATGTTAATATGAGTTATGCAATTGTTTTCAGAGAATCGACAAATCTTCCATTTAAAAAAAATTTCCCTTCATTCTCTCCTTGCCATTAAATTGATGCTGCACACTTATTGAATGTAAGATAGCAATAAAGAACTGCTTTCTTACCAGAAAGAGAAGAAAAAGTTCGTTGTTAGCTTGTCCTTCACATATTATATTCTCACATTAAAATATATTGCAGCCACCATCCCTACCTGCTGATAGAAAAACAATCTGTCGCACCCACAATATTTTATTTTATTAAAAACCAGAATTATTCATGACATAAAAATATTTTTTGCGATTACTGCACACCGCACTGCAGAATGAAATACAAATTCCTCATATTTCTAAACTTTTTCTTTCTGTACTTTTTAATCTATAATTAAGACTCTTGTACTTAATTCAAATAATTTTCAATTGCTCTACTTGTTACTTTTTCATATAAATAGACCTGAAATTTGATTTTTAATGCTGTTCTCCAAAGTGATATTCTGAAGCTTCTCATGTTTCATCTTCGTTTTCTTTTCTCTTCCTTTGAAGTCAAATACACTCAACCTAATTGGCACTGCGGGAGGAGTTTATATAATGAGATAGTCTAACCTGTTTGAATTTGACCAAAAGGCCTTAAAAACCTGGTCTCCCGGGTAATACACCAGCTAAAATTAAAAAACTAACCAATGCGCCTTAATAATATATGTTATTTTCATATACATTAGGTGATTTTAAACGTCATATTATATGTTACTGGTACAAATGTAAGTCATGACAAACTTAATAAACAAAGAATATATTTTGTATGAAAACTTTACTAAAACTCTTTTGAACAATAACAAACCTAACGTTTGTGTGTTTGTAAGCAATAATGCCGTATTTAAACAATAATCGAAAACAATCGAAGACCAAACTCTTTTTATTGCCTATAGGTTATTACGGCAGTTTGACGACTGGATGAAGTCGCCTAAAATTCAAGATTGACCTTTGATCGATTGATCTGATCCTAAATATTGCAAATTTGCGAATTATAGCCCTGCAACCGTCGCTTACCTAAGACTTCTGTTTACAATTAATTTTGCATATAAAAATGAATTTCGGCTTCTTTTGCTCTGACTGGTACTACTAAGTGTTGTTTGTGTCTGTGTGTGCGCGTTATTAATAAGACCAGTCGGTCCCTACACAAACACACCTAAGTCTTAAATGTCAAACTGTTATTTTTACCTCATACTTCTCCATTGTTCAAAAGCTGTCTTAAATAAACAGAATGACAGATAAATCAATCGAATAATATTACTTAAAACCATCGCGTTATTTTCTATGAATGACAAATCGGAAGTTGTCCTTGACTGTGTGGGAAAAGAGAAAAACCTTATTTATTTATTTGTCTATAACATAAAGTAACACTACAAAGAATATTGCTTTCGAAGAAGAAAAGTTCAACTGATAATTTCCGGTCTCAATCTGCTTTAGGCATTTGCGGGAATGACAATTTAATCACACACCTTAGATAAGGAAATAACTTTTCTTTCCGTCTGCTTAATGTAACTAGGTATCAAAAACCTGTTACCAGAGACCAGGAAATGCGACTCAAAAGTCCTGACAATTCAGCAATTAACGCATGCCAACTACTAAATGTTTTAATTGGTGAATGGCATAATTTCTCTTTTTTAGTTTCGGATGGCACCAATTGGCGGGTATGTGTTAATAGACAAATACAATCTGGGTATAAAACTAGTGTCATTTTAATGTTGCATTTCTTTCTGAGAAAGATATAATTTTGGGTCCAACGGTATGGGGGACACCCAAGTACTCCCTTCACAAGGGATAATTTACAAAAACAATAAACATAACGAAAAAAAAATAAACATGAAAAATTAGAAACGAAATAGTTTAACAATTGACAGTAATAATAGTTTTTTACAAGGCTGACTAAAAAAAATGTTAAATTCAAAAGAACAAAGCTGACAAATTTCTATTTAGTTTGAACTGAAATACAGAATAACATTGACTGGTAAAATCAAACTGGATCACAGAAACAAAATTGGAGATTTTCTAATTATTTGCTAGATAAAAACTCAAAAACTTCTGACGATTTGAAACAAGAAAATAGCTCCGGAAGTAAGTAATGCCTGACACTGCTTCTCAACCTAAAACGCACCTTTATTTCCCTATTTTTAGTGGTGTTAGCAATTACACATTGTCGACAAAACCACCATAACTTTTCGTTTAAAATGAAGTCGCTTGGATATAAAATTAACCGACTATCACACTACCTTCCGGTTGTTGCCTGTTGACACACTCCCATTGTATTCTGATAATAAAATTCAAAGAAAAACTCACCTGGCCGTAGGCCAGAACCGTGGCATTGTAACCCTCCAAGGCTCCGTCGACCAATTTCTTGACGCAGGTGTCGTACACCTCCTCTTGGTCGCAGTCTAGATCAAAGACATAGTCATACGTGAAGGACCTCTCAGAGCTGAGTGTTATTTGGGGCTCTCCGGGTGTCACCGAAGTGCATATCCGGCACATTTCAATCACCTCTCGGGGAATTTGCGGTCGTATCCTGTTAAATAGAACAAAACATAAAGATGTAAAAAGCAAGTTCAAATTATTAGATTTCTGCACAGCCACAAAATAGAAAGTTAAGAAAAGGTGACGCTACAGAGGCGTCTCACAAGGCGTTTCAAGTCTTCATGTCTTGTACTGTGCTTTATAGTAACTTTACTACTTTCTTGGAAAGTAGTAAGGTTTGGTAATGTCTGGATTATCTCAGAAGTTAAAGTTACTGTAGTTATAAATATTCATATTCATAATTGAACTTATTCATGATTGAACTTTTTACGTACGTATCACGTTAAACTGAAATTAAACTATTTCAAATTAGTGACCCAACAGTGTGCAGACCCAACAATGACACTTTGTATTATTAAATTATTAATTTTATTTAATTTTAATTAAATATCACAGGTAATGTTTTATTTGACAATGTCATTCAAATCGAGTCATATTAAATGGATCAAATCTTGTGCATGGAAGGTCACTTGAACCGGACTGACACCTAAGGCTGAAACCTGACACGTGTAAAACAACGGGGCGACGATCACACGATCTCAATACAAAAAATTATAAAAAATTGTAGACATTCAAGTCCCCCACAAACACTAAAACAATAATTTGCCAAGCATGTTCTATTGGAAGCAGGAGGGATACCTTTATTTTTTGCCAATGCCCATGGTGTAGCGTGGCATAAAATGACTAATAACAAACACCAAAAAATGGGTGGATACTGTCAATTGTCAAAGTTTATTATCCTTCCGAGAGCAAGTTAAGACCTCTAAATAATTAAAATTTGATTAGCAATTAATGATGTATTATGCTTCAGATAACAAATTTAGTACAAACTAAAGCAGCAGAGAACAGAATATGTACCGAAGTATTATAAAAGAAATAAGAATGGAGCTATGTCCTCGGACAGATTGCTTCAAAAAATTTAAAAAAAATAAATAAAATTTAAAACTGGATCACTTCCACTGATATTCCAACATATAAATCTTATCATTTTATCTTCCTTAAAAGGCAACCAATATCCCAGGGAACGGTATCGATTCTTTTACACATTCTTAAATTGATTCTTTTAATTCTTCTAAGGATTACCCTTGCAGTTTACGTTGTAAGTTCACATTAACTTAACATCAATATTTTATTACCAAAACATATTTATTATTGGACAGTATTTGCTTCATATAAGATTTATTACAGATGATTCTGTGTCATCATTGCATCTTCTAAACAATACTCGAAAATTCATTTTCAATATGAGTGATCTCTTGGGTAAGGACCTGGAGATAGTGACAAAACAGTCAGTATCATCACTGATAAAATAGTCACGGAACTTCAAAATATAAAATAAGAGAAATAAGCACTTCATTACACAGACATTGAGATTCTTATGTAATAAATTCGAATTGTACTGCTTTCTCTTTTACATCAACGGTATTCACAAATAAGTAAATGCCACTTAATGAACATATCTACTAACGGTGTAATGATAGCACGCCAAGTCGTACTTAAATGAGAGCATAAATTCAAAAAAATAATACGAAATACGATGTATAACTCAACACAAAATAATAATCCGCCCAACAAAGTTACAAAAAAAACAATAGTAAAGTAAAAGAAACAAAACCAATAGGAGAAAATAATTTTTAAAGAGTAAAGGAATGAATTTTTTAATGAAATAAGAACGCTTGATAACGCTTGCGTTTCTATGTCCCAAAGTGAACAAAACTAAGTAAAAAAATTAATATAATCAATTTACTGAAGATTACCATTTAATCCGAAAATCAAAATGTATAAAATGTCAATGTTTTGCTATATCTCCCAATTCTCCCTGTAACTCCACTTCTTAAGTTCAACTGCAACCGAAAACAACATAAGGCACAGGAATACCAGACCTATCGTTGCCACTAATTCTGTCGATATTACGTACCTACTGTGAACCTGTTTTTCAAAATTTCAGACAAGAAACCCCACGCAATTTTGTAACTCATATTTTCCACAAAACGTATCGAAACCTGATATTGAGGCCTATTAAATTTGGTTAGAACCAATTTCTCTTGAATCTCAATATTCGAAACATTCGATTTACGCAATATGATTTAAAATTAAAGTGAGTCAAGCACAAGCACCTATATTAGTACTGAATGTTGCCAATGACTTAACAACCAGCAAAAGTATTCAGTACCCTTCTTAATTTCTCGGAGATTTGAATCATGGTATTCATGGAGACTTCAGATATGTGTTTGTTATACATAAAACTTACGTCATAATTTGTAGAATGACCACCACGACCTCATTGTGACTCTCAAGGAAATCGAGTTCTTTCGAGTCTGATTATATGAAAAGTAATTTTTCTGCGCTTCTTTGAACAATCTCAGAAGTATATATATATATATATATTTTTCTTACTCAAAACAACTATCCAAAAAAATATATTGTTCGTGCAGCTGTAGTGTGAAACTGCGAGACACAGATTTATGTGGCAATATAGAAAACTAACAAGTGGCTGCAGTGACCTACACAAGATACAATTTAATATTACATACATTTTTATAGTTAGGATACGCGCAACCACATACAATAGGAAAATATTAAAGCAGAAAGTGCACCAAAAGTTTCATTTTGGAGACGTAGCTAACTACCACGCCGGAGTGAGTCGGCAAAAAGTTTTTGTCGCATTAGCCCTTAAAACTTTTAGAGCGAAACTCCTACTCTTGCAAGACGACTTCACCTATAAAAGTAGAAATTATTAAAAATACGAGTCAAAATTAAAAAATATCTACTTCTGCGGTTACATGATAAAAAACATTAGATTTTAGAAAAAAGGAAAGTGAAAAGGCGATACAAACATTGTATGTCACCCCCTAGTTTTACAAAATTCTGCCTGGTTCGACGTACTGTCACTTTCTTTTTGGAGACTAACAACAAAGCACAAATTAAGCAATAAACACTGATGGGCTGAGTTCTAATTTTCATAATCGGAAAGCGAAATAACGGTTATACAGTAAACAGTATTTTAAAACCACTTCACAAGCAATAACAAAAGAAATCTTATTTTTGTGCTTCCTCCCAACGTCATATAAAACCAATTTCAGTTTAATGTTAGAAAATTCTAATTCAAGCATTAGAAAGTGGCAGTGGAACATCTACTCCGGTGTGTCTATAGTACACCTGTCGCACACCTACATGGCAGTTTGGTTGCCGCAATATTCTAAAGTCATTGATTCTCTTCCGATTTTTCATGTTAATATCAGAATAGAAAAGAGTTTAGTGTTCCACGCTCGTAATTTAAGTGAGACTTGAAATTTCTGATTTTCGAACTAATGTAGCCTATGAAAGTTGGCCAATAAATTCCTCCTTTGTTTTACAACTCGTCACACCATCGCCGTGTTTAATTACCCAATCCTGCAATAAGCGTATAATACACGAATGACCGGTGTAAAAAAAATTACTTCTGACAATTCGAGACCGAACAAATGGGAAGACATTTTTAAGTAAATATTTAAATGAAAATTTCAAGGTTTCACTTAAAAAAGAGATTGTCAGTTGATAAAAAGTCATCCACATTGAGGTTCATGTGAACGTGACCAAAACACTTCGGTTACATTTGCATCCGTGAAATGACAATTGCTACGTCAATATGTACTGCCGGATGGGTGTTAACATCATTTGTCACCTTAAAAAACCTCACCTGACAAAATTATCACAGGTGCTCAGAAATAATAATTCCAATCTTTCGTTCGACTAGTAGTCTGACATAAGTTTTGAGAAACTACATCTTTCAAATATCAAATCCTGATAACCTGCACCATATATGAAATACCTGTGAAAAAGCAGGAACACGAATCACACATTAAATATTCCAAAGTGTCAGGAGTAACCAATACTAACTTAACAATATAAATAATAAAGGCACTGATTATCGCTCAACATTTGGGAGTGAATTTCGCAAATATGGAAACCTGCCCAGATGAGTAGCTGTATTACCAAAGAATAAGGTAATTTTGTTTCAACTTGGACACATAAGATTTTCCGGCTGTGGCAAATTGAGCGGTAACCCTTAAATTTCTGGGAAAGTAAGAAACAGCTTATATTTCGCACATATTAACAAAAAGCTTTGTAATTCATGCAGTACTTTTTGGAAAATCCGGTTTCCATGCCCAACTGCCTACTGTCTTTCCTTTTATTACAGAACTTGGGTGTCGGTGGACCACTCCTCCGTGTAAGAAAACAACAATACGTCACAAATGGTGTACTACGTAAAAAAAATGGCGAGAAAAATTGCACTCTCATGAATTATAAAAAAATTACGAGTTCCCTTCCGTTTTTGGACTTGATTCTACTTGTCTAAACTACAAGGCAGCAACATATTTGTCTCCTCAATTTGATATAACATTCCACATAAATCTATGGTATCCATATAATCCATATGATGTGCTGAATTAACTGTGTAATGCACAATCCTGAAGTTAGAAAATTATTACTAAACATCTATTATCATCTTACACTCATGAGGATGAGGAGGATTGCTGTGGCCAAGGACGGACTGCTACTAATGCGATGGACATTGATGAACATAAGTAATGACAATATTGGATATTTACGTTATCATGTTTATCAGGTCATTTTTATTTTTTATTACAAAAATCCATAAGCTTTGAATGATAACTGCAATTTTAACAATTACCCAAAAAATTTATTATCCACCTTCACAATAAAAGAAAGCGCGCACGAAACTTACTTTCAATGTTGTTTCCATGGTTGAATTTCGGTATCAAATAGAAAGCGGGAATGTGGCATTAATAAAATCGCACCTACTAATAACCTACAGATGGACATGTGTAAAACATAAAATCATTTCATCGCTACGTCTTCTGGAATTCTCCAACAAAAGCATCGAAAGATGGAGATATAGTTTTTACTGAAGGAAGATTTCAATTGTGTAGATACCTTTGAAAGAGAAAATGCCGGAGTAGGACGGGCGAAGTATAAAGCTGTGGGCGAATCTTCGATTCTCTTCATTTCTACTCCGAATTTTAGTGGATTGTCGTAACTATGGAATAACGACTATTGAATATTGACCGTGTCATACCCCAAAAAATGTAATTTTGATTTTAGGCAGCCCTTAGCAGCTAGTGGTTGAAAGAAACCAGAATTTTTCGAAAAATTAAATCTCAAACTAAAACATGCGAATATCAATGACAATGACAAAACGAATTTTTTAACAATCCAATATGTTGTATGATTATAAAATTAGTTTTTTAGAAAACTTTTTAAAGTCATACCAAACTGGTGGTATATGTTTCTTAGATGATGATAAATCAGGATTCAAAAGGCAATGAATGAGATAATAGGTAGTCTTCTATTTACGTCAAGTAATATATTAATAACTAATAGACTCATTATGACAATTCCAACGCCACCAAAGAGGCGTACAAAAAAGAAAAGAAAATAAACCTAAGATTATTTGGCAGGTTGGTCACATTTTTGGGTCACTTGCTTTCCACGTTTTTGCAGCTTTTGCAACGCTGGATTACTATTTGGCAGTGGTTGTGATTATCGTTTTCTATAAACTCTATAATAGAAACAAATTACGAGCTGATACTTATAATAAAATGCAATCTCGAGCCTGTCATGTGCACTTTCACATTAATTAACATTATCAATGGTTACAAAGGTCGCAATAGAACGACCTACGTCTCATCGTACTTTAATATTTATAATTAAATTCACTCCAATATTTTTGCTTAAAGGCAAAAACTTCGACTAGATTGTCTACCTTACATTATCTGCCAATTGAAACCTAATGCTAACGAATTGAAGCCACCAGTTCAATGCCACTATAAAAAAAATCACACACTTTAAAAATTCAGTGTCTTTTTCCAATTAGGTATATGAACCACCAATTAGTTTTCCCTGAAAAGAAGACATTCAGGGTGTGAGAAGTACTGCTCTAACAATTCATTTGACAATTTGTTTGTAACCTGTGCGTGTAATACTGACACGATCATTACCGACCGACCTTGGATTCGCAATAAATTTTTTGTAGTGTGTATGTGTATGGTGCTGTTCACTTCTGTTTATCTGTAAACGTGTACCGTTCATGTTTCAGATAAGCCACAACACAGATACCGAAGATACAAGAGAGGGTAAGATAAAGAGATGACCGTGTGAAGAATTCAAAACCACAGCGTGGGTTCCTTATGAATGAAATAATGTACTAGGATTGAGTGGTTTCAACAAAACCTTGGTGCCTGGTACAGTCAACATCAAATACGTTTGACTTATTTGGGAAAATTGGTCAGGGTCGATTGGATATACAAAATCCGCGTGCTAATAAAATTTTGCACAATTACATGTTGTTTCATTACATTATCTTAGTTGTATTTAAAATATACGAATCCATGTATCATACATATTGTATTGCTGGAAGAAAATGTAGCACACCACTACTAGTATTGTGAGGAAGCCTTAAGGTTTTTAACAAAAATTAACCATTAGGTGCAGTAAGCATAAAAAGTGCTTCAATAGTTATCTGTCAACATAGTGATTATTTATACACAGTAAACAAGTTAGAATGTATCTGAACAATGACAACACATTTACGACAAAGACAAAAATTTCCATGTTGTGTTGAACAAAATTTATCTCCCTCATTAAAATTACTCCAGGAGCTGGTCATATGAATCATATTTTCAATATAATTGTATTTCTAATTGAAAACATCCAAATCACTGATATGAAAAGAATTTTTTTTAAATTTGCTGTGCGCAGAAAATGCAGGGTAATATGAAGGAACCCAATCGAACGAAGTTTTCCTCGGGTTTCCCGGCAGTTAGGTAGTGAGAACGATAGAGAAAACCATTTTAATCAATCTTTTATAAATACTCATTGAAAAATTATTTTTAACATTAACACTTTTACCTAATGTAATTCAAACATATAGTTTCTTAAGTTTTGAAAAAGCAAGTAAGAGCTGGATTCGTTTCATTTTGTAAACTCCATCGTCACGAGCGAATCTCAAATGACCTTGGCAATCCAGTTTCATTTTGCGTGTCGAACCATTGTCGAATTACATAAGTACCACTTCTATTGACGTTTTCTAATAACAAAAAACATTTACATGTTTCGGAATTACCTACAGGTTTCTATGCCTCTCAATAATTTGGGTAATAATAAGAAAGACAAGACTTGGAACACCTGTTCACTAAATGTGGATTACATTTTACATGGGTGTGTGTATTTGTATGTTTGTTTTGGATTATTACACAATCAAAACATTTTCAAATTGCTGCCAATATATATTTGAATTTCGAATGTAAATTGTAAAAAGTTCCTTAAACACATGTATTTAAATGATTTGTGTGAAATTTCAGTGTGTTTTGTATGCCAAATATTTGCTAAGAAATTTAGATGGGTTATGGTTGAAGAATGAGTGGAGACAAGAAGTACCTAATAAACAATAATTTCAAATTTATGATACATCACTAAATGTTTACAATATTGTACACTATATACATAAAATTACTAGATCACGGCTCAGCCACCATGTGCAGTGGTATATAATGATACCTGTAATAAGATACAATTTTTTATTTAAGTTATCTTTAACTGGTGTAAATTATAATATTGTCACATCAAACTCAACTGTTCAACAAATACACATTAATATCAACTGTTGACATTTATTAATATTTAAATATAAAAAATTGTCACCTTACTTGAAAAGACAGCATAAAATTTGTCTATTTTTGAAAGAAGTTCTATATTACTGAAATTACATTTTTTGGAAGCCATAAAAAGCAAATGCATTAGTAGGTAAATTTCCAAACTAATTATGCCATTCCAACAAAATTATGTTGCAATTTCATTAAATGGTGAACCAACATACACATGGTAAAACTGAAGCATTACAAATTAAAATAGTTACAACATATTTTATGTGAAACTATTACAAAATACTACCTTTACAAACATGATAAATTCATGAGTAGTAAGACCACAAAAAAACAATTATAAATGGTAACATCAACCACAATGTATAGTTCAATGATACAGCTTCGGCAAAACTTTTTTCTCACGATTTTTATTGTATTTTACTAGTATTTGAACTAAATCTGTGAAGTATGGTCACGTATCGCTGCTTTTGTTGTAATAACTTTTAATAAAATTTGCAAAATTGAAATTTGCATTAGCCATAAATTTTTAGTATAAGGCGAAAATGGAAATTTGGAGGGACTGATTGATTCAAATACCCATTTCGGCACTTACCTAACCGCTACTCTAACGGAAGATTCATCTTCACCCATTCCGTTTCATGTCAATTAACGCAAAATCGATAAATATTTTCTTACTAAAATATGAATGACAACGGCAACGCGAAGTTAAATTAAAAAATTACGATTCACATCTTCGACAAATCACAAATTGTTCGTGTACATCAAAGTAGACTAACGGCGAACGAAACTTAAGTGTTTTTTTTTACCTAAAAAAATGACAAAGCAACAAACACAACAACGGTAAATACTTCTTGACACTATTGCTGCTCGATACGTTGAGCTCTTAAAGCATTAAATCACATTAAAGCAACAAAGGAAAGTTTTGTAACCTTTGTACAGAAAAGTTTTGAAACAAACAACATGGAGTGAACCAATCACCTGGCGCATTTTAACTCTCAAAGGAAATTGTCAGTTTGATTGGACGGAGCGCTTCTTGACAATAGACAGCCATATTCGCGCCGGATGGTTTGTGTTTATAGCATCTAATGGCGTTATTTGACCGTAATATTTGATTGTTTGGAAACTTGCTTTCATTGTGTGTGTTGCTGCTATACATAAAGTGAATGACCTGATAAGTTATATAATTCAATAGTTCAAAATGAGTTTGGATTTTGATGAGGATTTCGATGAAGGTGCCACGGATTACAAACAGACGGATACCGATTCGAACACATCCATGTGGTTGCCTATTTCCAGGAAACTCACTTTCTCACCCGTTCCCGATGACATGAACTTTTCCAGCAGTATCAATTCGACGTCGTCTCCAATAAAAATGAGTCCGCCATGTCGGAATTTTCTAACTCTACGTTTGACGGAACAGCCTACGACCCCTGGAACTATTTTCCTTAACTCAGGACGTCGTATACCAGCGACAAATAAACTAAATACGCGTCTGTCAGCACCCAACCTTAATCCGTTCACGCCTGAGAGTATGCTAAAGTTGTCCAAAAAACGTTCAAGGTGTACACAAAGCAGGTAAGTTTTTATTTATGTGAAGCAGAGCCCATGATTATTCAACGTCAGTGTTGTTTTGTTGTGCAACAAACGGTTTGTTTATTATTTGGAATGGACATAGTCAGCCTATAATTAACATTGCTTGTCACACAAAATCACTTACACTGCTATATGAATATATCAATTCTACATCTTTGAAGTCACCATTTTTTTTTTTTAATTTTAGTTTTTCTCAATTTTTTAAACATGAATATTACTGTTGTTATACTGACCTATAACATTTATTTCTTTTACAGTAAAAATGCAGGTAAAGAAGCCAACTGTCAAAATAATAATATAACAAAGGACACCCAGTATTCAGGTGAAGTAGATAGTGATGTTGAAGAACAACCTGTGAAAAGGTTTGCTATAATAGAATCTAATTCAGGACTTTCAAGATACTTAACAGAGTTTGAGCAGAGAAGTCTATTAGGTACAGGAGAATTTGGATGTGTTTACAAGTGCACAAATAGAATGGATGGATGTGATTATGCAATTAAGAAAAGTTCAAAAACAATAGCTGGAAGTGCAAATGAGTAAGTAGTAAACTTTAAAGCATTAAAATTAAACTGCATATGTAAATTATAAAGTCTACATAATCAAACCAATGTGAGTCTAATCATGTAAACCTTGAATTACAATAGTTTACATAAAATAAAATGTTTTATTATGTATCCCTAAAGTTATTGCAATAAGTTCAACTTGCCTTGAATATGCATGGTAGTTAATCATATTTAATATTGTTGCACATGTATCTTTTGTTAAAATAATCCTAATTATTTTAGGCGAAAGGCATTGAATGAAGTGTTTGCTCATGCTGTGTTAGGAAAACATGAAAATGTTGTTAGATACTTTACAGCTTGGGCAGAGGATAAACATATGTTAATACAGAATGAGTTTTGTAATGGTGGCTCACTACAGGATGCAATAGAGAAACATAGAGCAAACGGAAGCTATTTTACAGAGCCAGAAATAAGAACTATTCTTCTGCATTTAGCTGAAGGGCTTAGGTAACCATGAAACTTAATTTAGTATAATTCTTTTTTTATATGTTATTTATACAATGACTATTTTGTATTGACATTGTATTAAAAGCACTTAAAGATTTTAAAACTCATTTTGCAGATATATTCATTCCCATAATCTAGTTCATATGGATATTAAACCGGGAAATATATTTATATCACGTGAGCCTAGAGTAAGGCCCCTTCACTACCAGTCCGACGACAGTTTTGAAGAAGAAGATTCGCAGATTACATACAAAATAGGTAAGGTGTTGTCCATGGTGGTGGTGGGTTGAAGTTTATAACTTTTCTTCTGCATGCAACCAAGGCATATCACAAAGGGAATGAAAAAGAGGGTGGACAATTGAGGGGGATAAAGTCAGCCGTTGTGTCTCCCGACTCACCCCCTGAGGTTGAACTTATGTTAGAATTAAAAAAAAGAAACACCTGTGTAGGGTGATTTTATGTTTTTGGAACACAGTCACAGTTCTTGTTTGCTTACTAAACTTTTCTGTACTAAAGTTGTAAAGAATGTAGGTAGGTTTTTGCTCTTTAAGTTACCGGAAGTCAACGAATTGCATCATATTAGTTTGCAGTTTTTGAATACAAAAATATGAATTGCTAAGAAGTTCTGTTTTTGTTGTGTGCCTTGGGAATTTTTGTATCAGAAATTAGAAAATTAATTGATGAACAAAACTATATAGGCCTGATTACCGGTCAGATGTGAATTAAATGGAAACTTAACATATTTGTGTGAATGTTATAGATAGTTTATACAAATACTGAAGAAATTATTTTTATTTTACGTTACATTATTACAATAACTACCTAATAATAATAATAATGAGAGACTTTGCAAGTCCCAACAATATATCCATCTGAACGGTGGAAATGTAAAGTCAAATATAAATTGCGTACCTACACCTTCTGAAATGAATTACTAATAATAATAAGCCTTGCTTTAATAAATAAAAATGTTATTTATTACTGACACACTTAAGAGACTTAAATATTTAATTTTAGGTGACTTGGGTCACGTGACGTCAATAGCGACAACACCTACGGCTGTGGAAGAAGGAGACACCAGGTATTTAGCAAAGGAAGTCTTTCATGACGACTACAGCAACCTAACGAAGGCAGATATATTTGCCTTGGGCTTGACTGTATACGAAGCGGCAGGAGGGGGACCTCTGCAGAAAAATGGTCCTGAATGGCACGAAATTCGGGAAGGAAAGATTCCTCATCTAAAGCATTGCAGTAAAGAACTGAACGAATTTATAAAAGTGAGATTATGTCATTTATTTCTTACGATTGTTTATGCGTGTACCTTCGCTTTGCTAGGCTTATATTCTACTATTTTCAATTATTTTATTTGACTTTCACTATGTTTTTATATACTCCAATATCACTTCAATAAGTATTATTTCCGCTTTTAGCTTATTTGACTTTTATTCTTTATAATTATTAAATTTCTGTCCACCTTTTAGTAGTTTAGATTATACTATGTAAATCATCATTCCACGTATTGTCGAATTCCTTATATTGTTTTAAGTACTATCAATTTTTGTCGCCCAAAGTTAATTAATAGTTAATAATTCTTACCGATTTTTTTTAAGTAACTGCTCATGCGTGTTAGGCTTGAATTATATGGCAGTACCTGATCGTGAGGATATGACAACTTAGTAGTATTTTCTCTGTCAATGCTTTAAGTCTTTTGAATGTTTATCTTGAATCTATGATACGTTAACTTTCGAATAAAATTAACATTGTTAAACATTTTAAGCTAATGACACACCCGGATCCGGAGCGGAGACCAACGGCTCTTCAAATTCTAAAACATAGCGTTGTGTGTTCAACATCGAACAAAACCAAAGAACAATTAGAAAGAGAATTACAGGCTGAGAAAACAAAGACGCAAATACTTGAGAAAAGGTTGAAAGCCGTGTCTACATTATTCAAAACCAAAATGATAGGCAAGGAACCATTTTTATAACTCAAACTATCTCTTATATCTTATAAAGGTATCTCGTGTTATACAATTTCTAAGAATTGTTACTTTTTTTATAGGTAGGAATGTCGCACACGAGGGAGTTCGAACAAGATCAAACTCCAGGATCGTAGGCAAGAACGTCAATAGAAGTCACTCGACTACAGAATTCGGATGGTGAACCGGAAAGCACCAGAAATTTGGACATTATTTATAAAGTAACCTACCTACTTCTGGCGCCTCTCTATCAAATGAGAAACGACTAAGGGGGACGTTTGTTACATCTGCTGGAGTGAAATGGGCAAGGAATTAAAAGAGGTCTCGACAATTGTCTTACACAAGTTATTGCTTGCAATCAAGTTCCTCGTAAGACTTTCATACTTGTTAAGTTTTTACCTGTGTAACCGTGAGAAAAAAGTAGTTTTGTGTTGGTTTTGGAGACTAAACCCAAAATTAAGTTGCAGTGCTTCGCAATTTTTCTGCCTCAAGGGAATGTTCCTACTACTAATTTCATTACGGGCGCAAGGGTTTTTATAACTATTTAGTCAAGTATATAAAATTGATGACTCAAATCATGAGGAAGACCGATATTGACTTCAGCAACAAGGGGAAGCCTTATATTTAACAATATTAACCAGAATTTCGAAGGCATGTCCGGCCCTTACAGCTGGTTCTCACCGGAATATTGTAACTACAATGTGGTTTTCCAAAGGTTCAACATTGAATAGTTTTTTACTGTTTAAATTTTGTAAATAACAAAGAAAAGACTAGACCTTTTAATTAAAAATCAGTTTTTCAACGAAAATTATTAGTCAGTTGAAATTCTTTTAATTTAATTTCTTCACCGAAAAACTAACATGGAAGCAACCTAATCTAGACATTGGATAACTGAAAGTTATTGGTTTTAGTAATTCTTCACAGTGTTACTGCTCGATCGTGCTCACAATCAATTGCTTTTTTTGTAGTTTCATATTATTGAATAACAACTTTATTTTGTAGTTCTGTTCCAAATCCACATGCATAACTCTTCTTCAAGCTGTGTTTTTATTGCCTTTTAAGAACATAACAACATAACAAATCCAGCATAATTTGATGGCATACTTTGTCATAGAAGCAGTGCACCTCGTCTTGCTTTCGTCTGCCCCAGTGTCAAGAATGTTCCAACAGTCCTGAATTCCCGAAGATATGTTCACGGTAGAGATAAAGAGCTGACACCACTATCAAATAAAGATGTGTGTTCATTGGTTTTACTCCACTTCCAACGAACTGCATTATAACTGCAGGACATCAAAATTTCCAACCACCCTGAAATACATTAGTCATATGTTATGACAGCCCTTGCGTAGGACTGAGAACTATAAAAGACATTAGTGTTTTCAAAGGTAATAAAAGTTATCTTACTTAAAATTACTCATTACAGTTTACCTATAAGTAATACATTCCAAATTCTTCCTTGTTTTAGTTTTCTGTTCGGTTTTAATTTCTTTTAGAATTGATTTGTTCATGATTAGGTTTGTTAATTGGCTTGAATCTACCGCCTACATGTCCTCTAATTACGTGAGGCGAATTTGAATGAGTAATACCCGGCACACGTAACACACGAGAAAAGGGCCTCAGTGGAGCACATGTCAGAGTGTGTGTGCTCATTGTGTTTCTTGCAGACGTACACTGCCGGTACTCGCACTTGTCACACAATGTAGCCAAACACATGACTTTGCATATTTTTCTTTATTATTCACTTTATGCTCAAGAGTTTATAAAAGTCATAATAGGGTCCAGGAACAGGTAACAATATTTTTTTATTGTTCTCCAGAACTGGAATTGTATCGCGTCACCTTAAAATTCTTGGAACATTTTTTTGTCCCCGCTTTTACGTTTTCTTCGTGTCTTCACAAACACTCGTCCATCCTTCTGAACGCCTCCTTCGGCTATTGCTTAATATTAATTAATATTAATAGCTTCTTGATTTATCAGTCTGAAGTACCCAAAGGTATGAAAATGTACACTTTCTTTTTGACTAGTTGTTTTCCTGTTCTGAAAGTGTTGTAGGGAAGGAAGAATCCCCAAGAAGGGGATAATATGTAACTATTTTTTTAAAATTTAAATTGGGCAGGACACAACAGAAAATCTACCATGTAATTGCAATGTAGTACAAGTTTTGGTAGCCGAACAGGTCGGCGAGACAAGTACCACCTATTTTTATTTTTCCTACTCATTTCATCCGTTTTATGGTACAAGAAGAGTATTTTATGTTTCATATGATTAAATTGCAGTCAAGAAAAACAAAAGTTACCAAGAGCAGAAAGAGTACCTCTGATCTTGAAACTTTCCGAATTGATACAAAAAAACGATATGCTTAATTGTAGGCTTGTAAGTGTACAGGCACGCTTTCCGTTTAATCAACCTACGATCCATTCGGCCAATTTTTGAACAGTTGCGCTTTTACCTGCAGAAAAAAATGTTTTTCCCAAAGGGCGCAGATTCACATCCGCTAAGAGAAAAGGAAGTCAAACAACAATATAACAATCGTCAATAATCCGATCAATCTCACGTCTAGACCTTCAAGAATTTCATGTTTTTGACGATCAGACTTGAGAGCACAGGCCAATAGACATACGTTTGTAAGAGAATGAGAAAGGGGAGGACTGGACTAGAATCTTCTGTCATCCATTACATCTCACTGCACTTAAGGACATTAGTTGTTCTCCCGTTGTTAAGGAATCCACTAAAATACTTTATATCTTGTTTAAGTACTGTTTAAAAGATCTTTGCCCCTTTATTTCCTTTGATCCTGCGAATGAATCATTTCATACTAACAACCGTACTCACGTTGAACCTCGTCTCAGCAATTGACCAAAAACTCTTGTGTTTGTTAAATAAATTAAAACCCCAACAAAGCCTTCTGCTACCCCCCCGACCTCTTTGTCACCGCAATGACACAAAAGATTCACGGTTGACACTTTTTTCCAACCAAAAAATGCAACATGTTCCCCATTATTTTCTTATGTATTGATCCATACCCTTTCCATTTATACTATTACATCATCTTTTATTTCATATAATCATCTTCTGTTGTTCTTTCTTTAAATTACACCAATATGACATTTATTGAATTCCGATTGAATACCCATACTTTTAGAGAAACGTAAAGCTGTGGAACGCTCAATTACAGACGGACAGAAGTTTAAAATACGTGGAATATCCCTGATGGAGACAAAATAAAAATTGGAAATTTTTAATGGGAGTAGTGATCGGTGTACGAATTGATTAGCAAAGAAGAAGCATGGTAATAAGCTCTAAAAATAAATTAGATCAGTTCCAAAATTTTAATTAAAGGAAAGGGAACATTCGAACAGACGACTACCAAGTTACCTCATTTGGAAAGTCCACGAAAAAATATCTGCAGTTTCTAAATTGAGGTCCAACGGGGTTGCTCTAGAAAAGGGTGAACATCCTAATTATTTGTTTAGCAAACACGAGACTCGAGCAACATACAATTGGCTGTGAGTTAAACCGAGTGGAATGGCCTTGGAACCGGAAACAGTTCATCCGGGAGGCCACACACAGGCCCCGTAAAACTCAGTGAAATTACGTGAGAGCAGTTGTAAAATTTATGAGGGGTCATCCACAGTGGGGAGCCTTTTAATCAAAGGGACGCACAAAATACCGATTGGTGTCCTCTTTTTGTAGATAAATGAAAACAAAATTGACATGAGCAATCCAAGTGATACTTGGATTTTCTGTCATGCTTCGCCCCACCAGTACCTTTCGAGCGACTACAAACAAAATTACTTGGTTAATTCCGAATATATTTTTCAAATCGATCAACTTGAAATGATTGGTGACGACCCAAGAACGAATCCTGAATAACTACTCACGTGGGATCTCGCCATATTAACATTGTTTTTATTGGTTTTCACTGAGGGAGTTCAGTCACGCCACTGTGGCTGACTGCCCCAACCTAAAAACCTCTTTTTCGTCTTGCCCTTTCTACCATTCTTGTGTATTCCAATGGTCATTTCAAATCAATTTGAATCTGCTTCTATTGTTTACTCAACGCCAATTTCTCGTTTTATTAACATCGACACTTTGGATCTTACAGTCCTAACATTTCTGTTATCAAGGTCGGTAACACATGGTTTCCTGTAAATCAAGACAGGAGAGGCCTTAAAAATAGATTTTTAAGGCTGCAGACTCAAATAACATTCTCCACAACAAACAATTGTATTTTGAGTCACATTACTTCATACCTTGTTGCTTTCTTTTAAATGGCTTTGAGTTTCTACCTTAACATTTTCATGTTATGCAAAATTAATTTTAATCATCATCAATTTCAATGTGCTATATATTTTCTGACAAAATGAAATCGAAAACAGTTTAACAGTTTTCGATAAGAGTTAACAGGAGAAGTAGATTGTAAATGTTGGAATCGAAAGGTTTTACGGGGATCAAAGCGATGCCGTCACTCATGAGGGTACCTCTTCATCCGAGTGGAACGAAAGATCTAAAAGTTGACCTTTACCACCATAACTGAAAGTATACCTTTTAAACCCACCTGAGGTACTTTAGATTAAAGGTGTTTACCTACCGTTTTGGGTTATTTACTGGTAGAATGTTTATTTAGAGATTTCATTTAAAAGACGTATGACTGTACAATTTTCATCTCACGGGGTTATTCCACCCCTGTTTTCCGCTTTTTTCACATTTCTCGTCATTCGTTGATTTCGTTATTATATTTGCCATTATGCCACTCGTCGGCGTGGATCCCAACTGTCTGTGAAAATGACAGCTTCTTTAGACTCTACAGAGTGAACAGGTTAAAATAGATTGGTAAAGAAGTTATAACTCAGTGCTGCAGTTTTTAATGTTTTCTTTTTTTCGTTTTACTTCCTCAACTTACTTTTTCTACACATTTTATTGCAACACATAAAACGCCTCATTAGTTATCCAAAGTCTTTACAATCTTCGTTCAATACGTTTACAGAAAACACTAATACTCTCTTTAATTACAAAAATTGTATGACATGCTTACGGGTATCTTTTAGAAAGTCAAATAGTTTTTCCTACTATTCAAATGATATTAATCTGATCTTTTTCGAAAATATACTTATAATAATATCAGAAAATTATACTTTTCTGGTCCTAACATTCTCAATGTCATTCTACACTTAAACTTTCCATTTTCACCTGATATTATCGGTAATGTAAAAAATATTTTTTGGGTATTTTCTCAACAAAAATGAGCAATTATTGAAAACCTTAATGGGCGAATATAATTTGGATTTTCACTGATTAATTTCTATGACAAATTTATTTGAGTTTTCCAATGTAAAAAATTAATTTATGGCTTTAAAAATTTAAAATTTTAACAAACACTTTTATATCAGTTAAGGAGGAAGTGAATTTTTTATGAATTAAACGCAGAAACATTGGAATCCGTTAAATTGGACAAAAAGCGATTTTTGTTACTCACCTCGTCAAATAAATAGGTTTCATCTGAGTGAGTAACAAAGCAATCGAGAACACGAACATTTGAGTCTGGTCCATTTTCTTTTGGCCGGTTTCTGATTCTCGGCTTAGTGCTATGAATGCCCCCTAAGAAAGTCCACATCATTCTAACAATTCATCATCGGTATAATTAGGAGATGTACGCTCTCGGAAATTAAGAGGAATAAATCAACAAATCCTGGAGAGTAAGAGAAATTTCGTATGAAAAGGATTAGAACTTGTGGTGGGTTAGAGTAAAAAAAAATTTGACAAATTTTAATTGAATGCGCAGTGAATCTTTTTAACCGGTTTCCTTTCGTTTCCGCCTTGCTTGCCCCTTATGGAAATTTAAACTATTTTTTTCACTTAATTGTCCCAATAAATTCGTTCGCGATGATCACGAAACTTCCATAGAACGTTTAGTTTAACCTTTTCTCATTAATATCATTGTCCGAATTATCAACCAAAATCAGGCACAAAGCAGCCTAACCGAATTTCTGTTTTGTGTTCCATTCTCTCGCCCTCGTCCTGAGAATGATTTAATGCGAACCACATCTGAAGATGAAAGAATTCTGATTAATAAAGATCAGTTTACATTTTGAGTTGTTTGATGAATTTAATTTATTGTGGAGGATACAGTTGAGCAATAAAGATTGAATTTGTTTACGATTTTTCCTCAACACACGTCCCTAATATTTACTTCGTACAATTTTGCTTTACCTCTAACCGTTAAGACGCATTTCTTTTCCCAATTTTTCACATCACATTAGTTTGTACACCCGAAAATAGAAATATTTGTTTGTAGCTATGAGACAAATAAATAATGATCAATCAACTATTTGATGGCTATTAAATCATTTTCTTGAAATACCGTTTACTTTTTGCAGACATGGTCTACACGTCCGAACACCAGCAAACGTAAATTTCTTTAACAATGAGAACTAAACAACCAATTTATTTATAATGATGAAAAATAAAGCATGTATTCACATAGCTTTTAAACTACTCTTAGGCATATTGCGTTTTCGAAATTTTATTCTAACGAAAACTGGTAGAATGTGCAGCCTTATGAATTCTATTTTGCTTTAAATGCACTACATTTATATCAGTATAACACCTACTAAGACGGATATGGCTTAAGTTGAGATTAAGGAAACTCATCAGTCTTGTGAATTTTATTTAAATCGGCCCTGGGAGGAGGGCTTCAATGTCACCCGAGGGTACAATCGGTGGAACCAAACGCACACATGCTGAGAAGCCCTGCACATGGAGATTGCATGCAAGCCCCAGGGCAAAGGAAGGATATTATTTTTCGGGAGTTTTGGTGTTTTTTTATCTAGCGGATACCCGTGGCAAGATCGGTTTCTCCTGTACCTGATCGTAACTGATTCTGACATATAAAGATGATATACCTGCTCCTAAATGAGGCAGGTGCTCCCACAATTGGTTTTTGGCATCAAAGCCTCTTGAAAAACGATCAAATGTGGGTGAAATAATTTTGGTAAAATCTAGTTCGCTTGGCAGTTCCCTTGCAGTTTCCCCGTTAGCAAACCAAATGCTGTCATTAAAGAAATAAACGGAACTTTGTTCTTGGAGACATTTTCTTATTTTTATTATCAGTTTAAATTTAGTCTTTCCTTACTTGAATTTTTGCCTTCTGGTCGACAATCGTTCCCGTTGTACACAGTTATTGTATATCTTCCCTCATTTTTATTAATTTCCAAACTTATATTTCCTTGTCTATTTACATTATGCTCCAAGACACAATAGATAGGTCCTGTCAGTATTTATAAAGAATTGTATTACTTTCTCATGGAGTTTATAGTCCACATCTTCTCGATGTTGTAACCAACGCTCACCACTTTAGGTTTTATTATAAATAATCTGCCACCGTAATTTTGTTAATGGACATGTATCAGAAAGTAATAACTTTTAAAGTATGATGTTAAAGAATAGAAATTAAATAAAAACTTCATTTTATTTCATTTAAGGGTGCCCATTGCTTCCTTTTCACTCTGTTATTATTGAAAACGAAGATCTTGAAAATGTTTCCCAAAATATTTTGTTTATTTATTTATTGTCCGTGCATGGCACCCATCAGGTGGAATAAAATCTGGAGCCGACGAGCCATCAGTCAATTTCCGGGACCCTTCACATGAGAAAAACAATTTGACGGTTTGGGGAAATTCTTTATTTTTTAAAACCTGAAATATTATTACAATTCCATACCTGGAAAAATGGGAAAAGTATTCGTCAAGTGAAGAAATTGAAGGTGCAAAATTATTTATTGGTCAGAGGGGACCCTCGGGCCTCAATTAAGAAGGTTCCGGCCGCCTGACCCATCGCTTGAGTTATGCCGGAGAGGGAGGATCGATTGGCGCCTTCTTTCGTATTGGTTTTTATTGGAAGCCAATTACAAGAATCAGTGAAATATTGGGCCCCATGTTTTTGGGCCCTCATGTTAACTTCCGATGAGATGCTCAGGACCCGTATGGGGTCCAGTAACCTTCCCATTACTCCATTATTTAACGGTAAAAATTTGGATGTTACTTTCTGTGTTGTAATTTGTACTTCTATACCCCATTGGGTATTGTTGTTTAGTTTACATGTCAAATTTTACAAAGAAAAAAATTAAAATTTTGGGCAGTTTACAGAGAAGTTGTTTCTTGTTTGTCACCAAGGCTTATTCATCGTTCTCAACCGATGAACCATCTGTTCTTGCGATTGAGCTATTTCTTGAAAAACGGATCAAAATTTCCTCTTCTAGAAATCATATTAGACTAAATTTAATTAGTGAAGACAAAGATCTTCTTTTAAATACAAGAAATGGTCATATTTATGATCAAAATAACAAAATTATTAATTTCGAGCAACACTGCAAATTAGTGGATATATTAATTTTCAAGAAATGGCAGATCGAGTGGGAGAATAGCGTCAAAGGCAGGGCAACATTTGATTTCTTTCCATCAATAGAAAAAAATTTTTAATTAAATTTTAAATCAACGCGACTCGATTACTTTATTTGTCAAATTCTCTCAGGATATGGAAATTTTAATAAATATTTATTTAAAAGAAAATTATTAGACCACAAAAATTGTACTGAATGTGATTTAGGCCACTTATATTCTGTACACCATGTTTTATTTGAATGCAGTCGATGGAAAGAAATTAGAAAGACTTACAAAATAAATATATCTTATAAAATTTTATTAAACAAAAATAAAAATGAAAGGGGCAACTTCTTTGAATGTGCCTACTAACATAATGTCACTTAAAAGTAAGAACTGAAAATAATAAATTCCCATTTCAAGAAATTCTTAAAATATTCTTCTTTTCTATTCTTAAATTACATATTTTAAGATACAATTAGATACAATTTGTATCTAATTGTAAGCAACATAAATTAAAATAAATTAATATTGGTTTTGTTTGTAAATTTAACCAATAGTAATGGATCAATGACACTAATCAAATTGATCCACTACTAGAGGTTCATTTATATATTATATATAAATGGTATTTTGAATCTTTATATATATTCAATATTTTGAAATAAAATATATATAAAAAAATTTGTACTTCTGTATTGCTTTTGCATGTCTTCCTTTGTAAAATTGCTTAATTGTTAATAATAAAGATGTGAACCTCACATTTGTTTCACTTTGTTGAGTAAACTGTCACTTCAAGAAATATTTCTTTTTCTTCGTGACATTTGAGATCTTCCAAAAGTTTCAGCTTTTCCAGCTTGGATTTTCCTGCTGTCATTGCCAAGCCCAATCAACCACCCATGAATTGTAATGGGTTTGTTTTTGTTTTCCAGTCACTTCCAGTGAGTTAAAAAAAGGCCCCAGTAAACAGAGATATATGAATCATAAAGAGGTTGAATCACGTAAAAGATGTATAACCAAATAATAAGCAACCTTGAAGTGGTGGGCCGTAGGCGACTCGAAAATTTAGTTCGAGACCGGCAAACCGTGGGAACTTGAATAGAATCGGACAATGGAAAACGAAATTACTTCTTTCCGTGGTCTGAGACTGTATCTTCCGACTGGAGCCATAGCTTGCCCATTCAGGTATCGAAAATGTCAGGCGGCTCGCTTCTAAGGTAGCAGAATGCAAAGTTCTGTCCTTTCTTTCTCTCTTTCCCACTAGCTCCTCAGTGTTGTCTTTCTTTCTCATGCTTTTTCTATAACATTTTAAATGTTATAGTAGTATTACCATAACCCATTGTGAAGGGTAGTACTTGTCTCTCTCAGACGTGCCTGACAATCTATTTCTTCACTTGAATATGACATCATGGGTAATTCAAAAATGCCTTTTCTGTAATGACACCTTGTTGTGTAATTCCGTGCTTCTCTTAACCCAACAAATAATAGTGCCGCGACAGTGCAATTTTTATGAAGGGCAACCACTAAAGAGAAAACGAAAGAACAGAATATTTCAGGGAAACTTGACTGTATAAATTGATCTATAAATTGAGAATATCATTGAGCAGTGGAGTGGAGTGTACTGACCTTACAGAGTAGACAAAGGAGTCCGTGGTGACAAGCGACAAGCGGCTTAATTGGAGATGGAAATTTAAATGGACAAAATGGGTACGGGCTACCACAAATGGAAAAGTATTTTAGTGCATGTATCTCACAGGAATTTTCTTCCAACTTGGGTTTCAGTCCGTATGTAGACCGGTATTAAGGCAAATACGTGCGTGAAGTTCTTCCTAAGATTCCTGTCTAATTTCGACAATTTAGCGACTCCCCTTACCAAGTCTGACTCCAACCCATCATTAATAGTATTGGGATCGGGGCAACGTGTAAAAGTCTTCGATTCCTTCATTTCTTGTTTTCCCTGGCACCGTTCCCTTCTTATTAGCTTAATGTCTGGTTGACTGACTGGCCACCACCTTCGCAAGCACCTGAATGTACCTCTGAATGCACCCCTCCAAACAAAACATTTCTATCTTGTTCGTTTCGTGTTCTAGATCATTAAAACGTAACTTTTAGTCTTTGTCAGAAAGAAAAAAAGGTGTATTATTTAGAGTTACGTCTACCTTTTTTTATATTATTCGCGTGTCTCAGGTCAAGTACAAAATTAAAAACTGCTTCACGTCTATTGGTTAACAGAATAACTTGAATTCACATTATTTTGTCGACATTCAAATCAAAATGAGGAAGCCCCCTGTACGAAATTTGTACGCAGTACCTATTCTATTTTAAATTAGTAATTCTTTATCCATGCAGTAATTAAAAATTATCTTTTAATTTAACTGCTTAAGTGCAATTCATAGATGCAAAATGAAGCTTAGACGACCCATTACTGTGGGTTCCAAAAGTCTAAAGTCAAGAATCTTGCGATTTGTTGATAGCAACTTTTTTTGTATACATATTTATTTCAAAAATATTTAATAATTTATACAATATAAATTAACCTCTAGTAATGGGTCAATTTGATTATTGTCATTGACCCATCAGTTGTTACTTTTAAGTGAGATGTTGGTAGGCACATTCAAAGAAGTTGCTTCTTTCATTTTTATTTTTGTTTAATAAATTATTATAAGATGTATTTATTTTGTAATTGTTTCTAATGTTGATAGCGACTTAGGCCTCTGATTATTATTGATAAATTACTAATATCGCAATGTCACAATATTCAACTTGAATTAACAAATTGAAGTTGTATGTCGAAAGCAGAAATGAATAATCAAAGTAACTTAAATAAAAAATTGTTAATAAACCTAATTTCACTTAGAATTGTGCATAATTTCATTGAAGAAAATTCAAAAAGTGATTTTGCATCCTGAAACGTGGGAGGGCTACTTTCAATAATAAAAAGTACAATTTATGGTCCGCCAAACGTGAAATGAATTTGAATAATGTGTAATGTAAGTTTTTAAATTGAAAATACACCAGTCTCCTTATTCAGGAACTTCACCTCAAGAATATGTCATTACAAATTAATTATTTTCTCCCTGAACCATCATGACTTGTTTGATTCTAGTATTCGAAGTTGTACAACTTTTCATCAATACCGGTATGTTACACTACACTATTTTTTTAAATGCCACACATCTGAATCAGAGGTAAAACTAGAAGGTACAAGTGTTCTTAATCTATCTTGGTACACAACATATTATTTAATAAGTATGATTTAATAGAAGGAAACGAATGGTGAACAAGTCGAACAGGTTAGTGACCGGGCGTACGTTGAAGGTGGAGTTGAGAAGAAAGAAGAAATTCACGGTTGCCAGCAAAATGGCAAAACGTGCAGGGGAATACTATAAAAAAGTCAAAGTGGAAAGAAAAGCAGTTGCAGGTTGAAATGTCCGGGCTCCGGGACGGTTGTAGGTGCGAACCTGAAGCACCGGAATGATGGTTAACAAACTGAACGCTTGATTAACAACTAGAAAATCCTCGACAGAGTTATCAGTCATAAAAAGTCTGCTCCTTTGATAAGGAAATTAAACTAAGATACATATTATAACTATGGTGTTTTACCTAATTTACAAATGCTTGAATTGGTACCATCGTCTTTGGACGAAGTCGATAATTAACACAAATACAACTGGAACCGGTGCAATTTCCCTCCCATAAATAAGAGGAAAATAATGAGATATACACACAGACGTTATTGCAATTGGAAAGTCAGTCGTCCCGTTGAAGGATTGCCAAATTGAAAAATTCACATTTGTGTACCCAAATAAAAGTAAATTTAATAAATCTTTGCCAATTATTTTGAACTTTTAAAACTTAACCTTTATCCTTTTATATGCACGCCACAATCACAGCGTTTATATATATATAGCGACACTTAAATAGCAATTTTTTTTGTTATTCGTCAAATCAAATCTATTATTTCTTTCTTCAGGTTGTCACATAATGAAGAAGATGAGGACGACCGAAAGATTAGAACGAAATAAAATAAAAGGGAGAAGCAATTTCAATAAGAATAGTCAGTTAATGCATAAAATGTAAAAATTGTCACACGGATAAGTTGCACGCTTATATACAAAGAAGTAGTAAGTTAAAGAACAGACCAGACAAAGACACGACATTTTTGAGATGATTAATAAAGATTAAAAAGCAACTTTGCTGGTGCTGTAAGTCTTACGGTGACGGCGGTGGCGGTGGCGGTGGTGCTGGACGAAGCATTTGGTTCGAACCTTAAAGATCAGGCACTGCAAACGCCAATGTGCAGAAGAATGATTTTCACACGAGAGGAAGTTTTTGAATTTTCATTTAATGGCAAATTCTTTTCGCTGTACGAGAGTCCTTTACAGGCTAGAGACAAACTAATGAAATTCTCCTTGTAACATAATATGAATTTCAGGAAGGGCAGACTTCTGAGGAAGTCAACTTGGACAGGAGGAAACTGAGAGAAAACACAAAAAAGTAGAAAGAAAAAAATGACGGTCGCTTTTTGACAAATAATAATTTATACATAAATTTTAAATTTTAGCACGGATGTATATGTAATGTATATAGACAATTTCTTCAATATGATGTTCGGCAGTGTTTAAGTACCCGTTTGGGTACCTCTGACGAGTCAAACAGTTCCTTCGCCTTCAGTTGAGTGTTGTGTGCGTTTGACTTCGGTCAGGTACTCGGTCTACCATTTCGAATTGTGATTATTCATATTCAATCGTTTACTCTTTATTTATTTCGTGTTTGAGTGTTTGTTGGAGTGCCCTGCCATCGGTCATTTCTGGTCTGGGGTCTGCACTTTTGAAACATCGTTGTTTTTGACGCTCAGTCCGCTCAATAAAATTTCATTCTTCACCTGTCAACATAACTACCATTTCACGTCTGCTGCAGGTAACCGATAATTAAGCGTGTGTCATTGTGTCAGTATGGCTGTGTCACATAAGAATATCAATACAGAAGTACAGGCAAAGAAATATCATTATTTTTTACTTGTTTGTTTTACAGAGATTTTGTTTTCTTTATCAATTACGTTTTGGTAGATTTGGTCCTTCAGAACTTGACATATTGGTGTTACTCTCCGTCTGCTCTCCGTCAGTTTACTTCTTAGCTACATTACTTAGTTGTCATCTTGATCGAACGGTGTAAAAACTGTAAAAAACTGTGAAAAACGCTTTTTACGCGTACTTCTCGTTCCTACTTCTTTTTGATTCTATCATACTTTCAGTTTTATAGTTACAACGCTATTTTGTTTAGGTGTTTTACATGTCCAACGTAATCTTTTTTTAATTTAACTAAATACAGTTTACATCCGGAGTAGTCATAATCATTGAATTTACTGACCGGTGGAAGTGCTCGAATCTTCCTCCTCTACTAAAAATTCTCATTTACAAGTCGAAATTATTCGGAAGGTGCCTACCGGTGATCTGTGGGTACTTCGCGTCCTCAGACTAGCGAATATGGATATTCCAGGTATTAAAACTGTCATATCAAAACGTACAAAAGATAAAGTGAGTTTTTCAACCCAGGATGTGGCTGAGGATGCTGCAATTGGTTCATGCTACAGCAAAACTATAAGTCCTCAAGAATGGTCTTTCACCAAAAATGATTTTTATGTGTCATTTATTTATTCTGTTTCTAAGTATTCATATTATTAAAGCAATTTCCTGGTTTTATTTTACACTTCTAACGGGTATGTATTAATGAGAGAATGAAAAACGGTATAACATAACCCGATGAGTAGGTGCAGGAACTCCTACGCCCTTTTAAAAAACATCACCTAATGCTGAACGTGCCTGTAATTTAATGAAACCATTTAGGGTGGTCAATGGGCTTATCGGTGGCAACCAGCCTCTCTAATTTTTGATAGGCACAACTAAATAAAATGGGCGTGACGACCTCAGGCCAAGGGTTGCACGTTTTCACCTAAGACTTGACCCCACAACTACTGTCCAAAATTATGCAGGGGATTTACATGGTGTTAGTAGATGTCTTGGATGCTCGGTTTATGTTGACTACCTTTCAATAGGCTTTGGTTTTGATCACTCGCCTGCTCCAGGTACAACAAAAGTTTTTATTTTCTCTTGTTTTGTCGTCGCGATAGACACTGGAGCTACTTCATTTCTGGTTTCTACTGTTTCTTCCTATTCGTATTCTCATTTGTATAAAACTTTTACGCGTGACAGATTTACAGTTTTGGCTACAAACTGGCTCAGTTTGTCAGATGTTGTGAAAACGTGTTTGCCAGTTTGAACTTTCATAAATCTTCGGTTGTCCTGAGCACGGTCTTCTTGTGAAGTCGTTTCCATCCGGTGAAACATCGTTCATCGGGTGTCACAGGATGTGGCCGAAAAGAAAAAATTAACGGAACACTAAAAGTTCGTGGCTTTTAATGTTTTTTTTTCTTTTAGCGCTTTCCTGTTCATGACAAATTAAATTTCATGAATACCTGATTTGCAAAATATTTTGTGTGTCTGGTATAAGTTCTCTCACATGAGTACACAATGCGGTCATTTTATTTTCAGAGTTGTTACTCTGCGGGGTGGCTTCCGTCGTTTGGACCTGGTGACAAGAAATATATTTTCTATGTATGATGAACTAAGTTCGGAGGGTGACAAAATTCAGTGACAAGTGTTATTCTGTGTTCTTCCCCACGTGGGCGACACAAATAATTCCCAAATGAGCACCATGGTATTAGCCGACAGCCAATTACCGCAGCAGCTGCCACATTGGCTTCGTCCTCCATCGTCACACTCCCAGCTTCTTCAACTCACTTCGGATGATTTCCCGGTTCAAGGTAAAGTCATTTTAAATTATACACAATACTACACAATACCACAAGTAAAATTTTGTTGTCCAAGAAGATGAGGTGGTTCATCATTTAACAATGGGGTGGTATTTGGAAATGGAAACTGTGTGACCAATCGTTTGATATTCAAGGGGTCACAAAATATCTGGGGTTGGTTGTCATACCTGAAAATTGTTGGAAATCGTGCCATTTTTTGTAACATTGGTTATTACATAAGTGAAATCACCTTGTAGCTCTTGGTTTTAAAGTCTTTCAGATTAGTTTATTTTATGTTTGATAAGGAGTTTTTCTGTTACGAGAATATGAAAGTACTCAGCAGCTCAAAAATTGGCCATTGAAAGTTGAAAACTTTTAAATTTTCCCTTTTGAGACAAAAAAACTCAAACCGGAATTAAAGAAGTAATGAAGGTAACACTTTAAGTAATCGATATATTGAAACATTGCTGACTGTCGAAGCTTGATAAATAGTGTACAACATTATTTTTATTATATAATACCTTAAGAGTATATTACTCTCAAAAATTAATCATCCATCATTGTTATCTCCTCGAACTTTCTACCTTTGCATCTCTTTGTTAGCGTTATACATGACTGTTGCGAGAATCACCAGACTGCAGGAAAAGTCAAGAGAGAATCGAAAAAAAAAACGATTTGTTCGGTTAATTGATTGAAGCCCAAAAATAAACAGATCAACTTTCACTTCGGTCCAATTAAGCTTTACCGTAAATGTTCGACGCCTCGCATTCAACGGTCTTATATAAGACGCCCATTCAATTTTTAGAAAAAAATATAACAGTAAATAAACGTATGTGAACCGATGTAGAAAGACCAGTCGAAACTTAAAAAGAACATATCTTATGAAAATCAACGTTTACTAAGCGTGAAGCTTATTTAATCGAACTTAATTATTGATTATGTAAGACTAGCTTGTACCACCTACTGTATCTTGTTCTTTTATGATTCCTTTCATATTATTCTTTTTCCTGTAATTTCTCAGTTTCTGGATTTACAAGACACATAACCTATACACTGCAATTCCCAAAATTTTTATTATTACGTTCAGGTTTAACGATTCTCCAGGAGCTCATTAGACACCAGGAATCGACTTGGACATCGTCTCGAGTTACCGGCTTTCCTTGGGGGCATACCTTTGTTTGACTTCATCCTTCTACCCTTGCTGGAACACTCCTTCAGATTTTTATTCAATTTAAACTGAACTAGCAAAAGTGTCATAGGGTTATTTCTCTCTTGAAAAGAATGACTTTCTTTTTTCTATAAAATGCGTACGAGATGTTTTACTTCAATGTAAGTAAACATTTATTGTTTGCGGTATATAATTTTTGAACTAGGAAAAGAGTGAACCATAACGATACCAGTATCAAGTACTTAAATCGCAAGTGAATAGTTCTTTTGCAAACACTTGCAACTGGTTAAAAGAGCCAGAAGATTTAAGGCAATTATTAGGAATTTAATACTACTAATAGTTAATAAAAGAGATAGCAAAACAGTAAAATTAAACTAAATTACTCAAATGTTACCTTTTCATTTAAAGAACACAAATGAAAATTTATAAATTTTAGTTAATCTTTACGTAGAGATAGGCAGGCTTTTGTATCATTCAAAGCTAATTTGGTTATTTTGACCCAATCTTCCTTGGGTCAATTTATGTCTTTACCAGAAAGACACTAACTTCGTATACTTGACATCCATTAAGCTTAATTCTACAACAATTAAAATTAACCTTTTGTAACTATTTGAATAAAACACAAACAAGAGAAAATTACAATTAATAATTGAAGTGTTTCAAGCAAACCTCTCAAAAAATGACTAGTACGTTGAATAAATAAACTTTAAAAAAGATACGTTGGAAAACAAATTCAATCAGGAAATCAAGGATTCAGTGGTTTTTGGTTCAACTAGATGTTGATAGTCATGTTCTTCATGTTCCGTGAAGTGAAATTCAATCATCGGGTTTGCCGATAAGTTACAAATAAGTCATTTGTTGGCAAAGGCAACCCTTTAGACATCAAGGAAACTGGCCCTGCAACACTGACAATTTCCAAGAGTCTGAAAAGCCCAAGGCTGCACCGGAACATCACACAGTGACTCATAAATCGATTGGCTGGACGTGTGGGTGTTGAAACATCTCCTTCATTCGAATGGTTACTGATGGTTTGCTTAAGGTAACTTCTTCTTCCACTGCCAGCTGAACATACGTTAAGAATTCCGATTAACCACATAGAGTGGCAACTTAAAGGCAGGGCACACGTCATTCCGAGTGAACTTGTGTTAACAGAGGAAAGTGTTTTCCATTCAGGTTTCAATAAAGTACCTGTTGCTTCATTGCGATGCCAATATCTTGTTATTTTTGAAACTCACTCATTTTCCAAAACAATGCTCTTATTTTCAGATTCATGAATTTTGATCAAAAAGTGTATCTGGTCTCTGAAAGGTTTTGAAATACCCCCAGAACAGGATTACATCAAATGAAAGATTTAATTCTTATTGATGATGTACAGGTTGCATGTCACACGTAGCCTTTACGTTTAACCTATCCTTTGGTAAAACAAATTTAAAAGCACCCCAACCGAGGAAAATAACCAACTAGAGAAAGTGAATACCACGCATAATAAGTTATAAGTGGAACTCTACTAAAACGAGTAAAAGTACCTCTCCTACCGTTTGGCAGTGGTTGAATTCACAAGTCGACCTTCGAAGTTATTCTTTAAGGTTGGAAGGTTGGTACGTTGAAGATCAGTAAGGGCTGCAGGTGCTAATTTCAACGGTATGAGATGTACGATTGGTTGGGAAGGTTGATTAATATAAATAATCACATAGTCATTAGAATGAAGCGGAAGTAAACGTCATATTTCTTTCAATGCACGTGAGCCTTCGGTGGTAGTACCACAAGATGCTTTTCTCTCCCTTCTTGTAAACCGATGTTAGTCTTGGACGAATGCATTGATTTGCGTTTTTACAATGAAAACAATATATTTCGATCTGAAATACCAAATGTAAAAAAGTAGTTTATGCCTCATTTCTCCAATGTTTCCACTGCGCTGCATTTTTATTAATTTTAATTTAAATTTTTGAAATTACATTGATTTACCAAATGACCGAAGAAGGGTTTCGCTTACCTGATACGACCACAATGGCCAATGGAGGAGGTGGCCTTATACACCCGCGTTCCACCGTGATAGCCATTCTTGTTCACATAAATTCCACAAAACAATACACGGGGAAGCATTTTGTCTTAATAGATGCCAGAGTGCCTGTTCCATCCGGCGTGTTGAGTGTACCTGGTGATGTCGGTAGGGGAAGGCTGATACTTCAGATTCCTCAAATGAACTGTTCTCAAAGAATAATTTTGTATGGGAGTATACAAGAAAGCACTGAGTCGACCAATGCAAAAGAAACCTGAATAACTGGATCCATCGCTCATTCTAATTTCTTACCGTGTTATTCAACTTATTAGAGTTGGGTACCTAATAACTTGCGTAACTTATTATCACCTGTGGTACCATGAAAAGAAGTCTACTTTCATATTTGTTTATCGTTTTCATTTCCTTTTCGCGTTTTACAAAATACCAAACTACTTGAACCTACCATTTTTCTGTCCTGCAGCATTTCTATTTAACCACTTCCACCAATGTTCCATTCTATTTGTAACAACCTGTATGGTAATGCTGTAGACTGGAATTTCTATATCATGTTATTTAATAATAAATGACGAACGATCTATGTTGGTAGAGCATTACCAAGTCCGGAACCGTTCTATCTGACAATCTGTAAGTTGTTTTTCACAATACAATGTCAAGTTGAAACATTTCTTATTTTATTTAAACGAATATTTTTTTTATGCTTCCAACAATTTTCTACTTATGAAGTCGATTTTGTCTTTGATTCACCCAATTTTTTTTTTTAAAAAGGAGAAGGTATGCTGTCAAATGAATATCTACATCCCTCATTTTCAACATTTTACCATTTTTTTGAATTGTTGTGTCACTGTTCAACTGCTTTACCGACAATTTTGTATTACTTTGAATTGACTTTATACGTATGGTAATGGGAAAAGGATAAAAAATTTACCAAAATAGAAGTAAAAGACATGACAGTTTCGCAGGTGTTTCCTATTGTTATACTTCTTTTTTGTTACCTTCAAACCTAAGGTTATTTTACTACATATTGATTGACTGGTTATTGGCCGCCTATTTATAGTGCTTCCGGCAGGTGCTTACCTTAACTATATTTCCAACTTCTCTTTTGGTGACAAGAAGGTTAGTCTGAAAGAAAAGTGCGCAGCCCTTCGGTGGTGCCTTTAACGTTGAAGATTATAATTCTCTGATACTCTTCTCCAGACTTAAAATTGTGCAAGGGTAGGAACTTCAATGTACTTTTCACCGGTTCACTTCCTCACGGGTTTGCCCAAAGATTGTCGACTTCGAGGAAAGGCCACGGTCAAACTTTAGCAAAGGTCGCGAAGTTTTACTCATCCGTCAACTTCGCTGAAGGTTCTACAAACATATAATAAGAGCCGAGGTTATTCTTTTTTGTATTAGGAATGTGTTATCAGGTACCATTTCTGTTGTTGAAATAATAATCTCCGTGCTTCATATGGAGAGTAAAAATGCTACATTTATTCAACATTGTATAACTGTATTGTTTAAAAATTATGTCTTTATTTCGTTATTTTTTAGTTTTACATCCCCTTACGCTTGTTTTTTTTTCGTTTAATAAACCCGATTCTGGACCTGCTAATAATGCTTTATCAAATTAATCATAGGTGACTGTTCGTGGTGGTTTGTTGTCTAGCCTTGAGCCGGTATAGGGTTCGGTTCTTTAATCACCCAGGCGGGGTGTCACATGACAACCTAACTCATTAAGTCAGTCAAAACCTGATGATTCTTTTCTCGACGGGGCCAAACAACATAAAGTTGGTTTTAGAATAACTTTTAACTTGCACAACTCTAGATTCTTACTCTCTTACCTTCCTGGCTTTCTTGTTTTCAATGTCCTTCTTCTCTCTCTTTTTTTTCCTCTTTCAAAATGGAAAGTTCATAAATGAAAAGAGTCTTTTTAAGGTGTTTGGGTGTGTCGGATCGTTTCGGTCGCCCGTGGCAAACGTCAACGTTGCTTTTAAGAAGCCTAAAGTCTTTTAGCCATAGAGGTCATCCAACGTCTGTGGCACAGATTTGCACATTGGTGTCGTTTTGCCAGAGTTCCTGTACCTGTCATTACATTTTATTCATTTAACGCAACAAAATTTGACAAACAACGTGAACACACTAGAGCATCTTCTTGTCAAACTTATATCTTATTGTATGAATCAGTCAAGTAAGAGACGATGCTAAAAATGAATATAAAAGAGAATTGTTGAGGGTTACAAGTGCGTTTCATGGTTCAGGTAACTATAAGAGAAAAAAAAGTAATGACTAAATTAAAAAAATGAATACGAAGACAATTTGAGAAGACGTTTTTTGACGAATTTTATTACTTGCATACACCTCTGTCTATGTCACAACTCGGTTGTTTTCATTGTTCGGTTGCTTTATTGGTATTAAAATGGCCTATGATATATTAAATTCGTTTTTCGTTTGCACCAATTATTTTTCCTCTCTCATTTTCTTCCTTCCAAATCTTCTATATTCAATGTTGAACTTTTCTACGTTTTTTTCTCTTCTTCCCACGCCTTTATTTTATTTCAGATTACTCTTCCCGTGAGCCTTAAACAAATTGGATGGCATTTTTAGTTCGAACATCCGGATTACATCCGGATACCTAAAATCATAGAGGGAAACGGTACCCGGGTCATTTTATGATGGTTACCAGGTGAATATAAAGAAGCCCGCATTTGTCACATTTTTTGTCGAGTCAGTTTCTCTTCATTAAACAGAATAGGTCCATCAGACATTGACAGGGTTTTTGTTCAGGTTTATGCTCTTTTTATGGTTTATAGTTTGAACGAAATTCCAGATTTTTATGGCCCCCCCATCCGCATTAGTTGGGTTCTTTCGTCAGGTCGACAACCTCCAACCTGGCCACCTCTCTGGGGTGATTTAATTTATGGGGTTGATGCCTCTGAGATGATACTTTGTTGGAAGTTACGCTAGGTCCCTTAGGTCCTTTTATGGCTTTTACTCTGCGCCCACTTCAAGTGCCATCTGACTCAGGTTCGGGTTTCGTCTGCCCTCATGTTCCGTCTGTACGATGGCCCTATAGTACAATCGCCTTTATCGGGTTTGCATACAATATTTCATTCCTTAATGGTTTTTGCTACACCTTCGCTCTACTCTCCTGTCTCATCAGCGTGACGTATCACCTGTTTTGTCTTTTAATGTGCTTGTACCTGATAAGAATTTTCTTTTTCGTGGTACCATGTGTCACTCGGTGAAGTGACAGACACAGTTGCAGTCTCAGGTGTAATAGTTCAAATTCTTTTCGGAGTTTTGCTTACACGTGCTTAAATTTCTCAGATAATCGAGCTGAGACTTGTTCTTTCTTGTTATGTTTTTCTTTATTCCTATGCTTTCTTTCATATGCTTCTCCCTTTCCATTATTCTCGGGCTCTCGGGATGTGCCTCTGTATATCTTCAGTCAAGGGAGAAGAATAATTCATTTCCTAAAAGATTTCTTCAAGTGCTCCGACACACTCCGACAAACATTTTCACTTGTTTGCTTCAATTTGTTATCGTCTAAGTGTCCCTCTAAGCGAGGAGATAACACCAATCTTGAATCACACTGAAGGCTCCAGTAACGGTACTTGTTTGTCCGATAGAAATAAATAATGTCAGAGAAGAGTTAAGTCTAATTTCTGAAGTTGAAGCCAATGGATGATGATTTCATTGTAAATTATATTTATGTCTTTCGGCGCAGGCCTTAGTAATTATAAATTTAAAGTGCTATAAATTAGGGTTTTCAGCAATAAAGAGTCAGCACAAAGGTAGACGATTCTTCCCCTTCTTCTTTTCCACCTTCTACCGTTTAAAATTCTCCCTCTGCCCAGATCTGAATTCAAAGTCAAAGAGAACCAATGAATACATTCACTAAGATGGTCAATAGTTTTGCCTCTAATTGTCGGGTTTTAAGGTTGTAATTTTTTGAAAACTACTCTAAGTGGGAAGTGTTTAACGACTACATGGCCACTACCTTAGGTTACATCTACGTTTTGTTTTCTCTTGTACCCCTTGTCCATTTCTTTTTCTCTCTGTCTTTTATTAGCTCCCTTGTTTGTTTTGCCTTTCAGTGTTTTCCTTCATCTACCTCGTGAAGTTGTTTGATAGTTTGGTTGTTCCTTTGTTTACTCTTTCGTTTCTAGCAGGAGAACGATGCAGACGAGGGCTGTTGTTTTCATTTTTTTTTCTTTTTTATTAAAGTTGGTTCCTCTTATTAGCATAGTCTCGCATTTGCTTTTGTAACTTTTATTTTTTTTCACTTGCGACTTTATTCTCAGAGACTCAGTCGTAGCTTTCTTCACCATTTCATCAATCACTTTATTTTCCATAGAAAATGGGCTTATTACGGGAGGAAAAAAATAAGAAGGCCTGGTTGGGTAGATCGCATGAGTCGAAGTCGTCATTTCAGTGTGCGTTTAGCTTTTCAATTTCAAAAAGACTGTTCTCTTGGGCTTTTAAATCGAGAAATTACCTAAATATGATTAACAGCCCCTAATTTCTACAACTGAGTAATTAAAAACACCCAAAATTCAAAGCATTCAAACATCTTTTCTTTTTTAGTTTTTGAATTTGGCAACGGCGGCTGCCTTTGTTCCAATGGATCTTTGTCTGATTAGACCTTTGCTCCATCTCAATACCTCTGTAATACATCTAATCTGACAGGACTGACTTTGACTGATCATCCGGTTTGTGTGACCGAACAGTAGGACATCAAAAATTTTCCAATGATCTCTCTCCGCGGGCAGATCGTCTATCACGCTTGGTGATTTCAATTTAGATCGGTTACATCGATAAAACGATTCAATTTATTATTGAGATCTTGTTCTTCTTAATGGGAGCAAGGAAAAGTTTAAGAAGGCATTTGAGACATCTGGTTTGGCAAGCAAGCAAGGAAATTCAAGTGTGGGAGAATAAACCACTTATGGAGGAAGTGTGCAGAAGATTACGACGAGTGAAAATGTTAAAGGTGAAGACGTGTTTCGACTTGAAACAAAACTTAAATAAAGAATTCACAACGAATTAAAAAGGGGTGAAAAATATCTTTGATTGAGTCATTGAATGTTACTGCCAAGAGATTCAAAAGAGGAAACTATTTTTAACTAAGCACTAGCTGCAAGTGTTTTTAAATATGTAGAAGTGTGTGCTAGAATAGCTGGACAACTTGATAGAAATTTGTGGAGTAGTTTGAGCAGTGATCTACCTAACCAGGTCATTTGCATAACATTATATATTGGGGTTTTATGCAAATGTAAAATTAATGTTTAAAGGGGTGAAAGCAGTATTTGGTAGGTGGCTTTGTGACATAATTCCCTGTAATATGCAGAACAGAACGATAGTATTTTTGAGAACAAGTTTACCAGAATTCGTAAAAATTTATGAACCAGCTGCTTGGCCTGTTTTGTGAACGAAAGTTCATAGAATTACCTGACAATGTCCAATACTACTAGGAATGGGGTAGTAAGAAGTATACATACCTTGAGAGTTATAGAAAAGGATTTTGATGCGGAGCAACACGGATTTTACCCAAAGGTTTATACAGGCAGGTCATGGACTGTGAAGGGTGAACTAGACTGAATGATTTTGAACACTATTCATTGAAAACTTTTCACGATTTGATATGAGACGCCAAAATAATTCTCACTCGCTTTGAATAGATGTTACTAAATTTGAGAAAATAAAATTTAATTAGTGTTATTGTGCCCGCAGTATTTACATAAAAAGGTGGAAACGAGCGTGGAAATAATTTTTTTTGTTCCTTTGGAGTAATTATTTAGCAAAGTCAGCTCGGGTCGCACGGTATTTTCCCCGAACACAACCAGCGTAACTGGCAATAAACCGTAATTACATCTCTTCCCATTGGAATCACTTACATATGTTTCGTATTTAAATCTAGCAATTCTCACGACTACTACCCGATACGGATTTGCAATTCTCCCGTTCACTCAAGCACTTTAATAAGAGTCTCAGGCTCTCAACTTTACTTTCAACTAAACTTTAATTTCAATTCTCCTTCGAACGTTCTCATTTCATTTTCTGAGTTCCACTCTTCTTTTGCAAGGTTGCAGGTTAGTTGCACTCATTTTTAGAAATACTACCGTTGCCAGAAGCCAATGAATTATTTCTCGCAGAAATCAACCGAACATGTTCTGTAAGCTTAGAGAACAATAAAAGAGAACAAACATAAAATTGAGTATTTTTATGTTCGTATAACTACAACATCTAAAGGTAACTAAGGGTTCTTTTCATAAAATAAGAATTATTTTCCTTAAATTACAGAATGCAATAGGACTAATTGTTACTCCTAGAATTGAGTCTGAGTCATAGAATTACGTAAGAGAGAACAGTGTAATGAGCAACTGTTAAATAAAGAGAACGAGGCAGAATACAGAAAAAAGTAACCTATCTGCAGCTGGAACAAGGGAAAATCAAACTCTGATGAAACCTCAGCGAAAGTCCTACAAAAACAAAAACGAAAGAAATCAGTTCTCACTGCTGCTTTCAACCTTATGCAATGAAAAAATTTACTTTTGTTCTTTGCGTTGACCCATTTTCTGTCTGTTTCACTCTTCCTGGGGCTTGTGTCGCCGCGTCCCACAGATAAATTGTTGTATTCAAGATGATTAAGTAACAAGGTGAAACGCTGTTGCTTTTCAAAACTGCTTTAGTGGGCTGGCTTGAAGGGCTAAAATATTTACCCTGACAGCAGGATGATAGTTAGCAGTCGTGCAATTCTTTTCAACAAACTTAAACTTCATTATTATATTATATTATAAAGTCTACTACAATAAATGTATTACTAAAAGTTCAATTTTCAACAGACACACCAAACGCTGCACACTAAACACGTCTTAAAAGTTGTTTCTCTGATGTTACAGTACCCATCATGCGGTATATTTCAAGTGTCCTAAAGGTTAGGTATTGTTCCTGTTTTTTTTTATATAAAATACTGCAAATAAAAGTAACAACAGGACCTTGAAAAAGATGGATATTTGAAGGCAAACCTCGAATTAAAAAAAAACACAATGATGAGATCCAGTTTTTAGATTTAATCGAATCGAATCCCTCGGGTACAATTACCAGGTCCCATGAAGAATATTTATTTTTCATCCGTTGAACTCGACTGTTAAGTTCAACGGGGGTGGTATACGTTTCTTGTTTTATTTTGTAGGATGCAAAGAACTAGAAGTAAATTGTTTTACTTCAGGTCTAATTTATAATTATCAATTTTTATTAAATAATAAGTAATACTTTTTGATTCGATTAATTTTTGGCTGCCTTCCTATGATGACGAAATTGTCAAAGATGTTAAATCAAATATATTAACGTCGTAATTAAGAATTAAAAGAATACAAAGCTTGAATAGTACGAGCTAAAAATTAAAGAAACTCTCACCATACCCCAAAAAAAATAGTTTAACATAAAGGCTAACGTCCTAACACTTGCCTAACGCTTGTCCACCGGTTGCACTCTGCACTTGGCCTGTCTTGTTTTATGCCAATTGACAGAAACTTCCTGACTAAGTCACTAACATTCGGTAAAATTACCAGGTATTCTCTTAAACGGCGGCTATTTAAATCTTAGTTACTGTTTATTAACAATTTTATATGACCTGTTTATCTTGTCAATTGTGCACAATCTTGTCTCCATTCGTCAACTTCGAATAGTGGCGATTAACTTCCGCCTCCTATTGCTTCACTCGGTAGCATTTCTCGGGACTTTAAACTTATAAAAATTTATTTGCTTGCCGTCCCGCGGTCACGTTCTTCGGGTACCTGACAATTGTACTCCTAGCTTCTAGAATAATTGTACCAGATGATGACTCACACGACATACCCATAAGTAAGTGGCATTTCGTGAGGTTCTTTGTCATTCTCTAATAAACTGCTTTTAAAAAAAAATAATTTTCCATCTTCAGTAGCATTAACATATCTACCATTTTTCTATCGTATTCGAAACTTATCATTCACTATTGTGATACATTTTTATCTGCCACCTGTTTTGAATCAGACACTCGAAATAAATAAATTGTTTTCCATAGGCTGTCTAGGAACCTTTTAGTAAACTGTTAGTAAAGCAAATTTAACATGTCATTAGAGGGTAAGTATTGAAAATTTGAAGTACCAGGGGAACTGTAACCAGAATAAATAGCAATCTGTTCTAACGGTTGAAGGATCAGTAAATATTTCCAGTAAATATTTTGCTATTATTGAATGAACCCATCTGTTTTGCTGGATTTATATCATTCGGCGCCTCCGTCGTCTAAAGGTACTGTAAGGCAAGGACATTCGCACATACGTATGAGTACATCGGACCCAGGTCATTTGGAGAAACTGCAATATGTAATAAATAATTGAGACATTTGATCTGTCACCTCGTGCCTTCACAACAAAGTGCCTCTCAGGTACCCCAAGACAGACCTACATGCACGACTGGGCTGCATAAATGGCAGCATATCTACCTCAACAAATTATGCAACAGGTTATATTTCCAAGAGCAGATATACAGCAGGACCAGCCTTCCTATTAAATGTGCATAAATTCACATTCTTTTCTCTCGTGTCGATGACTTGTTACTTCCACTTGAAAGTCTCTTGTTTGTCACGTTTGTCGGTTCAACGCTTCAGCCTACTTGACAGCATACATACGCTCTTTGTATCACCTATTTAGTTTTCTATTTCACTATAATTCCTTGTCTTCGCTTTCAACTATATGTTCTTGGTAGTGTTGAATTTTCCTTCATCTGGATCAGATTCACTCGTATGTCTCATTCAACATTTCTTTTAGTACATTTTAAATTACTCTAAAGGCAACTTTTTATTATCTTGTTCCTACAACAGACCTACCGACTACTGATAATTCTGGCAGGGCAATACCAACTAAAGGAGGTCACCCGAAGTCAGAAGTTCCCTACCATGCGGTATTTCATTCCTGTCATTTATCCTTCCTTCACCTTCTACGAGTTATATTAAGGTACTTATTGTCATATTAACTGGGTCGGACCATTAAATAATATACAATATTTTCATAAGAACAAACGGTAACCACAAAGGAACAAGAGAAATCAATTTAATTTTTATCGGAGTCCGTCACGTTGCAACGAATAGTATAGCCCTTCACTATTCGGTTCACTTTGGTATGCGACGATTTTACTATTTTATTCTCATCTTTTTCGAGTATCAGTGACATTTCCGACGTAGACTTCTTCCTGGTTGATTCTTTTCCATTATTGTTTTTTCATTAATTTCAGTCAACGTTGTGGAAGCTCTGCAAGAATTCTGGCAAATGAAGCAAGCTAAAGGGGCTGATCTCAAGAACGGAGCCCTAGTTATCTACGAGTCTGTACCTTCATCTAGTCCGCCCTACGTCTGTTACGTAACGCTGCCGGGTGGCTCGTGCTTTGGGAGCTTTCAGGTGAGCACAAAACACAAGGCAATTAAAACTATTAACTTTAGCTATTGAAACTACAATAAAGTTAAAATGCTGGTTTGAGGCAGAATAACGACCTTGTTAAATCACTAATTGTTTGCCTCACTTTTTTCAGAACTGTCCGACAAAGGCTGAGGCCAGGCGAAGCGCAGCAAAAATAGCTCTAATGAATTCAGTTTTTAATGAACATCCTTCACGGAAAATCTCTGATGACTTCATAGAAAAAGCAATTACCGAAGCCCGCGCATCCTTTAAGGTTGGTCTTTGAAACAACAGAAAACCACAAGAAAACACCTCTTTTTCATTTTAAAAGATTCAATTTTACTTCAGGGCGACCCGTCAGAAGCTGACAATCCTAACACAGGGATAGGCGCCTTTAGATTCATGCTAGAAGCGAACAAAGGACGAACTATGTTAGAGTTCCAGGAATTGATGACGGTGTTTCAACTTCTTCATTGGAATGGTAGCCTCAAAGCTATGAGAGAGCGGCAATGTTCGAGGCAAGAGGTGGTGGCACACTATTCCAACAGAGCTCTTGATGACGACATGAGGTCCCAGATGGCACTGGACTGGATTGCTCGGGAGCAAGAAACAGTTGGAGCTCTAGGCAAAGAACTAAATCTAGCAGAGAGAGAATTAGAGACAGCGAGATTAGCGGGGCGGGAGTTACGTTTTCCCAAGGAGAAGAAAGACATTCTCATGTTGGCACACAGTCAAGCAGCGGGATCTCATGCTGGTTAACGCTGGTCACCGGGCATTGTTACTGCTGTTGTTCCCTGCTTTCCTTTTTCGTTCCTTTTATTTGTCCTACAGTACATTCCATCCTGTAGTACTATCCAACAGCACGGTCCTGAACTAATACCCTGAAACTCGGTCGTCTCATGATTGTGATAAGAGCTGAATAGAGTGATAATTACTTAGTTTTAAAATGCATAATCGATTAATGAAATCACTTGAGGGGGAAAAAGAGACAACCACACACGCACGCATTAGGTAGAAAGGAAGGTCAATCGTCCAGAAATCGGCAATTTGAACGGTAGTACAGAACTAGCAATGATTAATATTTTTCTTTTGAAATATTTTACTACTCTACTAAAATTCACTTCTCCACAGTTATTCTTAAATTTTTTTATTGTGATCGGTTCATTTTCATTCATCGGGTCTGAGCCCTATAACCTTTGTCTTCTTTTGGACATATATTTGTCACGCTCTGTCATTGTCGTTCTTACTAACGCCTGCATTTCAAATTCATTGAGAATTCATCTGACTCTTGACTGTCAATCGTACTTTTTTTTGCTCACAAATTAAGAACCTAGTCGTGTACAATGCTGGACTACAATTGCGCTACCTGCAACCACTTGGATCAAGAGACCACAATTCTAGTAGTACAAGTTCATTCCTAATCCGTAGCTTTACCACAAGGTCAAATTCTAAGGATCTTTTAAAAAGAGTTCTTGCCAATCTGGTACTCTATTTTTTGTTCTATTTGTTAATTCTATTAGAGGCTACAACGTGTGCTGACGTTTTTGACAGGTCCTCCAAAGATAGGTTGGAAAAATGACAATTCAGAATTGAGTAACGTCAAAATTGACACGAAACAGGACAAACAGTTTTACTCGACAAACTTTAAATGTTTATCTAATTATAATTACAAAGATATTATATTGTGCATTAATATATTGTAACAATGATCTCATTATATATATATATATATGTGTATATACATATAAATATATGTTCTCATTTTTATTATATAATATTATTGTTACTTTTTACAATTAGCAATGCTTAGAAAGACGGTAGAGCAGGAAGACACAATTGAATGCATTAACAGAATTAAAACAATGAAGAAGGGCATCAAGAAAAAGGAAGGATTTTGAAACAAGCAAAGCAAGTAAGAGAATACGGATACAAAGAGGGTACAAAAAGGTAATACTGTTTAATCCAGCTAAACAGCAAAAAACGTTTACCCCGAGAGTCAACCTGATTTAAACACAACCCCAAACGCGCCATCTCAATATCAACTGAATTATTTTATTTCTCAAATCCAGAAGACAAAACATATTATTTATTTATAAATACTTTAGAAAGGCTAGTCTTTAGTCTTTAAAAATCATCAGGGTGACACCTCAGGTCACTGAAATCGGCTTTGGCAACAGCCCGGCAAAAGTCGTTCATGCCAAGGGGAGGACAAGGCTCGGGCATGGCGACAGGCTCCAGGTCGATAGTACTGGTCTCTGTAACGGAAAAAAAACATTTTCTACCCAACACTGCAGCCGGAAACTGGATGAATATGGAAATATGACACTTACCCGTTAGTGCCTCCTCGTAGTCTTCTTCTGCTTCAAGCTGGAGCCAGTTGAAGAAAAAGAATCCACTCTCTGGAAAAACCAAATCGTTAAAAACCCGTTCAACAATACTTCCTCCAGATTAGACAAGACTCACCTTCTTCTCCAGACGGGTAGGCAGCTACTTCTTCTCCGTAAATGTCTTCTACCTCCGATATGGATTTTTTGATCGCAGGCTTCCTGACGTGTCGGCCTATAGTCATGCAAAATTCCTCTTTGCAGATGTGAAGCGACCTTCCCCCAATTTCGTCTTCATCGTCGCTTAGAGACAGAAATTTAGATTCTGACGTTACAGGTATCCGCTGAGGAAAACCTGAGCATCTTGGAGTTTCCGGGCACGTTCTGTTTGGATAACTGGGGCTACCGGGCGGTTTTAATGGGAAAGGTTTCTCATCCGGGGGAAGTTCCCTTGGATATGCGACAACTCTGAAATGTGCCGGACGCAACAAACTATAAGATCGAGTTGAAACAATAAAGAGATACGACAGGTAAGAACGAGAGAAACGAAAAAAAAGACCAAGTACAATTGTGACTGAAATAAAATACATAAGAGGTAGATGGTAATTGAAATGAAAACAAAAATAATAGAAAACAATGTCAAATGAGGAAAGGGCAGGTACCCACTTTAATTTACCATACTCATTCAGTTCATTCTTGAGCATTTGGGCTCTTGTTGCTTCATCGTGATAGTCCCCACATACACTTCCGTGTGTCACGAGGTGACTGTGGAGGTGCTCTGTCACAGTAACTGTGCTCACATATTTGTGTGGCCAGGTCAGTTTACAGAGTTCCGGTCTGTGAATGTTCCAAAAAGAGTTTCTATACTGGAATAATTAGAAACTTCTAGTCAGACGGTGGGTTACGACTAAGTCTGACTCCATCAGCACTCCAACAGACGTCAAACTCACATTTATTCTTTGTCTCATACAGATGGGCAGGTGCGACGACGGGTCATCAAAATCTTCCATGTTGTCCTCTCTTGTCACAGGCCGGTCTTTCCAATTGTTAACTGATGATATTGGGGATAATTTTACCTCAGAACCAAATAAGCCGCCGTCGTACAATTCCCCGCACCCTATGGTGTAGTCTGCCTCTTCTTCATCCAGGTACTCCTCTCTCTCCCAAGAATTGATATCTCTATAACATTTGCCGTTGTAATGTTTGACCGAGATACCCGAAAGACTAGCATGCATGAGTTTGGTGCTGATGTTGAGCACCCGCCCGTTGTATACGGGTACTAAGCATGGGTACAACTGAGTGTCCTTCAAAAGAAAGAGTCCGGTGTCAGCATCCGCTTTTGGCTATAGGGTGGTTGTTGGCTATAACCGAAGTTTGGATACGCTCACCGAAGGCCGCTCGTAGCACTCGCCAAAGTCAGAGGCCCTCAGCCAAACCGATCCGATGGAGTCACTGTTGTTCCTTTCGCAGGGAATTACATACGTTGGCAGCGAGTGATTAGAGGGCATTTCGAAACAAGTCAATTAATTTACAAAATTTACCTACTTAATTTTGATCAGACTACAATTGTCATCGTCTGCTGTTTTTACCTGTCGAATCCGGAAATCAATTGCTTCATTAAATTTTCGATTTCTTGGCGCCAACCAAGGCAAACTCAAGGAGATTTCAACATTATAAAATAATTAAAACACATATAGTACGAACTATAAACGGTAAGTATATTTTAATTAAAATAAAAATAAAAAAGAAAACAAATACATGAAAAATTAAAGGGAATTAGATAGAGAGATATAACGACGTATCACAAAGGCACCTTGTGTGTTGAACAGGGTGTACCGACAACAAGAAAAAATGAGTCCATTAGGAAGAAAAATATCTTTGTGGCGATAATAAACAGCTCCAACTGCTACAGTTAAGAGAATAAACTGGTGAGCATCTCCGAATGAGACAAATTACTTTTGTACCTGGTTGCAAATTCCTGAACCTTCAAACGCCTTCTCACATGCGGTGGATGGTAACTAAAATCACGATTACAATAAAATGTGATGTTGCACTAAGGGAGGAAAAGAACGCAATCACCAAGCAATCTACATACCTGTCGTTGTCCAGGCGTTTCCGCTTGCAGATATTGAGGGCTGTCTGCCGTACGAGAGAACTCAACGTTCTTTCGGACACAACAATGCCATCCACCAGTGGTGTCGACAATGTCATTCTCCCAGTGGGACCTTGAAGTTTCACTCTCAGTAGCCCACTGCTAAGGGCGTGCACGAAAATGACGTAGGTGTCCTCCGACTTTGGGGGGGCTGATTCAAGACTTGTGTTGCAGTAATTCAACAAATCACCTTTTATAGAAAAACCAAGGTGAACACCATTCAACGGTATAGTTTAACACAATCATACAAGATCCGATACTGACCTACGGGAAATGTTATGTGGTCTTCGTAACTCTCCAGCCACACCAACATTACCTTGGTAGGAGGATTGACGTAAGGTTGATTTTTCAAGACTCCTAAACGTCTTCCTGGTCTTGTCGGTTCGGCGCCGGACTTCTCCAAGTCCAGAGACATTGTTCTTGGTTTACATTGTGTTCCTTTTTGTTGATTTCCATTTCCAACGGAAACGCTTCTCTCGTACCAACCTAATGAATAGGAAGAATAACTCGAAGAAACCCACAATATATCTAATGAATGCGACTATGGGTGAAATTTTACCTTGACCTGAAACTTGAGATAAAGATTCGTAGTCGGTTTGAAAATGAGCTACCGATTTTACTGTAGGTACGACGAACGCAATTTCCGATGAAACGTCAGCCCAATATAGGACATATTTCTCTCCCGAGTACAGACTGGGCATCGGCTCGGCATTTTCCTCCTCATCTAGAAGAGAAGGCTAGAGTTGCAGATCGAAGTTCTAAAAAGCATCAAACCAATGTGACATGTTAGAAAATCTCACGTTGTCGAGGAATAGGTTGAAGTTTCCAGCTGGTAAATGTGTTTCCGGTCCACCCGGGATGTTGGTGAACGTTTACAGGCCAACCCAAGGAGTCCAGCATTTCCATGAAGCGCTGATCAACCAAAGTGGATGTCGTCTAAGAAAAAAAAATGTTTGTGAAATGAAAAGGAAGTCGTCAATGCGTCATGAAAAGCAATCACTGAACTCACCACATTAAAAAGAATTTCTTGGACATTTTTCTGACCGGTCCTAACATAGAAAACATGAACTGTGTCACACGTTCTAGAACTAATTGAATCCAACGCTTCCAAATCCGTGCAGAAGCCGGGAATTGATGTATCCAGCATGATCAAAGGCGAGTCGAGTTGATTCTAAAAAAGAAATGCAAAATTAACCCTCTGCACGTAAGAATTGTAATGAGTAAGAAGTATTTACCTGCTCTGAGTCTAGTGAGAGCAAGCCGAAATGAGAGAGAAAGAGTCTGGCCGTTTGAAATTCATGTTTAACAAGTGGAGGGTAGCACTCCCTGTCGGGATCCGGAAACTGGAGGGAGTTTTCAGATTGCTGACCAACCCTCTTCATGGCTTCCTCAAGTTCTAGTTGATTCTCAAGTAGTTCGATCATTTTAGCTTGTTCTCCAGCAACAGTTTCATCGTTGAGTGACTCCATGCTGGGAATCGATTTATCTCTGGAAACAAGTGATTTGAATTGGTCATTGGAAAAAATGTAGTTTCCGAAGCAGAAGGTAGAGCCTTACACTTTACAAGCGGGTATTCGCTCTATGCCATCCGGAAAATGTTGGTGTCTTATGTCGTGTCTAACTCCAATGTCGTTCGAAGGTATTGGTCTCCCCGGATTGGTCGTATGTTGGTGTTTTGTCCCGGACTTGTGCCTGGGCAAATGCCGCAACTGCATTGTCCAAGCATGACGACCGAAAGGTCCTCTAATTATCACAGTGACGGTGGGCTGGGGATCTGAACCACCATAAAAATGAAATTATTCCTCGGGATGAAGAAAACAAAAAAGGGCAATTTAGATACTCTTCCACCTACCTTGATCATTTCCAAGGGGTTCTTCCAAAAGCGCCAGTAAAATGCTGTTGTCAATTATAAAGTATTTGAACCTCTGACACGCTGTCACCCTGTCGACTTCACCTCCAGTCCAAGAATTACAATATTTGAGAAGTGACAGTTCGTCGAGCAGTGATGACAAAGATTCTGCACCGCAAGGTGATGGAAAGTAACCAACCTGAAAAATCATTACAATTTAAAACCCAACTAAAAGATAACCTATGCCTTTGAATGAATGATGATATGTAATCGGAGTTACATACTTGGCTTGCAACCTCGTGACACAAATAAAAGCAATAAATTTTACCTGTTCAAGAATTCGATTGAGTAGACTTTCTGCTGCGTCACGAACTCTCATTGAAGCCGGTTTTAACTCTTTTTGGTCCTTCAGTTTCACGGGTTCACCTGCTTTCCCCTGCAATGCAACATTTTCATTACATGAGAGACTTAGGAGGGAGATGTTTATTTAGTGTTGGCATCAAGTCAGGGATCAAAAAGTTTTAATAATGAAAATTAGTGAACAAAACTGTTCTAGTACAAAACAGCGAACAAAACTAGTATACAATCAACTCGGGATACCTGAGATATAGAGCCCGAGATTCCCAGCTCAACAACATCTAAAACAGTGGCCAAACATTCTTTGTCATCGAGTAATGTGGGATGGGCTACGAGCCAGACAGATAGGCAAGAAAATGCGGCCACTATAGTGCTATGCAAGTCCTTTGAATGAGCAGGTGGTGGACGACTGCACTGGATGACAATATAATCACACAGCCATTTTACGGCCCGTTTTGGTTCCAAAGCATCTGTCTCCTTTATATGAATTCGAGCCAAAGCTGAGAGTACCTCGAGGGCAGCCAATGAGACGTTAAGATCGCTCTTCCACGAAGAAATCAACCTCTGACAAACAAGGTATGTTGTACTGATGAACAGACCATGAGCACAATCTGAAATGTAAAGCAAGTCCGGTAAATGCACAGGTAATGCAGGTCTGAGAGATGGCAACAGGACAATATAATCACACGACCAAAGCAGCAATTTACCATTGATAGAATCATGGGAAAATTCCGTCCAATCCCCTAAGCTCCTGCGCTCGGTTTGAGATAAACTTCTGGCAGAGGATGTGTCAGAACCTGGCATGCGTGATAACATAAAATAAAACGAAAACAAAAAAGAAACAGAGACTGAGAACTAACTTCACAGCCAAAAATATAGATAGCAAGTTATTTCGAAATTCAAAGTAGATCTAAATGAAATAAAATTTATCGGAAACTTGGTCTGTTTGCCCAACAATGGGTCAAAAGCTACTCCTACTTCAACTACTATAAAAAAAGCTTAGTTTATGTTTATTGGAAAGTTAAGTTTATCAACTGCAACGCTTGCCTCGAGAAGAAAAACATGAATGTAAGAATGTTAGAAAATGTTTGTTTTTAGGACATACCCGAAGACATAAAATTCGAACTGCTATAGTTTTGCATCACCGTTTCTCCCGCCTCACAGCAAGCGGTATCTTCTACACTTTGTATGAGGCCTCCAAGCAACATCTGGACATTTGTGGGATCTGTTTCGATTTCCAGAGCGCCAATCAGAAGGTTCATAAGACGGGGTTTTAGTTCACCTACTGTAAGCAAGTTCTTTTCGTCTGATTGCGAAGGGAATAATTCTTTGATTTGCAAATCCTGCATAATAAATTTAAAGCAATTTTAAAACTTTAAAAATTTAATTTTACTACAACCTTTTTCCACATATAAGAATGCGAACCTGAAATTGAAGAGGAAGAGCTATCATAGATAACAGTAATTGTATGGAAGCTTGTCTCAGTTCAGTTTTAAGTCCATTAGAGGAAGCTTTTGGCCCTTTTAGGAAAACCAATTCGAGGGCTTCAATGTATGACGGCAGAAGAATAAACACTCCGTCCAAATCCAGTCGGAACAGGTCTGTTGAATTAATCAGAATGCTCGAAATTACATCCGTGCATTCTCGACTCTGAAAGTTGATTTAAAAATATGTCGACTTGAAAAGTGACATTTGTCAGGCATACCCTCAAATCATTGTCTTTAATTACTAAATGTGAACTTACATCTGGTATCTGAAGGCCATGATATAAGGAAACATAAAACCGCGACAGATAAACAGGCAGGATTTCTTCTCCTGTTTTTTTAGCCGTGAAAATACGACAAAGAGCACCAAGAGCCTCGGCCCTACCGGCTTCGTATTTTTCCATTAAAAACAGGTTAGGGGCCTCGGCATCGTCGCTTAATGAAGGAGGCTGGGAAGAACTAGATACGCTTACCTTCCGGCTGTCTATCACTAATGAGGACGGAATTGATTTGCTACCTGTGGGAAATAATCTAGTGTGAAAATTATGTCAATCTCAGATCTATCACACGATGAATTTCGGATGTACTTGTTGTGAAAGTGTGGTGGTCAGTGCCGATGTTGGCGGCTTCGAATAACCAGTCTCCGAAGAGATGCAAAATACTATTGCACTTTGGCCGATTCAATGCAATAGGTACCTTCGCATCCAACCCCAAGGAAGAGAATGCTGTTCACAATGAAAAAATTCTTAATATAATTGGCGTTACATGTTCACTTCTTCAGACTTCATCCTCCCAACATTAGAAACTTACATGACTGACTTGAAGTACTCGGTGGGCCGGAATTTGGTGCTGAAGATGGCTGGATTAAAGTTGAAGCTCGACTACTTGTCAGACCGATCAGCGATGCTCTGGGAATGCCTTGACAATAACAAGCGAGATTAGTTTCGCAATCGGCCTTTGAACATGTAAATAACTCAATTAAAAGCTTTAATCAACCCCGAAAAACAGAAGCTACTTATGGCAAGTGAATGAATAATGATTTTAAATCAAATTCTGCATTATTGAATGGCTGTCACCTTTAAGTCTCCGCCAAAAATATGACACACTATGGTAAAAATTGGTACAAATCAAGTCTGTATGATAATTGGGGACATACCTAATTGGAAGAAATCTCCATCAAGGTCCCACCTAATACACATTAAGTAAGAAACTGATTGAAACGTAAGACTGAACCCCTGATATTTTATTTTTGAATTACCCCGACGATCTGTTTTACTTACGTTAAGAATGGCAAGTTGAACAAAAACAGTTTAAAATAAATTTAACTCTGGGTTTCCGAAATATATACATACCTGAGGTCCCTGGTAAGGGCCAGCACAGAAAAACAAAGGGAGAGGGAGAAGCACAAAAGCACAGGTATCAAATAACTTGCTTCCTTCACCACAGGACTACTGTATTGTACGGGCACACACCAACACACACACAGAAAAGAGAAAGATACAGAATTAAAGCGATAGTTTTTAAACAAGGTACAAGCTTGTGCTTTATTTATAAAGAAAGGAAAATGTGCAAAACAAATACCCTTTGAGACAGAAGAAGGAGCAACGCTTAAGCTCTTAGCAAGCCGTCTCTGGGTGGGAGGCGTTTGAATCGACGTCGGTTGAACGTCCTTTTCTTTTTTAAAACCAGTGACATCCTCGTACAGGTAACTCGAACATATTCCTGTGAACATATACACGTCAGCATGGGTGACCTTAGCAAAAGAAAGGGAGTACCTTTCTTGTTGGCTCTCTTATCCGAAGTATTAAATCGAATGCACTCGATGTAAACGAAAAAAGTTTCTACATCCGTTTATCATAGATGCTTGGCCGAAGAATCTTGCATGAACCGGTCACCGCAAAAGCTTTACGGGGTAAATTAGGTTGTAACATATATATATATGTGTGTGCATATATAAAACTCAGTGAAGTGGTTACAGTTTAGTTTTCATTTATTAAATTTTAACGGTGAAGTCTACTAAACTGTAAAGTTCATAACAACCGGATATTTTCCACTGACAGACAGGACGAATTATCAAAACTACTGGAAGGTTGTTTGTAGTGCAGGAAACATATGCATTCAGAGCCTGTTGGAGATCGCAATGTTGCCTACGATTTTTACTTTTACATTTTAACCACTCTTTTGTCAAGTACGCAGCTTGACTACCTAAAATCCCTAAACACTAGGATCATTAAACGGAGATTGAGGGAAAGAAGTAGTTTAACCAGATCATTTAACTACAGTATTGGTTTTACAGTATCCGTATTACACTGTTCCAACACGTACAATAAGCAACGAAAACCTACATACATATCAATATAGTTATTACTATAGATTGAACAACAAATAATTTCTAACAGATTATAACTTTTGTTGTAAACAAAAATTCTTATTTATTTTCCAGGTGTGCTGTCTTTGTTAGAAATTCTACGACTACCTGAAGTGCCCACACTCAATTTAAAATTTTGTTACATTGAATGCTTTAAATTTTCTGCACCTGCCTTTGTTTTAATGACTTTGAATATTATAAACATCTTTCATAACCAGGCATGCAGACAAACTTTTCGTACATGTACATGAATACATGTATTTTTCAGAAAAAGTTTATTTTACTATTAGAACGTGATTAGAAGTTAAAATTTAATAAGTTAAGTAAAACACCCCTGCTGGATACTTTTTGTGCGCTAATTTTATCTCATAGAATTAAATTTGTAGCATTGTTATGTAAAATAGATTGTAAAAAGAAAGTTTTTGTACACAAAATTTTAAAGGTGTAACAGAAAACTTACCAAGGAAAGCGTCTACTTGACCAGCTACTCCTCGTATTGCTTTGAGAAATATCATGGGAAGGGCACTGAGGCAAGGATGCTGACTAGGATCAACAACACAATTACTTGTAATTGCATATTGTAAAAATTCTGGAGTTTGACTGATGAGTGAAGGCCTGCAGAGATTGACGGGATTACCCAAGCAATGCAAGAATCTGTACCAGGATTGAACAATGCAGTCTTGTGTTGCCTCAGCTGGAATCAGTTGATTATCTTCATCACCTAAAACATGCAAAATTTTCCCATAAACAAATTTATTAAATATATTGCAAAGTTTTAATTGCTTGCATTAAAAAATGTGTCCAATGAAAAATGGATGAAAATGGATGATGGTTTTCAACAGCTGATAAAGTATGTAAATGAAATAAGTAACTTCAGGTTTTAATCTATTCATTGGCTCCTAACTGGTGTGCTTCAAGTACAACTTAAGAATAGAAAAAGAAGTTTGATTTTTGCTATTTTACCATTTTTTGGATTTGCTTATCACATTAATTATGTTATTGTACAACAAGAAACATCAGAGATAGACTACATGTACTATTTTAGTTGTAAATTAATAGTAATCCAACATTAAGTTATATAATGATATATATGATTACATAAATTTTCCATCATAAAATTACAGGAATACAGCTGTATGGAACATTACGCCAAAATCATTAATTTTTTTACAAAAAAACTTCATGTAAATTGACTTATGATGACAGGCTAAAGTAATGCTGTTAATAGATGGCAACATGTAGTGGTGGTTGAAAAACTAATTTTTCCTCTGAATTGCAATTTGCAATGATGATAGTCAATTTGGAAACCTCACATATCACAAAGCCTATGGTAACATACATATTTTAAGTGTAGGAAAATCTGGTCCACACATAAACTCCAATAATTTAGCAGTGAGAGCAAGGTGAACTCTGTTCCACTGTTCAACCAGTGCAATTCGATGCCTCCAATTCATACACATTTCCCGTAAGGTTTTCCATAATGGAGGTGATGGAAAGCATCGAACACATGCCAAGAGCCACACTTCAACCAAGACGCTCAAAACTCTTTCGCACAATTGATCACAGATATCATCTGAAATGAAGACCACATAATGTCACAATAACTCACAAAATATTCAAATAAAGTGCCATGAATAAATTTTGGAATTGACATTGCAACATTGAACAGATAATGTTTAATTCTCATTGTTACCTTTTACAATTGGAGGAGAAAGAATGCAGTCATTTATAGAAAGAAGAAACATAAGCAACACCTCCCAAGTCTCTTGATTCATAACATTTGAAACCTGAGATACATTTTGAATTGTCCTCAAAACTCTGTGGCATAAAACTGCCTGTTTATTGATTGTGTCAGGTGCTGAAAATGCATTGTAAAACAAATGTTCACAATAAAACTACTTTTAAAATTATTTACAGGAAAAATTGTCATTTTTTTCTTACCTTCACCCTTGCGTGGTACAAATAAATTATAAAAATGACTGATGATTTTCCTCCCATATAAGTTTGGCTCATCACGTACAGGAGGTGGAACACTAATTTTGGGTACTGGATGAAGTGATGTCAACCATTCACAATACACTGAAACACAATCCCTTATTGTGTCATGTTCTGAAAAGGGGAGGCTTAAACCATAACAAATAACCTAAAATTAACACAACAAACATTTAAGTTCAGAATTATTACAATAACTACAGAAATTTTTCAGTAGGGCTGGTGAAAAAATTTATTTTTTAATAAAGCCCCTCCATCTGACTAAAACACTAATTAAAAATAAAAAAAACCTTGAAATGCTACCTAGAACCTCCTAGAAACCTAAGAAAACATAGAACTTAAATTTGTGGTTGAAATGTTTACAAACAAAGAACTCAACTGCTTTTTTATTTTGTTTTACAGCATAATGTTATTCTTAAATCTGTTTTCTATTTAATTTGAATCCCATTTTCATAAATTTCACTAGTGCTCCATTGCTAATACCACAAATCTGGTACTCTGCTTTCACTTCACATTAAAATTTAGATTTGTAACAGAGATCACAAAATGTCTATGTAAATAAAATTAAATTAAAAACAACTCACTTGCATGTTCCATTGAACTTCTTCATCTGAGACAAATGGGCTAGGCTCAGATGCTTGAGTTATGCCCAGGTTAGAAGCCAGTGGTTTAAGTATTGATGTTACTACATTTTTGCCCACATGAGTAGGAAATTTATTAAGCACACTGTTTCTCTCTTCACTCAAACTGTGAAAGTGAGGTCCCAGGGATGTCCATTCCGAATACATTCCCCCAAGGTATGATTCCTGTAACAAATCATTGATCATGTTAAGCCAGATCTACAAATCTGGTCTCTGGGGAAAAATTCCGTCAAGTGTGATAAGAAAAATGCAATTTCGTACTTTGAAATTGACTCTATTGAACAAACTCAGATTCATAGAGTCATGTTTAATTTTATTAATTATGAGAGATAAATGTGCCGATTAAGCGGCGCTGTCGTGGGACATTCAAAATTCGAATGAACAAAAATAGGGAGCGAGTAATGCCGAAACCTCTTAGTAATAATAAAATCAAAGCATGGTAAGTACACGAAAAACAGATAAATCCCAAAGGAAACTTTTCAAATTCTTCCGTCCATGTTTTGTCGTGGAGTTGAGCGTTTTGACGTTGACGTTTCGTTTGTCGCAACTTTGTCAAACCTTCACTGTCGACGTCGTAACTTCTTACCGTGTGTGGACGGCCTGAGAAATGAATTCCACCGAACTGGGGCTGAATTCCTATTTCGTCACATAATTTGGTGGGTGCCATTAACCCTGCACCGAGTAAAAGAATTTCATCTTAATTTCGGATTAGAAGTAATTGACCAACGAGCAACGATAGGTGACGACCGCGCGGTTCGCCACGAATAAATTTGCCTTTTTAAAATGTCATTTAACGTGGATTACATCGATTCCTAACATTATTATATCGTTATCGATTATCTCTTCCTCAGACGCTAGATAACGCAAATAATGGATTATTTTAGAACTTACAGAAGAACGCATTTCAGTTATCACTATTTGGCCTCTTAGCTTTGATTTTAGGTAAGGAATATTTTAAATGTTTTTATTTTAATGTCCGAGTCGTCACTCCTCGATTGACTCGTCGTGACGGATCTGTCGCACTAAAACACCTGAGAGTTCCGTTAGGGTTCTCAGTGAATTTATCGGACAGTTGAGTTTGCAGCCAAGTTTAGCACTTGACTAATTGTTCTTTATCAACAAGCTAATTAGCCGAATTGTTTGATTTTCGTTTGACGTATTTAAAACTTATTCTCAAGCATGTAGATTTGAATGTAAAAAAATGGCCCAGGCTTATTTTATTAATATCATTCGTGTAATTTATTTATTATTAAGAATTTGACATGTTTGATATTACTTCAATTCTTTATTTGTGCTAATGAACATTAATGAATTCTATGGTTTTTACCAACACTTTACAATGAACCAAAAATTTTTAATAACATTTTGTAAAAATTTTGTGTTACAATGAAAAGTAATTTTTTAATAATGTTGATGCATAATAATGTTTTTTAAAATTTGGTTCATTCATTGTTCATTTTTTTAAGTGTCTGTTAAGCAAAAATTGAATAAATAAATTTGAATTAAAAGTAACCCTGCTAGTGCACTTAAAATTAAATTAAATTTACGATTTTTTAAGAATTAAATTTTGATTTGTTTGGAAAAATTTTTTAGTTGTTTAGTTTCAGTAGTTGAGTTTTGTTCATTTTTTTATGTTGGAATAGTCTTACCAGATAAAGTGGCTTAATTTGAGGATTATGTTTGGTATATGTTTCAGGGTCTAGGTATAAGAAACCCCAATTAAAAAACAGTGTGACCAGGTAAAATGAGTAACACAAAGAGAGGAAAGCATAAATCCAAGGAAGTACAATGGGACAAATTTGGACTGAACGATAGCAACAACTTGAGCTCTTCCCACTCTTCAGATTTAACCCAAGAAGGATTTGAGCCTGCAGGCCATGTTGCTTTGGAAGGAAATGAGTTGTTTGCAAATGAGGAGGTGGGTTCATTTGCTCCCACTTTATTATAAAAATGACTCAGTACATCAGGCATGTGAGACACTAACGTATAATAGTTGATCCCAACAGATAAATATCAAATATTACCTGATGCAACCTAAAAAAAATGGTTCATGACCTCAATAAATATATCCAACATTAAAAAATAATGCAATACATAATACAAAATTTTAGAAACTATTAGTAAAAAGCACTGAATTCAGCTACTACATTATCTGCAGTATCATATGCCCAATTAAAGTGTAGTATTATTTAGTAAAAGTATTTTGGTTTTAACCTTTCTAATTTTATTAGTTTTTTCAAATGGAGTTATGAGAAAATTGAAAATTAAAAATTAAATACAAAAAACATGGTTTCAATCAAACATTACAGAAGCACAAACCTTGGTGGAAGTCCAACTTTTTCATATCAGAGCCAGTGCTATTTGGACAGTGGGATGGGGTCTTCACATCATGTCTCATCAATATATTTGGTGTCATTGTCTTCCTGAGGTCTGGATGGATAGTTGCCCAAGCAGGCATACTCAATTCAATTTTAATTGTCTTTGCTACAGGTATGTGTTTCAGTGTTTGACTTCTGTTCAATGTGAACTTGTTTAGTGAAGACTCCCCTTTACAGTTGCTGTTGTACTAGTCTCAGTACTGTCGGCTGTTGGTATATGCGAAAGATGTCGTATGGAAAGCGGAGGTGTGTACTTCCTAATATCTCACGTTCTCGGATCCAGATATGGAGGCTCGATTGGTATTATGTACTGCTTTGGACAGGTATGGGAACCTTTTTTGGATTTTCCATTATACTCTTGTAATCTACTTTCTTTAATTTTTTTCTTTCATCAGGCTGTGGGATGTGCCCTTTATGTTCTTGGATTTGGCGAAACTATCGCCGGACTGTTCAATATCGGCGTTTCCTCCTGGGCTGTGAGGGGATTCGCGAGTTTGGCTGTAATTCTTCTCAGTGTAATAAACCTGGCTGGCGTTAAATGGGTAGTCAAATTGCAATTTATTCTTCTTTTGATCCTTCTCTCGGCTGGTTTGGATTTTGCTGTTGGAAGTTTTGTACATACCAATCCAAGTAAGTGTTTAATACAATTTGTCTCTTTGTGTCTTTGATCATAGAAATTAAGTATTTTACTTATACAGCCGTCGGATTCACTGGTTGGAAAGTGGACAATGCCGCCGAAAATCTCTACCCCGACTACAAGGACGGATACAACTGGTTTACTGTATTCGGTGTCTTTTTTCCCACGGTAACGGGTGTCATGGCTGGAATCAATATGAGTGGAGACCTGAGAGCGCCTTCTAAGGACATTCCAAATGGATCTTTGGCCGCAATCTGCACTGGTACCTTTCTCTACCTCACTTTTATACTTTGCCTGGGAGCTACTTGTGAGAGACACGCTCTTCTAAATGACTTCATGATGTCAGCCAAGGTTTCTGTTATCCGTGAGTTTCTCCATTAAGTCTTATAGGCTTTGTATTTTGTCTCTTGACTCTCACATCGGTTCGTTTAATGTTTTCAGAGATTCTCTTGTTGGCTGGTCTTTACGTCTCATCAATGTCTTCGTGCCTTGCCGCCATGTACGGTACACCTCGAGTGCTTCAATCGATCGCAAATCAAAATGTTATACCCGTCATTAAAATTTTGGGGCACGGGGTTAGTGGCAATTTTATTTAAAGCATAGTATTTGACTCTATTCGCCACCCTTTAAGTTGCAACAACTTTTGTTCGTTACAGAGGGGACCCAATAAAGTTCCACTTTATTCAATGGTTGTTGTCGCCGTCGTTACTCTCACCTTTATTCTAATAGGTGATATAAACACACTAGGACCAGTCGTTACTATGCCTTTCTTGTTAACCTACGCGTCAATTGATTACGCTTATTTTTCCCTTGCTCAGACTTTCGATATTCAGCTTAAGAATGAGCTTCGATTCAGGTGGGCCTCGTTTGCACCGTAGGGTTCAACTAAACATTTCAAATACTGATTGACTCTACCGTGTTTCTTTCAGGTATAAAGCATCGGAAGCAAATGTAGACTCAAACGATTACGGTTCCGTAGCCCGCAGACGTGAATCTGCCTACAGTACCGAAGCCTTGGAGCAGTCGTCTACGTTTGAGAATGACTTGGACTACCTGTTTCCAGAAAGGACAGAACATAAACCTAAAGAAAACGTATGTGTTTGACAATTTTTTGCAACTTCTCTTTGAATTTTCTTATGAAAAGTCCAATGATTTGCTACTTACCGTTTAGAATTCTCAATCGCGAAGTAAGTCGTCAACTCCTGATGACAGCAAAAGCAGTGAAGACAAGCAAGTGCACTCGAAGCCAAGAAGCTGGTACTCACCCCTATGTAACCGATGGCTCTCTCTTTTTGGAGTAAGCACCGTTAAGTGATTGAGACAATAATTAATTTAAATTGAATTATGACGTAATAGTTTTGTTTGCCACCCTCAGGTTGTAATCAAAGTCTTGATTATGTTCCTCGTTGATTGGATGTATGCAATTGCCTGTATCGTGGTGGTATTCATAGCCTGGTTTTATGTCGGAGCGGCCAACCCGGCCGTCAAACCAGGTCTGGCGCATCACTTTCGGTTCTTAGTTTGGATCAAAACTATGTGCTTGCGGGCTGCAGGGAAAAAGGATGGGGAACTTGAGCAGATGATTGTGCCACCACCTCATCCACACGTACCAATGTCAACTAACCAACTTAGTGAAGACAATGCGGACTTCTCCGACAGGCGAAAATACCACCAGAGTAAAACATTAACCACCTTACTGGTAGACTTGGACAGTGATTGATTGACGTATTGATAGATATATAAAAGTAACAAACTAACCAAGTTGATTTTAGGACCGAATCCGAGTAAGAAAATTGGTGTTTTCCTTGGTATATATGATATACCTTATGCAGGACATAATTCTAATTTTTTATTGTTCTGTCGTTCTCAAAACCCAAGAGTAAAGATTCAATAGAACAATTTTTTGCCCACTGAACAAATTACCAGCTTTTAGATTTGAATACGACAAGAATTAGAATTCAGGAACGCAAATAGTCCGCCTACGCTTTCTTAATATTAACTTCATGTTGTAAAGTAACAGTTCATTGTGGGGGAACCATATTTGCCAAGGAAATTGTGATTTAGAATCTGCAATGGGCACAAAATAATTTTAATATAAATAGTCTGAAGCTCTGGGACCAGTGTTAGGGGTTAAATGGAGTAACAGTTTTGGGTTCCCGTCAAATATACAAATTCCTCTTTTTTGGTCAATAATAGGGGACTTCGATACTTACTTACGGTTTGGCGACTGCTGCGCAACGTATTCGTGTTTTATATACGTAATATGCGAAAATGACTTATTATGAATTTACTCAAGTACGCATGTACAAAATTATAAAATAAAATTATATTTATTTATTAATTTACAGAATTAAATCCGTGGCTACCGGCTTAGTCGCAAAAAGAAAGCATGTTTGCAATCCTTCGAATCGACTGGCAGGTACCGGTCGTAGAAGTCCTGAATGAATTCCTCAACCTTGAAACCAAACTTTTGGTACAGGAAAAAGGCTGGGTTCGTCACGGACACGTGTAATGTTATATCCCTCCCCATGCATGTCTGCGAAGAATGGCATACCAAGTCAGAGCGTTATTTCAAATTGCATTAGGTATGTATTGCATGGCGTTGGACTTACCTGGATCAAATGGTAGAGCATGAAGGTTCCTATACCGGCACCCCTCCATTCTGGTCGTGTGAATATGAAAGATATGTAGGCCTCGTTTATGCGCACATCAGGAACGAGAAAAGCAAAACCCACAATCAGTTTTTTGTAGAGCACGACACAACTGAAATCGGGGTACTGAAGACATTCGGACACTAAAACGAAAATAAACTCCTTGAACTACTCTAGCATGTTGCATTGATTCATTTTTCATCCCAACTTTCAGCTGCGTTTGAAGATTATAGTTGTTGCATGAGGCTTTTTTGTACCCAGGAAAAAATGCCCTCGCAAAGGTCTTGTTGGCGGAGATGTTGAATAGTGTAGGACTCGAACCCACTAAAAAAGAACCTAAGGAGACCACCATCCTACACGAAGACGTGAGATTGCCCTGAAGTATTATCCGCGCCCTCTCCGGGGAGTTGCTCACTCGAAGGGACTAAGTCTCTTCTCGAGAACATCGGTACACATCCTCATTTGAACTCAATGAGCATTCAGACGCCTTCCCCGAAGGGAAACCAGACTGAAGGCAGCGGTGCTCCGCCAGGATCCGTTGGAGTACAAGGAAGAACCCTAACTTCCTTGCAAGCCTTCATCAGTTGACACATTAATCGCTCGTGCAAACCCAATGCCCGGGATGGTTGAATTCTGCCCCGGAGAGCACAGGGGGTTCACATACTTGGACTGATGCAACCATTTTTCTGGTATACGCGTCAATGAGTAGGTCAAATAACGTAGGAATTCCGGAGTACTTACAATTAATTCCGGGCCAGAAATACTGCTGAGCCAAACTATTAATTGCAGGTATGTGTTGCGGTCGGACATAACTGAAGTCTACAGGTGCTTTTGGGGGAGGTATCCATTTTTCAGATTTATTGTTAACCTTTGTTTGAAGTTCTGTTAAGAGTTTTAGCCAAAGGGGGCTGCTCTCATAATCCCGTCGGATAAAAGGTTTTAACACCCTGAAACGACAGAGTAACAATCACGAAATGATTTTGAGGAATGAGTAACACTGGTATGCGCCTTTGGTTGGTACCTTTGGGTGAAAGGACTAACAAAACACGTATATTGCTCCGTGCTTCCCAGTAGCCGAGTTCTGAACGATCCCAACTTCTCGTTTTCATCCGAACGTACAACCGTTTGGTGTTGGTACCTGTCCAGTACCCGATACTCATAGGTGGGTGAAAGGCTTTGCCAGGACATTTGTGTCCTATAATTCAAATCAAACACCGCGAGGTTCTTTTCCCGTCTCAGTTTTCTCACTTTTAATTTTCGATGAAGGCGAATATCTGCGACTGAAACACTGGACGGCTCCGAAATCTTTTTGACGAGGGACGAATGTAGGTAGGCCTCTTCACTTTCGCTCATCAAAGCACATCTGTTAAATAAGACACTAGTTTGAATGCTGCATTACTCAATGGTGAAATGGACACAGAACTACTGCTTACTTGGACGCCACCGCGCCAGATGACTTGAGCCAGGGTCGGCGATTTGAATTTTCATTTCTTGTGAAGAGGCTAGCTGGTGCTATGGACACGACGTTATTCTCTTCTTCTGAACAGGCTCCGTAGTCTGCGTCATGACTGGTCTCATATTCCTGCTGTTGTGGTTCTTCTTTAATTTTGCATTGAAAGATGTAGTCATCCTCACTCTTGCTTTCCTGAAACAATAAAAAGTGTGAATAAAATTATCAAATACAAAAACTTTCTTTGTGACCCATGGGTAATATTTTACTAAATGTTGTAATAAATGTTGATCCTAAACGACTCTTCGCCCTTAATGAATCTGAAAACACATGATCATTGAATGAACAATAGATGAATGATTTAGATCAAGGAAGAAAACCAAAATAAATTCAAAATGCAAACTTTTGAAACAATTTGGTGCCCCAAATATGATTTTTCTTTTAATTAGTAATTACCTCACAGCTAGAAGGTCCAATATTTTGAATACCAAATGATGATGAAGGACTCCCTTTCAATCTGATGTCAATTGCTGATTCTGAATCAGTCACTTCAACATCAATATCATCCATTTTATCATCCTCAGCAAACAAATACTGAGAGAGAGAAGCAGTTGGTTTAACATAAGATCTGTAATCAACTGAAGGTGAGATCATTTGTCCACAAATTATTTTGAATTTCCATTTATTGAGAGAGACTCACCTGGAATACATGTTTTCATGTGCAGATGAACTGTCACTGCAGAATATGTTGAATGCTGACAACCCAGGTGCACTGTGATCCGTTTCTTGGCCACTACTTTCACAGCACACTGATTCCTCACTGAAGTAGTTAAATTTTGACTTTTCTAACTCAAACTTTTTCTTCTTCCTTTTCCCCTTCCCTGCATGAAACATGAAAAATTATTCAATTTCTACTCTTAGGTGTACAACTGCCCTAAAATGGTTTGCACAAGAAACCTACGATCCAAGAGAGCATGATTTGGCAACATGTCAGGCCTGGCCAATTTGTACCATCCTGTTAGACCAGTAGGAAAGTCACAAATTCCATCACCACAGAGAAAATAGTCAGGACAAAAGGACTTTAATGTACTGGTTATCATTTGTTTCCAACTTTTTCTTTTTGTTCTACAATAAAATAGTTTACCTATAAAAATCATCATCTTGCTTTATTTTGGCACATGCATCTTATTAATTTGTTTGAAAAAACTTACTTCATATGTGGGAACAATGTCTTCCAATGAGTGTTGACAAACTTTTTTATATGCTGATTGCAATGAAAATATCCATAGGAACTTTGATCTAGGCAGGTTTGGGCTAAATTATATAGTGTAAGAAGCAATACATCAACCCTGTTGATATAAAGGAAATGTTTAAACAAAATTACAAAACAAAATTAGAATCTTTACAATTTATGTTAGAGAAGTAAAAATAATGTATGTACAACAGAAGAAAAGGTTTCCAAGGAGGGAGAGGCTTATGATATATATATTAAATTCCACAAATAATCAATCTTTAAAATTTTACATAGGTATTTACTTCTAAAAGAAGTGTCCATTTGTTAATTTATGTGTATGTGAGTCTTGTATGAGAGCCATTCTTTTTATCAAGAAAATAAAAAGTGGTAACTCTGCTTACCTGTACAACTGACACAAATTTACATAAAAGTGCTTTTTAGTCACCTTATTCAAGTTAATTAAAATAAATAATTTAAAGTTACAGAAACCCATAACCATGAAATTTGGCACAGGTAAAGTGGAATACATGATTTGCAAGTTCACATAAGAGTGAACTGTCTTACCAGGCGATTTTGTCTCTTTCTAAGTAGTCAGTACCATTGACGTTGCAATCACCGCATGTGTAAATGAAGAAGACATCTCCCAGAAGTCCGCCGGGTATTTTACAACCTTTGAGACACTTAATATGGACACAGTCTCCGCAACCGTTACATTCCAAATATTCAACTGGTTTATCCTTCATACAGTACTTGCAAGCTAACATTTTAATGTAGTTAAGCTTACCGGTGTATGTGCTAAAAGCGTTAAATGGGAATAAAATGGAAGAGAGAATGTGATAGCTGAAAAAAGACGCAAAAACAACGTATTTACTACATGAGAATAACTATATTACCAATTCCAATAAAACACCTTCACGGGACACCATGATTAAAACGGATTTCCATTTGAGTCAATTCCACCAACATATGAATTGACAATCCGGCGCCAAACTACATTGTGTTGGATGTGGACATCAATGTTGGCAAAACCGAATGTTAAACTGACGTCGACCTGCCCGCACGAAAAAATGGAAGTTTGTGCTACCGAATGCTGGAATGAGCTATTTCAGCCTCACTACCGAGAAATTAGTTGATTTTCCGTATGTTTTAAAATGCACAACAGCAGGGAGTGTGAGAATAAAACGTCCCCCTCGAAATCAGCATCGGTCATCTGACTGAGTGATATGAACCGATTGCATTTATCTGTTTTCTTCGTCTGCGGAATTTGTTTGGCTTATATTTGCATTCAGTTTTCCGAGTTTTTCAAATGGTCTTCGAGGGAAAGAGAATCTCAAAACGGAAAATGTTACTCTTTATTGCCGAAAGATAGTCAACTGCGAGTTGTCGATGAGGACCACCCAAGAATTTATTTCAGCAAAACAGCTGGAGTAACCAAAGAGAAAGGTTGGTAGAAAAGTTTTTGAGAAATTTTGTTGAGAATTTGCACAATTAATTGATTTTTGTAATTGAATTCTTTAACTATCGTTTAATCGACCCGTTTAAGAGGTATTTAATTATGCTGTTTTGATGTGTTTTTGTTGAATTGTAGGTTCAGAAGTTGAAGCACTGAGTTCTATGAATGCAGCTCTTGAAATGAAAACAGAGGGCAAGCCAGACAAGGCTTTGAAATTATTCAAACATGCAAACAGCTTGGCACCAAAACATCCAGACATATTGAACAATTATGGGGAATTTTTAGAAGAAATACAAAATAATGTGATTCTGGCTGACCAGTTCTATTTTCAAGCCCTCATGTACTGCCCTAATCATGAAAAAGCTCTCATCAACAGGCAGAGAACAGCCAAACTGGTTGATGAAATGGAAAGTGATATGCTGAAGAGAATTGATGGTAAAAGGGATCACATATCATCCATTCCTGACACTGATAAAGGTCTACAAAGAGCTAAAAAGGAGGCTTACTTTCAGGTGAGTATTGAAAAAGTTAAATTTCACAATTAAATTAATTTATTTTAAATTACTTTGAAATTTTGGTTAACAGCACATTCATCACACTGTTGGAATTGAAGGCAACACTATGAGCCTCTCACAAACAAGATCCGTGGTTGAGACTCAAATGGCAATTAGTGGCAAGTCAATATTGGAGCATAATGAAATTTTAGGTTTAGATGCAGCTTTAAAATATATAAATGCAACTCTAGTCAATCGGTAAACAGAATACTTAAAATGAATAGTCAAAGCAAGATCTTGTACAAGCATATATTACTTCCTTGTGAAATATTTACCATTTAGGTTTGGTCCAATCAGGGTGAAAGATGTCTTGGAAATTCACAGGCGTGTTCTGGGGTTTGTAGATCCTTTTGGTAGTGGTGAGTTGCGTCGTACTCAGGTATATGTTGGAGGCCACATTCCACCACCACCCAGTGACATACCCCCATTGATGAGGGAATTTGAGGAGTGGCTTAATTCAGAACATGCTGTGAGAATGCATCCAATCAAATATGCTGCTTTGGCGCACTACAAGCTGGTTAGGATCCATCCTTTCGACGATGGAAACGGAAGAACCTCACGACTCCTGATGAATGCCATTCTTATGCAGGCTGGGTTTCCACCAGTTATAATTCTCAAGCAAGACCGCCACAGGTATAGGACCAAGGGATAAATTGGCAGCTGGTTTCTTTTATTGAGTTTTTAACTTTATATGACTGCAACCTTTGTTTTCTTAAAGGTACTATGAATACCTGGAAATGGCCAATGAGGGAGATGTGAGACCTTTTGTTCGATTTATAGCTGAGTGCACAGAGAAAACACTTGATATGTTTCTCTGGTCAACCCAAGAATTCATTTCAAGAATTCCTGCCATAGATGACGATTCAAAAACAATCAAAATATCCACTCACCAGAATAACCTTACATCGGACCCGAATGGGACACCGTGACCTTACCTTATTTGTTTTAGTTGGCTTATTTATTGTAAACTTTTATATATAGTGATGCATGTGCTATAAGGAAAAATATTAAAAGTTAATTTTTGAAAACGCTCCACTGTTCATAAGTTCAAATGTCAGATTTAGGTTTGTGCAATTGATCCATTTTGCAGTGTTTGGTATTTGGTACCTTTCAACTCTTCGAAGAAAGAGAGTGAGTCAATAGCAGTTTCTTTCGAGATCATCGAGATTCAAGAATCTCATCAGATGAATCACGTTAGACCCAACTGTGGTCTGATTGGTTATGTAACTCTTGGCAACACTAAATGACGTTCACCATTAGGACACACAAGGAGGGTTCCAGTGTACACAAGTAACACGTAAGTCACACAGCAGGCTTAGTTCACCTATATTCACTTCTGGTAGTTTGATCAAAAAATGAACCAAATATTTATAATTTTCGGTTTTTAGTTTTCGCGCAATTTAAATAATTTTCTTGATATTTCCAGCTCTTGCCCTCACGAGGACAATATTGTTTCTTAATTTCCGCTCGATGTCAAGTTTTATTAAACTTAAACTGCCGATTTTGAGTACATGCTTAGGCCATTTTAAATTGTCCAAAAAAATGCCACTGTGTATTACATAAAATCCAAAAGCTCAAAAATTAAAACCTACGTTTTCCTTTAGGGAAAGACTAATGTATGTGATGCGCACAGTTTCAATTACATAAAATGTACTGTTGTTTCTCAATTCTACTTAATCACTTACTTTAACCTACCTTGCTTAGTTTTTAGCACAACTGCACGATGATTTTGGTAAAAAAAATTGTAATACATGTGCTCCGACTTGGCTTAACTACCAGTATAATTCCCTTTTTGTTTTTCGTCCAACATAAAAAGTAAATTAGAGTGAAGTCTTCACGAAAAAGTATAAAAAAAAGCACAATTACTAGTGTTTTTAGGTTTTAATGAAAGGGCGTAAAAATTGTTGCAGTAATAGTTGTAGTAGTAATCATTATAAAATTAAACCTTATGACAGAATAGTAAATCTTAGTGACATGGTTTTATTTTCGTTTTTAGTAATTGTTTGAGATATCAGCAATACGAATATTAGTATGAATACAATTCGTTCTATTAAAAAAGATAAAAAATAAATAACTCAGATTATTTAAAAATTAAGGGATGTCGTTAAAACAGGGATAACATTTTTTAGGTAAGACGTGAATGTGAACTTTTTGAAAATCTGGAGGAGAAAATTAGAATGATTTAAAGTATGTTAAAATGGCTTGCAATCTACGCTCCAAGGTGGCCAAATTTAATAAAATAATTTGTTTACGAACAGGTAAGGAGAGGCTGGTGGAAAACGTCAGTTAAAAGAGTGGTCTGTTGCGGTTTCTGACAAAGTTCTGAACACATTAAAACATTTATACAAAGTAATACTGAAGTAGGAAACATTACAAAAATATTAAAGCTTATAAATTCCGGGAGGATAAGAGATTAATAAATAATTAGTGTTTAGGAGAGGGCGGCTAAAATTAAAAATTCTTTTTTTAAAAACTGAAAACCGAACCTCTCCGAATATCACAAGCTGTTTAATAAGGTTTTTTTTCTACCTAAACAAAATATAATTTCATGGAGACTGGAGAGAAAGGACCTGTATCGGTCATGACTGAGGCCCTGGGATGTTTCATTTTCATCCAAGCACAATTAAATGCTCTTATTCTAGTAACTTGTATGGATCTCCTTAATTTCGTAGTATCTATCACACGGCTCTAGATATTCGCCATTGTAGTACCAAAAAAAACAACTATTAACATGCGAAAAGCAGCCGACATATATGTACTAAAACGTAATGAATTTCCCTAGGCAACAATATCAAATAATTTTATTTGTTGTAAATAGCTACCGTGAGAATGCAGGGAGTTAACGTTAACATGGATGTAGTTTTTGAACGTGGCACATGAGGTACAGGGATTGCGTGTTTTAAAAAGCAACAACCCAATAGTCTCTGACTCAATAGTCAGAGTGAAAGTAGACTTTGGTGTTTGAAGCAATGGTATAATGCATGAGGGTCAAATTACATAAAGCAAGAAAGAAAATTTCCATATAATGATGCCCCGTAGTATAATTCAAAGGAATTCAAAACTAAAAAAATGAGTGACATACGGAGACAAAACAACAAAAGGAAATGAAAGATACTAACGAAGAAAAAAAGGCAAAAACTCGTAAACTTCAGAAAAGGGATGGCTACAGACAATGCTGTAGAAAAGGGGAAGTCAAAGGCTGCGGTTCATTTTCCACCAGGGAAACCGGGAATTGGCAGCGGAACAAATTAACAAAGGAAAAAAATTGCTTTTCCTTTTGCTTTTAGACCCTCGCCAGGCAGGGGCTTCACAAACTTTCCCTCAATTCCCTAACAGGGATTTCTGTACAAAACAAATGAAACCGTCTAAAAACTTATTCAACCATGTAAAAATTGAAAACTCCTTCACTTTCTAGCCTTGGGACTAAGAAAAAATGTTCGAGACACTCATTCATCGCCTAGACGAATTTTTTTCATCTGCAAAAACCAAATTATAAAAATAATAAAAAATAGGAAGGATCATTACCTCTGACCATGAGAGAAGGGGGAAAAATTAATTCTATAATATAAAAATCTATGTATAAAAGTAAAAACATTTAAATTATCATCAGCCTGCTTAATGGTAAAAATACTACTAAAAATCTGATATTCGTAGCCCACGGGGATATGCGGAAGGCATACGCTGAGGTCGGGTGTTGTTTTGACACTGACCCCGATATTTAAATTGTCTAATTAAGAAGTGGGTAGTAAAGAATAAAAAAACAAAAGACATGAAAGAGGTAGAAAAGGGTCAAATGTAAATTCTCAAAGGAAAGGCACTTCGTCGCTTCAAAAGATGGACATTTTCGAAAATTTTAGGTCCTAGTGAGGGGGAAGGTACAAAATAAGATGAATAAATTTTGAGACTTTTGGGTCAGGAGGTAGAAGTTGGGGGCCAAAGGAAAGTAATAAAGCAACATCATTAGAGAAGTCCGCTCTCTCTCTCACTGACAAAGTACGTTAATAACAAAAATGGCGAAGTCGGAGCGATTGTTAATTTGCAAATTTTTAGGGCTCAGGATTTGATATTTATGTGGTTTTCTTGAATTGTTACGTAGGCAGGAACCAACGGAAGTATTCTAAAAGATGGTAGAGCTCTGACATTTTTGGTTCGCAACGGGGAGGACATTAACAAAAAACAGTGTTATGGGAAGATGTGACAAAAATGATAAGGCGGTATTAGGAAACGAACGACAGCGTTAATATTTGCTTTAAATCCATTCGGCGCTGGCGATCTGCTCCATTGGATTAGTTAAATCTTCCTTGTCTTGGTTTGACTTTTTGACTAAATTGCTCCTCAGCGACCAGTTGAGCTCTAAATGAGGCTACTTTGTCATCAAAAGCTTTGAAAACGTCGAGTTTCTTTTTAATTAAAGCCTGCAATCGCGTGGAATATGCTGCAAAAAAGAAAAGGATTTTCAAATGGAATATTGAAGTGTTCAGGGATTTCACGACGCCCTGTTACCTTCAACAGAATCCTATCTTACAAAACACTTGGAAACTCACCCTCTTGGTCGTAATCAACTTCCCTAGTGCTGTTGATTAAATCTATGTCTTCCTCTAGCCATTTCCTCTGTAGATCGATGGCATCCTTGTGTAAATCTAAAACTTCGTCCTCCTGCTGTTGTAACTGCGAAACAACTTCGTGAAAATTGTACAAATCGGCAGAGAGTTCTCCTTCCTATTACAAGAACAATGAAAATGATAAAACCCACATAAGCAATTACCTGTCCATAAATTACATGTGATTCTTACATTTAATGATCTAAGTTGTGCCAAATCGCTGTCATTCAATATGCTTCGTTCGTGCACCTCCGGTGATCCTCCCTCCGTGGGTGAGACCTTCTCTGGCGGATCTGACGCTGCCAATTCTTTAACGCGATCTGCATATCGTAGAGTATTCAGTGAATGCTCACAAGAACTCATTCCTGGACTAATCATGGCAATCTAAGAAATGTGAAAATAAGTTTAATTAATTTTATAATTAATTATATAGGGGATTGATAGATAAGGTCATTTACTACCAACTACAATTAAAAACAAAAGTATGTCGTACCATACAAGTTTTGGACTTTTCACCAATGAAAGAATCCCTAAGCACTTGGGTTAATTTGCTCGCTCGGAAAGGTAAATGTGCTCCCTTTCTTCCCAACGCTCTAATGCACTCCTTTAAAGCCAACAGTGATTTATTGATTTCAGCACCTTCCATTCCTGGAAAGAGAGAAACAGGCAAATAATTACGTTTGTAATTAAGTAAAGTTTCAATAATCAGCAGCTATTTCTAACTAACGGGTTTGCCGATTTGATGATGATGTGTCTGCTCCCCTCTCGTTTCCGGCCAAATCAATCAGCGAAAATTTGCCGTAGATTTTACTCGACCCAGGCATCCTGACTGTGATTTGAAATACGGCATGAGACCTGGATGAGTTAGAATTAGCCGACGTTTGACCCGAGGTACGAACGGAATTCCCGTGCTGAATTAGCTTGAGCACTTCGTCCACGTTCTCCACAACTTTCTCCGTTAAGCCAACGATTTGAACGCAGCTTTTTCCGTCTTCCATAACACGGAGTTTTGCTTTGTCTGCTAACAGATCAAACACCTGAAATAAGTGCACAATAAGTTAATATGTTGTCGTGATGTATATAAAACTTCAAGCCTGAATGGAAATAATTCATTAGACTCGACGGGTCACTCACTTTTCCACTGTAAATTTCGAAGAAGCTTGCTGACACGACCAACTTCAATGACCGATACTTGGGAGAGTTGAGGAATTTGAAAAAATCTTTTGCCACCATAGCGTAGATGCCTTTTTTGCAATCTTGCGTTTTCCCGTTGAAGTCGCCCCCCATTGTATGTGTTTTACCACTGCCCGTTTGTCCGTAGGCAAAACAAGTGGCCATACCCCCTTCAAAAACAGTCTGAACAAGGGGTTTCGCGGTAAACCTGAAAAGCACATACATAAAGAGACAATGTAAGCATGTTATGCGGCAAGGAAAGTACCACTCTAGGGTAGCATTCTTACTTGTATACTGTTTCATTATTGCAGGAGTCATCGAAAGCGTAATCGAACCTAAAATTTTGGTTTTCCAAATATTTGGTTAGATCGAATTTGTTTCTGGGCTCATGTACGACGATCTGATCTTTTGTGGGAACCGTCACAACGTCGATTTCTTTTCTGTTCATTTCTAAAGAAATTAAATTAAAATAATTAATTTGAATAAAATTAATTTAAAAATATTTTTGCTTATTTCAAATTCAAAGGGTATAATTGGTTTCATTTTCTCAGATGGTTTTTATAAATATGATTTAATTTTATTTTCGCAAACACATATTCCGTTGTACCTTTTTTATTCAATGGTCGCTTCCTAACGCAAACTGTTATTTGGTGTTCTTCGATTGTGTCGTTTTCCTTCAAGGGTCGGAACTCTAAATTAGAACGGTATTCCCTAATCATAGCCAGAAACTCCCAATTGGGATTTCCTGGATCTAAGTTCATAAGAGCTTCTTTCTCCTCTTTCAATTCGGCCTGCCGAAGTCTCCTTTCTTCTCTGTTCTTTTTTAACTTCTCCACTTCCTTTACAACATTGCTCCTCCGTCCGACTCCAACGTTTCCACCCGTACCTAATCCAGAGAGTGTATCCATCTGATGTCCGGAATTCGCCTGGGCTCTTGTCTGTTGCATCGCTACCGCAGCCTGCTGGGTTGCGTTGGGTCGAGCCACACCTATCATAGATTATAAAAATATGTTCACAATTTTACCAAATTTCAGGCGGGTATGTACCAGCGTACCTATATCCTTAGGGCAACCACTTACTTTGAGGCACTGCAAATGTTGGGTTGGGACGGTGCACTGTCGTAGGAGTCGCCGGAGGGTACTGCGGAATCTGCATAATTTCAGAATCCCTGGGAGAATGCTCACCAGGTGCACCATGACCATTTGTGATGTTTGTTGGTCTATTTCTTGTCTGACGGGGTTGACCTGGTCCACCCGATGATATTCCACTATCTGTATTGAATAAATTACATATAAATAAAATACATCCATCTTTTCTCCGCAGCTAAGGAACAACTAATAATTGTTCAAAATAACTATCCAAAATAACTTTCATTTATTTTTATTATCCCAAGGGAATAGGCATTAATATATTATCACAAATATAAGGAATTTCTTAGATCGAAATAACTTACTTATATTCTGCGGAAGTGTAGTTCTTGTGAAATTCTGAAATGAAATACAAATAATATTAATGAGGTTTCCCAACCATCATTTGGGAACCTTCTTGAGCAACCTTCAACTTTCGTTAACACTATGTTGCCCTGATTATACATCTGAAACATTTTAACAATCTTCATTTCAATTGTAAAGTTGTTTTAAAATTATTACGCCACTATTAATTTATCGTTATAATTCCATTTCGAATAGGACAATACAAAATTGATACTGAAACATTAATTCATCACTAAATAACATAAAACAACACATATCTAAAGGGATGTTTAAAACACAATAGAAATGACGTGGAAATACAATTTACCATCATATTCAACTAATTTTTAAATCGAACAAACTACTACAAATAGATAGTACATATTAGGTTGTGCAAGCTACCACCAAGTTCTCGTCACTGAAGGAGATGGTTCACACTGCATCAATAGTAACAAAATACAGAACGAAGACCAAAAACAAAAATGAATTTTACATTAGACTCTCTAATTGGTAGAATATGGTTGTATGGTTTAAAATCCGTAGATCAAAAAGAAAAAACTACAACACATATTCCTACTTAACTAACATGCCATTGGAGAATTTAAAGTGTCCTACAAATATTAATGTAATGTAAATCATTTACATTTTCCTGTCTTTCGAAAGGTATAACAAAGGAAACATGTCCGACAAAGTTTTGAATCATAATTCTTGCAAGACACTGTCCGACTGCGGCGGAAGTAAGTGAATACCCGGTTCAATGCGGATTATTGGCAGTGAATAACAGCAGATGCGATGGGGTACCTAATCTACTAGACCGGACCCGCTTAGGCAGGATAAAATTTGAACATAATAATGCCTTTTGATCGTCACTAAGTAAATAGAAACTTTGTTTGGAAAAGTACAACCGAAGACTGGCACTTGGTAGTGCAACTTTTCCTTTCTGCGCCTGATCAACAGCAATCGATCATTTTTGAGACCAAATCCAGGAGAGGATGAGGGTAAACTGATGGGAAAATATAACTTCTAATGATTTTAAATAAAAACACAATGAACAAAATAAAAACCAAAGGATTCACGCATAGTCACAAGTGAAATCCATGATTACTAAACCGTCGGGTGACAGAGCGGTAAGGGTCAATCATTGAGGCATGAATCGTTAAAGACAAAGTTATAAAGTTAACAATGAATAACATTAATAATCTTCACCAAATCTACCTCACGCAAAAAATCAAAAATTTTTAGAACAATTTTTATAGTAAAGAAATCAGATTCTGGACTTCAAAGGCAGAAGACCTAAGAAAAAAACAAACAATAAATAAAGATTGGTAGTACAAGTAAAAAAAATTCCAGGTGAGGTTTCAATAAATCCAGTAACTCCACCGACGTGGGCTTTGGATAAAATATATTCGGCACAGCAGTGCCGCAAGTTCGCACAAAAATAATAAATCAAAATCAAAAAATTATGTTATACAAACGTAGATTAGAATTATTTTGCTATGGTGTTTCTAATATCAGTATACGCCAACTAACTGAGTTTTAGAGCCGAAAACGGTATCACTTTGAAAGGTTGTTACATGACAAATATTATACCTTGTGTATTGCTGATGTAAATTACGATCTATTGAATTTTGTGACCATTCTCAGACATACGCAGAATTATACTTATCACTTGTTTGTGTCGAATAATACTGTCATGTTTTGGTGATGGGGGTTACCCCCCTTCCCAAACGTTTCGCCAGCTTTCCCAGCTGCTGGCATCATCAGTGGTACGAGTTTTTTAAGCGATAATTGTTACTCACTCGAACCGAGTAAAATAACAACCAAGGCTAAAAAACAGACGCTGAAAATGCGGAAGATGAAAGGAGAGCTAGGGGCTAATTGGTGTGGAAAGGACATAAGTTGTCATAAGTTGTATGGTTGTAAAAATTATTCCAGAGAAAATAATGATAAGTATACATGTTTACGCCGTGAAAATTTAAATTCTATAATACGCACAATTGTTTGAGTACTAACCAGTCTCATGCGACCAACTCCTGCCGAAGAGTTGGAATTGCTGGCGGGTGCAGCATTGTGAGGATAGTAGGGCTCCGGACATAAATCTGGATTTAAGCTTAAAATTTGGTCTACCGGTAACTCCTTTCCTTTTGTTTCTCCATGCTCGAACCACTCTACAGTCACACTCCTGCTATTCCAATTAACGCCGGATACAACCGCTGAATGAACACGACCTATAAATGATAAACAAAATTAATAAAACATCAACTTCCCAGTCAAAATTAAGATAATAAATTGTGGCAATTGTAAATTATGATGGCTAAAATGCTAGGTAAATATTATTAACTTATTATTTAAAAGAAGACTAATTATCAATCAGAAAAAGGCTAACGCCCGATCTCCTAAATCGGTAGTCTTTGCACCAGGAAAACGTATTGAATAATAAATGTTTACTTCTTAACCTTTTGCCAAATTAGATGATTAATAAACAACAATATTTACATTACTTTTATCACAATCAAGTTTAATTTCATGACGAATCCATTATTGTTTTCACATAAAGTGATTCACTACGTTGTCGGTTCATTTCTTGTCAAAACGCTCTCCCTCCGAATTTGACATCTGTACTGCTACATTCAAGAATTATGTTTTGCCCTCTAAAAATAACTATCTCTTTCTTTCGAATTCGTTAGTTTGCCCATCCGAAATATCAAGACTTCCGGTTTTCTGTAATTCTAACACTTCGTAAGCCCAATCGATGCAGAAATTGGTGTTTATACATCCCCAAACAAAGAAAATTGCTGTCGTGGGTAACCCAATAGAATGCCTCCTCCCATTATTCTGACTTAAAATGTCATGTGTCACACAATGGGGCGAAATCTTTAGGCGACATCCGACATAGGTCTCAGTGAATTCCTTAATCGATAACTTATGGCTCATCATTTTAATCGGCGAATTGAATCCTTTTTGCAGTGCTGTAGAATTGAAAACAAAAACGTCATTTCTGCATACATGAAAATTGAATTATTTTTAGGTGTGTTTGACGTGATATTTCACGGCCGATGACCTCAACGTTGTGCATTTTCCTGTAACTCATTATGGCTCCAATAAACCCCACCAAATACCCTACATCCAAAAAAAACCGAATTAAACATTTACCATTACTGGATCACGCGAAACGCTGACAAGTGACGGATGTAAACAAATCATTAGAACCGAAAAGAAAACTAAAGATTAGTCAATACTGGACGCTAGCATTAAATTCAGATCTGTATGATTCATACAGACGCCTCCCGAAGTCCTACTCCTCTACAAGTCCAATAAATTAAGCGTAGGATTATCTAGTGTTTTCCCAAAAACGGATACACTACACTTAATTTCATTTCGCAAAATATAGACATGAAGGATATCTCTATGGAAGACGAATTTGAGATGCGAAGAAAATCATCAGAACGTGTTTAATTTCATTCTTACACATGAATATCTGTACTGATGTAACATTTATTAATTTAAAATTAAGATTTCATTGTACCCCCATAGTTAATTAGAATAAATTATTTTTACGTGTCTTTTCAGAATATCAAATTACATATATAATGTTCAAAACACAACTAAATCGTACTAAACGTTACACGTTTAATGAAAAATTTTCAGTGGCCTTCCACTCTATGCAGTTACAATTGCGATATGTTTTGTAGACAGGAAAATAGGACAGGGCGAACCCAAGTAATTACGGTGGGTGGAGCAAATATTTAAAGGATGCTATGCAAAGTTACGCAAATTACACAATGTGACGGTAACCTACTCGGTGTGTATTAATAATGCCCAAATTAAGGTACTTAACATTGTAAACAAAAACTCATGTAATGGGAATCAAAAAAGAATCCGGACTCAGGGTTAGCTTGTACCACCTGAAACTTTACATTATGAAGTTTAATTAATTTCGAACAATTAATTAAAGATTACGAAGAGAATCAATTTTTTTTAAGAATGTACATTAGTTGCAGTAATAAATACTAATATCCAATTCGACTTAACAAGACATTCAATAAGATTTGAATGATATTGATAATAAAGGTAAATAATTGTAAGTAAAATTACATTTTTTAAAATAAATTTCTTTGGAAACAGCTAATTGCGTTGTAGGGTACGTCTCATTTCTAAATGACATGCCACAGCCTCCCCCCAAAAAACTTTTCAGTCGTAACACACAATACATATTTGATGTAAAACCGAGTAGGTTTACGTAGTTACTGCATTATGAAATAATTATGTAGGCAATAATTTAATTAAGATAAAAATATCAATTTGTTTTAATGGAAAAAAATTAGGAATAGTGGCAGCGAAGAAAGCCAAGGGGCTTCATGCCAATGGTCAAAAATAACAGTCAAATGTAGGCTTTTTTATTGGGTTTTGCAAAGATAAATAATTGTAACATCCAATTAGTCATCGTCAAGCGAGTGGACGTCAACTTGTAGACTCCTAATCAACGTTCACATTAATTGTCACTTATTTTACATCTGAATTATGTCTAACACGAAGAAAGATAAAGACAACAAGATTTGCCCCGAATGATGGACCACGAGACAAAAAATAATAATACAAGGTGCCCAGGCGAACGAGCATTAGTAGTACGGGAATAACCAACGAGGACGAAATATTTCAGGATATTAAAATAATATTCTGCGCTATTGTAATGCCAAATTAATTTCCTCCATTCCATCATCGCAAAAAGAATTGATTATCAATTTAACTATCTAACGCTTAAACACAGCAACTTAATTTTAATTCCTCAATTAAAGTTAAAAGTTGATTTCCTATGTGCACCAATATTATTCTTTCACACAATATTCGGTGTGACAAATTGGAATTGGAAATACCTAGCTAATAAAGACAAAGAAAAAATAAGTCCCATAACGCAGTGCCAGCCCAGCAGGAAATTTTAGATTTATAAAATCGCAATTAAATAAGGATGACGCCCTCCGCATTTAAGATTTGTTGAATATAAAAGTTATCGTTTAGGAATAAAACGAGTAATTTAACTGAAGACTTAAAGACTGAGATGGTTGGACATATAAAATAATCCTAGTAGTTGGAACGCCCTCGGATTGACCAAGAAAGTAAGTTAAATGGAAATCGAAGGTCTACAAGTAGAAAATGTCTCCCCACTTCTGTGCATCTATTTCTTCAACGTTTATTCCTATGCCTCCCAAACTTAGACAATTCGCTTAAAACAATGATTTTCCCCAATAAGTTGCACACCCCATTTTACACTTTAATGTTTTAAATAAAATATATAAAAGTTAAAAAAGTACGTAAAAGAATTCAACTTTAACATTCTAATTTCCAAAAATTGAATTTTACATTTATTATTTAAAAATAACTTAACAAGAAACAAAAAGGTAATAACTCTGTCAAAGTGGAGGTAAATCTTACTAATGATAAAAACGAGGTGGTGATTCATACCCAAAATCGGTTGGTTGCATTTATGGTAGAAGCTATGTGTTGGATACAAAGTAAAACATTTTCCCATATAAGGTCCTTCCGTACAATATTCAAAACAGGGTCAATGTCGCCGGCATTTTAATATATTACCACTATATTGTGGTAAAAATCAACAAACCAATCGTGCTTCAGGCTTTTATGATTTTGAGATTTAAGCCCGAACATAAATATTATTATTATTATTATTATTATTATTATTAATTTTATTATTATTGAAAAACATTAAAATCTATGAAAACCAGCTTAAAATTAGTGCTGTTAGTTTAAATTTATAAATGCAAGTATATGAAAATAATGCTTTTCAAATATCTGCCAGTAAATGAAGGATAGTTTACAACTATGAACTACATAAGTATACTACATAGACTACTAGAGGTTTATATTGTGTAACTTACTGAAATAAATTTAAATAAAAAAAATCATAAGAAAAATTATAAATTTTTTGTTTTAATTATATATATTAACTTTCTAGTAACTTCTAGTCGTTTCCTAAAACACTGGTACAAGTTGGTTAGACACAATTTAGTTCATCACAAATTCCCCTTCACATTACTAGCCCCAGAGTAATTACAGCCTGGCATGAGAAGCTAACCCTACTGACTATTTATCTAATTCATACACACATGTAAGGAAAGTATAGAATATACTGTAACAAAATGAAATTATTAGTTTCTAAAATTTTTTAAATTTAAACTTGGTTAAAACATATCAAAGATCCGAGAAGTGCCACTGCTATACTAATACAAAATTTCTGCTTATTTAATAAATTAAAATAGCATCTTGATTTAAAAATGCAATGGTAATTAAAAATTTATTAGTATTTTTGGATAATACACATGTGACATTTATGGTTAAATGTCTTCAACTTCAGTTACTATATTCTGTAACTTAAAGGACTCATAATTTGTTCAATTTTTTATCAATTTATCAATTTAATTGTGACTTTCACTGTTCTGTTGAGAATTCTTTAACATCAAACAACTATAGTTAACTATCCTGCAATGAAGAATCAGGAATTCTACTAATAATTTACATGTATATACAACATTAAGTGTAAATTCTAATTGTGGAATTTTCAATGGTAAAATTAAAATATTCCAACATCAGTCTCTTTCTTCCTTCCTTCCTTAGTACAAATCAAGAAAATGATATCAGATATATTAATTATAAAAAAATTAACTCAAGTGAATGATTTTGTAATCAGATGCATTAGGAAATATTGCAAAATAATAGAATTTTTTGTACTAATACATGGAATTCAAGCTGTATCTTTAGTTAGTTCTCATCAAATAAACATAAATGTAACAATACCACAGTTTAATCCAAGAAAGGATATATAAGTACAACTTTACAATAATGTTAAAAGTTAACCAAATTTTATATTAGCTTGCTTGACTGATCTTATTCCACGTGACTTTTTATTGGAAAACTAAATGCATAATACAATTTTCAAAATCTCAAAACATTTGAAAAAACAACATTTGCATGATTGTGATGCTAATTATACCTGCCAATAAATGCTTTAATATAATGTATATAATAATTTACATAAGACATTAACCAATTTTTCCTTCTAGTATCATAATTCTAAAACAATTTCAAGGTATTCAAATGATTTAAAGTCTGAACTTTGTATCTGAATCATTATTCCATTACTTTCTTGAATATGAATATGGTAGTATTCAGTTGGTTTAAGAGTCAGTTTAAGAGTAGTCAGTTGGTAAAAGACGTATTATTTCAGTATCCATCATTATCCAATATTAATGGTGAATTCGAATCAAAGGGTGATACGTATTAATTTGATTAAGTGTTCTCATGCGTTCGAAATTAGTGCAACAGCATGAATCGAAAACGGTAAGGCTGACTTTACAAACGCATTTCCCAACTGGTTTCAATTACCCAGGAGGAGCATATGGCAATCGTAGTCAGCTGTCAAAAACCAATATTCGTCTACATGTATGCACTTGATCGTATATATATTCCACAAATAGGGTGACGATCACAACAACAAGAAGAGTTAATATTAGGGGAGATGTCCAATGCTTTTGCTGTTGCTTCGGTGAACATAGAACAGGCTGAGGCGAATATAATAAAAAAAGACAAACCTTACCCACGCAAGGCTGTGTGGGTCGGTTCATGGAGCAGGTCAAAATGGCAGTTAGAAACCTACTCACCGTCTGTCCGCTTTATGTCGACGTTTGTTCCAGCCTCTATCACTTTCATTATTTTTTTGTTTTTAATATAAATGCAACAATAAATTGTAAATAACAAACATTAATTCAAGCTAAATTTTCACTAATCACAATTCAAACACAATAAATTCGGACGCTTTGACGGTTAGTTTTTTTGAGCGATTTTTCCAAGCAAGCAGGCAATTGAAACCCACTACGCACATGAAGCGAGCGACTTTTCAAACCGAACGATGGCCACACGTCTCACGATGAACCCGATCCCCGGAGCCGATTTCTCTTTTTTTACAAATCCGAAAAAATGTCCACTCACAATTTGGTCTGAAGGAAATAATCTGCCAATCGCAGGACGCGACTTAATTTCAAAACCGAAACAAACAAAAAAACAAACTATGTCGACTTCGTAGTGATTTGTCAAAGGAATTAATCATTTCCTTTAAAAAAAAATTTGTAAATTCCAATTTTACAATTCCCTACTGGAATTGATTCAGCGTTGTTGTACGATAATATAAAATAGTTATTTTATTTTGAGTTATTTAGTTTTTGAAATTTGTTTTAATTTTTTGCGGCCGTTCATATTTTGGTTAGTGTCGCATTCGAATTTGGAAGATGTACGTACAGTGCCGAGAAAACGCGCTCAGTTTGGGTTCATTACTAGAAAGTAATCAATTGAGGTTAAGTTTAGAATGAAGTTTAATAATAAAGAATTGGCAGATTTGAGTTTTGGGGCGGCTACAATTGAAGGACGTTTGCATCACAAAAAATTGCATGGGGGATACTCACACTCTGGTAAGCTATTATTTTGGCTTGTCTCAAGTAATGGAATCAGAAAAAAACCTTGTCCGTCCAGCAACAATTGACAATGTACATTCTATTCCTAATTCCAAATTTATTGTTTTTTTTTATAAATGCGAATATCAATAATGACATACTTATTTATGCTTTTTTTAAAGTTACTAATTTGATGACTTGTAATTTTTCAGCATTTTTCATCATTTTTTGGTGTGCCTTAACATTTTATTTGTGTTTTAGGTTTTAAGGAGAAATGGTTTAAGCTAAGAGCAAATATTTTATTTTACTTTAATCTTAGTGAAAGTGGGCAAATATGTGATAAAAAGGTGAACAGTCAAATATTTGTTGTTCAACAATTATTGCCAACAAGCTGTAAATTTATTTTTAAAAATTAATGTGATTTTTTGCAGCCTGTTGGTGCTTTTATTTTAGAGAATGTAATTGTGCAGTATGAAATGAATTCAGAAGCTCCATTTTCATTCTCATTTTGCTTCAATGATGAACTTGAAAAAAAGCATTTATTTTCTGGCAGAACACAGGAGAATATTAATAGATGGGTAGAAGCCTTAAAGCAAGCTAGCTATGAATACTGGAGGTCACAATTGTTGTTGCTCCAAGAGAAACTAAGCCTCATTACTGGCCAGGTATTTCCGCAATAATTTATATATTTTATTACTTATTTTAAAGGACCAATTTTTTAAATTGGAAGTTTTCATGTCATTTGTGTTGTGAATTAAAATAAAAAACCATTTATCCACAGCAATCACTGAGCTGTAGTAAATGCAAATACATATATAAAAATTAGACCAGTCAATAACATTTCTAACAATTTGAAAATAAATGCAGTAGCATAACTATATTGGAATATAATAGTTATTATATTTTAATTAATTATATATTTATATTTAAAAAATTTGTTTATTTTTTAATTATAGGACCCCCTGTTAATGTATCCAAGGAACCAGGGTTGCAGGCATGTGTTTGAGACCTCATATGAAAGAAACTCAACTTATCTCACTAGAAAAAAAAGTACACAAGAAAATTCAAAATCTCAATTTTATACAGTAGAAGAGGAAAAAATTGATTGTGTTTTTAGAGATAAGAAAATTTCATCAGACAATGATACTACACCTGAACACATGTATCATGAAGTTCCTCCTGTGAGGCCAGCTAGAGGAATTAAACCTAAAGAAGTGGAAGTTGCAAAGCTAATAGATATTTAGGACAGTTTTATTTCATGCTGTGATATTATAAGCCATACAAAGCAGTTTTAATTTCAGTAGCAATTCTAAGTCTCAGTCATATAATTGAAATTTAATAAAGTCATAATGTACCAAATCTATTTATATAAACATCCACCATATAATGAATAAATATTTTTCATACTCCTGTTCATTTGAATTAGGTACTATGACAGATGAAACCAAATTAAATTGTGCCTTTATAAATGATTATGTTCCTTCCTGTATATAAAATTGTAATTGTGATGAGTAAATTTTAAAAAAAGCTACCAATTTCAGGCAGCAAATTTGCAACAAATTGAAAAAGCAAAGGATTTTTATTATGAAGACATGACTTGAAAAATTTTTACATTATTTTTGTCTTTGATGTGGTTGGAATTGTTTCAGTCAAATTCTACTTCTGTTTACTCTTGGACATTTTAGGAGGCATTTAATGCATTATGAATCGAAGAGAGAGAAATGAACATAAATTTTCTAGACACAACATTCAGTCTCCAAATATAAAAACTTCATGTCAGCTAATCATGATTGAATTTTTTAAAGCTTCAATTCCTCAGTGAAAAGTCTCCTAATTACTCCAAACTTTCTTGCTGAGTTTATTTGTTCATTCAAAGAATGTATTGTTTTCATGGTCAAAAGGAAGCAGCTAAATTGAAAAGCAGAACCTCTCTTTGCCTGGTCTCATTTCCTCCTTGTGCTCATTGTACTAATTCTCAAAACTAGTTTGTTTTTTCTTAAATGCATAACTACGTCAAATTCTTTACTTAAATTTACGAAAGATTTCAGTCAAATTATTTGCAAAATGATAGTAATAAAAGAAAGAAATAATCTTTTATTTCAAAATTATTGCCAAATTACCCTTATGGGTATATTTATGTAAGGAAAAATATAAAATAAGATAAATTTTTGTAGGGTGCGGTAGAAAAATATTCAAATAATGCATTGGGAAATTTAAATGCTTGCTTTACATTTCAGAAAACATGTTTACTGTTGTACATTTTCATTTCTATTCTTATTGTAGGATGATATTTTCTAAACATTTACATTCCTGTGAAAAGCTAAACTTAGACACTTTCTTGATATATATAAAATAATTATTACATTAATAATGCCTTTCAAATAGTTCGGCAAGTTCCACTCCCAGCAGATTATGCCACTGAAAATTTAATAACTGGAACGTTAAGTGAGAGGAATGTTCAAAACGATTTTGCATGTAAATTTAACAGAGGTAATAAAATCTCACGTAACCTAACGTTCGGAGAAAGTAATTTTCTGCTTCCATCACTTCCGCTGCATTTTCAACCTCCCTACCATCATGACGCGTTTTTGGCCAGACATGCTTTTTAGTTGTGACTGTTTTAAAGGTAAGTTTGAACATCTTAAAAGCGCTGCTAGTCTTGTTTACCTTCTCCCGCACATTGATTATTCTAATAATGAATGCCTCCATGATATGAGTGAATTAAAAATGTCTTCACCTTCGTAAGTTTCGTTTTGTAGGGAAAGAATATTGGAACACAATTAACGTTATTTTATGTGAACATTAATTCCAACTTAATTTCAAGATAATGAATATAAAAAAGAAGAAATTGTGTTATCTAACGGATGAAATGTAATGAATAATGAAATTCAAAGATTTGAATTCTGTGGCAATAATCTTAGAAAATATTTTTCTCATAAAGCTTTTTCCTGGGTTACAGATTATATAAAGAAATTATGTATAACTCCTACCAGACATGGACATCTAGTATCTTTAAGAATTTTTAAACATTTTGAAAAAGAAAATAGTATGTAAATTTTCTGTTCTTGGATCAGGTGATGATTTTCTACGATAGATCTACCAAAAGGGGTATGCTTCCATAAAACATTTACAAATATTGTTTCAGGTTGTAAATTAAAGTGGAACAAACCAACTCTGAATATAGAGCATTCGTGATTCACTACTTCTGGCTAATTAGAATCAAGCTAGATTGTCATTTTTAAAAAGTTTGGAATTAAAAATTTTCTATCTGCTGTCCACGAAACGTTTAATCAATGACTTCATAGACTACTTCTTAGTCATTCGAGAATGACGCTAATCATCTTTACAGAAATTTCAGAAAACAAAAAAAGGTGATAATGGTCAGTAAATATTTGTCACTGTTTTAAAATACAATGAACTACTGCTGTCATTGTCAGAGACGACTTAAAAGGTAAAATAAATTATAGGTAAAAGAGGAAAATTGCGTCACAGTTTCGTGAAAAAGTTTTACTTATGCATAATACAGTGTGTAAGATGATCAAAATTAGTGAAAAATATGAAGAATGACAAACATCGTATTTCTATTTTACAAGACATTGTGTGTAATTTAACGTATTAAACATTCTCATAGTCTGTAATTTACTTTCAACTTTTTCCCATATTAATAGCTTTCTTTTTCAGTGACTCATACATTTGCCCTTCTGATCGCATTTAATCTTGAATAATTTATTGTTTTGTCATATTAGTGCTGCATTGTACTACTCGTCAAATACAGAGCAATATTTAAGTGTTAAAAGATCAACAATGAAGAAATAACGTATTGAGGATTTATGAGTTCTTGCAAAGACGTATTCCTAAAGTAAACTTCCAGGACACTAAAATTTACTTTCCATGTAATGTCGGATATTAAATTTGAGAAGACCAGTACGGCAACAGCAGAAGAAAGGAAATAAATAAACAACAAGGGAACGGAAAACATTTCAAGGAATGAGAAAGAACGGAAACCCCTAATAAATAAGCCCAGTCTAAAAGTTTAGCATGTTTAGGGGCGGAAGAAAATATTCAAATATAAAAAAAGCTTAAGCCCATCAAAAAAATTTGTTTCATAATATTGTAAACTCAGTGAGTTCGCGATATTTCGGATTTTTAAGGATACTTAACTTTTCAATATTGAACATAAAATTTCATTAGGATGGCTTGCCGTAAACGATAACTTGAATAAATCCAACTGTGGTAATTAACAAAACAACAGCATAATTATTTTGTTTATTAATTGATAATCATTACCTAAATTTTTCAATTGTAGCATTTCGTGTGAAATTACAATAAACCAAGTACTACAAATTTTGTCATTGCTGTTACTTCTACAAATTGAAAAAGAAGCTAATTATGGTCAACAGAAACAAGAGAACGTAGAACTGATGAAGTCTCAGCGAAAATGAGTGAGATATCATGTACCCGTGTAACGAATTAGCACTATTAGATTCATTTGAATGGGAGTCCTTTCAAAATGAACCGCAAAAGTTCATTACGAAGCGACAAAAAGACTGTAATTAAATGAGGAATAATGTACATAAATTCTGATAAAAAAATGTAAGGCTTCTGATTTGATTTTCAAGAAATACGATCATTAACGGTGTTGTGAAAACTAAACTACTTTTCACATGTAGGACGAATTCCAACGAAAATGGTGTAAACATTAAAAAGACTGCAATTGTAGAGAAAGAATGTCATAAAAATTATTAAAACGGTGTGAGAAAAGTCCAACGGTTGATCTCTCCACAAACCATGTCCTGCTTAAGCGGTTTGTGTCAATATCCTATCTTCTCATTGACACCATTAACAGGTATGTCTGTCTTTCTGAATTCCAATTACTTTCTTTAATAAATAATTAAAATTAACACGAACGGGCGACAAATTATCATAAATTGCGTGTGTAAAAGTTCTAAGGGCAAAAGGCAGAAACAGAAAAAAAATTAGTCACTTGGGCCAAACCATCGAAACAGAATTTTAAGGTGAAGTGATTTCGTACAAAGCGTTTAGTACAATTATTGGTTAGCTGATTATTAATGGTTTTCAGACATGAAGGGAAAAGGAATTTGTTAAAAATCATGATAAAGTCAGTAATAAACAAATTTATTCGTCTGAAGTTATTGAGATTAAGGAATCTGAGAAGTACAATTGTATCGAAGTTATTGAATCAATAATTACTTAGCTTTTTATTTTTGCACTTTGTTTTATACTAAATTTTGGAATAAATTTGAAATTATACATATGTATTCTACCTGCCTCTTGTCGAATACATAATACAATTACACTGAGGAAACAGGAAAAAAATACACATGATGTAGTCACATATTCATTAACAAGTGGTACAAATACCGTAGGCAACTATGTTATTCATATTCTCTCATGCAACCAATGTAACATTGTCAGCAACAAATATAATTTTGGGAGTACCGTAACCAGTGTAATTTGAAACAAACGATAAAAATGCAAACTAACTTTTCTCTGCTCTAAAACAATTTACCTAAAATGGAAGTTTTAATTAGGTGTTTCATAAACTAAATAAAACGCGAACACTCCAATGATTTCCGATGAAATTATTTATGTTACAAATATGGCTGGAACCTGGAACCTAGAAAAATGAAAAAAGATTAAGACATTTAACATTAGTCAACCCAAAGAGTCACATAATTTTTTTTCTTAGAATTCAATGAAATAATGAATATGAGTGAGGTAAATAATACATTTTGCTACTAAGTAATAAAATACTATAACGGCAAGAAAAAGAAATTGACCGAAATCTGGTTTGGATTTTGGGATCCCTCCATCTCCCCAGAACTACCAAAGCCGGTATCGGTTCGTGAGAGCACCGGAATTGGCACCAAATTGAATCTGATAAACTCAGTAAATTGTCTCAGGCAATGGGACACTAATGACGGTTGATTGATCAAGTGATTGATATACAATTGATTCACAGTTTAAATATGCATTGGATGCACAATCGACTGTGTGTGTCTGGTCGGTGAAAAACAAAGGATCAGTCAGTGCACCATCGTTATTTGTGACTGTCCACCGGACGAATTGCTCTGTGTTCTAACCGGTTTCGTTGGCCTTATACCATTGCCTTCTTGCCTTTTCCACATTCATCATCATTCCCCTACCACTTCTACCTGTGCCCTAAATTTTTCATTTTTGACGATCGTATATTAACCAAACTCTGAGCACACATGACTTAAATTTTATGTGCAAAATCCGGAGGTTGTGTGCCAACGAATTTATGTCAATTTGTTTGCATAACTTCTCTTCTCTCCTGTTCTTGCTATGCAATTCTTAATGAACCCCAAAATGAATGTCTAAATACGTTAAAATAAATATTTAATATTATTAATTTAATCTAATCTAGTTTTTGAATATTTAAAAATATTTAATTTTATTTGTTTAAATTTATACTATGGGAGCCGTAAAATAAAAAGCAAATTTTAGTCGAAGGGTAAATATGGCTAATGTGTGGAAACACATTGTGAAAGCAGGATCGAACTTATTTTTAAGTGACACTTCATGACACTTGGGCCTATTTATGCAAAATTTGGAAGCATATCAATATGAGTCTCATGATATGTAGAAGTGTAGCATGACGAGAAATCCTGTGTCCGTTCTGCCAGACTTTTGGAGTTGCTTTGGTGCTTTCATTTAATTTTTAACATTCTACAGGAGTTGAAACAATGACAGCTTATCATGCTTGTCACTTTTTCACGTGTGATTTAGGGATTACTATTGTGATTGTGAAAATTACTCAGTTAATGACCTAAGGCAACCATCCTCTGCGGAAGCAAAAAATCTTTTGCACATGGCGGATAGACAGAGCGAGAGAGAGAGAGAGAGGAAAACAGTCTGTGCATGCCAGTGGGAAAGAGAGAAATTTCTAGAAAGTGGAGGCCTCTATCAAGGTGAGACATCAATGTCGACTATTTGGCTGTATGTCGGCCATGACTGTTCACGGCCAGTGTTGTCTTCCTTCAGTGCTGTCTTCTTTTCTTTCTTAAAATCAGCCTCCGGCAGGAAGCTGGGCCTATCCATAAGGCTGTGCCTGTGCCTGTCCATATGTTTGTGGTCCCGTGCATGCATATCTGACTGATGAAACGAGCGGATTTCTCCCCGATGTCAGGCCACTCGGCGCATGCGCGCGCAACCGCATTCACAACGGCCGTCCGTCCGTCCGGGTCCTAAAACGAAGCCAGTCTTCTGTGTTGTGAATAGCAGCACATCAGGTGTGGCAGAGTTATTTTACGTGTATGTGCGTGTATGTGCAGCCATCGTTTATTCCCATTATCACCGTCCCATTTATTTAATTCGGTTTCCCCCACCGGTTAATTTCTCTTACCTGAGTTGTACCTTGGGTGTTGTTCGCCAATTCTAACGCAGATTTGGGCACGGGGCTTCGGGTTTGATGTCGGTTTGAATGGGCCGCCGCGTGGTCCCACAACCCAACGGCCGTACATTGAATGGATATTGATTGAGGTTGGGTGTTTGGTTCCCGAGCGGTCAGGGAACGCACGACCTCGGCCTGCCATAGAGCCGATCGTGTTGTGTGCTGGTGTGAAAGTGATGATGAAAAGTGACCCATTAGCAGGGTGGTACCCGGGCACGACTTGTCATTTCGCCCTGCGGATCGGGGTGCACACCAGTTCATCGGGAACACTCATGCGAGGCTTCGTCCTCTTGTTGCTCTTTGGATTCGTCGCTGGCTTGCAGGGGACTGCCGTCAAACCGGACAGTAAGTAGCAGATATGTAGTAAGTACCCGTTACTACACTCATGGCAATAGCCAGCGGATTAACTGCCACAGCCATATGATAACGTGGATTGTCGGTTACAGTGTCATTTTCCTTTTGCCACACAGCCACCCAACCCTCTTGATGCTTCTTATCTCGAGTTAATGACGCTTCCTTCATTAAATATGTACTCCATTACGTGTTATGTATTTCCATTGCCAATCGGTTACATACCACCTTTGTATTTTTACTGATTCTTTTGTTTAGTAGTGTCCCTTTGAAAAGGTAAATGAATTAATTAATTCTCTAAATATCCGTAGAAATTTTAATTTTGTACACCTGTGTGACTTAATGTTCTTGTGTGACTGACCCTATTAGACCGCAAACACGGGAGAGAAGAATTGTGCGAAGAATTGAATAATAAGATTCGATATTTCTCTTATGTCCCTCTTACATTTACAATAAAATACAAGTTGGTAAACAATAGTGACGATAATTTAAGAGAAAATGGAACTGACCTTGCAAACGAAAAGAAAATTGCGAATTGTACAGTTTTGAGAAAAATTAGGAAAAAATATAAATCCAATAAAAATTATAGTCCGCTGTAAAAGTGATGAAGTCGAAAATGACAACAGATGGTAACAAGAGGAGGAATAGTAGAAACAATAAATTAAGTGCAGAATAAATGAGAACTGAAAAAAGGATTTTAGAAACAAATAGAAAAAAACGGACGAGTAAGATACGCCGTAAACAGTTAGTTGCACTGAAAAAGACATGTAAGTTTGTGAGAAAAGGTCGACTGGTAGGAAGATCCGGAAATTGTTTTTATCATCATGACCGGTTCTTTTCTAGTGTGACAGAATCGGGGAAGAAAAAGGGTCCTTCCGTTAAGGGACAGTATTAGCAGGATCGACAGTGGAAAATGAAGGAGAACTAGTTGAGACAGTGTCCTCCAGTATTGTGGAACAATGCCGATCCCATCCGTTTCATCTTTGAAACGGTGTAAAGGTGTAAAGGAAAAAGGTGTTTTCGGATTTCGGGTAACTCACAGAACCTTTTGTCCATAAATGAAGAGAGGGCATTTTTGTAACGTCAGGTATCTTGAAAGTGACTTCAATGCGGCACCCACGGGCTGCTTCGACTCACGAGGACTATTCTGTTGAAGCTTTATGTCCAATTTACAATTCAAATGGTCTTACCTCTGAAAAGAATGCACCACTCGACCCCTGTCACGACACCGCTGTAGATATCGACTACCTTCATACAGGTACGGTTTTATTATGCTTGAGCATTGTATCCAGTTTGAGCCGTAGCCGACGACAATGGGGGTAGAGTCGCGTGGCCAATGTTAACGATGACACGTAACTTGTTGAGGTGATGTCGATACTTTGTTCACCTTCCCCCCGGCGTTTATGACTATGACAAGGGAGCATTTAGTATTACTTTATTTAATTTGTGAATCTTATTGCACAATACGGTTATGTATGTGCAGCAAGTTATACCACTGACGACCTCCTCCCCTCAAAGAGGAAATTACTGCAATACGTAAGACAGTGTCTCAAGGGATGCCAGATGAATAGAGAAATTTCCTATGTCACCCTTTTGCTTCGTAAATAAGAGTAACGGTTTTCTGTTGGCCTAAAGGTAGGCCGAATTCAATTTCATTACATATGTCTGTAAATAAATAAATTCGGTTCCACTGCTACTTCATTATCATTCGTTACTACCTAATTGTTTCGTTACGTACGGTAGAGTACGTATTGTATTGTTTCCAAGTTCAATCTCACATTCGTCCTGTCCTTTTCTTTTCTCAGTTACACTAATTGGCGTGTCATCTGCAAGGAATTATAGACGTCTACAATGATGAATTCTCCATCATATTCTTCATCTATTTGTCTATTTTCATTTTGCGTTAGACAGCACTCTGACTTGACTTTTCAGACTAATTGAATTTAAGCGTGGTGTTCCATTTGTGGAATTTATTACCCAGAACTCGCGGTACTGAACAAAATGCTTACTCGGGCGTTCTCTTCTGGAGACTGTTTTCCATTGAATTCATCGTTAACAATTACTCATCAGTAACGGTGCAGTTAATCAGGGATTGTCTCCCATTACTATTTAGAATACTCGACTTTTTCCAGTAAGTTGCTGCATACCTACCTTTTGTTCTTGTCACATTTCAAGAGCAGCAGCGCTATACTAAATCACCACATCATCTAATATTGTCTCGTTTGTTTAAAAGTTACAACCATTATAGAGAATCAGAATGCCGTTTTCAGAATTTGTCTCTTGCTCCATCTGAGATGTACTGGCCCTCGGTATATTATTTACTTCAATATTTATTCGCCTTTTCTCTTTATTTTAAGCAAGTGACTGACACTAAACAGTGTGTTGTAACACTTCTGTCCCCGTGACCTCGGTGATTGAAGTGCCTTAAAAAGCATATATAATAGAATGGAGAAATACTTTTTAGTTTGTTTTGTTAACGAACAATATTTTATTTGATTTTGTTTAATTTTTTCCCTTTGAAATAATTTGCAACTTTTTTGTTAAATTTCGTTTGTACGGTTGCCTTTGTTGCGCTTGAGGGCATCTTCTGTCTCCTCATTCTCTTTTTACTCCATTGTTCGACGTTTTTGTTTGGGTTGGTTTTCCTTTGTGCTTGTGTAGTCCAGTGTTTTTCATTTCATATTTTACCTAATAAGGTATTTTAATAAATAACACTTGCATTTTCATGTTTGAATGTTGAGGCTGAAAAAGTGAATACGGCTTTTTTCAAATCTTTTTTCTTTCATCTTTCAACAGGAGCTGAAAGTTTTGCAACCGCTGATATATTATTTATGTATATTTTAAGTCAAACAAACAAAAATTCAACTGTAAAATTCTATGTGAAATGTTAAGGTTTCAGGTAATTGACGAAAATACAACTGTATCCTCTGCTGATCTGACTAATAAATAAATAACTGCATTGAGGGCCGTAAAATGAAATGCGATTTCATTGAATTTGAATGTAATATTTGAATTCTTATCGGTCATTCTCTCAATTTTAATTTCATTAATTTTGTGGCAACCTCAGCAGCTCTGTGACTTTTATTTGAACGATCCTGATGTTAAAACTTTCGGAATAGTTAACGCAGTGATTGTTTGTAAAAATTAATTTTGATATTTTTTGATTTGACCTGAACTATTTTAAAAAAGTAAAATAGTTATAGTTAAATAACGATTATTACATGTAAGCAACAAACAAGTGAATCGTCATTTATATTTAACTTGAATACAATAATGGATACGTTGTAATCCATCGCTAAATCAAGTCATAATAGGGATTTCCCGAGGGAAAATAAAATAATTTCTATAGAAAACACTCGGTTCAGCTACTTTTGGTCAGTAGTTATTTGAAAATGGAACCCGAGGAGCGTTTGTAAAACCCTTCTGGTGAGAGTGAAAGCAGTTTTCCTCTCTTAATGGTTCAATGAAAATCTAATCCACAAAACCGATGACCCGCGCTTCGGTTCGAATCATTGTGCGGATAAATCAGACTTAATTACATGAAATACAACCAGGAGCGTGCCTTTTCCTCTGCTACCCTCCTGTTTTCAAAACAGCTGGTTTAGTGTTACAAGCATAATGACGATTCCATTTTCATTATGTGTTAGCAACTTAGGTAAATAGACAAAATATTTGTTAATTTATTTTCGTACTTTTCAATATCATTTCTTCTCACTTTAGTATAAATAAATCATAAACAAGTTCAATGACTTAAGGAGGTGGAATTTAAAAAAATGTAAACAAAACTTGTACCCATATTTTATTTTATACCTATTTTAGCAGCGAATTTTGTTTCTCACAAAGTATCAACATCAACCAACACAACATGATCAGAGATGCTTTGAAATGGGACCTAATCAATTTAAGAAAGTCCATACAAGGTCTGATGAAAAGTTTTGTCAAAATTTGAAATCGGGGATATCATCTTTATTTATAGTCAGACTTCGAGACTGCAACATTTGTCTGGCTACCATTTGTTTTACAACAATTTTTAAATGCATTTCGAGTTTTATGCTCTCCGGGAAGTAGGAATATTTACCCCACCTTTTGTAATTTTTTTATCCCTTATTGCCCTTTTCATTGTTACGTCACACCTGAATTAATAATACGATATCACACGTCAACTGATTCTAATTTTGTTTCGGTCATTTCCTCGCTGACATAAAGTTGCCTGCTGTGGCAAGAGAAGATTCTAATTGGTCTAACGTCTGTCGGATTGGATGACTGGCGGTCTTAAGAGGAACCTTGACCTTGGGTCAGGAAGAAAGAAATCTTGAAATTAGTCATGTTTTCGTGAAAATTAGAAGTTTTTGCAAATATACATTAAGTGCAATAGTAAATACTCAAGTCTTGGGAAGTATTTGTAGCGGAGAATTTTGCCAATTTCTAACAGGTTGGTTGGTGTGCAGTCAGGTACCGAATATTGAATAGATAAGGTCACCTTCTCTAGTATGTTCAAAAAAATAATAATATTCATATAATTATTTGAGTTGCGAAAGCTCTATAATCAACTAAGCAACATTTAACACATATACATCATACGTCGTACAACGTAGGCTTTCTCTGGTGTAGATGCATGGCTAAATTTAAGAAATTTATACAACATTTCATAGAACATTAATGTCAAATGTCATTATTGGTATTGATGTGGTAGGCTTAGGCACACAGGTGAAGATTAAGTACAAACGGAAACCTGATAATAAAATAGAAATAGGCAACAAGATAAAAGTGATATTTAATCGTCCTATTTTTGTAGAGCAGTCCAAAATTTTTGATTTCTACTTACAGTTGTCGCAAGCGTAGAGCCCGTTATGAGCTTGCACCCTAGAATCATAGAGAAATATTAATCTGTGAATTATCTGATTAGATAGTTCGCCGGACCGTCAGAATTAATCAACCTGTAATGACTATTTCGATTTTATCCCAGTCATCTGTTCTTGTTCAATCGTTGACAGATAGACTATCATTAATTATAAGAATTTTCGGGTGTAAGATCTCTGTCTCCTCAACCTTAATGCAAATACCACTCAGGAGAGACGAGATGTTGAAAATATTGAATCACTAGTGAGTTCAGAATACGTTAGTATTTAGTGGCAGAGATATGCTGCTTGTAGCCTCACAAAATAGGAGCATATTTAAGTTTTGGTTTGGACCTCTGTAATGTAGTATTCTTAGAAATCATGATGGATAAGTCGTATTTTATAAGGGTGTAGTGTGACACCCTCAAAGTGTCAAAACGCAAAAAAACCGTCTCCGTGGAACGGTTCAAATAGTTTCATTGTTGTTCTTCGAAATTTCACGGAAATAAACATGTATTATTTTAGAATAATTATATTTTGTAAAATGTAGTACTACTGGGAATGCAATAAATAATTATAATTTATGTGACTAAATAGCAAAATAACATATTGGTTAGCAGATAGTGAAATTTTTCTAAAATTTACACTTTCTATTGAAGTATTAATATAGTTAATGAGAAGAACAATAAATGCTTCAGTTCTACTTCATTTGCTTATTTTACTTTTTCCATCACATTTATCTCATCGCATTATGAAATTTCTTTGCCATTCTTAAATCTTGATTTGCCTAGTCTTGCAGACCTTGACGACTGGGGTCGTCATATTATTCTTGTTATTGCCCAGCGGCTTTCGCTCTTGGAAATTTTTGGTTTTTCCCTGCATTTGAAATAATTCTAGTTCCTCGATAGGCTCTGTAATTTCTTAAGTGTTCCCTACCTTTTGCAAGGCCTTCATTTATTTATTTTTTAGCCTCAGATTTTTATTTTTTGTAAAATTTCTCTTACTTTTAGATAGTTTTTAAACATTTGAATCATTCTTGGTTTTGTATTCCTAATCAACGTCACGAAAGCGTTTGCCATTAGATAAATTGTAGGAATTACTTTTAGAGTTCATGGTGGGTTCATGGAACTACTAAATGATTGTGATGTCATTAGAAATTTAGGAGCAGGTTATATCCATTCAAATACGTCACACAAGCACATATCCTAGATGTGAGTAGATGTTTTAATGGAAAACACAATCACATACTTTGTTAACAAGAGAAATGACATAAGTCACCATTACATGATTTTGTGTTTTAATTACATCTTTCGATTGTTTAAATAATGTATCATTCATTACAGTATAAGATATATTTTATTAACATATAAATTTACGAATTGAATCCTTGAAATTTGACATTGCAATTGTTGTAGACGAGTACGTCAGTCTTCTGAAAAATTGGGAAGCACTTCTTTTTGGAAAAAAAATATCAGAGGTGGTTAAACTTATGTATACAATTTTTTTGAGACCATCGGCCTAAAGAAAATGAATTGTAGAATATTTAAATGGCGGTGTCGTGTCGGTTATCCATAATTCCCAGGTCTCGTCTTTTCTACTGTCTTCGTGTTCTATTTTGTATTCTCTACCTCTGGTACACATGAAAAAGGTGTTTTGAAAGTTCAAAGTTTTCAAACTTTAGCTAAAGCTGGTCTGAACGACATTATTCTGTAGTTTTCACCTTTCTCCCTTTCTCTAGTTTGATTTTATTTACCCGAATGAATTGGGTAATATATTTATACACAATGGAAAGTAGTTTTCTGAGCAGTTAGAGGTATAATCCAGGCTTGTTGCTGCTTGAAAGGTTCTTTTGTCATGCGTCCGAAAATACAGGGTGAAGGAGGTAAGAAAAGTGTAAGCAAAGTACACTTCAAGAGTAGGTTATGATGAAGAATTAGGGTTAGAGAGAGTAAGTCTTTTTCGGCGGGAAAAATTACATTTCCATTATTTTCACAGTTCCAATTTTTACTAACTCCTCTTCCCTTTGAGTTATGGATGAAAGTCAAGAGGTCTAGAAATTTTTTTATTATTTGTTTGTATCCTCGGCTAAAATAATTCTTACCTCCTTGACTTTCGTATCCACGAAAAACATTATCAAAGTTGATTGGTTTGAAACTTCTAGTAAGTGAAACTCTTTGATCATTAATGTTGGCGAATGACCCAAAGGTGTCAAGAATTGTCAACTTTTCCAGATTATCCTTTCTACATTTGATTTCTCTTTTGACCCTGAGGCTGAGGACCCTCTGCTGGTCCCGTAACTGTATGGAGAAGCTCGTATCGTACCTTCACAATTTTACAAATTTATAAGATCCCTTGATTCTGCATTAGAATTCATTATTGCCAATGTATTTTATGTCTACTAATGTTTTGAGAAAAACTGAGACATGGAGAAATTACAATCTTAGTCACAGTAAATAAGAAGATAGTAAGGTCTACAGGCAGACCTGAGCCGGTCGGTGGTCGTAAAGCACAAAGCGAATTATAAAACAGGGAAGCTTAAAGAAGAGGAGACATCCCGTCACCGCGTTAAAAATTTTCAGCGAATGTGAAGAGCATTGAAGATAAAATGAGCCTGAAGAGAGACTTAAGCAGCGAGAAAAACTGATAAAAAGGTAAAAAAGGAAAAATGACTAGTTCGGAAGCTCGAAACCGTACTACGTTATTTAACGACAAATACGATATCAGAAAACGAATGTTCAGAAATTTAAATCAGCAATGAATGCCACCCAATACTTCAGTGTAAGAAAGGCTTTCACATGTATAAGAAAGTCACTCTTTATATTTTGGCGTAAACTTTATAATAAGAAATTTCATCCAAATGCAGTGTGGAAACAATGAATGAATAAGAAACAGTAGAAAGGTGCCGGAATTTAGAAGGAGACCAGAAGTTTGTCAAGAAACGAAGAAATCAAAACCATCCCTTGCCGTCGGTAGCAACAAGGAAAATGACATGTAATACGTTTAATAAAGAAAAGATTCATAACTAGTAGGCAACTTAGAAAAATAAACCAGCAAAAGAAGAAGAAAGGATATATGATACAGAAAGTTAAGGCAGAAGTTTGACTTTTGCCTTCATAATTTCATTTTTCTAAAAAATTTGTAGAACTTTTATTTAGTGCCATCTAGGAGGGTAAGGAGGAAGATCTTATTTCGGTTTATTAGTCGTTCTTTGGTGTGGTGAAGAAAACGATAGAAATTTTTCAGTTCCGAAGACCAAAAAGCTTTTCAACAAGTTTGAACATTTAATTTTTCTTTAAAAAATAAAAAAGCTTCACCTTTCTTTTTATTCATAAGGCATAAAAAGTAGAAGCAAACTTTAAACTTTTTTATGCAGTGGTTTGAATTTCCAACAAAACGTTCCATTTTTCTTTCTACACCCAACGATAGAAACATAAATATATACTAAATAAATATACGTGTACACATACAAATAATATACATATGTATGTATTACTGTAAATATTTTAAGTGTAGGATTTCGGTCGGACAAATTTGTCTCGTGGAGTTGGAAATTTCAGTATCTTATTTTGCCCCACTTACTTTGCACTTATACATAAATATTTTGTCTTTCCATAATTTCCAAGCATAAAGTTCTTTAACGCAATAACTTGCAGTTCGATAATTTGTGGTTCTTCTTGTTTCTACTCTTCAGAAATGGTTGTGAGTTGCTTATTGACTTCCTCTTACCCTTTTAGAGTATATTTCCTTGCAGAACCTTTTTATCTCGATGTGCAAGACACCCGCGAATTAAATTAGTTCTTTTGTGGAACGCCATTTATCGGTTTGTATAACTAAAATTCTCAGTAGCACAACAACATAGTATGAATTTTGAAAACAATACGAAAAATTACACAGCCAAGCAAATTTCAAGCAATTGAGAATTGTGTGAGTGGCGTTTAAATTATTCGTTTTAAAAGGCGGTCTTGAAAAAGTTGTGCCCACTTTTCGTCAACATGAACTTTTTTCAGCCATTGTTCAACCTTTTTTTAAATTCCGAATGCTGACTTCCTTATTCTTTCTACAACCTTCTTATAACCCACTAAAATGGGTCACTAACAAATAAAATAATGTACTCTTCCTCTGTGTAAAACTTTCTATTTGATGTCTTGGGGGAGTAACTGAGTAACCCATAAGCTTACTCACTGAACATATTCATCTAATCAGAGTCATCGGGAAGAATACCATACCGTTTCTTTGTTGCGCTAATCGGAAGACGCAGAATACAAAAAAATGTGAGACATAAGTAGATCCCGCGGCAACAGATGGGACTGACAAAATACACGAAAGCTAAACTCGGTGCCATTTTCATTCCAGAACATGTGACATCGGTACTAACCTTTTGAATTTTTAGTATGCCATGTAATAGTTTATGCAGGATCTTCTCCTTCCCGCTTGGCCACGAACTTCTCACACTCTTGTACTTGAAAACTTTTTCGACAGCCTTGCTTTCCTCGCTCCCGATGAAAACTTCTTAATTACTTTTTTAACTCTGGCTGAGACTTACTGAAAAATCTCTTAACCCTTCTCTCCGCCTCCCCCCGTTTCTCCGTGGCACCCACCAAAAAATGAGAAACAGAGAGCGAGAGTTTTCAATCAGATTATTACACTTCATAGATTGTTAACTGTAAAAAAACCGGGACTTTTTCGCCAATTTGACGGAAAGCATTCCTCATGTTGTATTAATAATGTAGCAGGGCAGTAAAATTTTAGAGCTCAACTGAAAAGTCGCGGCGGGAAACAAAAGGACAAATTCTTTCAAGGGAAAATTAAAATTATTTAGAAACCAGAAATTGAGGAAATTAAACCAAAACAATGAGAAACGAGTGTACATTTTCATTGAAATTTTTACAAAGCAGAAAAGGACGGAACTTGACAACTCTTAGGGCATCTTCCAACCAATATTTTGATTATAATTTATTATTATGGTTAATTTAGCTCTTCAGCCCGTGCCTTTTTTGTACTCAGGAAAAATGCCCCCGCAGAAAGGACCCCGTTGGAACGGAATGCCCAGTATTGTGGGACGCGAACCCACTAAAAAACCTGGGGAAACTACCGTGAGGTATTGCCTGCGACCTCTCCGAGAAGTTACCTTGTCGAAGGGACCGAGGTCTCTTCTCGTGGACTCCGGCATGGATGTAATCGCAATTCCACCGGTTTCCCCGAAGGAAAACTGCCGGGTGAGAGCAGCAATTGATCTCTGGCTCCTGCCCCCTGATCGATCCGTGGAGTGCAAGGAAGAACCTCAAAATCCATGCACCCCAGCCTCCGTTGACACATCGGTCGCCTTTTACGACACCCAGTGCCGGAGGGATGCTTGAATTCTACAGTCCCACAACCACACGGGCCAGTTACTCTTTAACCGGTGCCTCATCCAACTCATTCAATTTTTTTAAATTATATATTTCTTAGGTGGTAGCCCTCCCTTCTTGCCGCGGTAGACATTTCATATTAAATGGCATTGACTTTGCTTTCTAATCCAAAATTTTTGGGGACAATCCTCCTATTTGAACCAGATACACTATCGTTTTCTAATCTGCCGTTCTTATAGCTAATTGCTATGGTGAAGATTTTTTCGAGCACTTAAAAAAGAAACCTGCCGCTGCCAGAAAAGCAGTAAGGATTTGGAAATGTTTTCTTCCTCATTTTCAGTATTTTAATGTAACTTGGACGGGCCAAATTCTTAACAGTTTTCATTTTCTTTTATTCTTATTCACGTAAATTTTGGGTCACAATTTTTATTTATTTATGTAGATTCGAATGTCAATTCACCTGATAAAAGTTGGGCTCCGCATTTGCGATGAAGTGCTTTCTAACAAACAAGAAGACTATCAAAAGTTTAAGCATTCTAACTATTTAAAGTGCTCACTTAATAGAATTGATTAGACATAGCTCTTTTAACGGTGAAAATAGTTGTAAAATAGGGGTGTGATAAGTATTTCATGCATTGAATAAACTTAATAACACACATTTGAGTAAGACTATAAATACCGGTTGAGTGCATTAATGAGAAAATCATCAAATGTAAAGGTTCGATTCAATTTTAATGTATAATCGTTGAGAACACTTTGTATGTTAGATAATATGTATTATTTCATCAACCAGTAGTCTTATAGAGTTTATAAAGCTAAGTAGGACTGGAGGATGAAAGATGTTTTTGTTTCATGTAAAAAGAAGCATAAAAAACTGTGAAACTTTTAGTGCGTAGCGGCAGGGAGATCTTGAAAAACGAATAAAATGTTATTTAACAAATAAATTAAAAGTAAAGCGAGTAAAAAGAGCTTAACAGTACCCCAGTTGCGAGGATGGGTTTCTAAGCGAAAGGAGTAAAAGATGGACTGATGGGCTTTTCACTGATATATAAATTATTTTAATGTGTTAATAAATTAAGTCACATTTACCAACTCTTAATTTCACTTCGGACACTTCGGTATTAGATAAAATAAATAAAAGGGCACATAAGGGAGATGAGAGAAACAGTGTGAGTCAGAGAGATGAATGTAGAAAAATAATTTTGATTGATGGGAAAATTTTTAAAGAAATATAAATTTTATACAAAAATATTAGCATAAAGAATATAAGAAGTAAAAATCAAGCTGAAACTGTGATAATGTTGTACGGATAGAAAAATAGCGGAATTTTAGCACGGAACACTGTAGATATTATTACTAATTCTATTACTATTATGTCCTCTTCTGCAGTACACAGGATTGTGAAGTAGGATGATAATGGACAAGCTCAAGCTACAAACCTCACAATGTTTTTTTAATACTAAGACGTTTAGTATGCGCCAACTAATACGTTTGAAGTGTTCAAGTGCCTAAAAAGAGGCAAAATATGTTTGAGTCGTTTTGTTATATGCTTAATAAAAGAATAACAAAAGAAGGACCCTGCTTTACGGAATTTTTGTACGTTTCATGAAACCGTCCAATTTTGCACAGAGAAGTGTTGGTAATTAAAGGCCATTCGGAAATTAAACTTGTTGGTTTGTTTGTGGCTTTAAAGGCTTGTGGGTTGGGGTATTCAAATTGATGCCTTCCTCTCCCAGTCCACTACTTTTCGATTGAACCTTCCCAGATTTTCTAGCCTTACAATTCCAACTTTACTTAGGCAGCAATCGATCATTGACTATTTTTGCGTCTTCAACATATATCGTCTCCCTCCCCGAATGTTCTAAACCACCTGGCTAGTAATTCAAATTTTATTGCTATATGGCTATTCCTTCAGTTTATGGCAGTGAAATGCTATCTGGGAACAACTTAAGAACTCGAGATTACGTTCCCTGCTTATAAATATCTATTTCAGAATTTTAGTTACCTTTCCAGGAGAAGAGAAACCCCAATGAAATTAAGTAGCATTTGAAATGGTTGAGGAAGAAATTCTGAAAAGTTTCTTTTTATTGGCATATCCGATTTCCTTTCTGGTGATGTGGAGCCATAAGCGGTGGTGACCTGCTTTCGAATGCCCGAGAGTTAACAAATTTTCTTGCGAACGAAACGTATTGAAAGGAAATAAAGTTGCTCTCATTAATGGTAACCCTTAAAAAAAGTGAGACAGACCTTCAGTTTCACATCCTCCCCCCAAATTTATTATCATCTTCCCCAAACTCTAACTGTTATACTAAATAACTTGTAACATCCAAAAAAAGAAGTTGAATTCTAAAAACAAAGAAACCCATAGCTTAAAGCTGTAGCTTATGTTTGAATTCACATCAAGTTAAACACATCAGAAACTTTCAAAGATTAAATAGATGCCGTGTTGTTGCTTGTAAATTTTTTGAAAATCGGAATGGAAGTCATTAGCACATTATCTATTTCAATAATGAATTAGTTTGATAAGTTTTCTCTTATTAATCTCAAGCTCAAACTAAAATAATTGCGATGTAAATGGCTATTGGCGGTAAAAACTATTTTTTCTGAGGAGTTGCAAAGAAATTATTGAAGAAATTATTGCATTCTGAGGTTTTTTCTTTGTTGTCTTCTTTATTTCTGACGATGGTGACTTGTGAGCCGTGGAAAAACCGCGAAAGGTCTTGGTGTCCTAGACACCAAACTCCTCCTTTTCTTGTCAACGAAAAAAGTCTTAAATTAAAACTTTTCCAATTTTCAACCCCGAAGGCCCAAATTCAATTTGAAAACAAATTCTCTGGAGTCCCTTCGCCTCCGGTTCTCTGGGCTTCTGTCACTCGTTTCATTCCAAAAATATTCAAAAGAGGAGAAAATTTAAAATTTTTGAGCGGCAGCAAAATTCCATTTGAATAAAAGAATCTGATTCTGGCAAAGTTTAACCTTTCGAGGGTAAAGCGCCGCAATAAATAAATATAAAAACGAAAAAGTTTGTATTTGTAGTGATTAAATGGTGCCTGGAAAAGGTAGAAAATGTTGGTGAAATACCCAAATCGATGCAAGTTGAACCAAAAGGGGGGAAAATGGAAATCGTGACAGAAATGCATCAGGGGAAACCAAAACTTGTTGGGTATGTGAGGGCGAAGATTAAACGTCTACTACTACTGATAAATTAGGTAAAAACGACATCACTAGAGGAAAAAACTTTCGCAAAGGTAATGGTTGAAACCGTTGATGTTGATTGTCAAAATTTACAAAACCTAAAAAGTGCTAAAAAAATTTAAAAACGTGCTGGTGTCTTTAACTTCAGGCGTAAAGATAGAAGTCCGTCATGAAACATTCGAAACTAAATAGGAAGAGTGAGAAAGTGAAAAAACCAAATTCAGTCAGGTGTCTTACTTAGCATTATTTGTTATAATAAGAATATTCTTTGACTTCTTCTGTGAGGTTGACACAGCAGCAGCAAAAAATCAGCAAAAGCGGCTTGAAAATTGTGCTGTATTGTATTCAACTTGTTAAAATTCCTCGTGAAAAGTTGGGTTGGCCGGACAACGACCCGAATTTCTATTTTACTGCTCTTTATTCAATTACCTCGAACAAAACCGTGCTGATCTGAAGATCGCCGACGGTTTTTCCTTGTCTACTACAAAGTGCAAATTTTTTCCTATCTTGAGAGATCAGACAAAAACTACATTTAACATTCAACGGATTGTTACTATTACTACTCCGATTTTATTTTGCCCTTTGCCATCATTTTTTGATCTGTCGTGAATGGGTTTGAAAAGAAAAGAAAACTGATCTGATACTTCAGATGAAGCACCGACTTCATAGTGGATTATTTTTATTTGTACAAATTTATACTTTGACGCAATGTCTTATTCATTGGACTGTTTTTTTAAATATTAAATAGCCCGGATGTGCTTCCGTTAGTCTATAAGAATGTACAACGTAAGTACCTTTAAGGATTGTGAAATTTGATTTATTCAAAATTTGATTGTCGACTGCTAGGGTCGCTTTCGATTTAAACTCGATCAAAATTCTATCCTTAGGAAAATCCATCCTACGGAATGTAAGAATATATCCTATTACTCTGGATTCCCTCTCTGATGTATATTCCGATATTAAATTCCATCTTGGGTATAATATAATTTAGTGTCAAACGGTTAAGGGAAAATAACAGAGTTGGCCGAAAGAGGAATTTGATTGCTATTGTCGGAAAAAATAGAGACAATTATTTTGTTAAGAGTGACGTTGAAGTGTCATGGCCTGGGCACATTGGCAAATTACTTGAAAGACCCGTCAGTTTCTGTAAAAATTTTGAAAAATGTCAATTTCTGAGGGTGCCTCATCATCTGAAGGAAAGCAAAAATTTCCAAGATCAAAACTGAGATGAATCAATTGAAATTATAAAAAATTGACGTAAGCGCAAATTAAATAAAAAAGATATTTATTGCCCACATCATGTGCAGGGAATAGAATTAAGTTTCTCAATGAGAAATGAGCAGGAGAGAGAGAGAGAGAACATTATTGGGACAAGTTAATTCAAGTAATGCAGAGGAGGAGGAGGACGATTATGTCGAAAATGAAAATGTAGTCAGCCTATTGTCACATACAAACAAGTCGTCAACCTGAATGTTTCATTTAGTTCTACTGACGATGAACCCCACGAAATATCAAACGTCATAGGTTTATTACTTATATTCATATCCTCATTTTCGCACATATACTTATCCTTTTATTTCCACTTATATACACTTATTTTGCCCAAAGTTTTGCCTTCTTTAATTGAGCGCGGGTTCTTGATAAATTCCCTTCCGGTAATATTTTTTTTTCCTCCAATGGTATTTCTAGCTTGTTATATTTTAACGACGATCACCAATTTATGACAATTACATTTGTACGTGGTGATAATTACATGGAAAACGTTCAAGGAGCGACCCTAGAATTATCGAATAAATAAAACTCACCTTTATTATGACTAAGCTTATATTGAGACTTGAATGGATGGATGAACTGACTGACTAAGGTTTTAACAAAAGGTTAGTTTTATATTTCGCTGACGTGTCAGGAGACTGATCCTTACAATATAACTGTTTCATTGTCCATGATTGAATCCTTATCCAATCTCATTGTACCCTGGAATTTGCGAATGATGTTGTAAATCTTTAAAAATTCTCGTGTGACTTTGTGAAGATCCTACTAAAGTACCATAAAGTTTATCTTTGCTGCCGTGTAAAATATAAATGTAGGGATGGAATAGCCCATATGAAACTGAGACCTGTGATGTAGGATCTGACCATGTGACAACATAAGCACAACACTTTTTCACTCTTCTTGTTGGCGATCCTCTGCAACATTTTGAAGAAAAAAAATTTCAAAAAGGTCAAGTTTTGTGGTTGTGTTTGTTTTCCAACAGAATATTTTGTAGATTCTGTCAATCAGATGCATCTATGTCCTTGTCAATGTGGATTTATGTTACTTCGTATGCCTTGGTTTTCCGTTCGGTTCCGGCTTTATGGGGTATCCAATAAAATGCAAATGCAACTGGAGCTATTTTTCTTTTTCAAGAACGAGAGTCAGTGAGTTAGATGTGCGTCTTATAATACAGTTGTCTTCTTATTCGTTCTCTTTGTCGTGAAATAATAATAGTGTACTACTTTAGTTTAAATTGTCAGAGATCATTGATAGTCGAAAGTCAAATCGCCGAAGAAAATTGTTTTTTATCTAGGTTACTTTTGGACATTTGCATCAGTTTTTATTATTTAAAGACACGAATATCACATTTTTACATTTCTCATTATTCAAAAATTTTGGTATTTTAAAGATTAAATTTTTTATTAGTACACTTTTACTGACCCAATTTTCCATATTTTTATTTTTCTCTATTACTTTACATTTATTTGGAGGTATGGGATTGTGATTCTTTGGAATTTGAACCGTGGCTCGTAACCTCGTAGAAGTAGCTTAATCTGTTTCTTTGTATGATCTATTACTAGAGAATTCAGACTAAGATTATTTTCTCTTCACTACTGCAACTCAAATATTATAGTTACCGCCACGATTTTTGTGGTTCAAAAGTCGTGCTTCACTGGTTACATCATCATTAATGTTCCTTTTGCAGAACAGAGGAATCACAGAAAAAAAAGTTATAAAAAGCAAAATTATTCAGAATAATTCAATAAAAAGCCAAAGGTTAAACATTGAAAATCTTTGAATAGTGGAAAGATTATACTCGATATTCTCTACCTCTCTGTTTTCCTCTCTATCTCTCTGATTTACCACATAAATCCTGAAAGTAGAATAGTTGTTACGAAATAAGATGCTGAATTTACTCTGTATCTTTTTAAATTAAAAGGGTACTTATGGGCACGTTAAAGTAACAAAAAAAATTTTTTACTAGAGAAATGAAGAAAGTTAGGAGATCGTAAATGACAAGGCAGGCAGCCGAAAAGAAAGCGGAATAAAAGCAATATATCTTGTCGCCCTGGGATCTGAAGGAGTCGATGCGGGGAAAGACAAAGGCAAAGGACTGCATTGTGACTAGATTTAACGAAAGAGGCTACATCCTGAAAATGTCGACCGTTTTGTCGGCAAACAAAATTGGTTGGAAAAGAAAAATTACAAAATTGATATTAAGTAAATCAAGGAAACCCTTTGAATGTCTGTTCACATAATTTTGTTCTACGGGCTAAGCCAAAAAGAATTTAACTTACTCACAATATGAATTTCAATGTCGTCTTGGTCAAAAGGAAGTATGCTTAAACGAAAAAAATTCTTCTTATGCTAAATTCTTTTAAAGGAAACTGGATCGGTTGCCTGTGACAAATTGGAGGAAGATCTGAGAAAGTATGAGATGGGAGCCAAATGTAGAGGAAAGACTTGAAAAATTGTAGTAGAATATTCACAAATTAGGCATTCGACTACCGCTACTTAACTGAATCTTCGGTTAAGTGAAAAATATTGGCAGATTAGAAAAAGGAGTCACGCGAAGGTAGAAAATGAGGACTTGCAGAGGTCACCGATGGAATGTGTCGGAATTACAATAATCCCGTTAACCTCTGAAATCATCGAATTAATTTCTCATCACCTGGACACTTCCTAGAAACTTCTAGCACTCCCTCTAGATAGCTTCTGAATATTCAAAAAATCCAACTCTAAATATTCAATTAAAGAACGATCCTGCAAAAAGGAATTAAAAATTGTCCTCAAGCGGTGGACAAATAAAAATTACAACTCGCTTTAAAGTAAATAATCATAAACAAATTAATAACGAATAAATAGGCGAGCGGTGAGTGTAATCGGAATATGAACATCGATGTGAATGAAAGTTTCCTTCCAAGAAGGTGAGGTCTGTTGTGTCTTTTCTCATTCTGAGTTGAACAAATGCTGAGCAATAATTATCGGTTTCAAATATTAATTTATTTTGTTAAGTCTTTGAGAGAAGTTTTTTTTACAGCAGACGTCTCATTTAGAGCATTTTCGGTCGGTTGATCCTAACAATGTCTTTTGCATTTCACTATTTCGGAGTCATCATCATCATCTCAATCGCAGTTCTTTAGGTGATTAAAACCACCTTGCAGTTGTCATATTTTCTCTCTGCCTTATCATTTTGTAGCGCACTTTTTTCTGGTGAGTTTATCTAAATAAGTAGAAAACTACATGGGTTACGTGTACTTGTACTGGGCACTGATATAACAAAAACAAATGAGATGAATTGTTAGTTATAATTTTAAGCTTGTAATGAATTTTCTTATTTTTTGCCACTGGATTTGTACAAAGAAAAGAAAGCATTATTCGTTACGAATTTTAAGAGAAATACATTTTGTGCTGGGAAGAGGATCTGAAGCACTAAATTGATTTATTGGCTGTAACTATAAGCACAACAACAAGGCTTAACGAACAATCATTGCGGAATTTAAGCACTGGGAGAAGTTGGTAAGCTTTCATTGACCTGAAAATTAATTCCATAAAGTTAAAAAAGTTTGGATTGTGTTCAATAATCAATAGATGAAAATATGTAGAATTTGAGGGAACATGAACTGCTAACCATAACAAATTCATGATTCATGGAAATTACTTTCGATGAAAATTGGTTTTATTCAAGGCAAATCACGGGGTATTTGTTTTTGAAAATTCGAATTTCATTCTATATGTACATATATATATATTCTATATATATAGAATATTGTTATTTATTAATATACAATTATTTGAGGTTCAATTTCTTCCCTGCTTCTCTGCCTTCTCTGTCTTTTGCCATGTACTTGTAATGTCTAACGCAGCTAAAGAAACAAACCGACACATGACTCACTTGTTATACAGTTATACAGTGTAACATTTTTCTAATATATCGACCAAATGAAGTCTTTTCAGCCCGGTCGTCAGAGTTGTCATTTTCATGATGACCGGTTTTGCTTGTTCGTTCTGTTGGCAACGGCCTGGATACAAGCCATTTGCTTCTCTTATTGTTTTATTTATTTATAAATTTATGAAAACCCATGGGAAATTAAAACGAAATGTATTCGTTAAAAAAACTTTTCCTCTCCCAGCTTACCTTGTTTGTTTTACCCGTTTTCTTCATCTCAAACTCCCTTTTCAGCTTTACCAGTTTCTACTTTCTATTTTTCTCCCCGTTCACACAGCAAGACTTTGAAATTTTTAAACCGAAATTGTTTTCTTGAAGATAGAAAGTGAAGTGCAAAGTGGGGACCCACAACATTGTTATGGTAATGTAAATATCGATGAATGAGGTTCATGACCGAATAACATTAACAACTTGATGTATTCCTCTTGATTCTTCTGCACACCTTTCTTCAGTTTCAGCCTTTTCAACAATCTGTCACCTATTTACTGCATTTTTTGTTAAGATCTAAAGAGCCATCAACTAGATTGACTAGATAGACTAAGACTGTCCAAGAGTTTAACCTTTGGAGGTAACTCTTATTTCACCTTATTCTGCTAACAAATATTGCTTAAAAGGTTTTCCATCAGTTGTATAATTATTTAATATGTTTCCAGACACTCAATTTTTAATTAACGCCTCCTTGTTTTCCTTCACTTTTCTCAATTTCTACCTTTTGTTTTTTTGCAATCGCCAAGTGATAAGAAATCAGAGGACACGACTAAACAAGGCTGGTCAGAGCTTTTGTTCTGCCTTTGGATTTTCCTACAAAGCTACCATCTTTTGGGTTCATTAATTAAAATTTTGTTTGTAACAAATTTAGGTTCTTTGCTTGCCACTAGTTTCGATGCTTCTGTCTTTGCTGACGATTTTGTTTGTGAAGGTTTTAGAGCCTTCTTACGTTCCTCCCGGGGGTGAATGTTCTTCGTCCAAATCTGTTTGTTCTTCTACCTTTTGAATCTTCTTTTAATGTGCTAAAGCTTTCCTTCAGTTTCTGCCCGACTGGAAATTCAGGGAATATTGCCTTCTCAGATTTCAGTTTGCCAGGGACTTTTCTCCTTCAGGGTGTAGGTCTTTACACTCTTACCAAACCATGTAGGGTTACCTTCCAGGTGTTGTTGTTACGCAAGGTAATATTTTATTTTTGTGAATTGTGGTCAGGATGGCGTCAAGAGCTTAAGATCTTGTCGGGGTATCAAACAAAAGGTCCTATTTCCGTAATTTATTCGGAGCCAAGGGCCTGTGGTTCAGACCCATATTTCAGAGGATCACTCGACTCAACCTAATTTACCATTTTCACATTTGAACAGAATTATTTTCAGTTAACAAGACTAAAACTTTCCTTGTAAAACATTACCACGTCTTCGTCTAAGTTGTTATTATCTCCTTCCATAAATGTACGTTACATTTTGTTTTGTTTATTTTAATTTTAATTTATAGAATATTTAATATAATTTAGTTCCTCATTTCTCCTTTATGCCACGATCACTTGGCAGAAGTTTTGAAAGAAGTATCATTTTTTTGGTGGAACTAATTTGAATGATAATATTTTCAAAAAGAGTCCTCCTATTTCCTCAGGAAGGTCTTGTGTTTTTTCCAACCATGTTGGACATTCCACTAGTAGGTGCCGCACTGTGTCAGGGTTCTTTTTGTAGCAGGGACACATGGGGTTTAAGTGGGGTAAGGCCCATTTTGTATTAGTTAAAGGGACCGTGTCCCGTTAACACCTGACACATTTCTTGCGAGATATCACCATGCTTTCTTCCGAAACAAATATCTAAATGCTTAGTCAGGGCCGCTTCCAAAAGATTTAATTGGTCTTTGGCTCTCATGTGTTTTCGCCACTTTTATTACAGCCTCTTTATATATTTGTTTTTTAAAACTTACATTAATTGCCTTTGTTATCAATGGTATCGGCAGTACACGAGCCAGTAGTAGCGCCGTGTCTGCACTTATTGTTCGATGACCCCAAATTGTTCTAATGGCCACAGGTTTCTGGAGTTGAGTGTTTTGTTTTTTGTCGACTGCGTCTTGCTGTATTCGTGACCCATAAGACATTGCATTGGTGATTGTTGAATTCCATTTAAATTTTTATTGTATGAAAGTCTTCCTTTATGTTCTTAAATACTTCTGCATTAAATGAAATTTACAAACCCAAATTGTTTTCTCTAAAACCTCATTTTCTTCCTTAAATTACTTTATTCCAATAAATATTTAAGGAAGCTTAAAGACGAGGTGAGTGGCTTGTTCATTCTCACAATACGTAGCAATCGTGTTCCCATTGTTAACCGAACTTTGTTTTTGACTTCGTAGAAGGTTTGAATAGAAAATTTGGATGGAAATTGAAAAGTTCTGTCAAATACGGATTATAGGTAACGGTGGGCAGTATTTCGGAAAGCATTTTGGATCGGGTCAAAAGCCAGATATATAAAAAAGAAAATTTAAGGGAGTGTAAAAAAATGTTGAAATATAAAAATGAAAAAATAAGAGAAATGGGAGGTTCGATGAAATGAATGAATGATTGATTGATTGACTTGGGTTTGCTATTATTCTCCATCCGTTGGAAACAAATCCATTCCAGTCGATCAGAAATCAGACCTTTTCCTTCCACGTTTCCTGTTTTGCCTTATTTTTCGGTTACGGTTTGAGTTACTTCCGGTTTTATTTTCCGCTGCTTTTGCTCTGCAGTACGTCAAGCCCGAGCCCTAAATAATTAATGCCTTTTTCATGATATTATTTATTAATTCCGACCCTTTTCATCGGCAGACATATGATTACTTTGCGGTGCGACACAGATAGCATAATGAGGACAGCAATAATACCATTCTGTAGTTTTATTACTCAATTTTATCCTACTCTAGTTATACCGTTGATACTTTGATTATTAATGGGAAAGGTTGTAATAAGTTCATCTGACTTGTAATAAGTTAATTCTACTTTGAATTTTTATTAAATTGCATCAAGAATCAAGAGTCATGTATTTTTCTCCTCTCATGTAGTGAATAAAAGTATCCTTGATGTTGAGTAAATAATTGACTTGTCATTGCATTTTATGTTTATGTTTTAAAGAAAGACTTCTCGACGGGTAATTCTGCAAAATGAATGTCATGTACATTCCACGTACTTCTATTTGAATTTTGGAGCGATGACAATTCGTCGTGAAGAAAAAAAAATTGATCAAAAATATATTTTTCATAGAGTTAGCGTTCGAATGGAATCCAGGGGTCTCGCAGTGACGTTGATTGGAAAAAAATTGTAGGAGATTGTGCTTCCTCGGCAGATTTAATTCGTCTTTGCTGATTAGCAGAAAAGAGGTGGGGAATGAGTCTTAAAGTGCAAGTAATTGGAAATGATATGGAGATTGGGGAGTAGAGGAAATAGTAAAATAGGTAGTAGAGATAGAGAAGGAAAGAGTTGAACCTTGGTAGGTATTACCTATGAAAGTAAGACACATTGAAATATGTATAATATGTTGTCTCTCTTGGTTTTCCAGGTAGGTAAATTCCTTCTCCAGGTGCCATCCATTTTATAAAAAAGATGACGTTAACGAAAAGAAAGTAACAATGCCGTACTAATTATTATAAGCTAAAGATCGCGAAGATGTTTTAGTAAAAGATTACCATCTTTAACTTTTCTATTAATGGTCTATTATAATCCATCACCTCTGGCTCTTTAATATTAGTACTATTTTCATACCCTTTTATTGTTATGGAATTTTTTATTGGAGTTTTAAACAGTTAGTGTAAAGATTAGAATAGAAAGACAAGTGAACCATTTTTTGATTTGTATGGAAATACAGTAAACGTCAAAGGATACATAAGTACTGACCGTAGATACGTGACCAACATACGTAAATACATTAATACGTTTATTAATTGTTTTACGATAATTCACTCTCATTGTCACATTTTATTGTTTTTGTTGGGCTTAGAACCATGGACCAAACATCCGGACAGAAATTACGATTTATAGAATGAACATGCCATTGTAAATGTCACCGGAATAGTGCTTTAGCACATGAATTTTTACAAATAGTGCTGTTATTGCCTTTCGAACAAAAACCTACATTTATTTACTTTTCGTTCCAAGTTTCGAAAAGAAGTGAAAAAGCAGGGTCCCAATCATATACCCTCTGTAGTGCGCACAAATTTTTACTTTAACTTATTCCGCTTTCTTGCGAAAGGGAATCTAATTTTATTTTCTTTGGCTTGCGCCATGTTTAAATACAACTAAAATACGTTTGAGCTTCTTCCTCGTTGAAAACGGAAAAAAAATGAAAAAACTACATTGTACACTTGTGTTAAGTATACACTTAGCTTGCAACTTATGTGCGAATCACAAGGAGGAAAACAAAACCATATTCGCTTTTGTAAAATCAGAATTTTAGGGGTTCTATTGGGTTTCTATTGAGTCACAAGTTGCAGTAGAAGAGAATACGGCTGTGTGTAGAGACAGTCTCAAATCATTGTAATTGTAGTTTATCACTCTGATTTCTTAGTTTTATTTCCTTACGAAACGATTTCCGTTTTTGTCTTTTTGCTACAAGTAAAGTTTATTTTCCGGATCAGTTACTCACACCTCTTTTCTTTGGTTTCACTACTTTTATTTTTCTCTCTTTTACTTTGACATTTACACTCTTGCTCTTTCGTTTCTACTTTTTATGTTTCTACCTGCTGGTAATGCCTAGTAGTGTTAGATTCATTAAATGTATTTCATGTAATAATAATAATAAAAAATGTAGTAACTACAACTTAATTTACAATGAACAAGTATAAACTAAATTTTAACGAAAAATCTGTTAAAATTGTCCAAGAGCACCGAGACATCCGAGAAAATCAGAAAAAAATCAGTTAGATTGATGCCTTTGCAATATTTAGGGACGAATGGCATCCATTCGGATTTTTGATTCTTCAGTATTGAAAAAATCTATTTATACATAGAGAGAGAGAATTGTTTATTCGCCTATAAATTGGGGATTATGTTCGCTTGTCAGTTTAAAGTCTAGTGATACCTTTTTCTCCGATGGCAGCAGGTTTGGATTTTCAGATTGTCTGCTCTAAGAAAAACTCTTGAACGGGTAGCAGGGGTTCTCACAAAGCGTTCCATTTCACAATCCTGACTACATTTTCTTGGGGTCTTCAACTTGCTCATTCTGACGCTGTTCTTTTTGTAAATTTAAAATTTAAAAATTTTAACATCCTGGGAGACAAAGTCTTTGAAAGAAAGCAGGAGGAGACCAAGAGAAAAAATTCACAATGAAATTGTGGGCCGTAAATCTAAGCGACGGAAACGGAATTTTAGTCATTCAAAAGGAGCTATTGCTGTGCCGTTTAGGGCTATTAATCCACGTCTTTAGAAAAGCCTTTTCTGTCACGTCGTTAGAAATTGTGTGTTGGGAAGGAGAGAATTACGTTCAGAAAGGGCAGGAGACTGCTGGAAATGCCAGCAAAATTTGTCCAAATTTACGTTTAAGTCATTCTAATATTACACATTACAAACATCTCGATTAAATGAAGGACGTTCCGATCGTCTGGTCAACTTACCGATTAATTATAATAGAGCCAGTGTTGTTGTTGTTTTTGTCAGAGAATCAGTTAACACGGAACAACTTCTTTAGTTTTCCGTAAATATTCTACTATAAAACTACTTTCGAATAATTTCTAAAGTGCAATTTTTAGAACCCGAATAAGAGAAACAATTCATTTACTTGAAAGGAGAAAAATTAGGACGTTGAATTTTTAATGGCTGAGGTTGAATTAAAAATTTTAATTTCAAGTTGAGCTTCTCTTCTCTTTTCCTGTGGCTCTTATTCATCGATTCTTTTACGTTTTTAACTTCTCCCTTACTTTAAGGCCCAGGTCAAAATGTAATTTCTCGTCTATCACTGTGCTATGCATTTCTCTTCTAGTTTATTGTATAATTCTTTTTCTTTCTGTTAATTTCTTTTTAATCCACAGCTTTTTATTCTGTTCATTGTTTTGCACTGTTTTTTCAAAATTTTAATAATTTTCTCTTTTTGTGGTTTGGCTTGTGTTCCTTCGTGTTCCTCTTTTTATTCGTCATTTTTCAGAATTTTTGTATGTTACTTCCGCCCCAAGCCCTCGAAGTGAAAAGATTAGCTATTCATAAGTATAACTTTTGCTTGTGTAATGTTTTAAGGAGAAAGTCACCCAAGACATATTTTCATTTGTCATATATTCATCCATGCCTTTTTTCTACTTCTTACATCTTCCTTTATCTCCTAATTCTTTCTTTTAGTTTTATCGTTTCCCCGCTCTCAAAATTGGATTTTTGAAAATTGCATTTTCTCCGGATTATACATGACAAAATGGCTGCTTTATCATTTTCATTGCAAAATTTGGTTACTTCCACTCTGGTGGTTTTGAATTTTCACTTTTCACAGGGAGAGGGTCCTGGTCTGATGGCTCAGAAAATAAAGTGTCTTTTTTGTTTACCAAATTAAGTTCCTCGTTCTGATATACAAATGAGTACTGTCAGAGTGAGCTCTTGAACGAGAAGAAAATCCCAGGAGATCGATCTTGAGCATCTTTGCACATTTTGATGAATGCCGCTACGCCATTAAATTTTGTAGCTTTCATTTCAAGACATTTTGATGGAACTAAAATAATTCACAAGAGCAAAAAACAAATGCAAAGGCCAATTTGTGAATGTACAAGTTTAAGTAATTTTAACAATCAGCGGCGAATTAGCAAGAAAACACAATGTCCGACCTAAAAAATTACCCAGTCTCAATCCCGCATCACAAACTTAATATACATGAGGTCTCGTATCTACGCTTTATTATGTATTTAAAAAGAATAGATTTGCTATGAACATTCTTAATAAATTGCAATTAATAATTAATACAACAAATGAAATTTTCTCTGATTATTAATTCTATGTGTGCGTGTTTGTGTGAATGTGTTTATTAAGGCTTTCGATGCGAGAATCAATACTGTAGACGTTGCCTCGAGGTGCCGATTGCAGGAAAAGGCAACTTGATTTGTGTGCTCCTCTTCACTTTCGCTGGTTCTTAAATAAAATATACTTGAACTTGTTTCAAGTAATTGTATATTGAAAAATAAAAAATGAATATTTCAAAGAAAGTCACACTAAAACAGATAAATAATTTCGACTTGTGTTCCCAATGCGAGTAGTTTTTCATCTGAGTGAAAAATAGAATGGGCGCTCACGAAGAGCGTCCCGGTCCTAAATGCACTTAAAAGTGTAATAGTTAAATAGGGTTTTGTTCCTGCAGCCTTTAAAAAAATAATAAAGTAATAAATGCTATGTGAACGCGGATGTGAAGACCAGACTTTGCGGCCGGAAATATCTAAAAATTAATAAAGAGAGAAATTAATAAAAACCAAGAATATAGAAAAAGAACGGATAATCCGATAAGGTTGCAGGTACAGACTACCCTGTAGGCCCACGTTTTACGTTAATTCTATAAAACGTGAAGTGTTAAATAATAAGGAATAAATAACCTGAGAATGAAATGAATTATAAAATCGGTATTTTCTTTACAAATTTTTGTAATAAATTACTAACCAACAATTAAAAATATTAACAACATCATTCCATTGCAAGTGCTGATTCACATACTCTATAAAACGATTGACTCATAGGAACGGTCAATATTAATTGTTTCCTTATTAGAAACCCCTGCTCATATGTATATTAGAGTCGGACACACTTATTTTTTGGTGACGTGGGATTCAGGTGCCTAACAATGAATGAAAGTGAAATTTTTGGCGAAACGTATGAGACAAATGCGGTGGACGCAGACGCCAGATCAACACGCTTTCTTTGATACCAACAGTACAATAAAGGTATTGAATATCGCGAAATGTCCCAATTTTTTACGACAGTATTCTTCATACCGCCTGGTATCTCCTGTTGAATGTTTTCGCCTCCAGCTGGAATGTATGATTTCGAATATATGATGCTTTAAGGATCTGTAAGTCTATATATATAAAGAGAGAGAGAGAGAGAGACAAGAAAAACAAATTTAAATTTATCTTCAACAGTCGTTGAATGCCATGGATTGTTGAACATTCAGAACCGCACATTACGATGAATTCTTTGCATAAAAACTAGGTTTTGTGCAAGAAAAACTAAATTATTTAAATAAATCGGACTCACGTTTCATTTTAATAGGGTTTGAGTAAAACTATTTCCGTTTGTTTTATTTATTTTGTTATTTTGTTTTATCGATCAGAGACGTGCCGGAGAGAGGGAACGACTTCACCCTCTGATGGTAGAAAGGCAACAGTAAAAAGGCGGAGTATTAACAAAAGACTGAGAGGAAAAGAATAAGGTAAATTGACCGTGGCTATTAGGGGGGGAACTTTGAAAGGACTGAAAATAACGTGAGTCGCAAATGGAGATAGTATGGAATAAAGTATTAGACAAAAAAGATGAATAAGAAACGAAATTGCAGAGAAGACGATGAGGAAGAAAGAAAAATAAATGTTCAATACCAATGGCAGGGAAGGAAACTCCTTCAATTCTGAGGCAATTTTTTTTTGGGAAAAGCAGAAGGAAATTTTGTTTGTTAAGAAGTGTACTCTTATGAGCCAAGCACTTAGAACTTTGTATTATACTTTCTCTAGGTCGCTGAACATACACTCCGCAACTAAATCCAATTTAGTCTTATTTAAGAGTCATATGGATTCGGGGTGCGAGGAGATAAAGTAATAAGAAAAAAACAAATTTTATACGAATTCTACATTTTGATTGGTAAACAATACGTAACCGACCAAGCCACTGTTAAATATATAAAAAGTAAAGAAAGTAATGTTATGACATATGTATTAGGTAGGTGTACCTTGTTTATTCAACTTCATCATTCACTAATCAGTTGTGCATCCGCTAGGACTGCCATCCATATCCTAATTTACCTTAGACCATTACGTACAAGGAATATGACAAAACTTAACAAAAAACAATTTAATGTTACTTTGTTCGACCAGGGACAAATGAAATGCAAAGTAAAAGAAACATCGAACAATTGTAATTCGGTTTGACGTCTGGCTCCGCGAAGCGCGCGCTCTAAGAAAAGCTCTCGTTATTATGAAGAATAGTGCTAAAAAAAAAGAAACGTATAATTAATAAGAAAAAGTTTCAAGAGTAAAATTTTAGAAGAATTTTTCAAACTGAAGGTGTGCCAAATGAAAAATCAGGTTTTAGGTTTTCTATTATATTGATGAGAAGATAGAATACATTTCCAAACACTAGCAGCTGGAATAGATGTAGAAGAGAATGAGATGAAGAGAAAATGAATGGAAGCATCTTAGGGAAAATAAATCTATTTACTGGTGCAGATTAAAGTCCCACAAATTAGCGACCAATTTTAGTGATCTTCAGGACTCACCGACTGAGTCACTCACATCCAATTCTGTGGTTCCATGGGAACTCTTCCGTAACTCTTAACATGATTTATTCCTGGATTCGAAAGAAAATGTCGCAAGAAAGTCTGAAGAAGTGGTCGTTTGTTGTTTCGATAATGGCCTGGGACACCAACCATCTTCCTCCCCACAGACGTTGAAGATAAATGGGTTACGAAAGGTTCGTCTGATTTGTGTGGTTTTTGCGTGGTTTTCTAGAACTTTCTCACGGGAGCGAAGGTGAAGAAAGAAGGTACTTGACAAAATGTTGAAGGGGGTTTGGATCGTGTCACAATGTAAAGGTTGAATCAGAATAATTTTACAGAATGGTTTTTTCTACTCGAAAAGCCTTGGAGTGTTGCCGTCCCTGTAGGTAGACTACAGCTAAACGAAGGAAAAGGTAAACTCACAGAAATGAAATCTAATTCATAAAATGGAAGTCACAGAAGTAGCGGTAATGGCAGCTCAATTTTTTGTTCATTGTAAGGTATATTTATAAAGGGGAATGATTTGAAGTATTGAAATCATATGAATGATGGTATCTTAGAATGTTATGGAAATTAAAATTTGTTTAACTTATTTCCCTTCCTTTTTAATTTCGGCGTACGGTGTTAAACTATAAAAAAGCTCATACCATCACTTGATCAAGTGTCAAACCTTCTGCATTTCTTACAATTAGAAATAGATTATTTATATGTCGGGAACTCCAATCTTTTAGTGAAGTTAGTTGTTACGAGAAATGACTGTAGTAATACTACCAACCAGTAGTATTTATGGTGGAGGAACCCGGCGGCGTCAGTCTTACACGAGGGTGAATCTCCCTTCTTCGGTCCCACTAATCACGTCACACAACGTGATCTTCTTTCTTGGTACCATTGTTCCTGTCCTGCTGTTTCCATCTTATGTAAAAGATTGTTGTGTTTGACGTGATTGAAATTAAGATCAGTTGATACTTTTAAATTCATTGTACGTAATGCAAGAACCATGTTATTTTTAAAATGGAATTCAGGAATACGTTGGAAGAGACCAAACTGGACAATTCGGTCGATTCTCAACAGCTTCCCCATGTCCTCGAATAAATTTAAAACTCATTCTAGTATATGCAATGGTCCTCGCTTCATCCCCCAAAAATGTGTACAAAATAAATGTTTTCATTGAAATGGATGTTTTTTTGTTTTGAAATGGGTTCCTTCAACCTCATTTCAAAGCAATGGCATTACATTGCAGTGCGTGTATTTTGCTGCTGCTCAGTTGGCCTTCAAGTATTAAAACAATCTTTAATCGGTTTTAAATTTTGTTTTATTTCTTTAATAAGTATTTACAAACTCTTACCATTCATTATTTTATGAAAATGTCTTTTCCCATCTACACGTTGCAGCCCTCTTCTGTGTCACTTTATTTCTTTGTCTCGTCAAGAAGGACGACTGAATATTTGATTTTATGCCATTGGTCGATTCATTGGTCAAATTTAATCTGCTATTTTTGATTGCAGGTGGTGAACACTCAGATTCTAATTCTTGTTCTTTTTCAGATGTTTGTTCGGAAAGGCAATTTTTATGCGGAAACGGCCGATGCATAGCATTAACATGGCGATGTGAAGGAGAAGATGACTGTGGCGACAACACAGATGAAACCGCACCTGAATGTAAAGGTAAGGAAAATACGAAATATTCAGGAGGCTGCGTCGCATTTCAATTTACTTTGGTACTTCTGTCTTGAACATAGCCAGCGTGAGCGTGAGCTTTTCAAGAAAATTTGATGCTATTTTGCTTATTTTTGTTTTGACAGTCACTCTTCTCTTGGTATCCAACGAAATTTAGCATTCATGTTCAAACTGTCTGTATATTGACACATTCAAAACGGGTTTCACTTGTATTGATGACATTCAAAGGTTAAATGCCGGTTACACAGCATGGCCTAACATCCCGTACAGCCTTTAATTTTTTTCTTGGGCCAATTTTTTGGTTTATTAATATCTTTTGTCAGAGTAGGACTAATTATTGGAACCTTTTTAAATCTAAAAGTTTGCAGAAAAAAGTCATTTATGTTGTGGGCGGATTCGCTGGTGATGGCAGTATGGAAGGTTCACTAAATGACGGCACCATTTTCGAATTTCCCACAATGAGTATCCGTTTATTTTCCTTTAAACGCTACGACACTGACTTACAGCACACTAATTTACTAATAAACTACCTTCTTAACGAATTCATACCAATTATTTATATCCAACCCGGGGGCGCAATAGTTTTCACTGGCTTGGGAATCAGGTACCGCAGAATCAGTGAAAGCTTATAGTGCCAAAAAAGGTCGAAATAAGGTGAACCTTTTGTTGGGGGTCTATTTGCAGTGTGAACATTAAGTTCTTTTTGATGCGATTGAACGTACTTATTTTTTACTCGACAATACCTGCATTAATTTATGTATTTTTCGTCGTCACTATTGACTGTTGACCAATCAACCATTCATTTGTTGCCTTCGTAATTGCACGTTCTGAAAAGACTCAATGCTGCTAATTTTCAATAAATAGTTTATTTCTTTAGGTAGATTAAATATTTAATAATTTTTAACTTATGACTTACATACTTCATATTTGTTGCTAGACACAGTGAGAGCACCTCAAAATAAAATTTCATTATGACGCAAGATGGCGAACAGTTTTGCGAATTTATTGATGTTGTGATTTGTTAACTTCTGATGTACAATGGGGAAGAACTTTTTATCCCTCTAATTACAATTCCTTAGTACGAAGCAGTGTCTTTAGTCGTTTGAGAAGGTAAAGTCCAAGCAGGAAATCAGAGGAGGAAGGGTATTTTTTGCGAAAAAAACCTTAATTATCCTTCCGCGGGAACGTATGCGGAATATTTTATAAAATAAACTCCACGTGATTTATTGTAGGGCAAAGTAATGAGAGTGAACAAAAACAAAGTGAAATAATCAGGAAATTGCCTTTAAATTATCATGAACTCAGTTAAGTCACAAATTTAAGGTCATGGTGCGGAACAAAACAAGGCTCAAGGGCTGTTGACACGGTCTCTAACATGATATGAATAGGAGAAAAAGATTAGTGTGGGATGTGTTTCAGCTGTATAGGCAGAGAAACTCATTACATGAATAGATACGGCTAATATGTATGTCTAGTGGAGTGACCACAGTGTACAGGAACGGTGTTACTAGGAGTGACGGTTCCCTGGCATTCTCTGTGGAACAGCAAAAGGCTATGACAGAGTGGGGGTATTATGAGGAGCAGAATAGAATAGAGTGTTTGATGCGATGGACATATTGTTCAGGCACTGATGAATGTAACAGCAGTGCATTCTGTGTGAATGTAAGAAGAAAATACAACCATTGAAATCGACTGTCTTGCGTCTTACTACTTCAACCTTATAATGGCGTTTCCGACAAATATAACTAGGGTACTTCCAACATATTTAATAAATGTATAGTAGAAATTTAGTAAAAACCAACGGAAGGATTCAATTAATCACAGATAAAGTAAGGTGTTATAAAATAACCGAAGAGTATTTGATTTTGAGGAAATTCGATAAAAACAGATGTCAAAAATGGAAAGCAACGAGACAAAACAGAATAACTATGGATGTAATTAAAATTCATAGTTTCAAATTTGTTAAGCAGGAACAGTAGAAATTAAATTAAATTCCGTGCAAATTAAGAATGGCCATTGTCAAAGATACTTAATGTGAGAACTCTTCATAAATCAGTACAATAAATGACGATAAACTAATAAATTTATCATAAAATTATTAAAATCGTAGGAGGAAAAGCTTTAGTTTGTAATAGGAAAAATTATTATTATTATTTTTAATTTCGACAGGAAGTGCACTTTTAGTAGTTGTGGAACGTCGTTTAACTGGTTGTAAGTTGATTTTAATATTCACTTCTTGTGAAGTCCCCTTAGGAATAGTGAAGTTGATGTATTGAAGTCAAAATACATACGCCAAGTTTAGGTAGATGAGTTCATTTTCCAGTTGCATTAATCTCCGTCAGACCGTCTCAAATTCAGTCTGTCTTAGTTTGCACCTGCGACCAAATCAGAGAGGTTCAGATTTGTTCAGAAAGTACTCAAGATTTTCAATTTACACAAGAAATGGACCGAACGGGACAGAGGCTGTGAACCCTTACATCCTCTTCCGGAAGTTGTTGAATCCAGAAGAGAGAGAGTGAGTGTCAGATGTACTAATTGCTTCAATATCCGAATTTTACAGTAATGGCTTCTTTTCTTCCGCTCCTACCTCGACCCGAACAGGGCTTTCTTAGTTATCTTAATTGCATTCAGTGGCAAACGACTTGAGAGACATTTTCGGTTCCCGTTGATTGACGTTTGTTCTGGATACTTCAGTCCTTCAAATTGGCCGCTATTTCGTACGATTTATTTAGTCTCTTCTTTAATATATTAAGGCATGTCTTTTATTTTTCTTGTAAAAAATCATTTTATGCTTTGCGATGAGTATAAATTTTAACCGTAATTTACTTTTCTTTCTTTTGCCACGAAGTTCCTTTATGAACATCCATTGGTATGTTAATGCCTGATTGGCGGTACAACATTAAAATAATTAAATCTTCTTTTAATTTGTTAATGTTTTGCTTATTTACTACACGGATTCATTTTTTAATCATTATGTGTTGTTCTCATTCTTAAAGATTGTAATGTAATTTTTTTTCATAATTGTAGTAGAACTCCCAGTGTTTCCCTTCGTATTCTTTCTGCCTGACACCTTTTTTTCTTTAAAGAAGAATGTCCGACAGCAGGACAAACCGTAGTACACGAAGGAATATACAGAAAGTTATTCATGGAATAGTCGGACTTAGGACAACACAAAAAACGGAGAAATATCAACGAGAATAATAAAAGTGTGACGATATCAGTTTTTGGGGAAACGATGATGATGATGAAAAAGAATAAAATGTGATACAAACAGAGAAGAAAAGAGGCAAAATTTTGATAACCACAAATTCAAAATTGATGACAGGTGACAGGAAAAGAAAATTCGTTGCAAAATAGTAAAGTTGAATTTAGGAAGAAAGATGTCAGGATGGAAACTGTAGGTGTTGGGAGCAGTTCAAGTGAATTTGGAAATAAGAAAGGAGAGGCCTTTTGTGTGGGGTGCATTTCTAGTTAAGTAGTAAAAGAATAAGTCAAAGAAAACAAATTTACCGCAAAATAATGTTTTAAAGGTGAAGTTAGGATCTGGGAAAACATATTCATACAGATAAAAATAACTGAATGCGAAAATAAACTCTGTTAAATGGTAAGATATGGAAGAAGAAATTGAAGCGTAATTTAGTAGAAAGAGCAGTCTAGATAGGCGGGGCATTTTATTATTTAGGTATGGAAGCAACATAAAAAATAGTCGAGTGTATGTGTGCGTGTGCGTGTGAGAGGCAGTACATACGGCGTACGACGGGAATGGAAAAAACGTGTGTGGAAAAAAATGGGCACTTTAATACCATAATAATACACTAAAATACATCATAAGACGTAGTACGTGGTACATCGGTTTATAATAATACAGACAACAACAGAATAGAGACCGGAAAGGTTTTAAGACCAAAAATTAAAAAAATAAATAAATACACTATGTACTTATGTATTGGACATTTGTATGTAGGTGTTATGAATATATTACGAACCGTACAAAATTATTTATCCTAATTAGTAAGAATCACTACCATGTATTATAAAACGATGAAAATGTTGAATTTTGACACAATTCAATGATGAGTAACACCATTCTAACCCTTGTTTAAGGCAGTCAACTCAATTCACATCCAGTCATGTTCCTTTTTTTTTAATTTTCTCGCATTATAAATGTTTACTATTATTTCTTATTATATTAGCAAATTTAAGCGAATGGATATGTGACGATAGAGTATAAATATTTAGAGCCAATAAAGGCCAGGTGGAGATTAAGTCTTTTTAAAGAAAATGCTACTCGTAAGTGAGTTCTAATTGATTAAACTTATTCAGAAGAAAAAGATAAACTACTACATGCCAGGCTTACCAAACGAGAAAGAACCAAACTAAATGAAAATATATATTTAACTCTCCAAACGCAACGAGTTGATGTGAATGGAATGTCGGAATGTTGACCTCTGGCAAACGAAAAGAAAAAGATTTAAGCCAGTTAAGAGAAAAAGGTTAGGGAAAATAGAAAAAGGAAAGAAGATATAACAGACAAATATGTTGAAGAGTTAAAAAGGTGAAACAACTCTGATAGTCAACATACCTTTAATTGCCTTGAATTCTTCCTTGAATGGACATAAAATTTCGTGCTCATCAATGGAGTTGGGAGTGGTGAAAAGGTGATTTGATGTTACATGAAACGAATTGAGACGTGTGAAAGGCGTGATATACGAATTTTTCTCTAAACCCCACTTTTGATTTGATTCAATAGGATTTGAAGGCACGGAACCACCGGGTGACAAATCACTTCTGATCCACCTGATGTGTCAAACTCTGCCTTCCTTCAGTTTCTGACCGATGGGTTCATCTGAGTTCCTACCCTCAAGTTCCTATTGATTTTGTAGTCATTTTATGCCTCGGGTTTGCTACTTTGTTTTATTCCGTGGTCGAATCTTTCGGTGTCCTTTCTTCATATGTTGTAACGAGTCCTCTTTGCATCCTTTATTTTCCACAAATTTCTGTAGCATTACTTTTTTTTAAATGTTCATTTCGGTTTAAGTTTTTTCTCTCTAAAAGTAATTTTTTATATTACTATGATTTTTAAGATTTTGATTGTATATTTGTTTGGTATATATTTGGTATACATGGTATAGCTTTGGTATATTTGTTCATTTTAAAGTGCTTTACCGACAACTGAATCGAACTTTTGTTGACATTTTTCCTTGATTGAATATGAGGGAAAGGTCACTACACTAAAAGTATTCAAGTTCCTTTCCAAGTCATTGTGAGACAGAATATATAAAAAATTAAGCCTAGTTGAGCTCTAACCAAATTGTCATATAAAAAAGTCCATCAGTTCAACAAAATCCAAATTTTGTTGAGAAAAGTTGCATTTGAAATGAAGTAACTCGTTGGTAAAACGTGCCTTCTTCCAAATTACCACGTCAATTAGCCTCAGGTAATTTCCACGCTGGCTTTTTTTTAAGAAAAGGAACATGAAATCTTGAAAATTTCTGCAGTTTCTTAACTCTCCTTTAAATTACCTAGTTATCTAGTTAGTTTTTTGGTCTCATTTTACGGCGTATTTTCCAAGCTGTTGCCACGACCGTCATGAGCTTCATTTTCCGGCATCTCAAAGTTCGCTTGAAAGTTTCTCTTTCGGTTAGTCTGGTGAAATCTCTCAGGAGTTTGGTACAGAAATGTTTGAGGAATTTGGGTTTATTGTACCGCCCAAAGGGCAATGTGATTTATCGTATTAACATTTAGTAGCGAGATGTGCAAATGAACAGACGAAACAGGGACGGAAAAGGAAGGTAAAGCGAAAGCTGACATTGACTCAGGGCAATAGTAAGAAAAATTAATAACTCATAACTATACAATAACTGTAATTTGCTAAGTTAACGCTGCCAAAGATGAAATATTTTTAAGCGCATATGTTTACGATAATTCTTATTGTAAATTAACTTTCCAACTTGCCACAAATCTTTTGTCAAAATTGCATAGTAGAACATTATTGCAGTGTAGGATAGTTCGGCTCATATTATACGAAACTGGAAATAATAAAAGACCGAAAAAACGTCACAATGTACGAAAAAGAGTAAAAGCGAAGAACAGTTGGAAAGAAAATATAAAAAGACAGTGAAAGGACGGGAAAATTCCTGTGAATTCTAACGGCAGCTGAATATGGCTGCTCTTTCATAACTTTAAATTCCAGGAATATTTCACCTTTATTTACATCATTATCATAACTCGTGTTTAAATGACTTTCCATTTTTTCGCAAATAATTTATCGCTTGTTTCCCTTCCCCTGAAACATAGAAACACACCATCCTTTGATTATGTCAATCCCCTCTACTCCCCTTTCAGCAACATTCCTACTAATTCCTTGATGAGGGAAATTTTGGTAATTTTAGTCTTCAGGTCAAACGGAAACGAAAAAGGGAAACAACCATTTTGTACAACCCACATGAATAATGAAAAAGAATCTTTAATTGTTTATTTATGAGGCAGCGTAAATGCACTAGTAACATGAATTGTTTCTTAAAACATAATACACGAGGAGAAATTTTTAGAATGTTTCATCATCAGTCTTATGAAAAAACTAATAGTATTAATCGTTGGACACAACATCTGTTCACTTAAATTACGTTTTATTTGCTTATTTAGTTTCTATTTAATTTATCGTCGACTTTCCCTTCTGCTGTCGTGCAGCGTTTGGGTTTCTTGGGGGTGTCACGTTTTCTGAATTTGACAAGTAATTTTTTTTCCTGTATAAATTTCTCAAAAAAGAATTATTGCTGGTGTTTAATGGGCACCTTTCACCACTCTCCCTTCATTTTATACTGAATTATTTGTTTCGTTCAGTATTGAGAACGCCTCATTTACCAGTTTTCAATTTTTCATCAAGTTACTCAAATAACGTAATTGAATAAGTATTATTTCACGCCAAAAAAAAAATACGATCCTAAGAAAGAAGGTGAAATATTCTTTTCGTCACACAACTACCACTACGTGTTCTGTAGTGAAATTATCTTTCCATATGTTGAGACCTATTGGGGTTTGCAAGTGAAACGATACATGTGGTACACAATGAAATAGTGAAACAACAAGTGATTCGTTCAGGTGGACACACAGAAAATATTTAAAAGAAACAATTAAAAAAAAGGAACAGTTTGGTGTGCCACAGGCCGCTTCTAAGATGAGTGAAAATTTGTTTTGGTAAATAACACAAAAATTCCAATACAATCAATGTGAAAAGAAATAAAATTAGGTTATTTTACCGTTTCAAATCTGGAGTCTTTCCTAAGACTTGGCATGTTTAATTCTTTTTAAAATAAAAATTCAAATTTCCTGAGGTGCTTCTTCTTTTGTATTATTTTTCTATCGGAACGATCCGCTTTACGTTTTTGTTCGTCATATGCTCAATACCACTATACTTTGATTGTTTTATTTTATTACAGAGATGTTGTACTTTTTTGGCAAACTATTCTATAAAATAACACGTTCTTTAACTACGTACTCATTTAACGATTCAGTTAGAGGCATCTGTTTTTCACTCAAGTACCCAGACGCACTTCATTTTACAGTTCCTTGATTCGGTGCACAATTTTTCTCCCTTGAAAATCCCAGAAATTCGTTTAATCAGACAAATCACGTCTAAAAACCTAATACAACAAGTACTACTTATTAACTGCATTTGGTCCACTTCAGGCGTACTCTTTACTTCAACAAAGCCATGTCTGCTTTATGTCGTTAGAATTTAAGTCTTTCCCTTTCAGTCTTTACGTGACTATTTCTGTAAACCAATTTCCTATGTCTAAATTATTAGAGAGACACTTTTCTTGTCATTCAGTTATTTCTCATTTAATCTCTTTTAGGGCTACTAATCCTAATAGGTTGTCAGCAACTTCAAATTATTTAATACTAAAGTAGTTGGTTGTTAATATGTAACGATTGTAATAAATATAAATATCTGAAATGCGCAGTAGAACAAAAATTATTAAATTATCGGGAACAATTTATTATTTTTTTAGCTTGAATTTAAAACTCCAACTTTTGAGTTCTTCTTAAGTTTTTGTCACAATATCACTGAATTCTAAATGAAACTCCTTTTATGCAGTCGTAATTTATGAAATTATTTCTTCATTAAGTTTATCTCGCTGTCTTTTCCCTTAGTTTCTTCTCTTCAAGTTCTCTAGAACTCTGATTGCTGTTGTTCGTATTGTTAAGTACCGCATTGTTTCACCAATTAGGAGATTATTCTTCTTCAAGCGGCATAATTAATTTGCTTTCTGATGTTGTAATATTTGCAAAATTCAACATGTAATCCTCTTATTTCTCCCTGTACCAATCGGAAACACTTTTCCACTCCGCCTCTGTCTACCTGTCTGCCTAGCTGTATTTCCGGTCACCGACGGTGAAATTGCTCAATAACGCTAGAGATGCAGTTCCGAATGATCTAGAGCACATCTAATAGCCTAAGTCATTTTCCTGTAATATTGTTACTGTTATTGCCACAATGAAAGCATTAAACTAACAATACTTTGCCCTAAAGCATTTGCGTCAGCCTGAACGACCTGTACAACAAACCTCGCAGCAGTCTTTTCGTTATCACTGATCTGTCTCACTGTACGACGAACTTTTTACTCATTTTTTTTATAAAAACCTGACAAAGTTAAGCTTTCTAATAAGTGTAATACGGGTTTTCTTGCATTAACTTGTACTCAGTTTTTGCTACAAAAAACCGTGCTTATGATGTTGCCTTAGAATCATGTTACTTTGGGTCATGTTTTGCGACATTTTCTAGTTATTTCTTTTCTTTCCCATTTATTGCTTTACCAGTGAACGTTTACAAATTATTGTACGGAAACATTTTTCAGAATGCCAGAGGCACTGTGTTACATTTCTAAAAACTAATCAAATATGTGAGATGTAAACATTAGCTTCGAATTCAAAAAATTGAGAAAATGATAATTGTCATGGGTCTTCAAGCTCATTAAGGTTGCTCTTTGGTCAACGAAATTTTCAATACCGCCATTAATTTTTTTGATCACATTTCTTATTTATGTACTGTGTTCTTCATCTTTCATAGTTTCTTATATCTTACATTTTTTGCTTCTGATGTTCGACATTCAACTTTCGGAAGGCGTCCAACAGCAGAACAGCACACGAGCGTGTAGTCCCTCAATAATTTTCATTTCTGTCGTATGGCCTGTCGAGTAGGGGTCACTGTTGTCTTCTGGGTATGATTCAACAGACCGAGACCGGAACCCATTTTTTGTTATTTATTATCGTAACTATTATTATTAATTCTCTAAGGAGTTTCTTTTCTGTTCGCTACAGAACCATTTGTGGTGACCCTTTGAAAGGAACCAGAATTTTTGTTCGAGTTGCAGAATTTGGTTTCTACTTTCTCTCTCTGTCTTTACTTAGTTCCCTTACTTAGATTGATCTTAATATTTCGGACAAGTTCTTACAGAAAATCGCCAAATGTTACCAGAGTTGACGGCAACTCAAATTTTAAATTGAACATGTTTTCAGTATCACAAAATGTGATACTGTGACAATTCAGTCTTATAGAAGGTCCTTTAAATTTGAAAATTTCATACTTCGCTACTTAGTTATTACCATTCAAATAGATATTCAATACAGAAATGATACTGACAAATAGAGACAAATTTATGCATAGTAAATTTCAATGGTGTATTATATATTAATTAACATGTTTATCACTTCTTAACAAAAATTTGGCGTCGTTAATTTTTGGATTGTTTTGAAGTGCCGTTATGTCGAGTTTTCAAGTATGTGACTTTGGTTTACAACCCTTGAACCTGTTCTCTGACTGACAGTTAACAGGAATCTGATGTTTTTTTACAAATTTTTGACACCTGAGTATTTAAGACAGTTTTCGTTGTTAACCCTTGGCCCCTGACCTGACCCTGACTTGATTTAGTTTGCCAATTTACGCGAATAGTAGTTCTTAATTCGCCTTCCTGTTTAGATTTGTAAAGAAAGATTTCAAGTCTCTTCTCTTCATCTGAGCGTGCGGTTGTAGCCCTACATTTAATCTTCCGCAAGCGAAACTGAGTAAATCACTAAGTACCATTACACATTCAAAAGCTTCTTCCCATTTCGCCTTTCTCTCCCAACCACCATACTTCCATTATTTAAATTGGCAGTTTAATGAAATTAAATAAATTTTCTGTTATTAATGTTACCTGAACCAATTTAACATCACCGGCTCTGAGAAAATGCAGCAATCAATTTGTTTCTCAATGATATTTATCCATCGAGAAATGAATGTTTTATAGTTTCAAACTTTAATAAAACTACAAAAGTTATTATATATATATATAAACGGCTCACCATACTAAAACAAATTTTGTAAATACGCCGCTGTAAATTTGAGCCAATACAAGCACAGATTTATTTTAATTTTTTACGAAAACCAGCAATTTATAGAGGTATTGTGGTGGTGTACATAACTGCAATGAAACTACAATCTCTAGGAAATGTCGGTTGTGGTGGTTGGATGTAAATAGACAGGAGAGGCAGCAAATTTAAAGAGGTGGAGGTATTCGAAGTACTTAGCAAGATATAATTGAATGAATTTATGGGTTGTGCTCTAGGAGGGAAAATTGCAACTACGGCAACTGCGCTGTTCAATCAGAAAACTCGAAGACATCTGTCTACAGGTCAGAGAAAGTTCAAACCATCAAGAAGAAGCAATGGTCAGTATGTGAATAACGTCTTGCAGAAAACGCCCGGCGCATTGAAACTTTTTGGTCTGGCCAAGAGGTTTTCTTTTTCAAGTTCGCAATTTCCCGGAAACTTTCTCTACAGTGCGGAATCCTTGGGGAAAGAAGACAACAAAAGGTTCCGACGAAGAAGAGACACTGCGCCTCGGATGACTGAGGAATTTGTGAAAGACCCAACAAGAGATAGAGTATCGGAAAAAGAACTCAAATTGGAGATAGCCAGAATGAATCTAGATGTTTTGAAACGTTTGTCGGGTATGTTGGAAGAGGAAAGAGAGAAGTATTCGGCTGAGAGGCAGATGTTGGGTGCATCCAGAGATATGTTGCGGGCAGAGATGCGAAAAGCCATATCTGAGAGAAGGAAGCTGGATTCCGAAAGAAGAAAGGTGGATCTGCAAAGAGATATGTTAGAGAGTCAGGTTTTGGGAAGGGGGTACCTGGGTACCCGAGTACCTCGGGTAAAAAAGAAGAAGAAATACAGAAAGCCGTTCATATAGTGTTTTACATTCAAATACGTACAGTTTAATGACAAGTGCGTATGCGTGATTGACATGACTCCCACCTCCAGAGGGACAAATAAACGGTACAATTTTTAACTTCACAAAAACATTTGATTATTTCTATGTTACACATGGGTATCTATGGGTGCCTATTTCTATGTTTATTTTATTTTGGGCTGAAATGTTGGCATTACATTTGTTTTATTAATGTTATTCAATTTTTATTTTATATTGTTACAATAAATTACCGCAATTTTTTATTTCTTGCATAATAAATTTCCTATCTCTTAGTTGATTTTGCTTTCCAAATTATTTTCCAACTTTGACAGTTAGGTACCTTGTTACCCTTGTATTCTCATTCAAAAAATATCTTATATTTTATACAAAGTCATAGAGTTTCTAGAGGCTGTTGGTGAAACAGCAGACCGTTTTCACATATAAAAGTTACCCCTCGTTCGTGATAGGCATTTGAGATGTGTCCCAGAATAGAGAGGGTCTACTGATAGACAAACCTAAGGTGAGAAGGAGACGACAACGTGAAAAAGATAGAATAACAGTGATAGATGAAAGTGAAATTGGAGATTGAAATTATGGTGGCGGAACCCTTAGGTCCTTTTTTTTGTACCCAGGAAAAATGACCACGCATAAAGGACCTCTTTGGGACGGAATGTTCAGTACTTTTGGACTCGAACCAACTAAAAAACCTATTGAAACTAAGTGAGGGAGTCGTGGGTAGGTGCGTCCTCCCCAGGAAGTTACCGTCCCGTGACTGAAGACACTCGAAGGGACCGAAGTCTCTTCTCGTGAACTCCGGCGCTCAGGGACAGCAACCGACCTCTGGCTCCTGCCCCCTGATCGATCCGTGGAGTGCAAGGAAGAACCCCAACATCCTTGCACCCCAGCCTTCGTTGACACATCAGTCGCCTTTTACGACATCCATTGCCTGGCGGGGTGGTTGAATTTTACGGCCTGACAACCACACGGACCAACCCATAGGTCCTAGATTAACCTAAAAATAAGTAAATGTAAGTTATTTGTGATGACATGCTTTTTATTAAATTTTACCAACTAATTTACTATTACTGAATGAGAATGTAATTAAACTTGTGACAGAAAATTTGTCAAAATAGTGCTCTCGATGAAGTAGTAGTTTTGTTTGGATTCTTTCCCACCCGGTCATGGAATTCGGTTCAAAATGATAGTTTTATATATATAAAAGTATAACGAAAAACTCGTGCAAAATTTGTTTTTGACTTTAGGCGATAAAGCTCAAAGCGACAAATCAGAGGAACAATTAATTTTATTTGATTTTCAAGTGATCACCTCGATCAGTGTATTCACGTCTGAGACGACCGTCACAAAGTCGCGTTGAAAGAATCGAAAAGCTCGAAGGAAGACCATCATGGGTCTGAGACTAGCAATCCAGGTATATTGGTACCGTGAAACAGAAGGTTAGAAGTCGAAGCACCCCTTAAAAACCAGGTGACGTTAATTACGTGACTAACTGCTTGTGAAACAGTCAATTTGTTCAATTTATTTAGGTCTCCCGAGTCAGACTTCCGTCGTACTTGGGTTTTTCCTACTCGATTGCTAACTAAACCTGTTTTTCAACTCGATTTTCACGTCAAAGTGTCCATCCGTCGACATTGTTAATCCATTTTTATCCTTTTCCTTGTCATCCGTGTAATTTTTCATAATTTTCTTTCGGCATACAATACATAGACGTTCTACCATTTCTCATTCGTCTTATCGTTCCTTTTCCTTTCCCGTGCTTACGTACAATTACTGACACTCTGCCTCATAAGGCTTGTAGCCTTTTCATATCTTTCCTTTCTGGCCATCCCCCATGTTTCTGCTTGCATTATCCTTTACAACGGTAGAAAAAATTGATGGTAGAAAGAAATGAAAAGAATATGACACGAGTACATGTTAAATGGTTGAAGTTGTTTCACCAAAAATTGATACTCTGGGTGATTCTAAAAAATGAAATTGTTTTTAAATTTTCTTAACAATGCGTGGTGTTACTTCGAACCCAACTTCTTGGGACCTCCACCTTGGCTTACCACTCTTAAGTGAAACTAATAATTTAACACAAGTGTCCAAAGTTTCTACATCTAGTTCGGCGGTCAGATTAACTGACATTTTCCTAGGTGTTTGTTTTCGTCTGTTACACTCGCACGATCAACTACTTATTTAGTGTGCGCCGGAGTTAATAAATAGTTATAATAAAATTTGCTACAATGTTATTTATCCCATTTTCCGATTCCCATAGCGGTGACAGAGCAAAAGAACGGAATGACAACAAGTCTGTTAACGTCGACAATTTCTGTCATATATTATCTCTGATCAGGGAACCAAACCTAGGTATGTAATGGCACTATCAATTTGTAATTTGTGTTCTCATTAATTTCAAATATTCAATTTTTTCTTCAATTTTACCTGCCTAACGCGCAGTTATTAAATATTTGGCATTGGTATGAAATATCTCCCTCCTGAAAATGATCAATTTTACAATTTAATAATTTAATATTGTTTAGACAATTTAATTCTGTATTAAATTTAAACGGTTTTCGGTGTACTTGTTTTTTGTTTTCCCTCTTTTTCCGTTGTTTTTTGCGTGAAACTTTTCTCATAAGTTTAGCTTTAGCTTAAATGTCTTATCTTATTTCTCCCCTGGTTATCTGAGATGAGATAGTCATAAGGTTCCAGCTGCGTTCCTTTAATTCTGGACAAGAACCTTAAGTTTTTAATTGGCTCTCTCTCTCTCTCTCTCTCAGGTTGACTATCACGTTGCTTGTGTGGATTTGCACTCTTCTAATAGATGTCATCGAATGTTCCCTATTTAATTTTCAAAAAGAAAAGGCACGAACATATTCTGTCTTCAAAGGCAAGGCGGGCCTTGGAGGAAAATAAAAATAATGTATAAAAAGAGATGAGACAAGGGTGACTAAATACAAAAATATTTTTATCATTCAACTAGTCACAAAAGCAGGGATACCTTTCCAGACCCAATTTAATCATTCATACTTTCTTTTGAGTTTATAGGGTCTGTTGCCCATCGAGATGGTCTTGAACCCTTGACCAAAAAGGTTTCACCTTTTGATGAGGCGTCCGTTGCTTTCTGGGTACTTGACTCCCGAGGTAGTGAAAACCATTGCGGTGCCGCCTTTACTCCTTTACTACCTGGGCATTCAGTGTTACAATCGTTTTACATTCGGCCAATGTGAGTAGTCTATAACTGCGGTGAAGTATGTAACATTCAAAGTGTTCGGGTCGATCTAGATACAACGATTATTCCGCTATGAGACACAAATAAAAAGTTAACATATAAGGTAGCACATGGTTAACAAATTATTTTACTAGGCAGGCATCAAAGGAGAATAGCCTTACACCTGTGTAGAGGCTAGCGTAGTTTAAGTACGAATACTAAATGTCTACTGGTTTTGAACGTTAAAACCAAATTATTGAGTTTATTTTTGTCTGTATTTTTCCATGCTAGGCCTGTTGGGTGACAGGTGACTGAGGCAAATCGGTTTCCGGTTGAAACTCAATAAACTTTTATTTGCTTTTCATACCTGTCAGTTCGAAATTTGATGTATGCTTGGTTCTGTCGGTGTTGCTCTTCCTTTTTTGTTTCCCCTGTACATAATATAATCATTGCAACATGATATTATTGACACATATCCGATTGTTTGACTCCAAGTGCGGAAATTGTGTTTGAAACTTTCCTTGCGGTACAAATCTGTGTCTCTGATTCTTGCCATTTGTATTTTTGACCTTTCGGTTTATTTTTCCTTGAATTCCCACCTTTAAATATGTAAAAATAAGGTATTATTCTTTAATTTATTTTGCCTCAAAATACATAAAATGCACTTTGTTTACACATAACACAAACGTTTTTTTTAACGTTTTTCACTGCTTCTTTCTTTTTTTTCGGACTTCTACATACCAAAAATTTTCTTGAACTACACAAATGAAAATTTTATTTTATATATTATTATATCTCTTTCTGCCTTTCAATAATTACACGTATTACTCCTGTTATGTTTTTACCAGTAATGACATGTGACAGATGTGAGTCCAAAGTTACCAACTGTTATGTTCATAGAGATGAAGGAACAAGCAGAAGACTTAATATTTACTTTTTCCGTTGCTTGTCTTAATGTTTCGGATGAAATTCATCCGACAGACGAGGCAAACCGGAATTAGGACCTATGACATTTTGAATAAATTAAAAGTTTTTCTCACATTCGGGGGGCGGGAAGAGTTGCCACAGCAGAAAACCCCGCCATGCAATCGACATGAAGTTCTTTGACGGGGACCTAAAGCATGCCATCAGCAAAAGGAAAACTTTCGTGTCAGCTTTTGTCGTCTTTGTAGAGGCCAAGGACGAAGAATCGACGAGGTTTCGCCGGCTTCTGGACGAGGAAAGGACAATTCCAACCAAGGAGTATGTGGCATTTCGTATATCGCCTTCATCAGACTCATATAAACATTTCATCGCCATTTATAGAGACGTACCTGTGCCGTCGTTGTTCATAATAGGAACTGATGGACAGCCCATCCGGATACTGTCGACATGCGAACCACCTGATGAGTTCTATTCGGCTATAAGGCAGGCCCTGGATGTACACAAAGCAGAGTCTTTGGCCCACAGAAGAATAGAGAACAATCTCGTACAAATTTTACTCAAACTCCCACGGGGAGAAACTGCTGTCGTGGAATTTGACGAATCGGCCAGACTGAGAGAGGTACATACATTCGTCAGAGAGTCACTACAGGTGAAAACGGCTTTCGAGCTATTCACTCCATACCCTAGAAAGTTATTTAGTGAAGATGATGGTGAAAAGACACTGGCCGAATTGGAGCTCTCTCCCACTTCAACTTTACTTGTGGTATCCGCAGACAACATGACATCCTGGAGACCTCAGTTTGTATCCAACGGCATGAACAGAGTCATGTTTGGCTGCAACCGAATTTTCCGATCGGTGACGGACTGGATAACAGTAAATCTCACCGTTTCCCGTGGACTGCCCGAACACTGAGGCTGACCACAAGGTTCAGTGTAACTCTTTTATGGTCGTCAGAGTTGATGGAGTGCAGGTTAAATAAAAGTAAACAAAACGATTTAAGTGTTATTAGATTTTGTGACCAATTTAATTGTTTTTTTTCTTACTATTGGAGACCAACTGGTTGGTTTCATTTGTCATCTGCTTGTAAGTTCCGCGTCTTCTAGCGGAAAACATAGAAAAAGATGTTTTCTTGAAGTATGAGTGCTGTTTTTTAAAATTAATAATTTTATAATTTCGATATTTGTACTTTTTCATCCTGACTGACTGCCTAAGTAAATTACAGTTTTATTTTAATAATAACATTGGCTACTCGTATTTTCCCAGGAAAAGCTTTCCTTCAAAATATCTAATTAGAACATTCGGTAGGATCTTTCACTTTTCTGCGTGCGTTGAACTACAGGAAATCAGGCACAAAAGATAAAACATTGCAGAGTTCTTTCTCTCAGATTATTGATTTCATCTTCCTACAACCTTCCAGTCGTCTCCAATTCCGCTTGAATTATTCACTTTGGTACTATTAACTTATGCCTAGAGCCCGATTTCCTTCTCTTTCTTGTGCCAGCCCACAACCGTTAAAATTTAATTTTCCCTTGTGTACTATAAAATGAATTTTTCCCCTTTTTAAGGTTTTAAACTTGTTTAGACGTGTCTTCTGGTTGTTGGGACCTCACAATCCATTGCAATATTCGTCTACACCCATTGCATAAGCACAGAAAATAAGAAATAGTTAACCAATTTTTTGTCTATTTTTTCATTTCGTCTTCCTTTATGTGAGTAGTGAATCAGCCTGGGTAAAGCTGTCCTTCAAACGCACTACTTTGCACTATTTTTCTTTTGCTGGTCAAAATCAAAACCCCCACCATTCAATTCCATCAACCGTGGAGGGAATAAGTGAAAATTTGTCGGGTCACAGGTCGAACGGCTATTTCGAGAAGTTGAATCGATTTAAAATGATACTCGAAGCTTCGAATTAAAATGATTTGAATTGGTTAGATCCTCCTGAGGCTCTTTTGACTGAGAAGATTTCAACTATTTTTTCTTCGATATTAAATTTTTTTATTTTAAAAGTGGTTTACTGAATCATGTTGATATTTAGTGTTTTACTTTTATTTATTTAAATCTTATTTGTACGTTGACGAGTCGAACTTTGATCACCAAGATTGGTTTCCTAAAAGCTCGACAAGTCTTCGTCATATATTTTATTATCTCCTTCCTTACATGTACATTAGTTTTCGTTTAGTTTGTTTTATTTTTAATTTATAGAATATTTCACATAATTTAGTGTCTCATTTTAGCCCTTTGTGTCATGGTCACTTCGCAGAATTTTCCAAATAAGTCCCATTTTTACATTTAGTGTTAAAACATAGAGTGACATTCTGAATTCTGCCGTCATTCACAAGCGAGAACACGTCTCTTCAAGTAAACAAATTCGAATATATTCTTCTTTAGTGCAAGAAAATTAGGGATGAAAAAAAAGCTTTCAAGACGAACTTTGGAATAAAAAAAATCAAACGTGAATTTGAGTGTAAATTTGACCGAAGTCGATCTCAAGTCTCAAAGGTAAAAATTTTAAAGAAATTCCCCAAAGGAAAACAATGGAAGATGGAGGTTTAGTAGGTAAAAAAAGGGCCAGCGTAAAACATTGAGAATTTGAGAAAAGCACAAATCAAGGAGGCCACAATTAAATTTGAAATGGCAAGAAAAGCGGGATAAGGGAAATAATGGTTCAGCCAAAGTGGACATTTTCAGCGTCCTCGGGCCTTTGACTGGCCTCATCTTTTCTCGTCTCTCTACTTCTTCGCGCTCAAATGGTCGAATGAAGCACAAAAATAACAATAATAATATTCAAAAGGGTTGGAAAATCAGCAAAAAAATAATTATCTAAGAATGATGGCTCACATTTCATTTTTTTTTGTTTGGGAGTTGAATTCAGGAACAAAATAATTAACGATTGTTTCTCGGAGCAATTACACGCGGAAAAAGGAAATATAAAATTTGGAAAATCAACCTGGGCTGAAGAGTGGGGGTTCTAAAACATCGAAGGCGGGAAGAAGAATGAACGAAGGGAAATAGAAAATTACTTTGATTTATGTGTCGAAATTTTCATTAAGTTCTTAACAGGATGGACTGTTTTGATTACGCGATTTTTCTGGTCTATAAAGATACAGTTGAATTAAATTCTCTCTGTAATTGAAAAACAAAAGTTTCTGCCCCGGATGACATTCCGAAGGTAGCCCGTAAAGATCACACCTGCTTTCCTTACATTATTAGGACGTTCTAATGGAATTCGGTGGTAGTCGAGGGGTATTTCCCAGTTGGGAATTCCGTTTAATCGAAAATAAATCAAAACAATGAGTGAGAAAATACGAAAATGTATAGTTGTATTTTACTCTATAAAAAAGTTAATAACTAGATGAGAGTACGAGAGTTGAATTTTAATTAAGCTAAATAAATATGTGTTGACTTGAAAGAATGCACAAAATCGGATGTAGAAGCAAAAAAAAAAGCATAAATAGTACATGGAAAGGTAAAGGTGCACTACCATATGGAAAGCAGATCCAAAAAATATCAAGTAGAAGTCACTACGTTGACGGATAAACTGAAAAATTTAACAATGGCTAGAATGATAAAGGCGGGGTTCAAACAGTAGTCAAAGAATAACTTATGTAAAGGAATTATGGTTTTCCAATTGAAAGAAGCAAAGTTTGAAAGATTTGAAGGGCAGGGAGAAAAAGGAAGAATAAGAAGATGCAAGAAAGATGTTTGCTTGAAGAGGAAAACAAGGCATTAGCCAGGTACAGAGAAAGGTACAAAATATTTCTTTTAGGAAAAACTGAAAACCTGCCATGCTAATTGGCAGGTACCCGAGATGGGAGCCTTTTATCTTTTACCTTTTTCAATTTAAATCAGAGTCTTAAGACTCCATTTTCCGTCTTACCTGGTGAAATCCGCTTTGAGATCTCGAAAAGCTTCTTTGGAATTACTTCATCTTCCTCGGTTGTCGTGTCACCGTGTCATTGTCATCACCGTTTTTCCCCCTTCCGGGTGTACAATCAGGTAAAGATTTTTAAACATGAAAATTTTGGGTTACTTTAATTCTGGAAAAGGCGAGAAAATGCAGATAAATGAAGCAGGAGAACGAATCAAAGAAAAAATGATGAAGAAATTTGTTTGAAAAGAACACGTCGGCTAAAAATAGAAGTAGAGAAGAGCAGAAAGAGCAATTGAAATAGGCAAAATAAAAACATGAAATTTACCGAAGTAAAAGCAGAAAAGCTGCGGAAAAATAAATAAAAAAGTAAATAGAAACCCGTCTCTGCATATACGATAACATCGATAAATCGATAATAAAAGATGATTTAGTCGAATGTTGTAATAAAAAAGATGGTCAATGAAAAAGTAAAACGTTTTAGAGTTATCCATTTGTGTGAATTTGCATCTATTGACTAGAAGTAATTTGCAAAATGGTCGAAGTTATTAATGAGATGGAACCGAATTATATTGTTTTGTCATCGGTGAGAATAAGAGATTTATAAGGACGCGGTATTTATATGATTAATTTTATAGTCCGAAAGATTTAGAGGCGCTGACGAGAAAATGGAAATCGTCCATTATTATCTCTTAATTGTTCATTTCATTTATACATGTACACTTTTAACTAAACCACGTAATATAACTTTTCTCATCGCAATTTCACACATCCATCCACCAGCTGCACTCCAAGCACAGAAAACAAAGCTTAACAAAAATAATGCACTACATAAACTTATGGTACAACCACCTGGGACCAGTGGTATCAAATCAGTAGTGGACGCCATTTACCAGAACCTCACACAAATGAGTAAGTCATTGTGACTTACCACATGATGTTAATGCTTACCGAACAAGGACACCTTAACGACTTTATACAGCAAATAAGTTCGACCACCTCGTTTGTGAGCTCAGGCCCTCTGAGTGGAACACCGCAACCCAACCCTTAAGGAATGTCCGTCATGGGAACAGGAAAGAAAGAAATTTATTATCAAGTTAGGGCAACTCAGTATAAACAATATAATAGGCAAAATTGCCGGTTAAAGATCAGGCATGGGATGCTTTTGACAAATACCGTGCAATACTAGGTGTAAGAATAATAAATAAATAAAGACCAAGATTGAAAACATTCAAAAGAAGTGCTTCTGGCGCTCCTTGAATGTGCGTAACCAGGGGAATAAGAAGTTCATTTTTAAAAATAACTTGTGATGTTTAAAAGTTAATGAAAAATATATAATTTTCTAAAACTTGCTATGTAGCTCTATGTCGTTTTACTAAATAATTTGAACATGGTCAATTAGATAACTCAAAAAATGAAAATGAAAATTTATAAAATAATATCACATTTCTGGAAATTACTGTCACATCAAACCGTTAAACATAAATAGTTTTCTCCACGCAACGTAGACAAGTGTCTCACGAAATATTGAATTGCGCGAATTGCGGTAGTAGAATTATGTGAATTGTTTCTTTCTACCTGGCATTGCGAAACAAAAAAAAAGTTTACTTCAACAGTTGCGCTACTGTTTTCATGCTCATCTTTGTGAATATCTTCACTATTTTCCAATAAAAATTAAAAATAAAAGAAACGTTCAAATTATTTTTGAACAAAATTCTACTAATTTGTGTGGGTATCGACACATTGCCCAGAACGTCTACCTACATGTAAACAATACTAAGCGCAGTGTGCGTTATATTTTGCTTTATTAGGTTTATTTTATAATTTCGAAGCTGCTGCTTTGAACCACCTGAGGACAGCAATGACTCCTTTATTTCATTATTTTTAATTCGAATCGCATCTTCTCTCAACTGGGAAAATTGTTTGTTTTTCTTCGTCCTCGATTGAGTTTTCCGACTCATCCGACCACGAATTCATCTGAATAAATTTAACATTATTGCCGATGATCGATCAATACTTACTTAGTCCTGCTAGAACTACCCCTTCCTTTTACTTTTACTCACCGCATTCTTGTTTTAATTTTTCACTTGCATGTAAATTACAGTTTTTATGAAATATAATACAATTACAAAATTGTGTTATATTTATTTGGACTTTCCACGCGGTTAGGTATTGGTAAATTCAAACAAAATTCCCGGGTCTAATTTATGAAAAACCCTTAAAACGCTCTGTGGGTTAGTAAATTTGAAGTCGTTTTTAGTTATTCAATTCGTGAGTCTGTGATACATAAATATTTTTCAAGAACACTATGTACTTTACTGGATTTAACATATGTGACACGATAATTGTATTAGCTGAAACATTTTTAAAATTCTAACTTACCGCGACCTCTGCCAAAAAGGATAACGGTGTCTATTCCTAGTCCTTTTTCTATACAAAGCAATACATCTGTCACTTTCATAATTCAAAATATAAAAATACCTAGTCTAATTGTAGAAAACTCTCATTTTCTCTGATGCAACCAAATTACAAATAATTGTTACTCAAGATTTTACAACTCTAGAATTTATCAGAATTTTTGATTACACTTGATTTTGTCATGCACATCATGATTCTACAATTACCAGTTATTTCCATTAAATTATACTTAAAAATACAATTTTCGTGCATTGCGAAAAATAAAAAACTGTTCGAAAAAAAATACTAGTCCTAGCAGTAGTTGAGTATTAGGTGAAGAAACTTGTGTTGGGCATTATGAAGGATTATAAGAAAGGGATAAAATCTAACAGAATTAGACGTGAATTGTAATGATTCAGAAAAACTAATTGAAATTAATCAGTTAATATTTTATTTATCAAATTGAGATATTCTTTGGATTTGAAGAATTGAAAATCCCCAGTAGGTATACGGTGGATTGTCTTGATTTTTTGTTTATAATGTCAAACGTCTGGCATTGATTGACTCCCAGAGTTACTACCGTTTCCAAAGTTGGTGCAATTCATTAGTCGGTCAAACTACTGCTGATAATTAACTATTTGTGTCACTGTAATAAGAAACGGCAAGAGAATGATGGAAGAGACATTAAATTTTTATTTTGAGTTATCACGAAGTCAAGAGATCAACTCCGATAGCAACAGCATCTCCTGCTTCCGCTACTGTTGTTGCTGTTTGCTTCTTTCAAAGTTTCTCTTAAACCAGTCTGCCTTTGTTCCAAATTTTATATTTTATCGTCTGCTCTTTTAACCTCATTTCTGTCTTCATCTCTCTCTCTCTCTCTCTCTCTCTCTCTCTCTCTCTCTCTCTCTCTCTCTCTCTCTCTCTCTCTGGTTCAACAACAGAGGGGTATATGAAAACAGAAAAGTAAAGAAAACGTTACAATTTTTAAAGCAAAGGTGGACAGGTTTGATTAATGCGAGAAAGGGGCCAGGGGAATATGTACAAGAGAAAGTAGAAGAAGGAAAAATGATGAAAGATAAGGCGGAGAAAAGGGGCGGAAAAGTAAAGGAAAGTAAAATTTCTAGTAATGTGATTTATATCGATTTAGCATTTTCATTCTTCACAAGGCAGAGAGGCATGGTTACATAAGTGTGGAGTTAGATGAGAAAGGGTACCTGAAGATCAAATTGTCTACTCTAACGCTCCTGCAACTCTTATGTGGATCTCCAATTTCTGTTATATGTAAAAGCAAACCAAAGTTACAAATGGATAAGTATTACGGAAGAAATAATTTAAAATAAGTGTTTAAGAACAGGGCCATCGTAAAGGTGAAGAAATGATGAAGTAGTCACCAAGGAAACTGAAGTTTGAAGTTTACTTTTTTTAAATTTTCTGGATGCTTTAAACAAGAAGGGAAGACAGAAAGAAATCCGAAAATGAATTGACAAGAACAAATATTGAAGAAAGGGCAAAAAGAAAGAGAGGAATAGCAAACAAAGGCATTACAGAGCACACAGATAAAGACAGGACAACAGATAAGTGTTAGGGAAGAGGTGTAACCGAGTAGAAAGCACTTAATCCAAATATTAAACCGTGAAGAAGACATGTTGAAAGTTTGTAAAATATGACGGGGTACGGTGACACCTTAGGAAAAGGTGAAATAGGACGAAAAGGTTCGTGGGTGTCAGAATCTTCGCATTCTCAAAACCGTTAAATTCCTTTATCCGGTCCTGAGAATGGCCATTGCAGAAGTTTTAATGTTTCCCTATGAAACTTTCTCTTCTTTAGAGTTTTGAAACTTACTTAAATTGGGAAGGGAGTTTTTTAAAACTCTTCTCCTCCGGTATAGAACTTAAAGATTCTTGTGGGTCACTATAAAAATTTCCGTCTCATTATTTTTCTTATTCGTTGCGTACCAGTGGTACTTAAGCAGGGAAGTTCCTAACAATCCACCAGAACCGTCCTAACTAATAAAGCGGTTCGGCGTATCACAAACTCTGAAAGATTCCAGTCGATCGTATACATCCGATACAGAAACAATTGCATACATCTTAAAATAATATCTGTATGTTCTTTAGCAAAATTAAAAAATCAACGTGAAAGTTTCAAGAGAAGTGGCGAAATTTCGATTTTAATGAAAACAAAAAGAAGGAACAGAAACGAAAAAAAAAGGTGGGAGCAGTCAAATTTTACTCTGATGTCGCTCATTATTAGCCGTCGGACAGGAATCTGAATTATAAAGTGGAAGAGAATGATTGAATGACTGGAATCGAATGATTTTGCGTGATTGATTGAAATACTTTCCAGTTATAACGCCACATCGTGTTATTCAATGGGAGGCTCATTCTCTGGTTATTTGATTGATTGACTCTGAACGAGCGTCAAAGTAAAATATTCATTTCTTCATTAATAGAAATTATTACACGTGGAATAATACAACCAACTGGTTTATATTGAACAAAGAAATATAAATTCAAAAAGCGATGATGAGGAGTCTCGGGAGTAACCAAAATGGTAACTATTACCTATTATCCAATAGAAGGACGTAAGAATACAAAGTGTAGCAACTAACCGTAAGGATTTGAAATCAAATTGATTCGATTACGTTACTTTTCGTCCATTTCCTCCGTGTTGTTTTCTTCCAACAGCTGCAAAATCAAAAAGGACAATTAAAACTTCAATTCACGTCTGCATAAATCAATTTATTTCATTGGTGAAGCAGCAGAAACGTTTCACGCAACAATTTCCGTTCGGTTTTGACCATCCCCTCTCCGGCCGCCCCTTAATGTACGACGGAACTGAGTTTTCCCTCCTAATTGCAAAGGCTTAATGTGTCACTCAATGTAGTAACGTAGGGGATGAAACATGTTTGTAACATGTTGTAGTTGAGCAGACTAAAAGCTGGAGGCAATAAATCACACTGCAGAATGACTAGAATGAGATTGAGTGAAGAGAGGACATTTTTTGGCGACGCAACACCAAAGGAAATAAAACGTTGCAGTGCAGTGTAACTATGATTAAAGTGAAACAGGAATTGAAAAATGTGATCAAGACAAAATGGGTTGATTCATCAGTTTCCGGTAGTACAACAAAAGTCAGCAAACATCTCACGGTGTTTTTATCGACTCGACATGACGGAAGATTCTTTTCTTCCAATTTTCAAAGAGAAAGAAGAAGGTTTCTTCTGCTTGATGGATGTCCTCAAGCGTGAAATTATGCAGCAGACAAAATGGAGGTGGCTGGCTAGGAGAGAAAGCAATGTAAACGGCTTAAATTAGGGTAAACAACTGAAAGCATTTACCTGTGCGTTTTAATTGGAAAGTAATATGCGTTCTCGTTTCTCGGGCAAATATTTGAAGTTTACCTCTGACGAAGTGCAGGTCTTTTTCTCTTTTTTATTCCGCTTCTTTCTTCTCTGTTGCGGTCTATTGCTGAAGTGATGAAAAAAATCTTCTTCCCTTTTTTTGCTCTTTTCTTTCTTTCTTTTTTTACTTATTTTCCCCTTAGAATCTTCTTCTTTCTCTTCTTTCTCGTCGCGTCCCTGCAGTTAACGCAGGGCTTTTGAGGAAAGTTCAACTTTTCCGTTTCTGCTCTTCTGCAGAAATCATCACGGGGAATAAAGGACGAAAAAACACCGGAGCAGAAATATGAGGAAATTCCTTGGGAGTCGAGCGGAAGCACAGGAAGAAATAGCAATGAGAAACGAGCAAAAACTTTTGGCTTATTCGATTATCCGAGAAATGCTTTCCTGTTCTAGTCAGAACAAATTCATGCATTTATATACATTAAGAAAGGTGAAACTGGAGGGTATGCGGCGAAACGAGAAGGTGACAAACAATTCCTCTGCAACCATGTGATAAATTCGTGATTTGGCACTTTAGGAGCACACAGTCGTTGAAACAGAATGACTTCTAAAAGCTGAACTTCTTCCACTTTGAATGTTAATTTTGTGACTGTGGACTGAAAATGGGAGAAAAGGCAAGGGTACAGTACAATCAAAGAAAGGAGCCAAATGAAAGAATTAATAATGTACGCCGGTTACCACTAGGGTGTGGCGACCTTGTGACCGGAGGAAAAAGAGAGCTGACATACGAATGGAAATGTAAAAAGGTACAGAGTAGAGAGAACGTGTAAATGAGTAAATAATAAAAAATCTAGAACAGAAAACGGTGTTGGTGTGCGGTGAAGATCGGATGAGAAAAAAAATGAAAAACTTTGCAGGAAAAGATAGAATAATAGAAAATGAAATAGTAAAAATTGAAAAAAATAATTGCGTCAGTAATAACCCTGAAAGGTTTGGTCGCCATTGTTGTTGTTGTTGTTGCATTTTGATTGCTCTACAGCTCTAAATATATTATGATTTATGTACATATAAATTTAAAATATTCACAACCCATTTATAACGGTGCTTAGGACCTAAGTGTCACACAGTATGATTACCCTTAAACATTTGTAAAACAAGCTGACAACAATATCACAGTAATTTGACAGGCAGACCAACCTTCTCTACGATTGATACTTTGATTTACTGCAGTCCACTTCCATCCTGCTGAAAAGGAGCGTTCAAAGACACACACATCCGATTAGATAAAGTGTAATTTTTTTGCAAGCACTCATTTCCTTATTCATGTAGAAAGCATTTTTACTTTACACCGAGGTGGTGTATCTATCTCCTTCTTTTCTAACTTCTTGTAAAAAGGTATTCATACTCCGATTCTCATTTATTTGGCATGAATTTTTCCTTTATTTCTATCACTTTAATGCTCCTTTCCAGGCATTTTCTTTACTCATCCTTAACTAAAATTTTATATCCGACTCTTTTTTTCTTTATTACTCTTCGCTCCACTCCTTTCCTATTTATATTTTCCGATCCATTAATCAAACACCCCTCGAGTAGCAACAAATTCAGAGCAAAAAAGGTCCGAAGTAGAGCCAATTTTTCCGATTATGACGTTATTTATTTATTTCTCCTGTGGCATTTTTTGTGCGGATAATTCCCAAAATCTTTGTGCTTGGGACTAAATACGTGGACAGATATCAATATATACTTTTATTAAGTCATGAGCGAGATCACATTCTAATTAGTCTTCCATTTCATGTTTTTGGGTGGGCAGATCGAGCAGACTACCTGATTGAATCTAAAATCAATAAGTCCACAAGCCTGATGAGTTCTTTCCCGTACAACTCATTCGCTCTCTTAAGAATCTCCCAAAAGATCAAAAGCAATTTTTCTTATTTTCTAAAATTTTACAACATGCGTGAATCGCCTGGAAATCTGAATAAATCGGGAAATTTTCTTTTTAATGTATTCCCCTAAGCAACATCATTGGTCAGACGTTTTAGACTCTCAGTGTCTATTTAGGTCAAAGGACTTACTGCCTCAAGATGGCAACTCTTGTAATATTCGAACATTGCAGGACGACTAAATTTCAGTTTTGGAAATCAATAAAACAAGTTTAATTTGATTTTAATTAACTTTTTAAAATTAAGGATTTGATATTTCAATACAAGAGATATTTCATTAAAATAATTTTGACTGAGCTGTTTATGAGACTTTCTTCAGCCCTTGTTCGTTGCACGCGTAGAGCGGAGTATCCTACTTCATCCTATATTCATCTAAAAATCAAAAAGGTTTTCAGCAAGAAGGGTAAGTGACAACAGAAACCAAATCCCACTTGTACTGTTGCCAAAACCAACTTTTTATCGCTTTTTAATGTATCATTTTCAAAATGGCGCGGTGCATTATCTGCTTTAGAAACAATTCCTTGAAAATCAATACTTATTTATCCTTTTATATTATCCCAAAAAAGCATTGATATCAGGGTGTTTGTTTCTGGTTCAAAATTTTGCATTGCTTTAGTTTAATTTTCTTGTATAATTTCTTCATAGCTATAGGCAGAATAGTTTTCAGTTTATGAATAATCGCTGTTGTGGCCAAATCCCAGGGAACCTTATTTTATTTCCACGGGAATTCTCTTAAGGACCGATATTTTGGTAAATATTTTTATTCATTGCCAATTTGTTTGGTTCTCTACATAGATGATTTGTTACAGAATTCCTTGTTAGTTTGATGAACAAAAAAAATAGAGGATTTCAATTGAATGGAATTTAGAATATGTACTACATATTTTGACTTTACATAAAATTACTTTGAAAAACCGTGCTTTTCGCGGGCAAACTTCAGCAGACGACTTGCGTCAGCCATTTCACCTCGTGTAGAACCCCCGTTGCCAGGGTAACATCCAATGGAAAGTCAAGTTCTTCAAGCAGAAGATCGAAGCATCCGATGAAGGCAGCTTTGGGCCCACCACATCGTCGGCTTACGTTTTTTTTCTGGGACGCATAGATGAACTGCCGTTATTTGAAAGAAAAGCAATGATACTTTGTATTTGATTCGGAAAATAAATGGATGGCATCGAGAGAGTGCAAGTAACATAACTGGAGCTAAGGGAACTTACTGCGTAACAAACCAACAGAAAAAAAGTTTTATGTTGCAGAGAATTCTTAGTGTCGCATATTCTCATCTTTCTTCAGGTGCCCTGGAATAATAAGATCAAAAAAATTGTTCGAGCCGTTTCATCTGGTTGTTACGAATTCCCTACATTTTCACAAAGTAAAAACACATTTATTACAATAAAATAACATTTAACGTACTAAAAAAATAAAGATTCACTCTTGTTTTATTTTGATTTTCTTGCTAGCTTTCATTTTTTATGCTAAAGTCATTCTTCATATGTTGGTGCGATCACCACATTTCAAGGATTCGTTTTGGGGACTACAAAACGTAGGTCATCTTTTAAAATAAGACGAATCAAATTATACTATTTGCGTAACAGGAAAAAGTTAACACTAGCCCATAACAGCAAAACTGTTACTTATTTACTTCTGGTGTCAACTTTTTTAGTAGTTTGCAAAGTTTCTTTTACTTTTAACACATCAGCAATCATTCCCTTTTCTTGTACTGTTTTCTCCATTTTTAGTGGATCGGGGGATTTTATTTATTTTTATTTGCATCGTTTTCCTTTGACTCGAAATATTATTAATTTGTGCCATACTTGTGATTTAACAAAATACTCCGTGTTTTTCGCAAATGTAAATATTTCTAAAATGTATTGCACACATCGTAAAAGAAAATTGTTTTACACCTCCAAAATAAATTTTTCTTCTGCGTAATGAAGGCGCGAGAGAAATAGAAAATCCGTGAACTAAAATTTGAATCTCATCGTTTTCTTTTTTGTTCTCTCCATGACTTGTAATATTGACCAAACAAAGACAGAGCACAGGCAGAATAAAAAACAACGAGTGAAGAATTTGGTAAGGCAAGAAACAGAAAGAAAGGAAAAAATGTAAGACACAAGGTTTTGGATTAAATGCCTACAGTAAAAAATTAAATAGATTTTAATGCGAAATACTCAATTTCCCCGATCATAATGATTTGATACATACATGTGAGGTGTGGAGGGAAAAGACTGAATGAAAATTCGTTTCACGGTATGCCATCAAATAAACTGGATTTGTCTGTGGTCGGAGACCATTTTAAAAGAGAATCAACTCCAGTGGTTCCTTACCACTAGATCTGCTTTTGTAGATTTTTTCTTTAAAAATGTCTATGCCCAGAACTTGTATGAAAGCGAGATGTTCGAGTGCGATGGAAATCAAATTGTTTCTAATCAGAAATGTATATTTTACAGTTCCATTTGTAAAAATCACATCTTTGTCACTGTCACTTTTATCGCAAGTGAAAGTATTATGGAACATCGGTCAAAAAAATGATGACATACTTGAAATAAAACATTTTTCGCCCAATATAGTAGGACAGTGGACTCACTATTGCATCCAATAAAATATTGTATACATTTTTACTTCCCTTTCGAATTGACGCGACCCTGATTGAAAAGTCATACAAGAAAGAACAAGGAAAACAGACAAAATTCTATTCACACAGACAGTGGACACTCTTCTGAACGGATAAAATTTTGGAGAATTTGACATAGAAAAAAAACGGGGCACTTTAAATCGCGCCTAGAAACAAAATAATGAAAATCAATAGGAAAATATATCATATTAAACTGTGGGCTTTAAGTAGATTTGACAGAAGATGAAAAAGAACTTTTCATAGTAAAAAGTCATACTTTAGCTTTTTTCTTCTATTTTTGAAAATTGTCTTCCGCTTACTTCCACGTGTCGTGTTTATGTATGTATGTAAATGGCTATTTAAACTATTAAACTGTTTAACTTTATGCCGACCTGTGAAATATCTACATATTACTATAAGAATCTCTCTGGCATTTTGCCTATTCACAGGTGTCTCGTCAATCCGTCATGCCATTTAACATTTCTTTTTTCATGTCCCCGTATTGATTTATCTTAAAATTCTCTGACTTAATGACTTATAAAAAAATGGATTTAAAAATTAGTTAAGCAGTACTTGAATGGATAAGGAAATAATAAGTTTTTTCTTTAAACTTTGATAGCTTTTATTAATTGTTTTAATTAATAAAAATGATATCATAAATAAACTCCAAGTCCGTTTGATTCAGCCGTACCAGTCCATCCCTGGCATCTGCACACGAGTCCTACGACTTTTTTCATCGGAACTCAAAATCAGTTACTTAAAACTATTTAATTGAAAACAGTCGGAATTTCGTAGTTTAAAGTTTTGTTAGAAATTATATAATTTGTGTTAGTCTTTTTTAACTGTAACAAAATTCCAATCAGTTTGACATATTTATTTCACTATATATCGAATTGATAATGTGTAATAAGTGCGCATTGTGTTTTCTTGTCGTTTGGCATTTGCATATTTTCTCTTACGCTGGCATTTTAACGCTGGATGGTAATGTATAGCATAGCAGAGATGGATACGGCACAATAAATTCTGTGTGTCTCGCAATCTTGGTGATTTAAAAACCATTTGATAAAGGAAGGAAACCCCTAATTGCCACAAAGTAGACTCAGCAAATATAATTTTTTTATGTTGAAATTCACATTTAAAGTAAAACTCGACAATGCACGGTCTGAAGGTCTCCAAAATGTATAACTATTTTACGAAGGGACAGGAAAATAGTCCGCCGGCTCATTCTGATGCCTTTTACCATTGCGTCATGAGCATCTGCAGGAAAAGGTCGCGAGTTCATCGGAAGTCTCATCTGTCCGTCTGTTTATTGAGTTTTTGAGTCCGTTCGTTGCTCTTTTTGTCTGCATTAGCGTTTTTATACATTTCTTTCGTATTCGCTGAATAAGAATTATAAAAATATTGCCTACCATTACACAAATAATTAATTAACATTATTTTATTTCTTCAGCATTGAACACTTATTTAGAGTTATAATAGTGCCTTGTCTATCTTTATTGTAAAGAAACTTGTCACCCAAATAACCCGAAAAGAATTTCAATTTTGTCAAGGTGGGCTGTCAAATTCTTTAAAACTGGTACATAAATGAATTTTGGGGCGTAATGTTGTGGAATGACATTATATGCCATTATTGTCTTAAGTTGTGCATTTTATTAAGGGTATTTTATAGTTAGTACGGGATAAGAAAAAGGAAGAAACGTGTAATACACAAAAACGAGAAAAGGAAAACTCAAAAACCGAAACACAAAAGGGTTCGACAGCTGTATGTCCTTTTTTGTCTTCAACAAGAACTCTACATTAGTATTAATGTATTTGTCAGATTTTAAGGGTTTAAACGAAATGTAACACCATAGTTTAAGTGAAAATTTTATTTAACTTTTTTTAATTAGAGGAATTTGTCATTGTGTCTGGCTGGCAGGCTTCACTCATCACCAACTTTTACTGAATGAAGCAGTTACAGAAAAAAGTAACATAAGTACTAAGCATTTGGATTTTTTGTCATTCAGTCACAGTCTTGCCTAAGTTTTTTATTTATTTAACATTTGCTAAATGGGTTTCTGTGCACTTTAATTTCAGCCAACAGAACTTGTTCCGACACGGAATTCAGATGTGCTAATGGAATTTGCATTCCGTTGACATGGCAATGTGACAGCCAAAGAGACTGCTCAGACGGATCCGATGAAGATCTTCGCATTTGCCGTGAGTATTTATTATTCATGTAGAAACGTAATAAATTATATACACATAATTGTTTACAGATACATTTTTTGTATAAATATGATGACCGTTACTCGTATAATATATAATACCATGTGGTTTCCACCTTCGCGAGAAACAAGAAGTATTTGGACAGCATTATCCACTTCCTCGCTCTGGCACAAGAAACAGACACCAGAATTTAAAATTTTGAAACGGTCAGGTACTGCTTGAATTTCCCGTGACCGTTAGGTTTTGAACTGCGTAATAATCTAATTCTAAGTGTTTATGCATTAATTTGATTTGGATATCTGGGAAGAATTTGCATGTAATTCGTCCTCTTTCGGATTTGGACCATCTTATTTGCCATTCTGTTTTTTATTTTTTTAACAACTTCTTTCCAACACATGCTAGTCGTGCATGTGTCAATTATGAAATATTTCGAAGAACCTATGTTTTGGGGAGATTGGTTATTGTTTAATATTGCTCGCCCATTGAATAGCAATTTTCTTTTTAGGAAAAATAAATCAATAGGAAAAACTCTGGCAATAACGGGTAGGGAGGTCGTAGGGGCACGTTCTGTATCTTTTTTTTATTATAACTAAGGGTTTTCTTTGTATTGAAAATAATCTAGATTTTATATTTTTATTTAGTTTTGGATAGAATATTGATGCTACATATCCGCATACTGCCTGAATCGCACCCTTATATTATTAAAAATAAAATAGTGACACATATTTCTATTGCTAAAGTCAAACTTTTGATAACAGAAGTTAGTCATAAGTTATCTTGTGCTACTTGCTTTTCTTACTTCAAAACAAATGCTCCTTCATTTGTAAAGCCATACACAACAACTAAGGCTTTCGATCATCCTATTACTCAACGAAGTAGAGGAAGTATTTCTGATCGATAATACTACCTAATACATTTGGTTAATGGCACTTCATTACCCATATCCACTACATATTTCGTTACGTACAATATGTGCACTTGTTGAACTACAATTGGACTGTTTTGCAGATTATTTTATGAAATCAAGAAAAGATAATACTGCTACATGTAAACAGTATATAAAACAGTGTGTAAGACCTTTTTTTAAAAAAAAAAAGGAAAAACTTGCAAAATAGACAAGAAGGACCTGGGAAATTTAAAAACACGTACAACTTGGATAATAAGACGTAGATAATATAGAAAACGAAATTAAACGATAAAGTAATGCATATTTTTTTATAACTACATATAAAAAATGAGAGTGATGAAAAGAAAGACGAAAGGAACTGAAACTATTTACCTAACGAAAGTATAAGTGAACAAAAGAGAAAGCTACAAGAGAAACGCTTCAAAATTGAACAAAGTGAACTGTAACAATAGAAATCTGTTTTTTTTGTTTTCAATATTACCTGGTTTGTTTGTTACCCTGAGTTTCACTTTGCTCAAATAAACAAGGAAATGATTTATATAAAATTTTTCGAACAAAACAAACGTTCGAAAGAGCCATATTGTCACACATTTTCAGGCCCGAAGGAAGTCATTAAACTGATGTAAAGTATTATAGTTAAAATTTTTTTCCTGTCTTGGATGTCCTCGGTACCTTTACGAGTAGCACTGGAGAGGTTGCACATCACACCCCTACTCTGCTGCCATATAAATACATAGTTCCGTTATGTAGTGAATATATTCGTAATGAAGTTATACAACTTTTAAGGTAGTTAAAGTTATCATACACCCTTATACTATATTAATTATGCACGACTGGTACATATTTTAATTAATTAGATTATAAGAATTTATTTACATCCGATTTTGCATGAGGAAAACTGGAAACTCTCTCTCTCTCTCTCTCTCTCTCTTATTTTTATCTCATTTGGCTATTGATTCTCAGCCGTGAAAAATTGCACTCAGACGCAATATGAATGTTCACCGGGCTACTGCATCGTCAAGGCCTGGACCTGCGATGGATTCGCCGATTGTCTGAATGGAAAGGACGAAGATGGGTGTGGTAAGCCGCTGCAGCCGATCAAGCTACTATTCCAGCAGAAAATATGAAAAAGTTCAGAGGGGGCAGAAAGGAAGTGTAGAAAAGGCAAAGTGGAAAAACTCAGGGTCGAGTGCTGTGAGAAAATAAGGAAAACGCGTGCGCGGGGGCCCTGATGTGGGGGCCCTTGCTGCTGCCCATGCTCAGTTGCCCACTAAATTCTGTCTATTCTTTGCCTCATCTTTTCTTCGTGGCTGGACATTAGATGGACGGATGTTGTTTTTATCCCACTATTTTCTTAAACTCTTTTTCTTTAAATTTTGATTATTTTTTACCTTCTTCATTACCTGGCCACTTGCACTCGATCCTTGGCTTGCCTTTTCTTGTACCCTTTTACATTTTAATGGTTTGTTTATTTTTATTTTTGAATTTTCAGAGGCAAAAGTGTGTACTCCGGATGAATTCACCTGCAGGAGTACACCTGGTGAATGTGTTCCTTTGACTTGGATGTGCGACGACAATCCTGATTGCTCAGATGGCTCCGACGAAAAATCCTGCAGTAAGAAATGAAAAACTAACATGGGTGTTGCATGTATGCACGGCTTTCCCCCTCAATTATTTGTTTTTTGTTTAAATCCGCTATGAATTTTTTTTCTAATAACCAATTGACTAAATTACTAATACTATTTTAGGACTCCGTTTTTATGCCTGCTATAGTCTTTATTTTCTATTCCCGGCATACATCCACTTTCAGATCCTTTGTTTGTTCTCAATTTTCTACTTTCCCTAAAAATCTTACATTTTTTGGGCGCAATTATCAATTAGAAAGGACTATTTGGACTTATTCCGTTAAAAGAACGTGACATTTTCTGTGTTGATGTTCGTTACAATTGTACGCAATGAAAGTTTGACAATTCTGGAATAATGCTTTTTTGCTTTTCTTTGTGGCACATTTCTCGCGCCATGACACCGCCATTTCTCAATTGATTTAACCATAGGAAAGAAAGAAAGTATAATAATATTAATTTAAACAAAAATTTTGATTGTGTGACTCAACTCTTCTTTTGAGTCATCATAGAAAACATAGAAATTGATTTTTGCCTTCTTGGCCGAATAAAGTAGTTATTTAGATACCTTGTAATAACCTTCCCGTGTATAAACAGTAGTTAATCCACAATATTATTTAAATAATTAATTGTATTTTCGTTATTTCTATCCTCAGTCGTCTAGGGAGTGCTAATTGTTGCTGTTTTGCAATCCTCAAGGAATACTTTAGAAAAATTAACTGATCACCTTAGTTCCTACTAAATTATAGGTGCTTTTACCCGATCAGTTGTTAGTTGTTTTGTTACAATCGATTTATTGGTTTTCTTTTTCATCAACAGGTCATTTCATTGTATTTTCTAATGTATTTGATACAGTGAAAATATAAACGCAATTTTTCCTCTCCACAATTTCTTTGGGCAGCGTTAAAAAAAAACACATTCTGACTTGATTATTTCTCTTTTCACGAGTCTTATCTCCTGTCATGAGAGCAGCATATTTTACGACTAAATACAGCGGAATAAAAATTAATTTTGAACATGCCAAATGAAACTAAGTTGGTTATGTAATAAATACCGCGGGCTGTCGCCTACAGAATCCCCGGTTAAATATGAAAACTCAATTTTTCACAATGACTAGATCATTTTATAGTGAGTGCAAAGTTCAACCTGCAGGAAGCCCCTTAATGCCGCCAAAAGAAAGTAATTTTAATGTTCTACTTAAATTGGGAAGGCATACACCTGTATCAATTACAAATTCGCAAACTCTTATTAATGAGATAATGTAAAGGTTAGGGACTTATATTGGGAATAATTTCTAGAAATTATAGTTCGAATTTATTAAAATTTATAGGACTCCTTAAAATGTACTCGTTTCACTCTATGAAAATTTCCGGGGCAAAGACAAAGTTTAAATACAAGGTAGAGCGAAGAAAAATCATTTTCCCAAAGTGGGTGTTTTCTTTTTTAATTTTGCTTTATTATCTAGCAGGTCATGCTACCTTAGGCCATGTTGTTAGCTGCCACAATTCACCTTTTTACATTATTATTATACCAATTACAATTACACCAGTTACATTTCTTCCGAATTCCTAAAGCCCACTTCCTTTTCCCTTTCTTTCATTTTTGCACTGTTCTTTTTTCTCTTTTTGTTTTTTAACGGTTGTCTCACATTCCTATGTTTAAGAAATGATTACATAGGCTGTATACTTAGACTTAGGCTGTAGGGTGTATAAATTTACCCTGGATAACAAATTTACATTGTATTGTCTGTTCCTTTGTAATGTCTTTAATTGGCAATGGCCACTTCACGGGCATAATGTTTCCTCTGTATTGTAGTCTTCTTCAGGAACATTAAACATGTCAACGGTAGGGCGAGAACCAGGAAAGAACTATTTTTTAAGGATTCGGAAGCATTATAGCACTTTTAATACTCAATCTAAACTGTGACAAAAATTTGTATCATTCAGATATAAATGCCCTTTCATTATAAATGCCTAGTGATCTCTTTTGTGACGAGTCACATTTTTCTGTCAATAATGAGAATTGAGGATGAGTTTCTTATTTTTAACTCCAAAATTTAACAAATTTGGTATTGCCATTAAGTCTGCGTAATCCAGTTATTGAACTTGGTTTGATTTAATTTGTTAGCGAATGATTTATTATTTGATTAGAGGCCTTTACAAGACCGTATGACGTTTAATGTCAAATATAAACAGATTTGAATTTAACAAAATTTGTACATTCTCATGACAGAATAAGGTAAGGTGTTTAACGTCAAAATGTGAAGTAAAAACCATAAGCATCCCCAACACCAGCAACAACCGTTTTGTAGAAGAAGACAAAGTTTTATGAAGTTTGAGCATTCCACTTAATTGAAGAAGTTTTACTAGAGACTTGCAATTTCTTTTTACAAATTTCTTCGGTAAAGGCTCTTCTACTGTATGGGCAGAGGTAAAGAGGAAGACCATAAGTTAACGTGACTATCAGCAGTCTGTAGTCTGAGCAAATGCGTCAAAAAAGGAAGCTTTTACGGGTTGTGTAAATAATAGTTGGACCCGGTTACCTCCTGTTGTTTGCTACTATTTGGTGGTCCACTAGCCCATCTGTGAATGCCGTGTGGTTTTTTTCCTGCGTTACCTTTTATTTCTAATTCAATAATTGAACATTGTCGAGTAAGACCCGACACTAATACTTTAGGTTAACGCTAAGGATAATTTTTTTGTCAGCAACACTTTTTTACGCGTTCATCCAGCGATAGGTGGTAATAGGCAGATAAATTTTTGGCGTGCGGTTGATCCTCAATCTTCACGATTTCTTTTAATGTTTCTCATTTGGGGCCGCAGCACTTCCTTTCAAACAATGGTAAAAGGTCCCATAGATCTTTGACTGAAATCTTTGCAATGCCCACTAATTTTTCCTTCAGGTTTTCGAATTTTCAACTTGATTTTTGTTGGGAAATTTCGAAATTAAATTAGGGGAAAGATTTATTTTCCAGCGAAAGAAAAATAAGTAAAAGTCGGAGGTGCGCACCTGTTCTCTTATTATTTTTAAAATATGGAACTTTTTCTACCTTTCAATTCTATTTCACATGCCGTCGATTGCGCTGGAGTTTGGTTCGAATCAAACTGTAAGTCTGAAGAAAGACTACTTGTTTGACGGCCTGTTTCTCGAAACCTGAATCGGAAATACCGGTGGATTTGGTTTTCCTTTCATTTGTTTTTCCTTTGAGGGTATTTAGCCTTTTCCAGTCAGTTAACAATGAAGGAAAATCCTCCTGTGTTCTGCTTTATTCTCCTGATTTTCTTTCAAAATCAGTCTCTTACTCAGGGTCATACAAATACTGAATTATGTCAAATCTAATAGCTACATGAAGGGGATAGAAATTAATTGGCGATGGGTAAGAATCTCGTTTTAATTAAGGAAAGTTTAGGCTGATGAAAATAATGACATAAAACATTATTTAAGACACAAAGAGACATTCTCTCACGAAATATTTTATTTTATGTTTATTTAAGCTTAATTTAAAAAAATGAAACATATATTTAAGTACTTATTTCTCAACGAAAATGATTAAAAAAAATCAATTTCTACCGGAAGAATGAAAGCAATGGCCGAGGATTTTTTTAGAACTACGTGGACTGAGAAAAATAAATTCAAAGAAATGCTAACGAATTTACTGGTGAAATGTCTGTGTTCGACATGTGGAATTTGTCACACCATCAACTGAGTCTTGTAAAATAATTAATGAATATTCCTAAGTCGCCTACACCAAATGATAAAACGCTTCCTACATTCCATACGTTAAAACCTAGCTAACTTCCTGCTATCATCTATCTATTATTATTTAAAATTTTGATATTGGGTCTTTGGGGTTTCTAAGAACCGGCCAACTGATTTGCCCATCGAGTCTGTAAGTTTTTCTTGTTCAACTTTTTTGTAAAATACTTTTCATTTTTATTTCTTCTTTCTGCCTTCTGCCTTGCAGTATCATATCAGAATTGTTTGAACAGGAATGTTTTATGTTATTTTCTTAGATGAAACATGCAGATCAGATGAATTTACCTGTGGAGACGGTAAATGCATTCAACAGCGATGGGTTTGCGACAGAGATGATGACTGTGATGATGGCTCTGATGAGGCCAATTGTCCTGCTACCACCTGCGCTCCCGTCACAGACTTTGCTTGCTCTGAAAGATATTGCATAACGGCGAGGTGGAGATGTGACGGTGATTTTGATTGCCCAGATGGCAGCGACGAAAAAGTGAGAAATATTATTTCTAAAGTTGAATTATCGAAAAAACTATTTCACAAGTCAATACATATACATATTATTAATTAAACATTAAAAATTAATACATATTATTATAATTATATGCAGGACTGTGAGGAGATAGTTAAGCCAACGAGCAGGTGTACTCCTCGGGAATTCGAATGTCACGACCATTTCTCTTGCATACATCAGTCTTGGGTTTGCGATGGAGACAGAGACTGTCCGGATGGTTCGGATGAAGACATCACAAGGTGCAAAAATATCACTTGCAGGGCTGATCAATTCCAGTGCAAAGACAAAACCTGCATACCGGGTCATCTTGTTTGCACTGGAACGTTTGAATGCTCCGACAAAAGTGACGAGGAAGACTGCAGTAAGTTTAGCTTAAGGCTGTTTTAGATATTTTTTATTTATTTATTTTCTATTTCAAAATATTTAATAATTTATACAATATAAATGAGCCTCTAGTAGTGGGTCAATTTGATTAGTGGCATTGATCCATTGCTATTGATTAAATTTACAAATAAAATCTATATTAATTTATTTTAATTTAAGTTACTTACAATTAGATACATATTTTAAGATGTTGATTGTTGAAATAGGAATTTATTATTTTCAGTTTTTACTTAAGTGACTTTACGTTGGTAGCCACATTCAAAGAAGTTGCCCCTTTCATTTTTATTTTTGTTTAATAAACTTTTATAAGATATATTTATATATTTATTTTGTAAGTCTTTCTAATTTCTTTCCATCGATTGCATTAAAATAAAACATGGCGTGCAAAATAGGCTGTTTTAGATATTATGTTAATGTGACGTTACTGATCAGTTAATGTTTGTTTAATTTCAGATATTCCGCAATCGATGTGCGACCCGAAGACACAATTTGATTGTGGTGGGGGCATTTGTATTCCTTTGGAGAAGGTTTGTGACAAGAATATCGACTGTCCTAAGTGGGAAGACGAACCTGAGGACAGTTGCGGTAAAAACGAATGTGCCGTAAACAATGGCGGTTGTTCGCAACTCTGCACAGACACACCCGGATCCTTTTATTGTCACTGTCATGAGGGTTACAGGCTGGTTGACAACAGAACTTGCATCGGTGAGTACTAAATGGTCATTCCTTTCAAAGACCTCTATTTTCTCTCTATTTCTTTATTCCGTTATAATAATTATTATTGTTGTTGAAAAAAACAAACTGTTTGAGTGAGAAAAATTTAATTGTAACGAGTATTGTTGCTTTTTCATAACGAAATTTAACCCAATTAAATGATACTATTTTACGAACATCACTCGGTGACGCTAGTAAATTCGGTTAAACATAAATTTCAAGTGAGAAGGATTAGAAGAGGAAGGAAATTAAAATTGGTGGGAGGAATAGTTTTATTCATCTGTCTTCTTTTCTCTCCCGCAGATGTTAACGAATGTGACACACCCGGAGCGTGTTCGCAAAGCTGCATAAACGAAGTTGGAGGATTCAAATGCGAGTGCTTCGATGGGTACCTAAGAGACCCAAGAAATTTCACCAAGTGCAAGGCTGTCGAGGGACATGCGTCTCTTCTTTTCGCAAGAAAGCACGACATTCGGAAAATTTCACTCGATCATCATGAAATGACAGCCATTGTGAACGATACTAAATCGGCTACAGCACTGGATTTTGTCTTCCGAACGGGCATGATCTTTTGGAGTGATGTGTCAGAACAGAAGATCTACAAGTAAATATAAACGTGTGTTTCATTTTCTACATTGAAAGTTCTTGAATTATAAAATGTTTGGAAATTTTAGAGCGCCCATTGATGAGGGCAACGACAGAACTGTCGTAATCAAACATGGACTTACAACAGCCGACGGTCTGGCCGTAGATTGGATATACAATCACATCTATTGGACAGACACCGGGAAAAACACTATAGAGCTCGCCAGTTACGAGGGCAACATGCGAAAGGTGCTCATCAAGGATGATCTCGAAGAACCAAGAGCCATTGCAGTCAATCCTCTTGATGGGTATGCAACTCCCAATGTTGAACCTTCTCCTAATAAAAGTGTACATTTGAATTTAGTACTGATTCTGATTTCGTTTCAGTTGGATGTATTGGACTGATTGGGGTAGCGAACCAAAGATAGAAAGGGCTGGAATGGACGGCTCCCACAGGCAGGTGATTGTCTCTTATGAAATGAAGTGGCCAAATGGTCTAACCTTGGACCTGGTGTTGAAAAAGATATATTGGGCCGATGCGAAAATGAACACAATATCGTCTTGCAATTATGATGGGACAAACAGGCGGATAGTTCTCTTCTCTCAGGAATATTTGCAACATCCGTTCTCCATCACGACATTCGAAGATGTCGTATATTGGACGGATTGGGACAAGAAATCCGTGTACAAAGCTAATAAGTTCACGGGAAAGGACGTGGTAGCCGTCACGGCCACTCATATGGTGAGCTCCACGACCCAGTCGGTAGAATGATTATCATCATGTTCTGACAGGTACTTTCTACTTTCAGCTGGAGAATCCAATGGTGATACATGTATATCATCCATACAGACAGCCTGATGGCACGAATCACTGCCAGGCCGTCAATGGACACTGTTCACATTTGTGTCTGCCAGCGCCGCAAATTAATTCACGTTCGCCAAAGATCTCGTGTGCATGTCCCGATGGACTACGACTGATGAACGACGACCTCATGTGCGTCGAGGATGGTGAGTATTTTGTCGTTGACGAAAAACATGTCAGTAACAGCGGAGAAGGTAGGTGGTAGAAAACCTGACACCCTTAGAAGATTAACGGTTGATGAGAACTGATATTTCTCCGATCGGATACTTAATTTTTATAATGTTCATTAAACACTGGGATTGATATCGCACATCTATGTTACGATTTCCAAAATCCAAAGAATTGACTGTCATTTATTGCTATTTCTTGAAGTTCAATATTTTTAGTTAAAATGAAATAAGGAAACAGGAAAATAACAAACATAACATATTCCTCATTGAAATGAGTCATACGCAAGCATTGCTTTACCTCATTGCAGATTCTCTCATTAGAGCTCTACCCTCGAGCACCAATTCTTCTATTGAAAATCGGCATGTTTTTATGTTTGTAACCTACGAGTTGATTTTGCCAATCTCTAATGAATAAATTTATTATTAGTTTATCGCGTCACATTGGAATCAATGGTTTTTATTTGTATACATAAATTATCTTCTGTCAGTTTGTATGCTAACGACGCATTACTTTGTGCCTTACATTTATATTTCTAGTGTGGAAGGCTTTTGAGACTGACGCTTCAAGGGGACTACTACAAAATAGTTAATTGGATTGAACTAGATAAATTCATTTATTTTACCTCCCTTAACAGCAAATATTGAAAAAAAAGAAAAATGCAAAAAATGGCACAGTACGACAAGTGTTTATTCCTATAATGACAAAAATTAATCATTTACTGTAATGCATTCACTGTTTAATGTTTTATGGAATAACACTCGCAGTATAAATGTGAATACACTTGAATTCACAGTTGACAGTGAACCTCTTGGTTAACACAAAAGAAATCAAAGTGAGTCTTTCTTTTGCAAGTAGCTGGATTGCGTTGGAAATGCTGTCGTGAATGTGTTTCAACATTTTCAGGGTCATTATCAGCTGACATTTGTCTTGATTATTTTGTGTGATTTTTGTTACTATTATGTTGTTATTTTGTTGTTCGTTGGTTTGTTTGTTTCGTTTCATTCGATTGTTTGGGATTCATTTCTTGTATTGTATGTGTTTATTATTTTAGTCACAACCACTTCGACGACGCTGATGACGTCTGCGGATGACGTCAATTACCTCGATCGCGATGTTCATGTTCACGATGGTTATGTTCCCAATTTTAGTTCGAGACGTGAGTACCAAATGGTTCCAGAATTCCATATTTGAGAGTTTTTCCGGACAGTTTTCTTTCATGTTACCGATTCAGGATAGAATAGTTTGAACAATACCATGTTTCTCAAAAGTTTAAACTAAATACTTGTTTCCGTGTCATTTTTTTCCTATCCAAATCAAATAATTCATGTTTGTCTTCCCTCTAGGCGTATATCAATCGTGTACTCTTGCGCACACGTGTTTTTACTTAATAGATTGAGTGAAACTTGTTTTCTTTTTCATCTAGTCAACCGAATAAATGATCCATTTGCCTTTCTCCTGGCTCCATTGCTTCAGATACCTATTTGTTCTTCTCCTTAACACTTGAGCCGCGTCTATTTAGAATTTGTAAAATATAAATTCATATTACTAAGTTGCTTCACCAAAGTCTGAGAAGTACCTATTTTAAGGAAGATCAATTTCTGTAACTGTGCAGAGATTCCCTTCATCAAATTCTCTTGCATGTTTATCACTTTATCAGATAAAAATGTCACATTTATGCATGGATTTTCATGTAATTTTTTCAGCTTTTATCGAAGAGGGTGATAATAAGGTGAATGACACATATCCGCACTGGAACTCACATCCAGGTATGAGCCCGATAAGGTTTGGTTTCATTTCCATTCTTATTTTTCCCTCGGTTAATTCGTTCTGTTCGTTTGCATGCCCCGCTTAAGTCTGTTGAATGCTAATGGGTGAATTTTAAGCAAATCGACCAATCATTCTTTTTACAATGTTTCAGGTACAGTTTTCTGGTCTAGATTACTTCTCTTTCTCTTGAACTTATTTAAAAATTGTAAATTGCGCTTCTTATATTGTTTCAGCCGGCGGTTTTGTTAATAATAAAAGCAGGGATGGTATTTTCGGCACAGAACAATCTGACACTGGAATGGTTGCTGGAATTGCCATAGCTATTGTTACCATTGTACTAATTTCACTATCATTGGTGAGTTTATTCTTAAGAAACGTTTTCTCTTCTTTCGGAATTGAAGGAACTCTATTTACTTATGGATTCTTGTACCGTATGTGTTGACCCTTTCAGGTTGCATTTATACTCTACCGGCAGTACCTGCATCGAAATGTTAGAAGCATGAATTTTGATAATCCTGTCTACAGGAAGACAACAGAGGAGCAGTTCACTATAGAGAAAAATCCTTATCAGCCCCAACGAATTTATCCGAGTGCTTTATCTGAGGAAGTAAGACCGTACCCGAGTGTGCACCACGTGTGCACCATGACTCATCTCCATACAGCCTCACAACATTTTTCTTTTTCTTTTAGGCTCAGGAACCTCTGACGAGGCCAGGCACCATGGAATACGTATAATGCCAATTAAATGAATCGTTTTTACCGAGGTGTCAAGTCGACTGTTACACTACTGCTATTGTACATACATTAAAAAAATATGAACTTATTTCTAAACACCTCATTTCTACAGGAAGGAAAAGATGTCTGTAGGAATGCCTTGCTACGTTGTAATGCATTTCGGTCCGTTATATTAGTACCGGCGTCTTAATTAATTTCGCGTGCGTAGAGAAACGATAGACCCCGGATATTTGAATTGTTCAAAACTTGTAGTTAAGTTTTTAATTGTTTTTATACGCTAAAGAAGCAAATGTTTTATTTAATTTTGGGTGTTTTGACATGTGCAGAAAGAGTGATTTGTTACAGGAAATGGGTGTTAGTGTGAGTATATGTATTAATATATGCTATTGGGATGAGTGATTTTGTATGCTGTAAGTTGTGTGTGTGTGTGTGTGTGTGTGTGTGTGTGTGTGTGTGTATGTACGTAAGTAAATATGCATGATGGATACACATGTATAGCATACGTACATACATATATATATATATATATATTTCTCAGAAATGCAGAAAGATATAATTTATTTATTTATGAGTATATTTAAATTAATGATCATGCAAATGACCAAAGTCAAAGCTGTCAGGGTGTTTCGCCGTCTACGCGTGCATAGAATGGAGTGCGCAAATTATCGGTGCCAATTTTCTTGTTAGCCTTCCAGTTGTTATCTTTGTTTTATATTCCATGTGACAAGTCCTAATAATCCGAATGGAGAATTAGCAAAAATTTTTGAATTTTAGCAAAATATTTTTGAATTTTATACTTTTAACTTATAGTCGATGTATTAAGTGTTCCAGTTTTATATTTCGTTTCGGTAAATGGTAAATTGACTTATTGTCCTTTTGGTTCGCATAAATCTCATCTATTAATATCTATTAATTTGGTTTTTGTTTTTTTATAGTTACCGGGATAATGCACAAACCACTTTTCTGCTTCATTTGTCTTTTTTTCGACTTATTTTATGTTACATTTCACTTTTGCGTTCTTTAATTCCTGTAACAACCGTCTTTATTTCTCGCTCTCTTCGATTTATTCTGCCGTTAAGAGAGAAGAGATAGCATTTGTGAACATTTGAAAAAATAATCATTTGAATTATGATAAAATGATTTTTTATATTCAGTTTACCAACAGTTCACCTTAAGCAGAGCACTTGATCTACTCATGTTACAGATAAAATTTAGTGCTTAAATCCAATTAATTATTATTCTCAATAATTGGCAGGTTTATCTACACATCCATTACTACTAATATTTACTATAATATGATATTATAATTTCATTGTTGAAAATATTTTGGAAATGTGCAACATCACTAACCGTTACCTCTATCCGACCGAAGACATGACTTCTTTCTCACCTGCTTAATATTTCCTTTTTTTATTAAGTGCTGATACAAATGTAAGACTAAGAACTCGTCTATTTCTAAAACTTTATGGTAATCATAATTAGTATCCGGAGACAAATTCCTGGATAGAAATTTCAAAAGTTCTATTTTACCAATAAAGCTCTTTTCCGAGGTTTAATCTTCAAAGACGCTCCTTTGACTTGAATTATTCCATGTAACTTTGAATAAACTTTGTTCTTTTCCTCTGTTCCTCTTCATTTTAGTTAACTAAAATACATTGTAGGCTAAAAAAAGAGAGCACTAAAGGAAAATACTAATATTTTTTCTATCCCTAAAATACAGTTAAAACATTAAGTGATTTAAAAATGAAGAATTCCGTTTTCTTAAGAAGACGTAGTTTGCAATTTAAAAAAAAAAAGGTGTATTTGTAAATTGTTTCTCTAGTGGCCTCCTTACGTTAGATTTTAAACCTGTTTTGTCAAGCAAGGAAAATTATTTTTTATTGTTGTTATTTGTTGCAATTATTGTACATACCCAGTTATCCATTACTGTTGTCACAATTTATCTCTTATTTTTGACCGATGTTTACAAAAACAGCAAGAATTGCCAATCGAATCCTACCAGAAATTTACTGTTAAAATTGTGGTGCAGGACCTTGGAAAATTGGCTACACTACCCTGACTTTTTTGCTTTTTTAATCATTTCATCTTAAGAATTTGAGGGTCATTTTTTCTTAAGACCCTCTGTCTCTTAGAATCTTTCAGACTCTGAAGAAAAATTAACCTATGATACAACCTTGTTAAAAAACAAAATTAAAGATCTCCAATATATTTGGATACCCACAGTTGGACTTACTCAACTCAGGTTTCTGAGAAGCATACCTGTCAATAATTAGTTGATTAGATTTTTTAAATCTTGTCTTGCTCACTTTCATTACGAAAAATCTTTTTTGGTGTTTAAATTCATAGTTGTAGAACTCTGCAACTAAACATTGTTCTCAATTAACCTAAATAATACAAGTACCCTAAACAGCGTACCTGTTCCAGCTATATTTTTTATTCTATTTATACGTAAACAAAACCTACAAAACGTGTCTTTTGGACCAGCGAAAGGAGAGAATGAGGTAGTTTTTTAAGTAAAAAAATGTATGTGTATATGTATGTAAATATCAACGGTGTACATATAAATGTATAGAAATTCAATAGAAAGTTGAAATCATGCGAAATGTTACGGAAGGAATGCGGGGAAGAGATTAGTTTTGAGTTACAGGGTTAGAGATGAGCACCTCCCACATCACCTTTTAGTACGACCCCGTACCTGGTTCAGTCATGAATATATTTTATTTTTGTATTGAGGGACACTTTTGTTTTTCACTCTCATCAGGCGAATGTCCACAGGTGGGCATAAAAGTGAGTCAAAATCGTGTTCTGAACGTAATCGTGCCAAAAAGAAAAATTTTGTCAAAGGGCACTTTATTTTTAACTTCTTAATAAGACTTTATGTGAATTAAGTAACATTTGTGTAGGATTACTCAGTTAGTTCGTATAAAATTTAAACTTTGATTTAATTTTTGGGACTTTATTGTCACAATGGTACACAAATTGGCTCAAATGAAAACAACCTACTGAAAGAAAGAAATAATAAATTACTAATTATGTACTACGGTGATTACTCTTGCTTTAAAATACCTAAGTAGAATGGTTTTTGAATAATTGTAAACAAAATATTAAATTATTACCAAAAAATGTCAGTCCAGAGAGTGAAATAATGTATGACGGTGGCAACGGAGACGATGATCATAATGTTTAGTTGAAATTATACATAAAAATTATTTAAATATAATTTTATTTTAGTTAAATTTTCCATGTTTCCTTTTGATTGCTGATGTTGTGTTACATTATGTAGTGAATGGTGAAAAGATAAAGGCACCTTTCAACTCCTTTCAAATGGCAACGTTTAAAACAATGACAGGAGCGGCAACTTGCCATAAGCTGCAAATACAACACATGATATTGGACATCCCGGTCATTGAATACCGAAGCCTGCTGTGTTGAGTGGTGAAAAATGGCTACTATGAAGGTTTTGTTATTTTCAACCTGAAGAGACTAAAGAGGCAAGGACACTTGAATACGTGGCAGAAAGGCCCATTTAGTTATGTAGCATATGACATCATTCTTGCCGTGAAAGGAACAAGCTACTCAGAGGTAGGCAAAAAGTGGTAACACCCACCTCGAGGACACCCTGTGTTTTAGACTCTAGATCGATTCTAGACCTCCCTCAACCTATGGGATCTTTCGTTTCGAATAAATCCGAACTGGGATGAGCTGAATCAAGCTCATTCAGGAATCCATGCTCGTAGAAAAATTTTTCTGTATACTGTTTCACAAATTAAAATTCACTTGGTGAGACCGAGATTGCTTCTCTAAGACTCTAAGACGAAGATTGCTTCTTCAATATTTCCTCATGCCGAAATCAAATAGTAAATTGCATGACAAAGAGTAGACCGGTTCTTATGAACTAATGCACAATTAACCAATTATTATGGAAAACTATTTATTTAATTAAATAATTGCAAAAAGCAACAAACATAAAAATTCTCCTTCATTTTAATGTAAAAACAGTAAAATTTTTGTTATACCTCAATGATCTACATTCGCCCATATATGTTTTAAAACTTGACTTCTTTGCATTTCTTAACAGGACGAAAAGCATTGGTTTCGTACATTTTAAATAGAACAATTCAGAACACTAGAAAATAAATAGAAAATTGTCCGTTTTGTTTTTAAGCAAGAAGCAAATTAGAATTTGTTTTAAATAAAAATAAAATGTTATTTATGTAAGGCACGTTAAATGCGAAACAAAAACATGATAATATTAACGCAAATAAGAGGAATAAAAATTATTTTAAGGGAATAAACGATTGAGCAATAAACCGTCATGTTCGATTTTCCAACTGCAATGGCAGGTATGAGCACCGGTAAGTTATTGTTAGAGCTTTTAGGTGTTTACATTTTACTCGTTCGTTTATAGTTCATACAACACATGTCATTACTTAGTATCCACTACGGGCATGTAGTATTTGTGCTTTCGAGTGTCCCTCGTGTGTTTATACGGTGTACTCGTTGTTTCGATGAAAGAAGCCGGACAAGGACCAACGTGTCTCGGGGTGAATTCTTTGCGATAAAGAGAGGTGCTGGTCGAGGCTAAGGTGGAGTCACCAAAAGTTATACTGGATCTGTTGGTGCTGTGGACCCTTCGCTCTACCGTATGCGACGATACGGATTGTGAACTTTTCGAAATTGATCTTCTGGTCTCCATGCTGGTTGCACCATCCCCTACGATCAGATTGTCTCTCGGAACTCTTCTAAACGTCGATGAAGTTCTCGAGTCGTCCGAACGAAATCCCTGCAGGGAATTCGACCAGTGTGATACCTGCTTGATGGGCGTCGAGGCCGAGTCGAGCGCAGTCAGATCCCTTCTTATTGGCGATGTGCTCTGCCTGTGCAAAGAACTAAGGCTTCTTCGATCTGTACTCTGTGATGAGTTGCTGATGTACTGCCCTATTTCTGAAAGGTTATTTATGCTTTTTCTCTGCGCCGACGCCGCTGAGGAAATAGTGTGCTGAGCTTCAGGTGCCGTCATTACACCCTTTCGGTGCAAGACGATATTGCCGATATCTGCAGAAGAACTTGTTATTATGTTTTTTCTGTGGTAACTTGTCTTGTCTTCATACTTGGATTCTGATATTGCTTTTGTGGTTTCAGTCGATGCCTCTTTCTTCTTCGTTATAGGTATCGGATCTGCATGTTCATTTCCCCATATTTGCGAGATCTGCCTAACATTCTTATTATCATGAATTCCACTCCGAGTTTCCCTTGTGCTTTTTATACCAATGTGCTCCATCTTTGTTACTATTTTACCGCTGACCAGCACTTTTCTTTCTCGAATTTCCGTTCCCGTTCGGCTATTCTGTGTATCGCATACGGAGTCACCGAAAACAATCTGGGATTCGCCGTGTTTCAGTCGATTTACTCCTTCGGATGTCAGGCTTCGTTTTCCATCCAGCACTTTATCTATAGTTTTCTTTGACCAGTTTTCGGATCCCATCAACTTCATGGAATCATCCCTGGCATTGCGCTCTGTAAAAAAGTTATCTTTTGTTTTGATAGGTTTCATATTGTTCACCAGAATCTTTTCGATTTTGGTGACGATCCGACCGTTCACAAGGACTTTGGATTCTCTGGTCTCATAATGATGCGATGCTGTTGATTTGAAGCTTCCAACTGTGTCACCCAATGATATCTGAGACTCTGTCTGTCTTACGCGGTTTGCTAGATGAGCATTCCGTGTACTTTGCGTGCCAGATTTTCGAAGGTTATCCTCAAACGTCTTCGTCATAGACATCTTATTCACCTTCATATTATTCTCCTTTTCATTAACAATTCTCCGATCAAACGCAATATCAGTATCCAAATAATATTTCATACCTGATGTACAATTATCACCACGCAGGACAGTTTCAGATTTCTCTCCAGCAGTACATTTATCCTTCAGAGTTCTCTCAAACTCTCCTTCTGGTTTAAGGTTGTCTTCAGGTCGGACCGGTTTAGGTCTCTCTCCTGGAGTGTACTTATCTTTCGGAGTTCTCTCAAACTCTCCTTCTGGTTTAAGGTTGTCTTCAGGTCGGACCGGTTTAGGTCTCTCTCCTGGAGTGTACTTATCTTTCGGAGTTCTCTCAAACTCTCCTTCTGGTTTAAGGTTGTCTTCAGGTCGGACCGGTTTAGGTCTCTCTCCTGGAGTGTACTTATCTTTCGGAGTTCTCTCAAACTCTCCTTCTGGTTTAAGGTTGTCTTCAGGTCGGACCGGTTTAGGTCTCTCTCCTGGAGTGTACTTATCTTTCGGAGTTCTCTCAAACTCTCCTTCTGGTTTAAGGTTGTCTTCAGGTCGGACCGGTTTAGGTCTCTCTCCTGGAGTGTACTTATCTTTCGGAGTTCTCTCAAACTCTCCTTCTGGTTTAAGGTTGTCTTCAGGTCGGACCGGTTTAGGTCTCTCTCCTGGAGTGTACTTATCTTTCGGAGTTCTCTCAAACTCTCCTTCTGGTTTAAGGTTGTCTTCAGGTCGGACCGGTTTAGGTCTCTCTCCTGGAGTGTACTTATCTTTCGGAGTTCTCTCAAACTCTCCTTCTGGTTTAAGGTTGTCTTCAGGTCGGACCGGTTTAGGTCTCTCTCCTGGAGTGTACTTATCTTTCGGAGTTCTCTCAAACTCTCCTTCTGGTTTAAGGTTGTCTTCAGGTCGGACCGGTTTAGGTCTCTCTCCTGGAGTGTACTTATCTTTCGGAGTTCTCTCAAACTCTCCTTCTGGTTTAAGGTTGTCTTCAGGTCGGACCGGTTTAGGTCTCTCTCCTGGAGTGTACTTATCTTTCGGAGTTCTCTCAAACTCTCCTTCTGGTTTAAGGTTGTCTTCAGGTCGGACCGGTTTAGGTCTCTCTCCTGGAGTGTACTTATCTTTCGGAGTTCTCTCAAACCCTCCTTCTGGTTTAAGGTTGTCTTCAGGTCGGACCGGTTTAGGTCTCTCTCCTGGAGTGTACTTATCTTTCGGAGTTCTCTCAAACTCTCCTTCTGGTTTAAGGTTGTCTTCAGGTCGGACCGGTTTAGGTCTCTCTCCTGGAGTGTACTTATCTTTCGGAGTTCTCTCAAACTCTCCTTCTGGTTTAAGGTTGTCTTCAGGTCGGACCGGTTTAGGTCTCTCTCCTGGAGTGTACTTATCTTTCGGAGTTCTCTCAAACCCTCCTTCTGGTTTAAGGTTGTCTTCAGGTCGGACCGGTTTAGGTCTCTCTCCTGGAGTGTACTTATCTTTCGGAGTTCTCTCAAACTCTCCTTCTGGTTTAAGGTTGTCTTCAGGTCGGACCGGTTTAGGTCTCTCTCCTGGAGTGTACTTATCTTTCGGAGTTCTCTCAAACTCTCCTTCTGGTTTAAGGTTGTCTTCAGGTCGGACCGGTTTAGGTCTCTCTCCTGGAGTGTACTTATCTTTCGGAGTTCTCTCAAACTCTCCTTCTGGTTTAAGGTTGTCTTCACGTCGGACTGGTTTCCGTCTCTCTCCAGGAGTATATTTATCTTTCGGAGTTCTCTCAAACTCTCCTTCTGGTTTAAGGTTGTCCTTAGGTTTCTTTTGTTTCGGTCTTTCTGCAGGAACAAATTCATCCGTTGGTCTCTTCTCGAATTCACCTTCGGGATACAAGTTGTCCATATGTTTTATAGGTTTAGGCCTTTCTCCCTGAATAAATTCCTCATTAATCCTCTTCACAAATTCACCCTCCACTCTTAGATTGTCCTCTTGTCTTATGCTAGTAACCCTTTCTGTTTTCTGGTATATGTAGTCATCCCTTGATCTGTACGTATTAATATCTCCTTCCATTCGAAGGTTGCCTTCCCGGCGTACAACATCAACCCGATCTCCACTCGTTACCCTAAACTCCTCTCTTGACGTTGGCATTCCTTCAAACTCTCCTTCTGGTTTAAGGTTGTCCTTAGGTTTCTTTTGTTTCGGTCTTTCTGCAGGAACAAAATCATCCTTTGGTCTCCTTTCGAATTCTCCTTCAGGAAACAGATTGTCTTCTGGGCGCACCGGTTTAGGTCTCTCTCCTGGAGTGTACTTATCTTTCGGAGTTCTCTCAAACTCTCCTTCTGGTTTAAGGTTGTCTTCAGGTCGGACCGGTTTAGGTCTCTCTCCTGGGGTGTACTTATCTTTCGGAGTTCTCTCAAACTCTCCTTCTGGTTTAAGATTGTCTTCAGGTCGGACCGGTTTAGGTCTCTCTCCTGGAGTGTACTTATCTTTCGGAGTTCTCTCAAACTCTCCTTCTGGTTTAAGGTTATCCTTAGGTTTCTTTTGCTTCGGCCTTTCTGCAGGAACAAATTCATCTTTCGGACGTTTTTCAAACTCTCCTTCTGGTTTAAGGTTATCTTCAGGTTTCTTTTGCTTCGGTCTTTCTGCTGGAACAAATTCATCCCTTGGTCTCTTCTCGAATTCTCCTTCTGGAAAGATTGTCTTCGGCCCGGTTTAGGTCTCTCTCCTGGAGTTATTTTTTCGGTTCTCTCAAATTCCTTCTGGTTTTAAGGTTGTCCTTAGGCTTCTTCTGTTTCGGCCTTTCTGCTGGAACAAACTCATCCTTTGGCCTTTTCTCGAATTCACCTTCGGGATACAAGTTGTCCATATGTTTTATAGGTTTAGGCCTTTCTCCCTGAATAAATTCCTCATTAATCCTCTTCACAAATTCACCCTCCACTCTTAGATTGTCCTCTTGTCTTATACTAGTAACCCTTTCTGTTTTCTGGTATATGTAGTCATCCCTTGATCTGTACGTATTAATATCTCCTTCCATTCGAAGGTTGTCTTCCCGGCGTACAACATCAACCCGATCCCCACTTGTTACCCTGAACTCCTCTCTTGACGTTGGCATTCCTTCAAACTCTCCTTCTGGTTTAAGGTTATCCTTAGGTTTCTTTTGCTTCGGCCTTTCTGCAGGAACAAATTCATCCTTTGGTCTCTTCTCGAATTCTCCTTCAGGAAACAGATTGTCTTCTGGGCGCACCGGTTTAGGTCTCTCTCCTGGAGTGTACTTATCTTTCGGAGTTCTCTCAAACTCTCCTTCTGGTTTAAGGTTATCTTCAGGTTTCTTTTGCTTCGGTCTTTCTGCTGGAACAAATTCATCCTTTGGTCTCTTTTCGAATTCTCCTTCAGGGAACAGATTGTCTTCTGGGCGCACCGGTTTAGGTCTCTCTCCTGGAGTGTACTTATCTTTCGGAGTTCTCTCAAACTCTCCTTCTGGTTTAAGGTTATCTTCAGGTTTCTTTTGCTTCGGTCTTTCTGCTGGAACAAATTCATCCCTTGGTCTCTTCTCGAATTCTCCTTCAGGAAACAGATTGTCTTCTGGGCGCACCGGTTTAGGTCTCTCTCCTGGAGTGTACTTATCTTTCGGAGTTCTCTCAAACTCTCCTTCTGGTTTAAGGTTATCCTTAGGTTTCTTTTGTTTCGGTCTTTCTGCTGGAACAAATTCATCCCTTGGTCTCTTCTCGAATTCTCCTTCAGGGAACAGATTGTCTTCTGGGCGCACCGGTTTAGGTCTCTCTCCTGGAGTGTACTTATCTTTCGGAGTTCTCTCAAACTCTCCTTCTGGTTTAAGGTTATCCTTAGGTTTCTTTTGCTTCGGCCTTTCTGCAGGAACAAATTCATCTTTCGGACGTTTTTCAAACTCTCCTTCTGGTTTAAGGTTATCTTCAGGTTTCTTTTGCTTCGGTCTTTCTGCTGGAACAAATTCATCCCTTGGTCTCTTCTCGAATTCTCCTTCAGGAAACAGATTGTCTTCTGGGCGCACCGGTTTAGGTCTCTCTCCTGGAGTGTACTTATCTTTCGGAGTTCTCTCAAACTCTCCTTCTGGTTTAAGGTTGTCCTTAGGTTTCTTTTGTTTCGGTCTTTCTGCTGGAACAAATTCATCCTTTGGCCTTTTCTCGAATTCACCTTCGGGATACAAGTTGTCCATATGTTTTATAGGTTTAGGCCTTTCTCCCTGAATAAATTCCTCATTAATCCTCTTCACAAATTCACCCTCCACTCTTAGATTGTCCTCTTGTCTTATACTAGTAACCCTTTCTGTTTTCTGGTATATGTAGTCATCCCTTGATCTGTACGTATTAATATCTCCTTCCATTCGAAGGTTGTCTTCCCGGCGTACAACATCAACCCGATCCCCACTTGTTACCCTGAACTCCTCTCTTGACGTTGGCATTCCTTCAAACTCTCCTTCTGGTTTAAGGTTATCCTTAGGTTTCTTTTGCTTCGGCCTTTCTGCAGGAACAAATTCATCCTTTGGTCTCTTCTCGAATTCTCCTTCAGGGAACAGATTGTCTTCTGGGCGCACCGGTTTAGGTCTCTCTCCTGGAGTGTACTTATCTTTCGGAGTTCTCTCAAACTCTCCTTCTGGTTTAAGGTTATCCTTAGGTTTCTTTTGCTTCGGCCTTTCTGCAGGAACAAATTCATCCTTTGGTCTCTTTTCGACTTCTCCTTCAGGGAACAGATTGTCTTCTGGGCGCACCGGTTTAGGTCTCTCTCCTGGAGTGTACTTATCTTTCGGAGTTCGCTCAAACTCTCCTTCTGGTTTAAGGTTATCCTTAGGTTTCTTTTGCTTCGGTCTTTCTGCTGGAACAAATTCATCTTTCGGACGTTTTTCAAACTCTCCTTCTGGTTTAAGGTTATCTTCAGGTTTCTTTTGCTTCGGCCTTTCTGCTGGAACAAATTCATCCTTTGGTCTCTTCTCGAATTCTCCTTCAGGGAACAGATTGTCTTCTGGGCGCACCGGTTTAGGTCTCTCTCCTGGAGTGTACTTATCTTTCGGAGTTCTCTCAAACTCTCCTTCTGGTTTAAGGTTATCCTTAGGTTTCTTTTGCTTCGGCCTTTCTGCAGGAACAAATTCATCCTTTGGTCTCTTTTCGAATTCTCCTTCAGGGAACAGATTGTCTTCTGGGCGCACCGGTTTAGGTCTCTCTCCTGGAGTGTACTTATCTTTCGGAGTTCTCTCAAACTCGCCTTCTGGTTTCAGGTTATCCTTAGGTTTCTTTTGTTTCGGCCTTTCTGCAGGAACAAATTCATCTTTCGGACGTTTTTCAAACTCTCCTTCTGGTTTAAGGTTATCTTCAGGTTTCGGTCTTTTGCTTCGGTCTTTCTGCTGGAACAAATTCATCCTTTGGTCTCTTCTCGAATTCTCCTTCTGGTTTAAGGTTGTCCTTAGGCTTCTTCTGTTTCGGCCTTTCTGCTGGAACAAACTCATCCTTTGGCCTTTTCTCGAATTCACCTTCGGGATACAAGTTGTCCATATGTTTTATAGGTTTAGGCCTTTCTCCCTGAATAAATTCCTCATTAATCCTCTTCACAAATTCACCCTCCACTCTTAGATTGTCCTCTTGTCTTATACTAGTAACCCTTTCTGTTTTCTGGTATATGTAGTCATCCCTTGATCTGTACGTATTAATATCTCCTTCCATTCGAAGGTTGTCTTCCCGGCGTACAACATCAACCCGATCCCCACTTGTTACCCTGAACTCCTCTCTTGACGTTGGCATTCCTTCAAACTCTCCTTCTGGTTTAAGGTTATCCTTAGGTTTCTTTTGCTTCGGCCTTTCTGCAGGAACAAATTCATCCTTTGGTCTCTTCTCGAATTCTCCTTCAGGGAACAGATTGTCTTCTGGGCGCACCGGTTTAGGTCTCTCTCCTGGAGTGTACTTATCTTTCGGAGTTCGCTCAAACTCTCCTTCTGGTTTAAGGTTATCCTTAGGTTTCTTTTGCTTCGGTCTTTCTGCTGGAACAAATTCATCTTTCGGACGTTTTTCAAACTCTCCTTCTGGTTTAAGGTTATCTTCAGGTTTCTTTTGCTTCGGCCTTTCTGCTGGAACAAATTCATCCCTTGGTCTCTTCTCGAATTCTCCTTCAGGGAACAGATTGTCTTCTGGGCGCACCGGTTTAGGTCTCTCTCCTGGAGTGTACTTATCTTTCGGAGTTCTCTCAAACTCTCCTTCTGGTTTAAGGTTATCCTTAGGTTTCTTTTGTTTCGGCCTTTCTGCAGGAACAAATTCATCTTTCGGACGTTTTTCAAACTCTCCTTCTGGTTTAAGGTTATCTTCAGGTTTCTTTTGCTTCGGCCTTTCTGCAGGAACAAATTCATCCTTTGGTCTCTTTTCGAATTCTCCTTCTGGTTTAAGGTTGTCCTTAGGCTTCTTCTGTTTCGGCCTTTCTGCTGGAACAAACTCATCCTTTGGCCTTTTCTCGAATTCACCTTCGGGATACAAGTTGTCCATATGTTTTATAGGTTTAGGCCTTTCTCCCTGAATAAATTCCTCATTAATCCTCTTCACAAATTCACCCTCCACTCTTAGATTGTCCTCTTGTCTTATACTAGTAACCCTTTCTGTTTTCTGGTATATGTAGTCATCCCTTGATCTGTACGTATTAATATCTCCTTCCATTCGAAGGTTGTCTTCCCGGCGTACAACATCAACCCGATCCCCACTTGTTACCCTGAACTCCTCTCTTGACGTTGGCATTCCTTCAAACTCTCCTTCTGGTTTAAGGTTATCCTTAGGTTTCTTTTGCTTCGGCCTTTCTGCAGGAACAAATTCATCCTTTGGTCTCTTTTCGAATTCTCCTTCAGGGAAGAGATTGTCTTCTGGGCGCACCGGTTTAGGTCTCTCTCCTGGAGTGTACTTATCTTTCGGAGTTCGCTCAAACTCTCCTTCTGGTTTAAGGTTATCCTTAGGTTTCTTTTGCTTCGGCGCTTCTCAGGAACAAATTCACCTTGCCTTTCAATTCCCTCGGAAATTCTCGCCCCAGCCCCCACACTCGTCCTCAAACCCCTCTGTTGACCTAGTTCTTTTCGCCTCAACACTTCTCAACCCAATCTGCCATACTGCAAACTCTCCTTCTGTTAAGGTCTCAGGTTTCTTTTGTTTCGGTCTTTCTGCTGGAACAAATTCATCCTTTGGCCTCTTTTCGAATTCTCCTTCAGGAAACAGATTGTCTTCTGGGCGCACCGGTTTAGGCCTCTCTCCCGGAGTAAATTCCTCTTTAATCCTCTTCACAAACTCACCCTCCACTCTAAGGTTGTCCTCTGTCTTTTGCTGTCCTTTCTGCGGAAGATTCATCCTTTCTCTCTATTAATATCTTTCATATGTCTTCGCCATGATCCACTTTACCAACTCCTCTCTTACGTTCATTCCTCAAACTCTCCTTCTGGTTTAAGGTTTTCTTCAGGTTTCTTTTGCTTCGGCCTTTCTGCAGGAACAAATTCATCCTTTGGTCTCTTTTCGAATTCTCCTTCAGGGAAGAGATTGTCTTCTGGGCGCACCGGTTTAGGTCTCTCTCCTGGAGTGTACTTATCTTTCGGAGTTCTCTCAAACTCTCCTTCTGGTTTAAGGTTATCCTTAGGTTTCTTTTGTTTCGGGCCTTTCTGCTGGAACAAATTCATCCTTTGGCCTTTTCTCGAATTCACCTTCGGGATACAAGTTGTCCATATGTTTTATAGGTTTAGGCCTTTCTCCCTGAATAAATTCCTCATTAATCCTCTTCACAAATTCACCCTCCACTCTTAGATTGTCCTCTTGTCTTATGCTAGTAACCCTTTCTGTTTTCTGGTATATGTAGTCATCCCTTGATCTGTACGTATTAATATCTCCTTCCATTCGAAGGTTGTCTTCCCGGCGTACAACATCAACCCGATCCCCACTTGTTACCCTGAACTCCTCTCTTGACGTTGGCATTCCTTCAAACTCTCCTTCTGGTTTAAGGTTATCCTTAGGTTTCTTTTGTTTCGGTCTTTCTGCTGGAACAAATTCATCCTTTGGCCTCTTTTCGAATTCTCCCTCTGGGAACAGATTGTCTTCTGGGCGTACCGGTCTTGGTCTGTCTCCTGGTGTTAAATGTGTGGAATATAATTCTCGATGTTGTGTACTATTTTTAACCGTTGAGTGCTGAGTGTCTTCCATAGTTCTTGTTTCTAAGTATTTTTCTGCGTCAATTTTTGTCCATGTTCGACGTCTAAGGGGTTTTTGGCTTTCTGATGTTTTGTCTAGGATATCCATGTGGCTGGATGTTTGAAAATGAATTTGTCCGGTAATGTTAATGTCGTCGTTTCCTGTTATTTTTGTGGAAGTTTCATGAATCGTTCTTTGTTGGGAGACGCTTAGTGTTTTTGCATCTCTTACATATGTAGAACTGGATGTGGGGTGAGGTTGTTCCAAATTTGGTGCAGAATACTCACGATTTTTTGTTGTGATATCTGAAACAGTTACATTGTTAAATTATTTTTATTATAGTACAATGTACATATAATATAGTAGAAGTCTATTAATACCCTCATATTCATCAAGACCAGTATGGTTTTTATTACCTTCATATTTCTTTACGTTGACTGTTTCATCTCTGTAGATCTTGTAGTCTTCTTGGGATGTACTTTTAGTCGTAAATTCTCCCTCCAACTTTAAGTTATCCTCTTGTGGAACATTATCGTATATTTTGCCTTTGAGGAGTCGGTAGTCATCTCTTTTCTCCGATCGCAAGGTACCGTCAACATGGAGATTGTCTTTAGGTCTTTTAGCTGCAACAATCTCTCCTTCCTTAGGCTGAAAATCGTCTTTGCGTTTACCTTCGAATTTTCCATCTTGGTATATGTTGTCTGGGTGCCGCACTTGTTTCGGTCGTTCGCCAAATAATGGCTTCTTTTTTTCTGGTCTATCAAAATCTCCTTCCAGATGTATGTTGTCAGGGTGTACAATTGGAGCAGGTCTTTGCCCACCCTTATATTTTGGTTTTTCCGGTCTTTCAAATTGACCAACAAGCCGCAGATTATCTTCTGTCTTCCTCGTGGGAGTCCTGTCCCCTATCTTTGGCACATAGTCATCCTTTGGTCGACCGTGAAAATCACCTTCCAAAAATAAATTGTCTCTTGGTTTCTTTAATGGTTCTCTCTCACCCCTGAGAACAACGCGATATTCTCTGTCCCGCCCATGAAAGTCACCTTCCAAATGCAGATGATCTTCATACTGATACCTAATGATTTTGAATAATGCACCATTATTAATGTACCATAAATATCTAAGAATATCATTAAAAACTTTACTGAACGGTAGACTTACGCAGCTTGACGAACCACATTTTTATGATTGTATTCGGAATTATAGGAAGTTACAGATTCTATGGTCCCTTCAGAGAGACCCAGTTCTGTAACAACCTTATGAGGCTGAGATCTAAACTCTCGGATATCATCTAGTCCGAAGGCTTTATAATCCTCGTGCTGAGAAGAAGTGATATTCAACGATACGTTCCTATCCACATATATAGGTGGTTCGTAACTATCTTGCTTGTGTGGACATCTATGACGCCTGAAAAAAAAAGCTTTACGTTCTATTTTGATTTGACGACTGCTACGATAAAAAAGGTTTTTCATTCTTAGGGGTTTAGTAGGTTGGGCCTTTCCTCATCGTTCGAACAAATTAAAAATGAATGCTAAGCGCGAAGAGTATTCGTATACAAAGTACAGTTAGGCATATTTTTGGGGTTGGGGTAGAAATTGTTGTATGCTCTTCGAAGAATGTTGGGGGTGACGCTGGTTGGCTGACGGCTCAGTCGATCGGACCACATAAATACCACATTTTAAACGTTTATTACGTCTTTACAGCAGTAGAAGTCTGTGAAACTACTGTAGTGTATTTTGTCACGATGGTTTATACATAAATTGTCTTAATTATATTATGGTTTCTTCACAAAATCAATCCCTCAAACTTGTAGCAAAGCCACACATTTAGAAAATTATCGGTAAAGAAAAAGTTTAAATTTGGATGTATACTAGAGCTCATAAAGAGTAAAATTCATGACTCCAAAAAAATATCTACTTTCAGTCGATTTTAAATAAGCAATCGACTTCTTCTGATCATTTGAGTGCCATACAGTTGCTTTCATTTTGGGGCGATGGTATTATTGAAAAGACTAATTTCAAAATTTTAAAAGCATTTTACTCCGCTTTGTTGGACGAAAAATAAAAATAATGGCTGGTGAAATACAAAAATTAGGGTGTGTAAACAACATAAAAAAACTCGTACTATTCTTAAATACAGACATTTTTTATCTATATTTTTAATAATGTTTATGGTTGTGGTGTATGGTTATGTTGCCTGGCCGTGGAAAAGATGTGGGTCGGTGACTTTAAACGGTAATTGCAACGAATATTATCATTTCACGATTGCAATGTAAATGAGAAATTAGATCACTACATTTAAGTCGCACCTTAAAAAAAAACTTTTTCAGATTAAATTGGTAAATTTGGGGCCACAACCTACATAGACAGGTCGGATGCAGGCCTCCGAGAACCAAACAAGCTTTGAAAGAGATCATAAATTTGAACAATTGCCAGGTTTGTTCAACAATGCGTAGCCTCAATATTGTTGGCAAGCGTGGATTTGATTATACCAATTTGAGTCTGATTGAGTCTTAAAAACAGAGGCTGAACAAGGAAAAGTACAAAATATGTTTTTCTGCTGTTTCTTTTTAGATGCAATATTAACTTGAATTTAGTCGTCAATGTTACGCTCTCGTCTGATGAGCCAAAAAAGGAAGGTAAAACTTGCCTTCATGTCATCCAGTTATCGTTCTTTTTCCTACTTCCACTACCTAATACTTTTTTGACATTCTCAGACTTTCTCAGATTCTATTTCATAAAAAGATAAACTTGTTTTTCTTTATAAGTGCAGGCGTACACTCATTTCTAAACGCTTGGGCAGTATTTAAGTCATCAGTTACGTACAATGTTGATTAGGCTGAAATTAAACGTCAAGATGCACCTGAAGAAACGGATTTCCACAGCTTTCAATATAAAGTCAAACAATAAAGCTGAAAGTAATGATTTTTATTTATCTAGATGATTTATATTGTGTTTTAAAGGGAATAATTGTAAATCTTCAACTATACAAGTAAAATGTAGTACAGAAGTTTGCAAAAGACTGTTTCCAATGAAAATTCAGTCTAAATAAGCGTTCCTGCCAATCTTTGTTTCCTACTTAAAAGTAAAAAAGAAAGGATTTCATGAAGTTCACTACATAGTGATCTATGAAGCAATGTGTCACTGGAAGAAAAAATGCCTGGCATTTAACATAAAGCGACATTTTGTCAAAGGAATTGAATCTTCTTTTATGCAATATTGGCCAACCCCACTTAACAATTAAACCGGTGATCAATAAAATGAGAATTCTCAATGATTTTTCTTCTCTTAACGTTATCCCGCGTTACTTCACACCAATACTATTACAAATTCTTTACCCATACAAAATTGAAATAGATTTAGTCAAATCACCGGTAACACATTATTCCGATTCTACTCATCTTCTAATCTCTCTGTTTCCTCAACGGATGTAATTTTAACCGTTGCCATTCAATCTTACATCCCTAATATTTCCCTTACTTACTCGTAATATCTAATACCCTGAAAATTTAATTCTGCGTACTTCTTTGTTTATTTACCTGTACCATTTTAATAATTAATATTATTATATTTATTATAATTTTATGTTGTATCCTCTTATTGTTCGTTCCTCTCATCAAGTGAGTGTAATCGAGTGAGTATTAATTAAAACAATTTTTTAATAGGCAATAAAAACAATTTTAAACATGGCAAGCAATCTGTACGGGCATCTATCTACCAACTTTGATGTACGTAGGAGAAATGGGGCCACCCAGCTGAAACAAAGCGAAACATCAGGAAACTCAGCCAGTCAGCGATATACCGATATACAGCGGTATAAGTATACTACAGTCCATCACAGGCGCCTAACGCACAGCCCCTTTAGCCACCTTGCAAGATTTAGTCCAAGTCCACACAGAAATAAGAAAAATTTTCCAATTCCACAAGACGAGAGAAACAGTAACCCTACCTGAGCTGTTAGCTCCCGACATTACCCTAGATATTCCCCGCAAACCTCTTGTTCCACGTGGCCATCCCTCAGGAATCAGTCTCCCTTGGTCAGAAATACTCCCATCCGATGCTTTTGCCCACACATGGGCCATGAGCATTGCTGTCAATAAAAATCCAACTTCCATCAGCTCTTGCGCTTTTCTATCTACATCCGCAAATGATTCAATTATACAACTCAAATCATTTCGAGCACACCACAGTGCACATATCGCACCTACAGAATACCTGGAAGAAAACTTTGCTCCAGCCAATCGTCAAACTCTCAAGCACCATTTTCGCATGCCTTTCTAATCCTCATAAAATGTCCAACATTGTTTGTGTTATCCTAATGAAGGCTGGTAGGCTACTGTCCTCACACCATTTAATTCATCTTTCGAAAAGTCTCACAAAGAAATACGCTTTATACAAAAAAGACCAACAATCAGCACAAAAGACCACGCAAAGTAGGTTACCCTTTACTTGTGCTCCACTACCACTAACAATGGCCCGCACTTTATGTCAGGCAAACCCTTCAATTGACCTGGTAGGCAATTCTTTTCCCAAATTTAACTCTACCTTTTCTTTCTTTTTAGGAAATCATAATCTCACATTCGTAAACTTCTATAACTGGATTAGGTCCCGGAAACTCATACATTTTCTTATCGGTCAAGGGCCGTCCCTGAGCTGCCTGAAAAGGTTTAAAGTGGCACACAACGAGTCGTGTCCCTGTGACAAAACTCTCCTCAAAAACCTATTTACTGACAACCTGTCTTTTCTTTACCCAAGACCTATCCTCACTTCAATCCTTTCTTTTGGGCGAAATGAAAGACTTTCCATGGAACGACCCAACCTTGCGACCCAACACGACCCAACAAAGGTTATCCTCTACCCGTAACATCATAATTTCCAAGTTACAATCCATGAATGGCCATTTTACATACAAAATAGAAAACAAAGCAAAAACAATATAATAAATAATACCGTAGAGCAAAAATTACAAAAATAATAAAATAAAAAATTGTTGCCAAACTAACTACTCATGTCGCCTGAATTCTTCAGACGTAAGTACTAGTGCCTAGTTAAAGAGCTGGGCTCTCTACCTTCATCTGTCAAATTCTTTCTTTAAAATCTCTGCACCGACCCTTCTCTTCACCAGAACATCGGATGACCATATCCTATGTAACTCACCTTTTTCTATAACCGATACTCTTTACACCCCGGAGGAAGCACTCGTAAGGTCAAATCGTATCTGTCTCGTGCTTCCGAGGCCGGAAACAAAAAAAATTAGCACCGTTTTCCCTTTTCAAATTGAAGCTTTAACTTGTGTCCGCTGCTGGTTTACTTTGTCTTAATTTTTTAGCCTCAATAATACCGTTAACCTGATTACATTTCAATTCTTCACAATATTTGGCCCAATATTTGAGAAAGGTGCAGAATGAGTCAATGCAAATGTTGAGACCTGAATCTACATTTATATTACTAATTAAATAAATTTTATTCTAGATCAGAAAAGTCCGTAAATTGTTTCACAATATTATGTATGTTGAATTCACACTAATACTTACCATCTTAAAAACAATACCATTACTATTTACCAATATATTACTATAATAGCACAACTATTATTAAACAATAACAAAAAATTCTTGATATCCAGTATTTCGAGAAAGCTCCATTACATATAGTGACTTTAATGCCTACTAATTAATAGGGCGAGACAAAATACCTGTACGGCTCTGTAAATAATTACCGGTCTTTTCATTGTTAATTTTATTGTCCATAAATTTATTTTCTCCAACATGCTTTTCCAATTCACCGAGAATAATTAACTAAATCCACAAAACGAACCGCAATTGGTTAATAAAGTAAATTAGATTCAGTCAAGCATTAAACGTAAACGTCTTTGTTACGACATTCTGCAAACCATACGAAATAATATTTGTTAGTAATATATACGTAAAGTACCGACCTGACCTAGGGACGCCTTTCCAGCACCGAACAAAAGTTATTTGTTTAGCAATTAAGAATTTGTTATAATTATGGTTTGTTAAATGGTATTCTAGTTATCCAATTATCCAAATATTCAAATCTTTGGTTATTTATTAGGTGCAGTTATCTTATCCACCCTCCAATGAGGACCCCGTTTAATGGCTTACCCACAAACGGTATTTGCCTCGGAATACCCAGGGAAAGAGCACTGCCGCAGGAGAGAAAAAAGTCTCTTATGGAAGAGACCGGAGGTATGGACACTAGTGGTTCAGGAGAAGAACGAAGAGGAATGAGCTCTCCGAGCCAGGAAAAACCACCCGGCCAGACGAAGAATATGTCCGACAGGAAACTGTCACCCAGTGGTGAAGGGCCACTCAGCCGCCCCCCCCCCAACTCTCTGGGCTCGGTAAAACTTAACACTCGGTAAAAGCGCCCGCGGGGAACCTCGTAGTGGTGGGCCCCCTCTGACGAGCAGTTAAATATAGTGTTGCATTATGTTAAATAGTAACGTTAGTAGAAAGTAGAGGCAACCAAACACCCGTTATTGCCAACAGCAGAGGTGCAGTTATTAAGTGAAATTCATACGTTATAATAACATTGGAGATTTCCATCAATAACACAAAATTGACACAAATTTTAATAATCTTAATCCAACCGTAGTTTAATAGCTGTCTGAGACCAAAGCGGTAATACATGAAATATCTTTCTTTGAAATTATACTAAAATAACCATTTTCGGTTACATTGTCATTTATCTCTCAACAATCTTTTGGATTCTCTGACAGAGGACCGACTAAATTAGGGTCTAATTAATTAGACAAATTAAACCTCTTGAACGGTGTAATGTATGTTCAATAACTTTAATTACAGAATTCCATATGAAATTTAAACCTAGTAAATATATAAAATCATATGGAAAACTACCGCTTTCTACTTATTTATTAACCGTATATTTACCGTCTTTATAAACATAAAAAATGTATTCCTTGCTCACACACGTTTACACTAGTGAATTGGTACGCGTGTCTGGTGTAGCAAGGAATTGGACTCCAAAGTTATTTACCTTGAAATTTTACCTATCCATTAAAATCTATCGCCGTCGTATTATTAATAAATAAAACTGACTAATTATTGTTTCAGTCAGGAAAAAGTCAATGGTAAGCATTTGGCGACAAAGATAAATGAAATGAGTAATAAATAAACAGGACAAGAGTGAGGCACCTCAGAGATAACGTTTAGTATGCTTGTTTGGGTCACCATGTCAAGCGGCCATTTTTCAGTTTTTGACATGTGTGGACGAAAAATTCATGACAAGTTTTCATTGTTAGTGAAGACCCAGTAATCCACTAAAAGATGTTAACCGCTTTTAACAGTTTCATTACGTAATAAATTACGACACATAAGACATCAAAATATAACCAATTGCATTTAGCGCTCACAGCGGGCCATATGAAGTGTTCAGTGGTTTTTATTTTACTTTGCATTACTTTTATTTCCTACCAACAAAACATTAAAATGTGATTGTAAAATCGTTGATACAAAAAGTTCCTTCATTTGCAATGACGTGGAAGTGAATTATCATTAGCAGAAACTACAATGTTAATGTGACCTTCACCACTTCATCGACCTTGAGCGCAGCCCAAATTAGTGGTTGGAGCCAGCGATCACTATTTTTCACCTCACCGTAACATTTCTCTTTCGGTAATTTTTGGAACGGACAAGTTCAACATTTGTAGCAACTGCGGCGCATTTTCACTGACTACCATACATGAAGTCGACATCTCTAAATACGATTCTTAGCAGTTTCACTTCGATGGCTTCAAAGAATTTAAGGTATTACTTCTTTGTCAACGACCTGAGAATTCAATATTTCTCTCGGCTACGAACTCGTCTAGGGCCATTTTTAGTCGGCATTAGGTAGTCTGGATGCTTTCAAATTTAATTGGATATGTAAGATTGCACGGACGTACTTGGTTAAGAATTCTAAAAAGTAAGCTTACCAGCTTAATAAAATCTAGCAGTCTGTATTCTGGGTAAGTACAATCTAATGATGTGAGACGAAAATTGAGGATTGCAAAAACTTAGAGTGGAAATAAAATGGCGTCGAAGTAAAAATTTACAAAATGGTAGAAAGCAGCAAAATGTAATGGTCCACCTCAAAGTTCTACGTTGCACACTGTTGCACATTGTTTATTAATAACCTTGACCAAAATCAATTTACCATTGCGGCTGGTAAACCGCTTTTTTTACCGGTTGGCAACACTGGCGTTTCTCTCTGCACGCAAACGAATGATTTGACGGAGAATAAAATGAATCGAAAATAATCTCACGTCAATGATATCATAAAATTTTGCGTTTTCACCTTACGCGTATGGGTGACTTCACATATTTTTTGCAAAAAGGTGGAGGTGTATTTGTTTTACTTTATAAAATCTCCATTTCCTGTCTTGTGTATCTTCATGAAAAGTAATGGAAATTGAACAGTAAAACACTTCGGTAAATGACAGTAAACGATTTCGAGAGTACCTTCAAAAAGTCCGTTGGCAATTTGACAATCGTCAGCACCCGAAATTCCCATTAGTACGCGAGATGCCAAATAACAGAAACTTAACTGGGTCTTACTTATTTGAGTCGATATTAAAAAATAGTGAAGACAATTATCCATTAAATAATACCTTGTGCAGCAATAAATTAGGTAATTGCCTAGAAATTTAGTTCAATTTATACTATTGCATCATGTAAGAAGAAGTAAAATTTATTACACCTGTACAAGCAACATATTTTTGTTTCCATGAAATTCGATTTGCAACTTTTTGCATTTTACGTTTACCGATTTCCACCTTCTCCCTTTAAGATGGCCAAAAATGCTTTCCTTCTTCTTCTTCTTCAACGTAATTTTTTCCTACATGTTTACCTTCATGCTCCTCCATTAAAATTAAGTAGGCAATATAGATTTTCTTCATCAATAAATCATACAGGACCATTTTTTATGTTTTACATAGCTGTTGTTTATCTCGATTATTTCAAATTGGCTTGAAAATTGTTGCTTTTACATTCTTCATTTGCTTTAGACGACTGCAACACTAAAAAATATTTGGTTATCTTTAGCATTATCTTACGCATATTTTTACTTTCACTTACAAAATACAGCTTCAAATGGTTTTCTATTGACATTGTTGTACTGCATCAGTTTGAATATAAAATAATTGTTTAAATTCACTGCTACACCTCCAAGTATTAGTCTATGAATTATAATCCTGCTGCAATTCCAAACCCCTTTCGTAAAAAAAATTTTAAATAGCTCCCATCCCTCAGTTCTTTACTTTAAAGGGGCGCTAATTTCTCTCAATTTAAATCTTTCATTACACTTCTTATGTCAGACTTAGTGTAATTATACGCCGAAAATTTCAAATAATCGAAAAGCAATCCAAACCAATCTCACAGCCTAACCGATTATCGTACGTAACATTTCGATTTTTGTACCTGGTAAGCATCAACATCGGACGAATTCGGAAGTTGTAAAGTGTCTGACCGATTTTAGGTATTCCCTTATTGAACATTCCTTTCATAGAAAAAACATACATTTAATTTTGCAATAAGCGAGCAATAACATTCAGGCGCGTTCGTTTTGTCTACCATTGAGACCAGGAAACGGCAACGCGAAATAAAGTGTTCACATTCCACGTTGTACCACAGTACAATGCGACGCAAATCCTATGCAGCAACAGGTCTGGTAAATGTTTCTATAAATGTATAGACACGGAAAACCTGAACAAGTTTGAATGTCATTCTTTTTAACTTACTTGACCACGAAATTAATGACTGTAGTTTTTGAGAATCGAATTATGATAAGAAGAAACATGTGGGTAGACTCACATAAAAATGTGACCCATAATCAAGTGTTCGAATTGGTAGTACCATATAGGACAATACGAATGATACATCACGGTGACTAAACACCATTCTGGGCGTTGGTCCTGAAGACGACGACCGCCGCTGGATGTTAAGGGAATGCCTAAACAACCAGGCATACCGCAATGTGATACATGACAAATTTAATGAGTTAAGGCGTGGGAGCATGGAAAATATTGTACAAGTTGGAGTGCTACACGTTGTGTTCTCAATGAATTGGAACGTACAAAGTGCAGGTCACCAGTATTTCTACCTCGCAGGCCTTAAGGTCACTTCTTAAAAACTAACTAAAGCAATTGGAAAGACTCACCCGCAAGTGCATATCTCGCAAATGCACTGTTCCTTGACGGGTCCTTTGTAGATTTTTACGTCCACGTCTTGCTTCTTGCTTTTTCTCTCGGATGTTGATTTATCCAAGGCGTCCTGCTTGATTATCACTGTATCTGCAGGAGAATCAAAAGCGGTGTCCGCCGACATATTAGAGTTAGATTCCTCAAAGGTAGTTACATTTTTAAATTTTTTAAAGGAGTCGTTCGTGGTCATCGAAGATAGGGCGTGTTCGTCAGATATAAATTTTGCGTCGTCCACAATATCTACGAATTGTAAAGCCTTACGGCTATCATCGTACAACCTGAGGGATGAACTTGTGTTGAAGGTGCGGTTGGATGATATATTTTCCTTATTTTCCACATGCGATGTGAAAGTGGAAACCTGCTCGGAATGAACAGATTCTTCGCTCAAGTGGGAGGCCTCCATTGCCGGCTCCAACTGGTACAGAGTAGTTCTTATTCGCTTTCTACCATCTGGAGAGACGTTTTCGTCCACTCGTACCCTTCCTTCATTATGCTCAACAGTGTTGACTACTCCCGTCACTATCCTTGAGCTGGAGAAACTGCTTGTCTTCTGAATGCTGGAACTCGATTTGCTGAGGCTTTCCGTTGTTTCGTGTCTTCCAACGTGGACCATCTGTTGGTCTTCATGGTTGTGGTAGTCGCCTTTGTACCCCTGCGAGGCAGTCGTTAGAACTCCGCCATGTCCATTTGCTTCCGAGTCACAATAAACATCGTCAATTTCCTCGGGGACTGATGTCGAAGACGTTTGCTTATCACTTTTTGTATCTTTTTTAACTAGTGTGCATGACGTCGTCATGAAACTTCTCGGATCGGATTTCCTCTTTGGTGTCGAATCCATTAGATATTTGCTTTTAGAAATGACCGAACCGTCCGACCCAATGCTCACCTTCGTGCTTTTCCCAATGAATCTGTTGTTGCTACTTCCGGTTGTAACACTTCCCCGAGTTTCCGACATCACCGTTTTCGTAACACCTGTTACTTCTCGCGAACCGCTGCCAGTTTTCATCAAGCCTCTTACGGTTTTGTTATCGGTCGACACCTTCTTACTGGCGGACTCCTTCCGAGCACCTAACATGATTTTCTTCCCCTGGCCTCAAACAAATCAGAACAAATTATTTTATCAAACTCTACGAGGTGCCTATCTTTCCTGTCACCGTAGCCTACATCGTTATCCGCTCAGTTTGACTTCTAACTAATCTAGTACGGCAAAAAGAGTGAGGACTTGCACAGTCGACGTCTGGGACCTCGGCCGACTCGGCCGATTCGCGAACCTCATAAGCTAAATATGTCCCATGAGATCACGCTCGTTTTTGCCCAATCACCGCTTCGCCTTGAGCCTTCCCACTCAACAATTCACTTTTACTGAGAGAACTACTTATGACTTATCATTGAAATCATCATCATTATCATCTATGGGTTTTTGTGCTAAATTTGATGAAGCCACGAAGTTAAACTGCGCAAACAGCTGAAGCCAACCCGGTTGCTTTGATACACCGATGTCAAACCGTTGTACGGCTATTCCAAACTTTTTTCTTTTGTATTTTCGAAAGGTAAAACTCAGACGACGTGCAAGGTTATTTGAATCCGTTAATTCACTTTAAACTCTTATAATAGCATCTACGATGAGATCGTATGAATTGTGTTTCCGTCAGTATTTTCAGTTCAGTGTGGTACCGAGGTAATGAAGTTGTCTGATGAAAATTGCTTGTAAAGATGAGTCGACGTCATAAAAATAGTACAAAAAGCAGTACGAGTTATAGATTTTGATTTCTTACATGTGTTTCAGGTATAGATTTGGACTGCTAAGGGATAGTGAAATCGCATTCTCCCACATCTGCCCACCTATGCCAGAAATGTGGTAAAAGACGTTAAAAAACTGAATGAGTCAGTCTGTGACGCGATAACCCCACCTACCACTTTTGCGGGCATCAGCAAGGTACTTGCTTTCCGAGCTCTCTGCCCTAATATGGACGGCAAAGGAAAGTCATCGACTGTTTAAATATTGCATACTGCCAATGTCGACCTTGAGGATTCTTACTCCACCTTTTTGGAACGAAAATGTCGTTGCAAAGTTTCTTCTGACCGAATGCGAATGCACAAAGAAAATTTAATTACTGACAAAATGAAAGGTTAATGAACGAGATAGAACCTAGCGGGTCAAACATTAAAACCCGGTAATCTAGAATAATATATTTAGAGAACGTTACAAAAACTAAAGGTATTGAAGCAGAAAATAAACCGAATGACCATTAGATATATACATAACTAATGGGACTGTGTGAGTGCGCTTATTTTAAAATTAAAATACATTAATCTCTATTAGAGTTAACTTTTTTTGTACCCAGGAAAAATGCCCACACAGAAAGGACCCCGTTAGGATGGAATGTCCAGCACTGTGGGACTCGAATCCACTACAAAACCTAGGGAGACTACCGTGAGGTATTGTCTGCGTCCTCTCCAGGAAGTTACCACTCAAAGGAACCGAGGCCTCCGGCGCTCATCCGCATTTGGCAATTCCACCGCTTTCCCCGAAGGAAAACTGCCGGGTGAGAGCAGCAATTGATCTCTGGCTCCTGCCCCCTGATCGATCCGTGGACTGCAAGGAAGAACCCCAAAATCCTTGCACCCCAGCCTCCGTTGACACATCAGTCGCCTTTTACGACACCCAGTGACAGGGGGAGGGGGTGGTTGAATTCTACGGCCCGACAACCCACACGGGGCCTATTAGAATTAATTAAGACAACTTGACTTACCTTATTCAAAATGTCGTACTTGTCAATGCGTACTGTATTATCCCATAACAATAATATGGGTTATTTCTTTATAACCTTTATGTGTTAATATTAAGCATAATATTAACTATTATTATAATATTTAACTTATTGACAGTCAATTTAGCTTTTTTCTACCTTTAAAAAAATTGAAACAATGACAAACAGATTAAAGGAAAGAAAAGCGTAAGTGAAATGTTTTACTGGGAATCCCAGTCGACCTTATGAAAATATGTGCTGTATCGCCTTACGAGCACAGGATCGCATACGTTGCTGATAACTTCGTTTACCTCAATGGTCGTATTGTTGATGGCGATCGAATCTCTATGTGACCTAAATTATCATTGTCAGCTTTCTGACACGAATAAATATCTAAAACCTAATTTTAAAAATTCAATTCAGTCATTTGATGTTCAAGAGCAAACGATGTATATTTTAACGAATTATATGTTTTGCATAATTGGAACCTCTTCATTATTAAATTTTAGTTTTTCGCACTTTCATGTATCAAATAATACATCAAATTTAATCGTTTATTTATGGAACTCGCAATTTCTATAAACTATGTTTTCTGTTGTATCCTTTCACTCCATATATATCGTTTATTCCTTCCTGTTTCTTTTTTTATATAAGCTCAACACGTTTTTATTATCTTCATCATGGTAAACATGCACAGGCCCCAAGTGCTTCCCTCAGTACCAATTCTTTTATGCTGTCGTCGCCTCTCATGAATGTCATGCGTAAGGAGTATCCCCAAGAACTAATTTGTAACTTATAAATTAAAAATATTCTGGAAAATACATGTAGAATAAACTATTCCAGTTATTTACGATATATATTACATAAATATATTAATAAATAAAAAAAATTTATAAATTGATTATATCAGAGATTCCTTTCTGCTCTATTGGTGAATTGTTAAAAAAATTGTTTATTTCAACAATGTCGAACTCAACGATTGTTAATGATAATATTATGCTGGTATAGATATTATTTGTTCGGTAATTTATAATGAGTGGGTCAAATACTGAAATTATATCCTTGGTATGAAATTAATTTATAATTGTAGGCAGTAATTGTTTGTTTCCACACTGAGATGTTACGTGGACTACTTTTTTCGCCAGAATTGTTATCTTAGAATTTTAAAAAGACATGGCTACTTCAATGTTATTAAGTCCTCATTTCCCTGTGTAACTGTTACTTCTGCAATTAACTTAAAATTAGGACTGCAGTGAGTGAGAGCAAATAATTTATTGATTTATTATGTTTCTTTGGCTAATGACCAAAAAATGTGAAGTAAAATTACTTCAAGTCATAAATCTGTGTGATAGGTATTGACACAATAATCTTGATGATACAGTAATTTATTAGTCATTATACTTATTTGCTGGTCATACATAGGTGAACTGACATTATTGTCAAAATAAAACATGAGCATATTTTTATTGAAAGTTTGTTACATGACAGAACATGAAATTTACATATTTATTGCAAAGGAGAAAAATGGGCTCCTGACGGACATTAGATGACTACACCAAAATGACAGATTGGCGTGGCCTCAAATGAAAAACTACCTAGTACATTTACAAGTAGGGTAATTGTGAGTGTAAGTTTGCAATAACACCACCCCTAAGCAATCTGAAACGTGCAAGCAGTGTTTCAATGATTTTTTTTTAATGCACAGGAAAAATGCCCCCGCCCATTGGACCTGTTGGGACGGAGTTCCATTAGTACGGGACTCGAACCCACTAAAAAACACTGAGGGGTCCCTTAAATGCTTGTGTTGAATGTAGCAAATGACTTTACGCTACTATCTCCTTCACCCCACGGATTTTCGTTGGTCAGACCAGTTCCCCACGTTAATAGACGCGTGTTTTATTGATCCTTTTTTTTTGAGAAACCAGGAAAAATGCCCGCGCACAATGGACCCGTTGGGACGAAATACCAATAGTGTGGGACTCGAACCCACTAAAAAACCTGGGGGTCCATCTAATCCTAATGTGGGAAGTGGCGAACGGCTTGTCGCTATCATCGCCGGCATCCCACGGATATCGGCTGAAATTATACCAGCCCCACAAGAATGATGGAATGGGAATTCCATCGTTTCCCCGAAGGGAATCCACCGGATGAGAGCAGGAACCGGAATGGCTTCTACTCCCATAATCCGGGAGTGCGAGGAAGAACCCCAACATCCTCGCACCCCGGTCGACGTTGACACATTAGTCGCCTCGGACGACACCCAATGTAAAAGGTTGGTCCTATTCTAACACGGGGGTGTTTTATTGATTCTCAGCTAATGCTAAAGTTTAGGACAATAATCAGATAGTGACACTTTTGGGAACCAAGGCAAACTGAACGGGTCACCTGTTTAGGTTCGGTACCTATATAAACCGATTGTAGTAGTTCAGCAAAATATATTTAAACTTGCAGAACAATCAATTTTGTAATCCAAGCAAAATAATCTGCTTGGTGGTTTGTTTGTGAATGGCACTTTACTACTATTTCTAAGAAATATAAGTCAGTCGAAAAGCAATAAAAATCATTAGTGTGCCTTACAAGGTTGATTGTACGTATTAATAGAAAATTTTAATTAATTTTTATTTCTCTTACAATCTAAAGTTAAACAAAAATGCTATATTTTCTCGCATTAAGTTCAATTTGGATTCGTGTACCTAGTTATTCATTTTCAATGAAATCCATCAATCGATCACTTCTAATATTAAATTTCCAAAAATACCATCGGATTTCAAAATGGTGTATCTAATTTTTTCTCCAATGATGTATCCAAAGTTTGTTTATTTTCTCTGTTGCCTCGGAACACAATATACAGTCTGACTGACACATTAACCAGTTCAGACGGGTACTACTGAGTGTTCCTTACTTATTAGAGCATTGAATATTAACAATTATTGATACTCATTGTTTCAGCATTAAATTGAAATAAAGACAAAGTCGATGACCATTGACCTCTGAGTTTCTTGAACAAAGTATTGAATATTTTGTAATTGTGAAATCAGGAAGGTATAAAAAAAAACGTGGTACATGACGGTAAGTAGATGACGGTAGGTGTTCGATACATTGGCTAATCGTATAAGCCTAAAAGATATTAATATCTGTCAGAGTGCTCTACTGATAGGAAAGAAATTGTAATTTCTTATCATAAAAGTTTTCACTTGCACTTTCCTAGAAAGAAAAACCCAATGTTGAAAACTTTCTCACGTATTGATTGTAACATGCAAAGATCTCGCCAGTTTCGTTTCCAAAGTATCGTAATATCGTTAACCACCTAATGGATATTTGCCGAGGGCACGTAGATACGGAATTTATACGACTCACACGCGAAGAGAAAAGTTTGTAAGCATAAGAAAGCGAGTAGAACTTTTGACGAACGGAAATAAAATAAAGCATATGTGGAGTTTGATGTAACAAATATATTTAATTACATTTTGCAAATGAATTGAGTAAAAGTAAAATACAACAACCAGGGCTGAGGAATCTGCAAAAACTAAATGACAAGATGTAACGTAACGAAATGATTCTTCTGTTAACTCTGTTATCACTCCGAAAAAATATTTGAGGAATTTCAAAATCTATATAAGGAGCACGCCTATGAATTCCTTGTAACATTCAATAACCACAGACAGCCACCATTACTATTACCACCACTACCTAAGATTAATGATATTGTAATGTAGGGTGTCTCATCTTTCATTAAACTGTGAGTTTTTTAGAATTATTGAGACAACCTGGCAACTGAAAGGTATAGTGACTTTTAGGCTCCATCATTCGTCTCGATGACCACGAAACCTTCCAATAAAATACCAATGATAATACTCACTGAGATTTGAATAATCTCCAAAAATGGTCCTCATCAACATTTCAGACTGCCTGGTGTTCCACGACCGAACCGACAGATACCAAAACACAACTAGTGACTAGGTCACTGGGTGCTTACGGCCAGTCTCTATGGTTACTCTTCTGAAGGTCGGACAACATTGGAATTCGAGAAAAAATACATCCTTGTCATAATTTTAAAATGATATATAATTTCTTTCTTAGCATTTTCCCTTAGCCTTCTAATTATTAATTAAGAAAATAAATAAGAAATATGGCAAGTGAACTCAACAACGATGAGAAAATAATGTTTCAATAGTTCCAAGTTCGCTTTTGGTGACGGCAATTACCCCCCTTTCCAAACGTTTCGCCAGCTTTCCCAGCTGCTGGCATCATCAGTGGTAACAGTTTTTAAAGTAATAATTGTTACTCACTCGAACCGAGTCAAATAACAACTAAGGCTGAAAAACACAGAAGCTGAAAATTTGGACGGAGATGAAAAGGAGAGCTAGGGCTAATCGGTGTGGGAAGGAGATAAGTTGCAAATAGGTATTCGGACGGACAAAAGACGGTATGGTTGTAAAAATTATTCCAGACAAAATAAGTATACATGTGTACGCCGTGAAAATTTAAGTTCTATAACAATTATAGAGTTTCCACCTTTTTTATGCATACTGCGTCTATATCTGGGGCCGGTGTAATGTTTAATTTGATTTCTACAAGGTTGCTCAAGTTCATTAAAATATATATCAAATTTAGATGATGAATTAATTTTCCATTTATTGCGACAGTCGAATTACATTTTACGAAAGTTATTGTACCGGAGGTAAATTCCAAAGGGCAAATTTCCTGGCATGATACGGGAGGTTTAAAGTGGTATATTACCTATTTGTTATCAGAAAAGTACCAAAAGTAAAAAATTTTGCAATTACTTAATGCCTTATATGAAACCAAATTGGTGCTTAATAAGTACAAAAACTTAAATAATTAATAAATGCCAAGAGCAATTAATTGTTTGAATAATAAAAACGTATGAACATTGAGGGAAGAGTTTTCTTTTCCATGTGAACGGTAAAGCAATAATTTATTAAAGAAATATGAGTTAGATGTAATTGATTTCTTGGAGTTTTTTCTCGCGAAAATCATAAAATGCATTCGTACAAACCGAATAATTTCAACTCATACTTTTGAAACTGGTCTTACTTACTCTTACACTACATTAACTAATTCATCATTGACGTTCGCAGTTGTACACTAACTTGAGGGTTCTGACTTTTTCCTGTTCTGCCGTGTCGTTAAAATCGGCTGATTTGAAACTTATTAGCAAGAAATAAATTTCGTCTGGTTTCTTCGGTGGCTGATCTGAACCGTAGCAAAAACGATATTTTGCTTCAGGAAGCGGATGACGTCACTTCGAATGCGATTTCAGAAATGCAAATCAATAGCGATAAAAGTAAAGATGGTTCTCAGTTTGTGATCAGCTGTAATGTAATGTTCTTTTTTCACACGTTCTCAGTCAGCCCGTTGATACAGAGACGTATATAAAAAACAAATCGTTTGTCTTTTAGTAGTAAAACAGTTTTCTTTCGAAGACCAGTGGTTTGTTAGAAAAAAGTTCCGTAAATGTTACGTTAAGGAGCGACGAGGAAATCTTATTTTCTGCGCCACCGAGAGGCAGACATTTTGTTTATCTTTCTCATCCAAGACAATAGAAATGGCTCAGCCATCGAGTAGTGCTCTAAGAGCCTTAGCGTTAGAATATAAGAGTCTTCAGGAGGAGCCCGTGGAGGGATTTAGAGTTAAATTAGTAAACGACGACAATTTATTCGAGTGGGAAGTGGCAATATTCGGTCCGCCAGATACGCTGTATCAGGGAGGATACTTTAAGGTAAATTAGAAAGTTTCAGTAAACCAAAATATTACTTATGTTGTATTTAAATGACGAACGAACGTGATAGCAAAGCTCGGGTGGATGTCCAACAGAATTCGGCTATTTTTAGTGCTCTATAGTGCAAAAACTCCATGCGTAATGCGGAAATCTTAAATGCGACCTTGTGCACATTTCAGTCTCATATACCTTTTCTCTCGTTCTCATGACAATTACATTAAATTAAGAAGATATAATTTAAATTTGTGTACCTTTTATAAGTAATGGTATGGGATCTTTTGCCCATGTATAACTTTCATATTAAGCATATGTCTAAAGTACTATTAACATGTGTAGGTAGCACTCTCATTAGGAAATAATATGAAGTAACTGAAGCTGCATTACAATGAATTTGATTAGGTTAAAATTATGTAAAAGGTCATATTTCTTTCTTGCCATTATTTGTATATTAATTTTATATTTCTAAACTCAAAAGTTGTCAGGTTTGCATTTATGGACCAAAAAATTATTTTAAAAAAGTACAAAGATGGTAAAAGAGAAAACAACTAATACATTTTTTTAAAAGTTTGTACGAGATTGAATGTAAGTGAACCAGGAACCTGTGGTAAACTAGGTAAATTCTGGCTTAATATATGCTCACCCTACCTTTTTGTTTTCTTTGCTCTATTTTTTTACCTTACTATCTTACCCTTCTTTGATTTCAAACTTGATCTGTTTGGTCTTTTAGATGTTTTAGAAATTTACAAATCACAATTTACTGCACAAAAAATTGTTGTCACTTTTGTTGTTTTGTATTTCTAATTTTGTTATACTGTTCAAAGTAAAACTTTGAAATTTTTGTCAAGACATATCAGAAATTACCATACTGAATTATTTTGGAACTTAGAAAGGTAGAGTTAAAGTTTGGCAAAATGTCTTATTCCTGATTCATTTGACAACTTACTTTTTCTTTCCCTTTAAGTCAATCAGGTATGACTTGATATTGGGTTCTAGACAGTATTCATATCCATATTAATTGGAGGAATGACTACATTCAAATATAAAATTATAATTTTATTATTATTATTATTATTATTATTAATATATTTAAGGTTTATTGACTGACCATCATTATGATTAATAATTCATTTTTAATGTTAATCATAACAATTAACAGTGACCACCCTACTATTTCTTCCATTAATTATCAATTCAAATATTAATATTCGAAGTTTTATTCTGTTGTACCTAACTGACAGCAGCATGTTTCTACATTTGGAAAAACTTATCTTGACAATGTCTGATGTGTTGATTCATTGCTTTAAATATTCAGCCTTAGACACAATTTTAGAATTTAGTTTGTTTTAAATTTGCTCTATACATGACATTATATTGGAAGAACACTATACATCAACCATATGATTTGTTATTTGTATTTTTAAATATCAGTAGTTCCTTAAATTTCACCTGCCTCTAAATTTTACATAAATCATTAGCTATTTCTCATGTAGGACAAGAAAAGTGAATATTTATGAGACAAATTAAAATTTTGGTTTTCATTTACAAAAGTCTACTCCTGGGTTTCACATTAATTTATGTGTTTTTTTCTATTGGCAAAAGTAATCATTTTTTGAGGATATTTCCATCAAATATCAAATCAATTTTTTGAAGCTCAGTTTGATTCTTAAATTATTTCACCTTGACTTTGATTATTAATTCTCTAGTTGACATTGGGCTATTTTCTGGAAGTGAGTCAAATGATCCAAATAAGAAAGCTTATTTTGAATAGTAATTTACCGAAGTCTGATTTTCCCTATTTCTACTTCAACCTTGTAAACTAATACATGTGAAAATTTGAAATTGATTAATACCTTGCAGCTTCTTATTTCATATATATGGATTGCAGTTATCAAGAGTAAGAGTCAAGGAAAGAGGAAAGTTAGTTTTTACGTTGCGACAGGCGACTCAGTCACCTTGCACCAAAAAAGCCGGCAGTTAATTTAATGAATAGGGAGATGAAATTTATTATGTGGAAGCAATACCAACAAACTTGTTACAACCTCAACTCAACAAACTCGGCTCACTAAAGAATGAAATACGTCGGTTGTTGTGTTGACCTTTGTCAGTCAATTACCTGAATTTGGTGTCTCTACAACCTGTCACATATGGAACTATGCATTCCAATACAATTTCTTGTACCTCGATTTGATATCCGGTATAACAAATTGGAGAATCATTAATTACATGAGTGGAAAATTGTAGTCGAACCTTTTTCAAATGTCAAGTGTGTGTAGACAAATGCCCGTCATTTGTGTATATTCAGACATTTTGTAAATAAGAGTCGTAAAAATAATGGGGTGCAATGGGGAACCACCTTTTATTATATTAGGTGCCGACTACTTCCTTATCGTTTCACTTTCTTGGTGGAAAAACTTTTATGGCGGCTTTTTTATATTGACATATATCACCATTATTAAAAATTCTCATTTGGTCAGTAATGGGACTAATGAATGTGAGCCCTTGAATTTATATAGTGTAATCATTAGAACCGTTAAAAATTCGAAGTGAATATTTGAAAATTTTTAAAGAGGTTAAAAATTTAGGTTTAAAAGTTTAATTCAAATTTGACATTAATCGCAAGAAAAGTAATTTATTTTCTTTTCTTACCTAATTTTATTAATTTTATTTTTCAGGCACACGTAAAATTTCCTGCAGATTACCCGTATTCACCCCCACAACTTAGATTCTTAACAAAAGTTTGGCATCCAAACGTGTACGAGGTAAGTATTTGTTACTCAGTAGCGAGAACTCAAAAAGGAACCTCGCTACTATAATAATTTATAAAGGTCAACGACAATAACCAAAATTGACGCATTACTAGAGGTATATATATATATAATTTGAATAAATAATAATGTAGTGTAGCGTTCCCCACAACTCGTGGAAATTCTCGTGTTCACCTAAGGAGGTTTAGTGGCCAGGTTTAGCCACCTGCGACTCACTGCAGGTTGACGTGCGTTCGAATCCCCACGCGACCAAACAAAAACGACTAGTGACATTCGCAGCGCCCACTGCCGTCTACCTTCGGTCCTATACTTTTCCTTTTCATCGTTTCGCTCCCGCTGGTAGGAAACGCACAGCACCGCACATCAGCGGCTAAACAAAGCATCGAAGTTAGGCGTTACTTTGGACATTGAATAATCCTCACAGAAAATGTGAAGGTCGTACCCCAGAGTAAATCAATCGACTCTCAATAACATACGCAATTAAAATTCGTGCTTGAAAACAAATGAGTGAAAGTATCTGTAGAAATTTACCGTTTGGAGAAAAACAAGCATTTTAGAAATGGTGGTATTTATCACGGCGTCCTTTGAATACAAATACACACATAGTTGAACGTCCAGGGAGCTAAGAGCGTTTTATAATGTTAAGAAATTGTTCAATTACAAGACTCGTGAATTAAATCCGAAAAATGAGTCCTTATCGTGATGAATTGGAGCTTACCAATTTTTAAAATATTTGCCCTATTTAATTTTCTTTTAAGTCCTGTAGGACTCTAGCTCTTACTTAAAGGGATGTGGATCTTGCAACTAATTCAACTATCGTGAAGACACGACAAGTTCTTATATTGCTCTATATAATGCAATTTAAAATTTGTTATGCACAATAGTTCTTTTCTCTGAAACTTTTTTCCCGGAGCAACTAACCCAGAGTCTGTGATCGAGAAATGAATATAATTTTTATGGCACCCCTAAGGCGCAGTGTTCCCGTTTGTGTTGTGATGCGGTGGTTTGTATGGTTATCATGTCCACTAGATAAGGTTCTCGTAAAAAACTTTGAAGTAATCAGATCAGTTATTTAGTGGTGCACGGCTCATAATTGAATATAAATGTCTTACAATAATAATGGACATTAAACGATTTCAAACGATGACCTCTAGATTACCCAATACAGGCATCAGGCATGGGTTGGAAGTCAGTTCGCGGGCCGTATCTCCTGCCTCTAATTGTAAATTTTCACATAGGTTCTGCTAATCCCATTATGCATGCTTACACCTGATGTGACTACAGGGATGCGAGTCATGGACCGTAAAGCCGAAAAATAAGGCCTTTTTGAAAAGCAATATTGATACAACTTTGACATCTCCTAACCCTTGATGAGCATCCCATCAGAATGAATCAGCATAATTTTTCTGTCATTTGCTTTCAGAACGGCGACTTGTGCATCTCAATACTACACCCTCCGGTGGATGATCCACAAAGCGGAGAACTGCCGTGCGAGAGGTGGAACCCGACTCAGAATGTCCGCACCATACTTCTATCGGTGATCTCATTGCTAAACGAGCCGAATACCTTCAGTCCAGCCAACGTAGATGCTTCTGTCATGTACAGGCGATGGCGGGAATCTAAAGGAAAGGATAAGGAATACGAAAACATCATAAGGAAGCAAGTGTCTGCAGCAAGACTGGAGGCTGAAAAAGACGGTGTTGTTGTTCCCCTAACCCTAGAGGACTACTGCATAAAAACCAAAGTTAAGCCGGCCGAGAACAGCGTCGATATGACCGATTTCTATGTGGACGACTATGACTTGGATGATGATGTGGACTCGGCCGATGACGAATATGAGGACGGAGACGACAGCGGAAATGGCGAATCGTGATCGTTTTCCATCATTTTGTACCAACAAATATTTTTTGAACAAAAACATTAAATCAACAATAAAAATGAAAAAAGTAATTCAGGTACCTTAACGTGTTTCTCTATTTTCTTTTTTTCTTATTGTTGATTACAACTCTGATGAAGTGAAATTTTGTCCCTGTTAGGAATGACTTAATATTGGTTGGCTTATTTTGCTGAGATTTAAAATTTAGGCACCCTATAAAGTGGCATGATTTTAAAGTTTCTTTAACGTTCTTCCCAGAAGAACGCAACATTTCCTTTGTTATTTTTAATATTTTACTGTTCTTATTCTTCGGTTACTATAGAACATGAAACTAAATAGGTAATGTATCCTTTTTTTCATGTTCAACAAATTCTTTTTCAATCAAACACATTATTTTATTTGGAGAGGCAATCATTGGTTTTCACTTTTCTGTCATTTAACACATTTTAAACTCTAGGGAAATTTGACATTTTTCAGGGCTACAGAGAAAATCCTTACAGATATTTGAATATTTTTATTCTATATGAATCAGCTCTTTCATCTTTCCTGCAGCTAATTAAAGATGTTTAATTTCAAAGATAACTGTTTTGAAAATGTTTCAACCATAAAGTTGATTAATTTAATGAATTACAATTTCTGTTGTGTACATATATAAATAAATGGTAAGATAAATAATTTAATTAATAACCCTTACATAGTGTTTCTCTCAGGCTTTCTAAAACAGGGCTGCAAGGCTTTAATTTTTGACATAGCAACAAATTTTTTAAAAAAATTTTTTCAAATTTTTGTCTTTTGTGTAATTTTGTATATTTTTAAATCAAAAATCTGTGTACTGCTTCTTATTTCACTAATTATTCCATGGTTGTCAACATATTTGGTCTTAAGTACATTTATTTCAATAAAATTCTTGTTTTTAATTTATTTTGAAGGCATAGTCACTTTTATAGCTATATTTGGTAGTGATGCAATTGGTAATAAAATTGATTGCTGGGTGATTATGACATATTCTCATTAAATAAAACAAGAAGTAAACTAGGGTAGTAAGCTACCCAAATTTTGAATCCAGTTAATCAAAGCTTGAATGAAGTTATATAAATTTTGTATTTAAAAAACACTTATGTAAACAAGTTATTTTTTGTATAATAAAATGAAATAATGATTGAAAAAAACTGTTCAAAGTACGAAAAATTTCCTCTTAAAAGGTATAGGTTAGGTCCAATTTTATGGTAGACAAGAAATTACTTTTTATCAACAATTTACAAATGTTGTATGGAATGCTTTACATCATGGGTATTGGTAGATAAAAAAAGGCAACCTTATGTTATAGCTACAAAGTCAAACTCATACCTATAATCTCACACCTACAAAATTCAGAGATATCAGAAGTCCATACCAGATTGACCTACTACTGAACAAAATTGGCAATACCCAACACAAAATTTACTTGTTTACTTTGCTGAGAACTACACTGCCTGGCAAATAAGGTTCAGAAGCTGGTGGAAGAAACATTTAAAGAAACTGTGACAGGTACTGAACATTAGATGGAAATTAAAAATTCATATTGTTTTTCAAATGATATTTCACATTTATTTGTGAAATAAGTAATTTGACTAATGTTTGATAGAGGATTACGGCTATTTTAATATATAATTCTTTATCAAACACTGCAATGTGAACATCTAGCTGAGTGACGTTTATTGCAGATTATTATGTATACATATATATACGTAAAACAATAAGGTAGTGACAAACACAGATAGTGTGTAATATGTTTTTGAAAGCGAACAAAAAGGAAACAGTTATTTGAGAAGAGATAAAAACCGCATAAAAGCAATTATCCTAAAAGTGTGAAATGTAGACAAAATAACTATATGTTTAAAAATAATATGTAATCAACCTATTGAAGACATTTAAGAAAACGTTACCTTAAACGAGAGCAAAAAACAAGACGGCAACAACACTAACGCTACTGAAAAATAATCGCTTATATTAAATTTAAGCGACTAATTTATTTTATTATTAAAACTATTACCGTTAAAGCTTGTACAGAGTAGTCCAAAGTTTGTCGTTACGTTAATGTCTTAAAATGTGTGTAAATGAATTGCATAGAAACAGCTAAGTTCTAATTGCAACCAAATATACATAGAATGTCATTGTATGACGATTTAGAACCTGTAAAGCAAAAGCCGGAACAGGTAGCGGGATGGTCCTCTAGCATAAAGCTCTTCCAATCTCAGTTACAACTGAAAAAGGCAGCTCAAACGCAACCGAAGAGAGATCAAATTAGAAAATCTGTGACAGTTCTAGCACCTGTAATAGACCTTAAGTCAAAGTTAAATGATGACGACTCTAATTCAAATTCAAGTACTGGTTCTAATAACTACAGTAGACTGTCTACAAAGGTTTGCAATAACAATTTTTGAAAGGTTTACTACATTTCCACCTCTTAGATTTTAATTCAATTGAATTTCAGGAAATGAGATCTCCACTACAACAAATTCATTCCCTTCCATCAAATAAAGAATTTGATTGGAATATAGTAAATGAATATGATCCCATGTGGCCCAATGATTATGAAAAGGTTGTAAAAGATCTTCATGAAATACGAGATAAGGAAAGAGAGAAGGAAGAACTTCAAGAATTGGAAAGAAGAAAAAAGGCAAGAGAGGAACGGAATGGAAAAAGGGACAGGTAACATTAGAGCAAATACATGGCAACCATAGTATATGTAGTGTGGTAAAAAATTATTAAATTTACCTCTTAGGGATCTAAAAAGTGGATTGTCAGGTAGAAGGAATAGTGATGATGAAGAAGAAGAACGAGAGCAATCAAGCAGAGGAGGTGGAGTTGCCATTGCTCCACCTCCATCTTTGCAAGAGAGCAAACCAGAACTGCCACCACTCTCTATTCCTCCACCACCGAAAATAGGAAATCCAAACATTTCATTTGCTGGTAGTGCAGTTGCTGCTAAAATTATGGCTAAATATGGTTTTAAAGAGGGTCAGGGGTTAGGGAAAAAGGAACAAGGAATGTCTTTGGCTCTTCAGGTTTGTTGTTTTATAACAAAACAACATTAATGTAATACATAACAATTACAAGTGTTGCTTTAATTGTAATATTAAATTATTTGCTTTTCATTATTGTCATTCTGCAGGTTGAGAAAACATCTAAAAGAGGAGGAAGAATTATTCATGAGAAGGACATGTTAATGCCTCCACCAGCACCCAGTACTCCTCCACATAGACCAGAATCTCCCCCACAATTAGCTTCTACTGCAGTTCAAAAACCAGAGCCAAGCATAACAGAAATAATGAAGTGTCCTTCAAAAGTGGTCTTATTAAGGGTATCAAAGCTTTACATTTTCTTCTTTGTGACCACAGAAACATAAAAATGTAGCCTCATGACACTTTGATTTTTTGCAGAATATGGTTGGCCCAGGGGAAGTAGATGATGATCTAGAACCAGAAGTTAAAGATGAGTGTAATACAAAGTATGGTGAGGTTGTCAAAGTTTTAATTTTTGAAATGCCAGAGGCACCACAAGAAGAAGCCATAAGAATTTTTGTCGAGTTTAAACGGATCGAATCAGCAATCAAAGGTTACCATTTAATTCTAACCCAATTCAGATTTGAATAATTATTTTTCCTACAAGATTTTGTATTTTCTGCCTTCAATCTATTTTTAGCTGTAGTTGACCTAAATGGCAGATTTTTCGGCGGACGGCAGGTCAAAGCTGGTTTTTACACTTGGGAAAAGTTCAACAATTTAGAATTGCTTGATTGATTCAACATACTTTAATTGAAATAAAGTCTAGTTTCTAATTGTACCAAACTCATTTATGTGTTTAATAATACATTAACATAAATTGTTTCTTAGTTACTTGGCATCTGCTTGTGATTCATAAGATTGCAACAGCAACTTCACTGAAGGAATGATTTCAGAAAAAAACAAACCTTGCATAAATAATCAATAAATGTAATATATTTTCCCACTAAAACTTGTTACCAATTTTATATAATTTGTGAAGGTAAGTGAAGGTATTTTGGTATATTGTCAAAATCATTACAAAGCTAAGTAGCTCTAAAATTGAATATAAAAGTAGATATTTAATAAGAAGGTATGCTCAAATAATTCCTATTTAGTTTGAATAAAGAATACACTTATGAACAGGAATACAATAGTAGAATAAAAGAAGGGCATTACAGCCAATTTAAAAAGTGTTCACTGTAATAAATCTAAATCTGTGCCATGCATTTGAGTACAATATTTATTTATTTATTGCCTTTGATCTATCCTTACAATATTTACACTTTGTGTATTTATGTTTAGTGGATTCAAAAAACAATCTGAATTTTGCTGGAATTTCAAGTCAATACCTTTATTTTTCTCAGTCATTTCATTGCTACATAATTGTTCAAACTTACTGTTTGGTTGTCCTTTAGCTGAATTGCACTGCTTATCATTCTTGCAGTTCTTTCTGTGGTGTCTGTATATATGCATTTTCAAGTTAGCCAACTGCTTAAAGTCTTTTGGACACTCTTGGCATTGAAAAGGATGCTCACCTGTATGAGTTCTCATGTGAACAATACATGTACTGTTATCTTTGAAATGTCTAGAACAGTATTTGCATTGATATAGTTTTACCTCAGAATGTGACCTTTCATGCCTTCTCAAGGAGCTTTTTAAATTAAATTTCTTTCTGCAAAACTTACAAGTCAACAAATTTTTGTTCTGTTCTTTCCCATTTAATGTTGTTGCAACAGGATATGTAGAGTTTTTACTGAGATTAGGATTATAATATTCTTCTTTGTTGTCCAATTGTTTTAATTCAATATCTGGTTTTTTACATTTTGAGCATGTTGAATCATGGAAATTTATCACATGATTTATTAAATCTCTTTTTAAGAACATTTCTTTGTTGCAAAATGTACAAAAATATTTATTAGTACACACTCCACTGTGTTTCTGGCATTGAATTTTTGAACTAAATTCTTTTAAACAAAATTTACAAGTCTGATCAATATGAATAAATTCATGATTCTTTAATTGCTTCACATTGTTGAATACTTTTTTGCAATATTTGCAAGTCCAGTTTTGTTGTGTGTGAACTTTCAAATGATCACTTAAATTTCTCTTATGCTGAAACACATTATCACACAATTCACATATTAAATTGTGTTCAAATTTTACATGATTTTTGAATCCATTCATGTTAGAGAATGAACATTCACAAGCACTACAGAGAAAAGATTCAACATTTGAATGTTTCGTACTAAGGTGGTCAAATAACAAATTACTTGAGATGAATGATGAGGGACATATAAAGCATGTGAAGAAATCACATTCCTTTCTGTTTTGAAATGTGCTCTTATTTGTGTCACAAGTTTCTGTACTAGAAGAAATAGATTTTTTATTTTCATTATGGAAATTAAGCTTAGAAATGTCATGACTCTCGGAATCATTCATTTCTACCCTATTTCTATTACCCACGAAACCCCGTTTCAGTTCTGCTCGTAATACCGACTCCGAATTTGCACACATTGTCTGAAATTCAAAAAATTTCTCTATCTGATGCACACAGACATAGCAAACTTTCACAGGAAGGTTGTCATCAGCAAAAATCTGTAAAAAAAAACATTTCTGTTTCATGTGAATTCTACTTAATTTCCTAAATGAATATATTATTTTCTTACGAAGAAACTCGTACCTTCTAATATTAAATAACACTGCTAAATGAAACAAGCCTTCACTTACCTCAATTGATGTACAGCTCTTTATTTTAAAGCGAAATGTTGTTTCATTATTAGCAATAAAATTACGAAAAATTGGAAGCATTAGACCCTCGCTTGTGAGACACAAACGACAAATATCTGGCTCATCCCCCGGCATATTTAACCACAGTCTCGCAAAATTAAATGTTTCATAAAATTAAAGGAGTTCATCCACAACGCATTGGCTTACAAATTTGAGGCTGTTCATGCAAGTTAGAAAAATTATGTTTCTAATCACAAAGTTGTAGTAAATAAGAAAAAAATAAAAAATAATAAAACCATGGCTGCCAACTGACTTATCAAATAAAAATTGAATTTTCAAACTTAAAAAGTATGTCAAGTTTATAAGCATTTAAATTCACACTGGTAGGAAAATTACTGCACCTTGGTTACGTTTATTTAAACTGCTTTTTGTTACTCATTGGTTTTGATTACCTGATAAATCAGTATGTCGGTTGACATCAGGCAGGTGTTTCTATAATAGTATTAAGCAAGTCAATTAAGAAAGGACCTAAAATTAAAACTTTTAAGCATTTTAATATTTCTAATTTGTATTTTGGCTTGTCCCGTTGTTAAACTCTCCAAGGGAAAGTTTAGTACAATTTTAATCATATTTTGTTTCCTTTGTGAAAATATGAAGTTAAGGCAGAGTTACGTTTTTCACAGGCGAATGAAAAATTTTTAATATGATGAATCATTAAAAAATTTCCCACCTCTAACTGCGAAAAGTTTGTTGTGTGTACAAATAAAATGCAAGAGTAAATCAATTCACTAAAAATACAACTCCGTTTTTAACAGATGATTTACTTCAAACTAATAATAGTTTGAACATAATGAAGTCTGCTAATTGAAGTCTTCCACAAAACAACACAACATAAACATTAACATTTAATAGTCCCAGAAAACCAATGTAAACTTTATATTAATGTAAGTACACACTGAAAGGAAAAAAGGTTGACAACGAAATGTGATTGCACAAGAGTTCCAAAAGGTAAAGAGGAGTGACATTATTTTTTTAGCTTACAATTTGAATTTGTTGTGTCAACATATTGTAATTCCCCATTTTTTTCTTAATACTAAACATGTAAAACTTGTGGATAATTAAAAAATGAATTGGTGATGGAGAGGGAGGATCTCAGTCATTCAACACTGTATTGACCTGTCAGCCATTCTCCACTTGGGCCACTATCATCTACACCAACATATGATACACTAAAGTATTAGCCTGATTATTTAGGAGTGAAACTTCTGAAGTTGGAAGAGAGTATTAAAACGATTTCATGAAATATAGGAAATTGGGGATTTCCACATCTATGTGTATCAATACATAAAGTCAATTTCCTTGTTGCAAAAAGACAGAAGCAACAGCAGAGATTGAAATGATGGTAACTTCTTTAACCTTTTTTGGTGTTATTTCTTTTTCATAGTCTCTTTTTTTGGGTCCTCATCCAATTTGTTTTCTTCATACCTAAATAAATATTATTTGACATTTTAAACTCTGAAATATTAAAAGTAGGTTGAAATGTTATTTTCAGGTCAACTTACCTCAACATTGTTTTAAAATCACCCTTTACAATTGCCAAAAGTATAGGTGTTCCCAGGCATGCTGGAACCAAGTACAATAAAGCTGGTTGGGCACGTTTGAAAACATGCATGACAAAAATTGTAGCCATCAGACCACAGATGTAAGCGATGGATGTTGCATAGAAATAAGTTTTGGAATTCCTCTGCAGACTATGATCAAATCTCAAAAGAAGGGCAATGAATATTCCTGGAATAACAATGTCACCAAGACCAAGCATGGCAAAATTGTTGGCTCCTAGTCCCTTTTCCAGGAGATCTTGTGGGAAGACCACTAAAAGAAAAATTTAAGTTTAGCTATTGAACTCAACTAACCCAAAAATACAGCTTTATGCTAACTTATTAGGTTTCTTAAAATGTGATGTTTTTATATTTTAACTGAGCAGCATTCCAAAACTGTCATATGTTTGGTCCATTGAGCAATCCCTTATGTTGCATAGTTCAAAACAAAATATTGTATAAAATCAAAGCTCAATGTAAACTTATTAACATAATATTCATGCAATATGTAATGTTCACATAATATTGACTTACATTTTATAGGAGCCTCAAAGGATTTGGCTACAGTTACCATAACATTTGTTCCAAAAACCCAAAAGATATCATAAACAAAAAGGCCACAGAGCAGAATGCAACCAGTGACAATATTATTGAGATGAAGAAGTTCCACACCATTTGTAGCAAATGCAATACCAAACAAATTATTTGCAATCCAATGCTGCAAGAATTAGTAATACATTATAAAAGATCTCCTATCTTATACAAAAAGGGTAAGGTAAGGTAAGGCACAATGTTCAGTTACAGTTAACAACTTTACATTAATGGGATAATTAATATCACAACACAGGTACTTAAACATTAAAACAATAATAAATATCTTAACTGTAAATTATGAGTAATACTGCTTTGAATTTGCTTCATACATTCATTTCAATAAAATAATAATGTTAAAAAAGTATGCAATTCTTAAAGGTGCCAAGGCATTTACTTCTTAGGCTTAATAACTAACATGATGCAAATTTCCTTTCATTATTTTGAGTAAACAGAATTCAATTTTTTTTATTTTATTTTCATACTATTTAATAATATAAATCTTTACTACTCAATACTAACAAAATGCAAACCTTTTTCAGGAGGTACCAAGCACCAAATAATGTGCAGCAGATGAGGCAAACCACATCATGAGAAGTAAAATGATAATTAATTATGTCTTCCACACCTTTAGGTCCACCCTGAGTAAAATGCAAATGGTATGGTGTATTAGGAATTGAACTTGGAACTAGTTTAGTAATAATTGGACTGAAAAATGAAAAAAGTGTTAATATAAAAAGTATGATCAAATTTAAAATTGTATTTAAATTAAATAAAAGATATGATGATAATTACCTTATCAAGTGACAAAGAGCTAAGATTCCTAAACAAAAAAAGTAAAATGTGAGAAGAAGATTTATATATTCTTTGGAAAAAATCTGTAAATAAATAGAAACTGCCTACAGTTATGAAAAAATTGTAATACCAATTATGCACATCTTTAAATATGCTGGTTAAACTGCATCCTGAAATTATTTTCTAAATTAGTAACTACAGTTTACCTGGAAAACAACATAAAGCCCAACAAGAGTTGCACTAGCAATTAGGGGAAATATTGCTGCCTCTTTATTTGACATTTTCCTTTTCTGTGAATTATCCCCCTAAAAATTACAAAAAGTTGTAAACGTGTAAGTTACATGCGTCGGTTTCATTAAATCTTGCAATTTTGACCTTTCATTAAGTAGAAGACATAATATATTGTCTCAAATGAAACAATGTAAAAGTAACACGTTACTTACCTGCATATTTTGCTCATCTTTATGTTTGACAGACCTCAGCGAACCAAAAAAAATTGGAAGCAATGCCATAATAACTAGACTGCCATATGCTACAGCAACTCCCTCGGGGCTGGACGGGGTTTTAACTGTCCCATTGTTGATGTTTTCTGAAATATTCTTCAATACATCAGTCATATTTTTAACAAAATAATAGGATGCTCAAACCTTGACATAAACTGATTAAACTCAAAGTGACACACTGGCAATTTTGTGATATATACATTCAAGACGGCATTACCAGACGACAACGCATCGCCAGTAGTGCCAATATCTAAAAACCAAAGCGTTTCAGAGGTTAGACAGTACTTCAGCTTGGCTATCCAACTGGACAGGATAGGCTTGAGTTTTGCGTTTCAGATTTGTTTATGGATATATTACTCAGTTTCTAAGCCGCTACACGTTCAACCAATTTCGTCTCTTTAGACGAGCAGCCGTGCGTACTCCCAATTAAATAATTTGTGTTTTAATTACATTTTTTGAGTCATACACACTCATATACGTTGTTTGAAACTGACCGATTCATGTCGTGGTCAGATAACGAAATCCTCAAACCGCAAACTATTTGCCAGGAACATAAAGAATTTCAGTATTCGTATGTCAATGAATATGTTTAAAATAATTATAAATTTTTGTAGGTAAGAAATGTCAACCCATGCATTGGCATCCCTCACGGCTACGTACACAGACTCGGAGCCCGAGGGTGAGGAGAATTACTCGCCGCGTGGTGCCGAGAGAAAATCCTCGTCTGACACAGAGGTAGAAAAAGATGTAGATTCACTTCCACCAACAAATTCAGTTCCACCAACAAATTCAGTTCCACCAACAAATGCATTTCCTTCCCAACAGTTAGAAGTTTCAAGTAAAGTTGCACAATTAGTTTCATATCATGATGACAATGTGATATCTGATGATGAAACAGAATATTTCATTTCAAAGGGTGAATCAGAATCATCAGACTTTAAGAATTATTTAAAACTTGTGGATGGAATTGAACTTCCTGCAGAGCCATCAGGGAGATGTTCTCCAAGGCTTATTGAAAAAGTAATGAAGTTACATGAAAAAATAGAAAGTGGTTTAGACATGAACAACATGATACAAAGCAGAAAAGACTTCAGAAATCCTAGTATTTATGAAAAATTAATTCAATTTTGTGGCCTAAATGAATTGGGGACTAATTACCCAGCAAGTATTTATGATCCATTAAAATGGGGCAAAGAGTCCTTTTATGAGGAACTTGCAAATGTTCAAAAAATAGAAATGGACAGAAGGGAAAAGGAAAAGAAAGAGAGAACCAAAGTAGAATTTGTGTGTGGTACCAAAAAAATAAATTCAACTGCAAATGATGATGAAATAAAGAAAAGAAAGTCCAAGTGGGATCAAGTTGGCGCTTCAGCAGCAGGAAGTCTTCCATTGGGTATGATTGGACCAGCTGGTTTATTGCAACCATCACTTACCACAAGTGTTACTGGCACCAAGGGTACTGTCATCTCAGCATTTGGCTCCTTACCAAAAAAACCTAGATTGTAAATTTTAAAAATAATTTAAATTAATTAAAACAAAATTTGACTCTTGACAAGTATTGATATTTTGTTTTTGAACTTTTATTGAATCCTATAATGATTTATTAACATTATATATTTAGTTAGAATTATTTTTTTCACACTCTGAAGTTTTGATGGAATTCACAGTTGTGTAACTCAAAAATTTTCCAACATATCTAATAACAAATGTTAGATTGAAAAATTATGTAGTATGTACAATTATGTATGTATAATTTGCATTTTAGTAATACACTGTTCCATTCAATGCAAAATATTTGATTTTTTCTAAAACATCAGATGTGGCAAGTACAAATTCTTGATATGAAAGAAAATTTATCCCAAGGATTTACCATTTTCTGTGGTTGACAATACACCTGTTCACATGTAAGGTATCACTTCCTTAGGGGAGAGCATTGGAACACTGGTTAGCAAGTAGTTTTGATAAAAGAGTAAATAACATATTGTGCTCATTTTGCAAATTGTAAAAAGGAAAAAATGATAGTCGAAGTTGAGGGTGCCGCCAAGAGTTGGTTGAGACTTTTGGGAATAACTTTATCGAGGGTTAAGAAACAATAAAAATCCACCCCAACGAGATGAGGCCGTAGAACATAAAAATGTGCTACTAGTACGATCGGCCTTCCATGGCTTATACAATGTGAATAACGAATCTTGAGGGGCACTCCACAGCACGATTTCTGAGAATAATGTGGTCTGCGATGGGTTAATTGTGAGTGATGTTTCGCCTTGTGAATCCGGGAAATTATGTACATTATGTACTCACAATTGTGGATAAAAAATGATATATATGCAATTTTGTAATAATTGATGAAATTTTTTATTTTATTTGTTTAAAAGTTATATCAAAATTCGGGTCACACAAGGGTACAAACATTATTTCTTATATGCAAATATATATAATCATTAAATTAAACAAATCGTTATTATCGTTTTTAGCTCTTGCTTTTTACTTCTGCAAAGCTAAAAGTTTTGATTACATTTTATAATTACGAGTTGTTAGCCATCATAGAAACATCGATTGAAAAAATAGTAGTAATAATAATTACAAAATTAAAAGGTACTTTAAATAGTAATAATAATTATTATTATACGAGATAGAGACGTAATTCTCAACAATCCTTGTGAGATCAGAAATTTATTAATAATGTCTTTCAGTCAGTGAAGGATTTCGTCGACATTAGAAAAGGCACAGGATCCTAGTCCAGAGCGTGACATCAAGAGTATGAGTTCTCGAGCGTGTGCTAATGCCACTTCTAGTGGTGGTCGGCGTGGCAACTGACTGGATTCTGTGAAAATACATCAAACGTTATTATCCCAGTAGCCGAAAATTAATATTGTGTAACAAAGGTTTCTTTTCACTAACCTAATATAGCAGAATTAAGCGACGAACACACTGTTTCTCTTTGTAACGGCTGCAACTGCCATCCCACTGGACTATTCCAGGGGTTGGAATAAGCTAACAAACTAAAGGCATCCTGCAACAAAAACCTTTGATGTCCAACTGCTCGCATTTGGAATAGTAAAACTATGCTATATATTGGTGCATTACCTGTAACATTTTCTTATTGTTTTCATCTTTTCCTTGTTCTTGTCCGAGCCTTATGCTCATATTATAAAGCTCCCTGCCAAATTCCAGCATACGTTCAATTCCCGGTTTACTACCGCCACAAACTTGCCTTTTACTAGAGGGAGAGTCAATATCTGGAGACAGAAAGTTACAAAGAAAACTTTACAATATGAAATTTATTAGGTCAATTTCTTAACTCTTATTTCATCAAAGAAAATGAGGGTACCCATGTCTTCAGATTCTTCAATATAGTCCCATTCGGAATGATTGTTCGAACCATTCCGAACGCCGTTTTGAGCCCCAGGTGATGTCACTTTGGCATTATGATGACTCAATTTCTCTGCGTTTTCGGTCCCTTCCATTTCCACATCAATTTCTTCATAAACAGCAGTTCGAATCACGGTGTCACCACCTGAGCTGCCGTTCACAGAGAAATTATTTTGCTGGTTGAGTTCTTCAACAGAGGATCGACGATTCCTAGCTTTATTACCGTTATACGTTTTAGTGGACTGAATAACAGAGGTTTGTATAGGACTGGCAGGGTGTGGCGGAGTGGTTGACGAATGCGACGGCGAAAACACTCCTTGTCCACGAGATAATCGGTTTGGGCACACCTGTAATACAAAGCAAAAACTACTAGTTTTAGTGGCAGCTCCAACTTCTAAACTGAAATAATCATTAAAGACATACTTCTGAATCTGTGCCATTTATCATTTCTACAAACTGACGGCATTTTAACTGAAACAACAAATTCTGATTGTGTTCTAATAGGCCTGGGTACAAACGAAAAGTAGTTTCAATGGCTTCTCCCATTCTTCCAGCTAGAACTAATTTAAGAATTCCTGAAACAGAGAGAAAAGTAGTAGTCATTATTTACTAAGTTTAAATTAACTTAAAAAATAAGTAAGCAAACAATTATTTTATAGCCATTTTTATGACAATAAAATGAAAAACTCCACTTACGTTGCCGACTTTTTATAGATGCTAATTCTTCATGAAATACTTGACCTGTACTGTGAGCAAAAGCTTCTGCAGTAGCACAGTAGCCATGGTGTACTAAATAAGTTGATATCATTCTTAAATGGTGCAAAAAAAGAAATACCATTATCAAACTCTTAAAAACCTCAACCTATGTAATTATTTTTATAATAAACATCAATGGAGTACCATATGTTGAACTCACTTATGTAAAATGGCTTGCCACTCTCCTTGAATTTCAGGAACAGGAAAATCTTGAATTGTTAACCTTGTTCTAGCACGAAGCTCTCTCATCATGTCTTCAATATCAAACATGAAAGGTTCCTGTCCAAAATTAGCATCAACAACCTCACCAGGTGTTTGCAACCCAACTGTTGGATAGAGATTGGGCTAAAAAAAACAAAAATTGACCATGTGCACACTGAAAAATATGCATTACTTTCATTTGAATTGTTTTACATACAGGCAAATCCGTAAAGGCTACTCCTAAATTGTGACCATTTTTTGTGTAGAAACATGTGTTATCAATTAAATTAACTCCACATCCTATAACATCACCAGTAGTAAATGTGGGTCCATAGGGCTGTCCAGTTCCGGATGAACAAAATGAATGGCCATCATCACCATGATAACCATATGAATGTTTGTCCCAACCTTGGATTCAAAAACAAATAATACTCTGATTTTAACAAAATAAAAATTTGTAATCATAAGCTATTAAACTTTTGTTAAGAAATGAAGCCTTTCTATTGGTTAATAAAATCATTAATTTTTAAAAGATTAGAATCAAATTATTTTTAATGGGTGTATACACAAAAAACAACATTATAGAGGTAAATTATTGATGCTGTTTAACTACCTACACCATAAAGTCAGGAAAAAACAAAATTAATCACTTAAAACAAACCTGGCAATCTGTTCATGTTTACTCCTTGTGCTGACAACCCAATCCCCATGTAACCATCTCTGCCTTTGCTGACAATCCTAACTTCAAAATAATAAAGACCACATGCTGGTGGAATAGGATGTGTAGCCCTGACACTTGCAGCATCTTTGTGTGTTTTTCCATGTCCTTCAAAACAATAAAAACCGTCTATTTAATTTTTCCTGGGAAAATGGGGAGAAAAAGAAAGTCCTAAACAAATAGCATTTTGAATTTTACATTGAACCATTCAAAAATTAAACTTGTTCATGAAGAATTAATTTTAAATGGTGTTTTACCTTTGGACTTTCAACTAGCAGAATTGGTAACATAGAAGTACCAAAACTTAAACTAAAATTAAAATTGGATTTTGTTCACTACAGATTTTCAGGCTTCATTTTGATCAGCTGATTTCTTTGTTTAAAATTATCAATTACGAAATATTTGAACAAGAGAAGTATTAAGTTTTATTCCAACCATAAAGTGCTTACTTTTGCAGGACATACTTGAATAGTTTTGGTAAAAGGATTCTGAGTATTTTTGTTTAACTCATATCGACTGCGTCTGAATTATCCTTGAATAGTATTTGGAAAGATCAATTTAGGCCCTACCTTTGTAGTGAACTCTCAAATTATTTTGAGACAGTCCAATGTAGTTATACTTGTCTTTTGGACTCCAAGACCGCGGTAGAGGGGTCTCCTCCTCGTTTACCATAGGATAAAGTATCTTCAAGCGATCTGTGTCCCCACAATGGGTTGCACTGTGAGTGTCACTCGAAATACGGCCATTGCTGATGGCGGCCATTTTCAACTATACCACAGATGATGGGACATTTATTGCAGTGCTACCAAATGTGTACGACAAATCCTTTCATAACTCCATGCCGTTCGAACTGAACGTTTCCCGGCGGAGTCGACTCTGGGGCTTTTCTCTATTTCAGTAAGCAGTGTACGTTCGATCGTGTTGTTCTCTGCAATTTACCAATGTTTTGTGGCGGTGACGGGGTTTTTAGGCTGGGCTGGTCCGGGTAAAAATGAAAGGCGTTAATTTGTTAACTTTACGGCAGATTAAACGTTGTTAATCGTATTCAATCTGTTTTACGTATCCGCAGCTAATCATTGACGTTTTCGTTGTGCGGGAAAAGTGCGTTTACATGTGAGAAAGAGTGAGAGGGAACACTCAAGTCTCACATATCCTACTGAAGGATTATGCATTTATCAGTTGTAAAAATTTGTGATGTTCTCACGGGGTGAAATCGTGAAAATTCCAATTTAGCATTCGCATTTTTGGTGTTTTTAAAGCGTAACATCCACATTGTTGGTCGTAGGACGCATTCTGTTCGTTTTAGGATATCCTCATTCCTCCCGTGTTTTCTGCGGTTGATATTTATTCATAACGCCGAGCTACGGGTTCTCCTTTTCAATCTCCGGGATGGGGTGTGCAATGTCTGCAGAGGAGCGGGCTGCGTTGGCCCGGAGTAAACAGATCGAAAAGAACCTCAAAGAGGATGGAATACAAGCTGCAAAAGACATAAAGCTGTTACTTCTAGGTGAGTTTCTGACGAGACCGCCCAATCTGCCCCTTTCCCGTCACTCCTCGTGCCACGCTTCCCTGACGTCCCGTCCGGCTTGTCACACTCTCCCTTCATTGATTAATTGAAGTTTCTCAGTTAATTCCGCCACCAACAAACGCAACGACCCGAATATCAAAGCCCCTCAAAAACCGGACGAGGAGAAAAATGTTCTTATATTATGGGTTAACACACAGCAGGATGAACCTTTTATTTCAACAATCAAATCTGTTTCCAGGCCAGAAAAGTCGCATTCAGAGTTTGAAAAATATGAGTTCTTTCGTATGCATCCTATGTTCTGCATCTTGTGCTTTCAGTTCAACAAAAATTAATAATTGGTGCAATATTTTACCGTATATTTATTTAATAATATGTTACACTTAAGTAAAAATGATTTTATGATTTACTCTTAATTTCTGTGTTTTATGGTTTTCACTAGTCATTTCACATTACTCACATAAAAGGAATTATGTTAATTAATTAATTAACCATTGATTTTGTTTTGTATAAAATTAATTTCTTTGCTTCTGTAGGATGATTTTGAGTAATTGAAGAAATATTCTGTAAAAGATGCAAATATTTTCATATTTTGTAAATCGAAATGAAATGACGACATTTTGCCGATGCAGAACATTTAAGAGAAATTTTTCATAGCGGGCATTTTAAGTCATATTTTTTGAGAATTTCATTAGATAAGTTACTTGTGAATAACAATTGTACAATTCTTATTTTTGAGGAAAATTAGTATATCTAACTTAAAGTAGACTCATTTTCTGGGTAGTGGGAACATTATGTCTATTGTTTAAAATTTATTTTTTTACAATTTTTTTTCATTTACTTCATATAATGTTTAAAACTATTATCTTATATTACAATGTGTAAAACATGCAATTTGAATAAAATTCTAAATTTTTTTTACAAAAATGTAAAGTTAAGTAATTAACCATACTTTACGTGTAACAAATACCTCTAACGTATGACATTTAAAAAAAAACAGTGAAGAGTGACATAATTGTGAGGCCTTCTGTGTAATCATTTATTGGTCAAGAAACCTCTAGTTGTTAGGTTTCATGGTGCGGACCATGTGCACGCGAGTTAGCGTGAAAAGTTTTTCCTTTTATAAATCACATTCGATTCTTTAAAGCACACTTTCAAGTGCTTTGTTTGAAGCCAAAATATTGACATTTTTCTTTTCGTTCCTGCAAAAATAAATAGCCAAATATTAAATAGACAAGATGGTTCGTAGCTGCCAACATTTTTTCAATGTGAGTTGTAGATTAATGTTAATCTGCATCATTAGTGTTATCACTGGTGTTTCTCACCGTTAGAAAAATGAGAGCCTGGAAAAATTGGAAACCTGGAAATACTGGACATTGTCGAATGCAAGGCACCCGTAATCCTTCACCCACTTCACTAGCCCATTGGATACAGCCGTCACACAAGGATTACATAATGTTCACTAAATAAATTTCGTATTTGTAATACAGTCAAAATGCATCAATAACAGCAAATTATTTTATAGCAGGATATTTTATAGGCCAAAATGGGACGGCCAAATGAAATGGAAATCGTCTTGAGAATTTCAATTAGCATAAACGAACTGATTGCTTATGAGGCTTACCTAATATATTTTACGTATTCTTAAAATATTTTGATCAAAAATAAAATACAACAAAATAATGATCCAATTCTATGTTTAAATAATTTTTAATATTTTTATAATGGTAAATTAAAGAAGTAAGAAGTGCAATTAAGAAAGGAATTGAGAGGATTGCTTTCTCGTGGTTTTGATACAATTATTTGAAATAGTTTGCATTTTTAATAGGAGAAATGAAGACTACTCATATGTCAAAAAAGAATAACTATTAAAGGTAGATAGGAAACAGAAAGAGAATTCCTCCCTTAAATAGGGCTACATTACGATTCACTGTACAATTTTTACACGGTGAGTTTTACCATTCGAACAAATTTTATTGAAAAGAAATTAAGAACAGGTTTATTTGGCGATTATGAATAATTTTGATAATTGTCTTAAGTAGCCGATTCAACCAACTCTTAGAAATCTCGTTTTCAAATAGTACTGATTATTGTAAGGGAAAGGGCCATGGTATAAGTAAGGTTTTGTTTTTATATTTAAGAACCTGTCAACTTGAGATCTATTGTTTAGTGTTAATGGCATCCTTTGAAATTGTCTTCGGTAGTAATTCTGAATAGGGTTTCATAAATGACCCTTATCGACGGTTAATTGCAACGGTTACCTTTAAATATGAAATATACATTACCACAGAGTGAATCAATTATTTTTGCCTAGCAACACAATATTATGTACATAGGAAAGGGAATCACGTCAAAACATTGGGTACAATTATTTATGAAATACAACTGTATTGTTCGGGATGTTTCTGAATTGCACAAATTTTGTTTAAATCGTATTTTTGCGAAAGCGGACCAACAAGAAAAACTTTTTTCTAATATGGTACGATGTACTCCTTACGTTGGTGAGCATCAACATTTTTAACACCATTTCTGTACCTATGTGTTTTACGGAGGAAAAGGAGAAATATGACAGAACGATGACATAAATACGTCAGTGATGTAGGGGATCGATCTTAGTTTGAGGTGTCTACTACCAGAGAAGTAAAACCGGTTGCAGTTATTTTGTTTATATTCCGTCTCCCGTTGATGTCAGTAAGGGTGTCTGGTTATTGGTTGTTGTCTTCGATGCCTTGTGTCGTGGCATACTACCGCTCGCACCAGCAAGACGTTAATATGCGTCAAACAAACGGGATATAACCCGCACATGGTACCTTCATTGTTGATCCGGGACATCAGCCCATTATAATGTCTCTAATATCATAAATTTCTTGGCACAATTCTCCGATATTGAAACGTTGATTATTCTACACTTACTTCATCTTTAGGCACACTGCAAATTTGAGACCTCGTCCAATTGGCATTCTCGGTGCTTGAAGTTGTATATTCTTATCTTTGTCTTCAATTGAATTCAATGTTCATTAATCATCATGATTTGATATGCGTAATTTGTGATTCTTTGATTGTAAGTCAGGCACACATAGAACAATTTAAAGTGGTTGAATATTTTTGAAAGTTTTCAAGTAATCGAAGATTACTAATGTTGCTTGTTAATGGTATGCGATTGACAGAAGAAGCAGGAATTGAGACCGTAGGACAGGTAATGGAAACTATTAAATTACCGCCGGTGATCCAAGTTCACCATGTTCTGTTTGTGAAATACCAGGCGAATCTCAAAATACTCAGACAGACTGAATTAATGTTCAATTTACTTTGAATTATTTTCGATAATGTTACCATTGCGACTAAACAGAGATATTATGCAGACATTGTTACCATAAATTTGATTTTCCTGCTTTTCCCTCTCCGAATCAAATGTCTGTCTGATGAATATAGGGCACATTTATTATAGTTTAAACCTAGAGAGATGTACGTGAACTCCTTGGCTTATATTTTCTGAAAGGCAGCAAGTTATGATTAACCTCAAGATTGTAATATTGTTAGACTGTTCTTTCTATGAAAGAATGGTAAGTGATTTTCTATCTCAAAACATGAAACATAACATTTGTGGAAGAAATAATTGCAAGTAAAGGAGCCAAGGAAGCACACTTATCAATATATAACCTCGGATGGCCTTTTATTTCCTAATAAAAGTACAAGAGTTGTTATGCAGTTCGTGCCTTGTAATACTACAATTCCATGACGACATACATCATATTTTTAAAGAATGCATAGGGTATACAAAATAATGCTCCGATATACATCAGATAATAGCTCTACAATTGTGCACACATCCGATTAATGGTTGAATAAACTTCTACTTATTATACGGTACGAATTGAGCACAACTGGTATGCCTAACTAACAATATGTATTGCTTATTTTTCATCACATTTAATATACTTTTATTATTTATTTCAGGAGCCGGGGAATCTGGAAAGAGCACAATAGTAAAGCAAATGAAGTAAGTAGTCAAGATAAAAAATTCAACGGCTTACTGGCTGCATTGGTTGCAACGGATAATTTCACCGATTTCAACAAAAATTCCACTTACAAATAGTTTTGTTGCAATCGGAATTTCTAATTCACCAACCAATTCAGCTTGATTGCTTTTAATGGAAATTTAAAATTAAATTACAATTTATAACACTATAAGGAAAAAATTTAAGCATGCTTTAATAAAATGAAAATTTATGTATGTTAATAACTTATACATAAGTGATACCATTTATGCCTATGATTTCTCCTACTATGTAATGCACTGGATTTTACGCATTAAGGACCTAAAATCAGTGTTTGGCGCCAGCTGTTCATAAGATTTGACGCCGCATTTTTGAGTTAAAGTATGTTTTATCAATTATATTAATTATATCAGCTCTTGAGTAGTTAGCGTTGGCAAGAATCTGTCAAAAATGGTTTAACAAGTTGAGCGGTCTTATAGTTTAATTAAATGCGCTTCACCGCGCAAATAGTGTACAACACGTAATACTAATGAGTGTAATTTTTTCTTTCTTGATTTTGAGTCGTACGAGGCCACATCCTGCATGTCCGCCATGCACAATGACTTTTCCCCATTCTAAGGGGTGAGGCCTGTGTTTGCTTAATTTCCTCACCTTGCATCCCTTACTTAATTTAAAGAAGATTAAAATTTGATTATTGGTAGAGTTTGCGTGATATGACCCTGGGTACACATCACAGGCAGATCAATATTTTAAAGAGCAATGACTTTATACACGTTGAAAAAACGCCATCTCCCACAATGTTACTAAATCGTAATGATTGTGAGGAAAGAAGAAAACGATTCAGGATTTATTCATGAATAATGTACGAGAAATGTGAGACCTCTTGTTTAATTCTTTAATGATGTACTCAAAGTTACAGAGTGGTACGGAAACCTGTGGGCAACTCGCAAATGATAAAATTGTCTTTATCGATAGTCTTAGAAAATTGTGGGAGAGCTCTGTTCAGCAACTATGTAAATCATCTGTATGGCATGTGCAGTAAGAAATTTTATTAGTCACATTTGTCAAATACGTTTTTATGCCACAAGAAGCTTTGGTTTATTATTATGCGTCTATGTACACCATTCAAATTAAATGTTCAAAATGTCGAATTTTTCAATAGGCTCAACCATAATGGTAATATGGACATTATAGATGTTGACGATTGGAGGTTTAAATCGGTCATTTGATGGAAGACGGGTTTAAAGTTTTGTCTATGTTGGTTGAAAATTTATGATTTTAATGTAAATATTTTTGACATTTGTGATGCACGTAAATTGAGTGATTAGATGCTGTTAACCTCCGCAGACAATTCCAAAGCACTTCGGGTTTCACTTTAAGCTTTTTCCTTAGGTCTTTCTAGTTAACCATACAGAAATTTTAAGCTCCTAATAACGACTTGTATTGCAGAAACATTTCCTACTGCATTTCAATTGTTTTTTTTTGTTTTTTGAGGATGTGACACAACACCCAGCTTATTCTGCATTGCGAACCGTAGAGTCAATTCTGACTCTAAACTGAGACCACGTAGACACAACGGTTGCTATTTCCTAGCAGGACTGGAAGTATTTAACTGGGTATACTATAGCAATGACATATTCGCCTTTTGTGTCATCCAAAGTATCCCACCCAACTGCGGTTGCCGTGAATTAGATAGTAAAAATGAAGGAAATAATGTAGAACCTGTAGTGGAGTTTTTCTCGAGTTTTTCGTAATACTAATTAAGAAACTTATTGATTCGACAACTGAATTTCACTGTAATTAGGAATTATTTTATTATTTATTATTATTACGTTATTTTATTATTATTATTATTATTATTATTATTATTTAATTGGTAATACCAATTGTACTATCAAATTAAAGTAAGCAGAAAATATAGCTCATAGGTTTTGGGTGATTACATATTCTTGAGTTTTGGAAACTAGTTTGCCTTTCCTTTTTGTGATTGTTTCGAACCGAATCTTCATCCCGGAATTCATGACATCTGCGCAGGCCTCTGTTGCGACAGAAACAAACATCAGTTTCATTCTTTACTTGTGGACCGCCTACAGAGATAACTCATGTAGTTCTGAAAGAACAAAACTGATCGTTTCATGTATAGGTTGCTTCAATTTTGAAAAAAGACGCCATTGTTCAATAAAAACCCAACATTTTTTTTTAAATTTCAGGAATACGAAGAAATTAAATATATGTTTCATCGAAATTGTATCTCATATGATTTTCCTTTTTAAGTTAACTGAACGATTTTATCCAGAATCAAACAAACCAAATTATTGATAAGCACAATTTAATTACTACTTACTACACGCTTAGGTTTTGGACTTTCTGGTTATCTTGCTTTGAATGGACTGTTCTAATATAAATGATGTATTAATGTAATTTAATGTAACCTCCACTTGGAACACTAATGGGAAAGTTTAGTTCGGGAACTACCTAACACTGCTTTTTTTACTTAAAACAGAATTATTCATGAAAGTGGATTCACATCTGAAGACTTCAAGCAGTACAGACCGGTAGTGTACAGCAATACCATACAATCGCTGGTTGCTATTCTTCGTGCCATGCCAAACCTTGGAATAACTTTTGGGAACAATGAAAGAGAGGTAAGTGAAGTATAATGCATGTCACAGTACGCGTGGCAAATATGAGTGCACTTTTAGCATATTATTTAAAAATTGTCTGAAACAAATTTAATATTACTTTCATCAGAAATAAATCGACTAAAACTGAATCTTTTAATATAGTTACTTCTCAAAGCAAGTCGGCCAGTTTGAATTCAATTAAGAAATTAAGAAGAAAAATAACAAGGATGTCACTTTGGAATTTATATTTGGGTGCAAAAATTTGGTGGTACTAATTTAGGATACTGGGAATTGTGATTATTAACAAGCCATTTGTACCAAGGCTCGTGTACAGTATTTACAGCATAGAAATGCTTAAAGCTTTAGATGTTTTAGAATTGAACTTACAAAAATTTAAATCCTGTAAAACATCAAAAACTTCTGAATAAGTTGAAAAACATATGTGCACAACAAAAAAAATACTTGAAATCCGTATCACAAAAATAATATATGATCTGTAATTATTTAAGATTATATGCATATCGCATAATAGTTGGTTAGAGCACTCCATAAGGGACCACCCATATTCTTTGTCTAGGTCGAGAACGATACTCGTAAAATTGCGAGCATGAAATGTCAATTCAATAAACATAATTTTTCTTTTTCTCTACTAGAATGTTCACTAGTTAAATATTAGTGTAGAAGTCGCTGAATTTGTTTTAAAAGTATCGATTCCAAATCAATGTCAGTTTAATAAATGTCCTGAGTATTTGTTAAACTCCCTTTATTCGTAGTGCTATGAATCTCCTGCAATTTTGAAACAGAGAAGTCCCTTTCATCTGTAATGATCTTTCACCAGGTGTTTGCAACTGCTTTTAATTAAACTATACCAAAATAAATGGATTCGCCCTGTTGTCTGTTATTAGTTCGTGAGTACCATCCACTAAAATAGGCAATCTATCCTTTTGTACGGATGATAATTTTTACTTTACGTCCGTTATTGTGTACATTATAATTTTTTTCAGACGGATGCCAAAATGGTGTTTGACGTAATCCAGAGAATGGAGGACACAGAACCATTTTCTGAAGAGTTGCTTACCGCCATGAAGAGGCTATGGTCGGACATGGGAGTGCAGGAGTGTTTTGGAAGGTCGAATGAATACCAGTTAAACGATTCCGCAAAATAGTAAGTGCTTATTTTCTTGTTTAAGTCTGTAGTTTTTAAATTTGCAATTGTCCCATTTCTGTTTGGAAATAAATTCTGCAACACAAACGAAAATCGGGAAAGATTTGAAAAATAAAAACTTTTGCCGTCTGAGAGACATTTGGAGACCGGGAGAGAGACGGGAAGAACAGCATCGAGGGCCCATTGAGGCTATTCAGTTAATTCCAATTCGGGATCTTTGGAGGGGATCAGAATGCACGTGTGACGTCATTTGGTTGCTTCTGTACCACGTGACTAGGGCGTGGCGGTGACGTCACGAAGCATGTAGGTCGATATTCCTCGGTTGGATTTCGCTTGCCTGCTTTTCCCCAGTTTCCGAACTGCTTTTCTCCCACCTTACCCCCATATTTTGACTTCCCTTCGTGGTGGTGGTTTTTCTACGTAGCACCTATATGACATCTATTAAGAAATTGTCGTCATGAGACTTATTTTTCCTTGGCCACATACACGTGAGATAAGATTTCTAACCACCAACAAGTAAGATTTTTGCGCAGAAGGAACACTGGACGTAACGAATAGAGGTTTCTGCCTTTTCTGTTGGACACTCTACTGACCAGTCGAAAAACATTTACGGATTTTTTGGAAGACGACGGAAAGAAAACGCAACATGACTTGTTTTTTTTGCTCTTGTGCTCTTGTCTATTTTTCCATTATCTTCACCTTTTTACAGCTTTATCATCCTCGACAAATTTGTTGACCCACTTGGGTCACAATCCTGCTGTATATTTCAATTGATTTTGGATTCTCTTTGCAGTTTCTTAGATGATCTAGATCGATTAGGAGCCAAAGATTATCAACCAACAGAGCAAGATATTCTCAGGACCAGAGTAAAAACTACTGGCATAGTAGAAGTTCATTTTTCGTTCAAAAATTTAAATTTCAAGTAAGTCTTTTGGTATTAGAAATGATCTTACAACATATGGGTTTAGAATTTATGCTACGTAAGGGCAACCAAATAAGAAGTCCTGCAACGTATTAGCTTTACCTTATCTTTGCTGCCAAAACATAAAGACGATACGTCTTACAATGTTAAATGACTTATGGAACCCTTCAGAGTTTTGTATAACAGAAATTCTTTTGAATTAATAAATCTCCATTCGGTGAACTCATCTTTAAATGCAAAATGACATGTTAAATATGTGCAGAATAAATTGTGAAGCTAATTTAGACTAGAAAGACATATTCGTTAATTTTCTAAAAGCTCTAGGTCAATCTTATGAAATCCAAAAAAGATGCCTTGAATGCATTATTCTGGATATTGTGACCCGGGTTATGTCAGAATTTTTTTTGGACATCTATCTTCAGTAGAGCGGCCACGTTTTTGTGAATATGACTGCAGCTTTGAAGGTATAATTTATTAGCTCAAGGTTCCCGTAAATGAATTTGGTTTGCTACCCAAACACAGCGTCGAACAGCTAAAACCATTCTCAATTAGTTAGCCTCTTTGCAATGTCTCGATACCTGGTAATAAATGAAGTATGATCTAACGTAACAGATGTGTATAAACAAATAGTAGATTTCTAAAAGGTAAACAAGATTGAATGAGTCAGACATTGAAATTGGTTTTCCCTCCCTAAAACACATGTGTTCTACTCTGACATTTTACATTCTCCTGATAAGAGAGGATACTCATAAAAAAGAAAATCTTTCATTTTTATAATGAACCCTTGTAGAAATTTAAATATACTGAAGGACTCAGTTGATTTAATGTTGATTGCTTTAATAGTATAATTCAATGAAGTACGAAAATTTTCCAAATTTTGTTACCGTTGCAAAAATCACATGAAATAAAGCAAAAAAAAATACAAATGGAATGAAAGGGAATTGCTTGTGGCTGTGCCTGTACTGGTGGTCGGCGTTGTTTGTCTCTTCATGTTAAATTCAGATTACACGAGTTTTCACTTTCCCTTCCTTGCTATTTTTTCTCCGCCTCATTTTTTTCACGGGAAACTATTTATAAATAGACGAGCTGTCGGATCCGAGTGTGGAAGTGATACTCAATCGTTTCATGTTCGCTTGGAGCAAAACAAATTCTGAGCCCACAGCGATGTTCGCTTATCTAACCAACTAGTGTCCAATTGTTAACCTTTGGCAGCAGGCACAAAAATAAGTCACAAACGAGCCTAAAATGCCTTATATCTTGGTACATTTTGCACTTTGCTTCACCGCTCACTAAGCCGCTTAATGAATTTTTATATTGAAAATTCAATAATTAGTACAGACTTTACAATAGTATAGGGTTCTTCTTAACACTACTTCTCAAGACATTGGTCATTGTCAATTGAATTAGGAAGAACCGCGGTAGGAATGCATAATTAAGCGAATACCAGAAGCAATTCCAATTGTGTGTCAGGAATTTCTTGAAAAATTTTTATTTTGAAGAGCCTATGTTTGACAGGATGGACACTATTTTTAAAAAAAAGTTTAACATGGAAAACATGTGATCCAATGTTGTGTCATATTTTGACATTTTTATTCAATGGCTTGGTAAAAGAAGAGCACAGAAGGTTATTGTGTGTCCTGTGTGATTATTGTGCTTAAGGAAGTGAAACTCATTTCACAAAAAAGAATTGTATATTACAATTTGAGTCATTTTAAATTTTTTCGCCAAATTTTATTAAAAAATTGTCCTATATTTAGATTATATCTTATATGTGCGAAACTTTATTACTTCAACTCGGATGATCTAAAGATCTAAGAACTTCGAAGGATATTCTCCTTCGCGATAGGTGCCGCCTATCTAACCAAGTAAACATTTATAATTACATATATACTTTATTCGTCCTCCTGTGAAGACAAACTCCCTTTTTACAGAATAACTACATACATATAGAATTCGCGGATGCAGTAGTCTCACTGATTTTGGAGTCAAATACCGAGGAATCAGTGAAAAGGACAGTCCACCAAAAAGGTCGAAAGATGCCCTGGGCCCAGATCTAATGATGATGATGTTGATGATGATGACAATAATAATGCTTTTCTCTAAAAGAAAATAAAAGGTTTAGATATCGGCTGTGAAAAATACTTTGTGGCAGAAGGTATCCTTCGGCCTTTCTCCCTATTTTTGATGTGTTTGCTTTTTGCTACTTAGAGGTAAATCAGATAGATGTTTTTTTTTTTTTTGGGGGGGGGGGGTCCAGCGAGGTAGCAATTGCCGCGACAGTGCCTTAAAATGACTTTATTAAATATGTAATGTCGTTTGAAGATACAAATAACATTTCAGGTACTCAAATACAAATCTATTTCTATCATCAGTAAGATCTACAACCTGTATTAGACCCCAAAACACTTTTCTCGCATTGCTCGTTTTTTATTTTCAATTCTAACGTTTACTTGCTGTTTTTGATGCTAGTTTATATATACATTACTCAATTGAATTTCAGATTGTTCGATGTAGGAGGGCAAAGATCGGAGAGAAAGAAATGGATCCATTGTTTCGAGGATGTCACGGCTATTATATTTTGTGTAGCTATGTCAGAATACGATCAAGTGCTACACGAAGATGAAACAACTGTAAGTATTCGTATTCTTTTTATTAAGAACGCCTTCATTCCCAGCGGGGGTGCACCAACAGAAGAGGAAAAATTATTGATTTCTGGTTGTTTGTGGGTTGACCCTGCTGTTGTTCCATCGTGCAACAAGCTGTTGAAGTGGCTGTATTTTTCACTTCAGGCATAAAAATGACGGTTTCCAGTGATAAATAAAATGTCTGTCGTAATAATTTTCGTTTAACACATTAAACATTTGTTATTTTGATGAAAGCTTACTGTATAAGGTACATGATGAAGGCTCCTATTTGGTTTCGTTGGTGAGTATGGGGGATTGCTGCTAACAGGGAATTTCCTTTCCAACCATTACTTACCCCTCATTTTCAACTTTGGGCTTCAAGGAGGTCGTTTCACGATAAAGTGCGGTCGATGTGGGATGCGATTTGGCAAGGACATTGGACATGGTGTCTATCACCCACATGCACACATTTCCGTTATAAAAAAAAAGAAAACTGGCAATTAATAGTAGTTGAAATGAATGTATGGCACTGCGATGAATTGAATATCGATTTCGAGATGAGCTTCTAGCTTGTAGTGAAGCCCTGTTGGTAACCATAGCAACGTCCCTAAGGCTCCCACATCTCTGTTTCTCTCATCTTCCTTCTTACACTACACAGAATTGGAACCAGGCAAAATTCATAGGTTTTGACTCATTGATGTTTAATTTTTTGTAAATGCCCATAGGCGTAACCTTAATGAGAAGGAATACCTTAAAAAGCAATTAAACAAGCATAGTAAAGATGCCGGATTTGTGGAATATTAACTGTGCCTGGAGTTGCATTGTAAAATGGAAAACGGCGAGGAAATATATGCTTAGCAGATTTGGATATCTTTGCCGTAATCACTGATAATAACTTTTACACAACAGGACCAATAGTTTATGACGAAACAATTAGGATATTTCTGTAAACTTAATCTACAGGTCAATTTAAAAATCGGAAGTTTATATTTCATTTGAAAATAAATATATAAGGCCTTAAACACACATATTAGTAATGTATTACGAATTACATGAGACAAAATAATTTTTTTCACTAAAAATTTTTGTTTCAGTGCCTATTCCCTATATTTTGAATAATTAAACAGGGATACAGCGAGTTAAAGACCAAACTTCCCTCTCTCGACTTTCTTACAAACTTGTAATAAACTGTAAACAAACGCCGATCTGCTCGTTTACTAAAAGTTCGGATTTCACCTATCGTTGCAGGCCCGGATTGTGGCAGCTGCTTATGGAACACCATGTAGCTGTTTTTGTGAATGTACCTCCTAGTCTGGCAAATTAAGGGTAGCTTGAAAATCTGCTACGTGCAACGTGATGCAATAAATTTGTCAAATTGGCACTTGCAAACCTCAAAGTTTCCAACAAGACGTAGTTGACTTTCAAATTTAAAAAAACTGCATTTAAAAAATATTCAGTAGAGTCACTTAAAGTTTTTAAATTCACTTGAGTAGTTAAATAGTTGGTACCCCTTGGCTAAAGTTTGGTCAACTGGCATGTTACAGGAGTAGTGGCGTCTTTTAGTTGAGATATTCATCAGGACTGCTGTCCCAGTAATTCTCCCGGTTTACTTTATATTTACCTCTTGATTCTTGTACCATTTGACGTTCTAGATGTTTTTGTCTCACATTCTCATTCATTCGAACTCTGTTCTGATATGGTTCTCTGGCTTCATTTCCTATCACTTCAATCTATTCGCAGTATTACTGGAACATTTTCTCTCTACTCGCTATTAGAAGATTTTTATCCTTTATGTTGCCTCACGAAATTAGCAATTCATGTTTCTATTTCAATGCCCTTATAACAACAAACACACAAGACCTGTCAAAGTAAATTATTTGTATTTTTCCTTTCTAAGTTTCCGCTAAGGGAGCTGATAAATACCAACACACGACAAATGTAATAAATGATATTGACCGTAACCTTTTAAGTCTTTTTCCTTTGATTTATAAGATTTGGCTGTATTGTTTTTTTCTGGGAAGTCGAATTGAACTATATCAATTCATTCAAAATAAAAATTTTTGTGTGCCTCAGCATTTATTTACTCATTGTAACCCCCTCCAGGTAATTCATATTTATATTTTATTGAACCTCTTTCTTAGTGTGGCCCATGTACTATGGATAGGGACACCAATGAAACCTTATAACATCCTATTGTTTTTAGTCAGTCTCCCTGGCCAAGGCCTACTGTACTGCTATTATAAGTCCTAAGTATTCGAAGAATTAGTATCCTTAACGATAATATACACTTTATTAAAAACAAAACTTACACATGGTTTTCACACATTAGTTCTCAATATCTGTTCTTTATTATACTTTCAGAATCGAATGCAAGAAAGTTTGAAGTTATTCGACTCCATCTGTAACAACAAATGGTTCACCGACACCTCAATTATTCTCTTTCTTAATAAGAAGGATTTATTCGAAGAAAAGATTAAAAAATCGCCTCTTACGATATGTTTTCCAGAATACACAGGTGAATACAATGATGTTTGATTCAATTTTTGTTTTGCAGATGAAATTTTTCGGAGGCCATTTACTCTCACTATAATGAACAACAGTTAATCAGATAAGCGTATACCTATATAATTGCACATACATGTACAGTATAGATTAGAATTAAAAAATTTCTTGTTTGTCATTTTTTGTTAATTTCGTATCTGTTGCCAAGCTGACTTAATACTTATATGAAGCTTCGTACTTTTCTATTTTCATATTTTCTTGTTACTATAACAAACCGTACCATTAGAAGAAGTTTTTTCTTCATTTGCTTTCGTTGATTCGGTTTCTGATTTCATATCTGATTTCACACCTCCGTTTACTGTTTTCAGGTGCTCAAGAATACGGCGAAGCAGCCGCTTACATTCAGGCACAGTTTGAAGCAAAAAATAAGTCAACCACAAAAGAAATCTACTGCCACATGACTTGTGCAACGGATACAACAAACATTCAATTCGTGTTCGACGCTGTCACGGATGTAATTATTGCTAACAACCTACGAGGTTGCGGTCTGTATTAAAAACATAAGAGAAAGGCTGGGCCTGGGGGTAAATGGGTAAAGAGAACAAAAAGAATTGAATAAGAAACATTCATTAAGAGCTACAAATGTTCAAAAAAAGTGAAATGGCTAATACAAAGTAATAATAAAGGTGTTTGTACAATACATAAAAGTCTTACGATGAAACGGACACGCGAACGCAAAAGTAAAATAAATACACATATTGGACCATTCTGCCATTATCTCTACTCCACTTCTCTTCGTTAATGTATAAACATGTATTAATGAATCAAATAATTAATAATAGTAATTAAAAATGATGATTGATTACAACTATTATTACGATGATAATTATAAACAGAAAAATAATTACTTTTATAAAAGCTGTAGATAATACATTTTGAAAGGTAAATAAAGAAAAAATCGGAAACAAAACAAAATAAAAAATAAAGTGTAATAAAAACTATTTTGCAAAAGTAGAGCCCAAGCGACTTCATTATCACTTTTCATGAGTATTCGAAGTTTCAATCAGGTCACATGTGAAGAGAAGAACAAAATTAAGCGATGCGAATCTTTTTGATTGTTTTCATTCTTCCTTTTTTAATTTTTCTATGTTTTTCACTTCCTTTTATATTCGAAAGTCACAAAAAGTGGGTGGAATACAAGGATTTAAATTATTTAAATAAAATAAGTAATTAAATAAATAAAAGAAATCCTGACGGAAGCCAAAGAAAATTTGTATATATACTTATAAAGTAAAATATGAATGGCAAGAAAATAATCTTTGGAGTTTTAAACCATCAGCCGTGGTTTATCGTTTTGTTACAACTTTACATTATGATTATTATTTTTATAAATTTTTAAGTGTGTTAAAATCACGTAGAATTCATTTAAAATTTCTACACGAACTTAATGGCAATTTCAATTGGATTTGTCTCTCACTTCCTATTTACCTGTTTGTACATTTCTGACTTCATTTTGGTGGCATTTAAAAACGAGGTGATTTCAATTTACATAAGTTGTGTGGAGTCCTGCTTTTGCATAATTTTTATTTTCTTCTAGTATTTATTTTTTATAATGTTGCAATTACTTTAAAAATTTTTAAACGCCATTACTGCCCTAAGGTCAGTTTTACTTTACAATTTTTTTTCGCTGGCTGGAGGTCTTTTGAGTGATCTATGCGAATCGAGGCATTTTTGGGTGATTGTAAATGAAAGTTGTTAACAGATCTAGTTTTACAATCTTACGCTGCAGTCACCCAACAAGTGGTCTTTCACCAGCATTAAACTTCCCCCGCCTCTTTTTTAGTATCGTAGTATGACCTTCCCCAGAGCTTGCCAGAACCCACCGATTACAATAATGTAACATTCAAACCTAAAGACGTTTGATTAGCGAACTTGAGAAGAAGAAAATATTTTATTTTCCACATGCACCCAGTAAGACCCAAAAATAATTCATATTTCCTTTATTAAATTAAAATTAGAATCAAAGTACAGGAATCTCTATTAAATTTTCGGATGGTAACTTTAAATCTCTTTTTTTTAATTTTAAATCTCCGTTCTGAATAGAATCCAAATAGCAAAGCATTCATTATTCTACATTGGAATTATATATATCTATTTTTTCATTCTTAATATCGTTTTTCGTTATGTAAATTCAATGTGTCTCCCAATTTATTTGTTTCCCTCTCCCCCCCCCCCTCTCTCTCTCTCTGTCGCCTCATTGAGTCATTTACTTCAGAAATGAATATTCTTTTAGTGGTGTTTATTTTTATTTATATTTTTGTTGTTCGTTCTTGTGTAAATAACAAATATCTTTGGTTTTACATAAAAACTCTGGAACGAGTATTTTGACTTGAAATTTGTTTATTTTAATGCTATTATTATTGTTACTATTTTTAATAGTTTTTTAATTGTTATAACAATATTGATAAATTAAAATGAAGTAGCAGGATTTTAAAAGTATATAAGAAGTAGAAATTAATTACTATTGTTAACAAGATATTATTCTTACTTACTTTTTTTACATGTTTTTCATTTATCAATCTTTAATATTTATTAGATGGTTATAGAACAATAATAATAAGGCCATTGTTATGTACTGTGAAATAATGTGAAAAACGATAGAATCGTACAAAAAAGGGTAAAAGAAGAATAATAATTACAAAAATTTTATTTTAATATTTGAAAATTTATTTTTATTTTTGTGCTATTTGTATTTATTTGACGCTTTAATGTTCCTATTTTACTCCAATTAATTTTTTCCCCGTTAAGTACAAATACATAAAATAAGGAATTAATTTTTTATTAATTACTGAAATATTCACAGTATATAATTCTGGTACTTGTTCCATCGTTAGACGCAGGAATAATATTATTATTATTATTATCATTATCATCGTCATCATCCTACCTTTTTACGCTGATTTCCGCGTACTAGTATCCACTCCAAATCTTTACCTGCTCTCCCTGAAACTGATATTATTATTATTATCATCATCATCATCATCATCATCATCATCATCATCATCATCATTATTATTATTATTATTATTATTATTATTATTATTATTATTATTATTATGAGAGTCAGATGTTTAAAAATAATAGTAATAATAATGGAATACTTAAAAGAAACAAATTTCAAGAAATTTTTATTTTAAGTCTTTAAATTTAATTTATTACTTTATTTTAAGTGCTATGAAGTGATTGAACATTTGTGTTTTGTGATCCTGAACAAAAACATTCAAAGCGATATCTCAATTGAACTGAATTTGTGCTTTTATCTACGGACCATTTATGGTTTCTGAATGTATCTTTTTGGCTTATTACTTAGCATTTTCTTTTCTCTCCTACGTTTTGCTTTTGCACAGTTTCGAATGTTTGAAAGGGAACCAAGAAATAAGTAAACAGTTTTTGTAGAATCTAGTATTGAGATGGCTATACAAGGAAATGCCGGCTTTGGTTGGTGTGTCGGGGCCTCTTGCCACACACGAAGTTTTTATGTTCCAAGTAGTTATTATTTTTAAGTTTTTTAATTTTAATTTAAGTTCTTTGTATGAATGTAAGTACATATTAAGACTTACCTGAGTTTACTAATTTATTTTTGGTTTCTAGTCAACTGCGTTAGTTTCCTTCTTTTTAAGTTACTCGAGTTAGAGTTGCTTGACTTGTCCACGGGTCAAGTGGATATTTTGTGTTCCTCCAGCTCATGATTTTACGAGTCGGCAAAAACAATTATATCGTTCATTCTTTTTTTCGGTTTAAATAGTATAGTGGATTCAACTTTGAATTGTGAAACCCCCTCCCGGGTCCTCAAAAATGTGGTTTTTATGCCTGACATGTGCGCGTTCGCATATTCTTTACCTGTTTCTACGTGGCTGGACTATGCCATGTTTTAAAAACATCAATTAGAGAGTTCTCCTGTTACCATTTTAATGGGGTTCTCTTCGTTGCATAACGAATATTTCTGTGCAGATCTGACAAGCACTCAAGTCACACTCATCCTCACACGGATTTATATAGCACACGGACAGACACATACACTACAACAAAGGCAAAGTCGGACGAATTGAAGACTTTTTATGTATTTTAGCGTGGCTAATTGATTTTTCATATGTTTTTTGTCTTTTTGTCATTCTGAGCATCCTGTTTCTTATTTATTATCATTATTATCTTTATTACTATTATTTAGGATGGTTTCATTGTCAGATGATTTCGATATATGAAAATGCAATCGATAAATTAAAAAAATATTAAGTGTATTAATCAATGAAAGCATTTAATAAATTGTTTATCACATTGGAAATTTGACGTTCTCTTTAATTTTTTTCCATACTTAATAAAGATTTGGATGTTTTACAAATGAACGGAACTCCTTAGCATCATTCCTATTTGACCCAAATTTCAATTTTTTAAAGAATTTCTCGAATTCTTAGAAGGACAAAACTCATTATTCTTGAAATTCAAGATGTCAAAAATACAAAGCAAATTCTACATTTCTTCCAACAGATTATCACTCGTTTTGTTGCCTTTATGTGAAAATACAAAACTGAAGACTTCAACTTCCGCTTAACAAGGTCTGTAAAATTACAATTTTTTAAACTGCGCAAAGAAATTAAGGGTGGTCATTGAAAATATGGAATAAATATGATTTTGATTCTGCTACAATTCTGTCCAGTCAGAATTTTCAATACTGTCTAAATGTTCAAGATTTTACATTAATGGTGCATATACAAAACTGATTGAATTGTAAAGAATCAAAATTCAAATACAGCTATTTCCAGGATACTGGAACATTATAATTGGAAAGAGATGTTTCCATGCAAAAATTATTTGTCTTGTCAGAAAACGACTTGGCGCCTTTGACATGGGCGGTGGAATTTTGCATTATCGGATATCCATGTAGTATTGCGCAACCATGGATTAAGGGAACTTAGGAAGTTAACAAATTAATATTAACTTCGTAAAATGTAAGCTTTGACCCTCCAGAACTACATTATTTTGATTTTCTCGGATAAAATTCAAGAAAGCTGTGGCAAGTTTCAATAAGCAAATGAAGCACCAGTCACATATCGAACATACGATGGATGTTATTGAGATACTGCCGTACTGATAAAGAAAGTACTCAAAACGTAAGGCAGGAAATAAACAACTTCCGATGTTTCTTCAAAAGTTATGAAGGTATAGGGAGTCACGTCAAGTAATTTTTATTATGTGAAGAATCCACCACTTCTTCCTATAAAGTATTCTCTTTTTCCATTGGAACAGCATTGAATTATGAATAAATTAATATTCAGGACATGAAAATTTTAATGATTATTAATTTAAATGGAAAGTACTGAGTTACGAAAATTGTATGGAATACGATTTAAGCCAAAAAGATTCTGTGCATCATTTCTTATTTAAATGTAATCGATGGAATGAAATTAGAAACTATATATGTGTGTGTGTAAATTGATTTTATTTTAAAATGTGTACGTATATATATAAATTCATAAAATTGTATATAGATGTGGTTAATCTGTTAATTTGATGTTGGCAAAAAAATGTAAGGTAACTTTATATTTCGGAATTATTTATATTTTACTTGTATTTCTGTTCGGTATGAATTCTAGAAAGTTTCAAAGACATTTTCACAGAAAATTAAACAAGCGCTGTTTTTTGAACTAGTTTTTGACATATGCACTCATTCATAGAGGCTTAAAAACTAAGTAATGGGTGTTTTTACACACCAAAAATTAAATTCCACTTTTATATTGCCATGGAAACCTGCAAACTTTTTGGGGCTAATTTCAAATGTTAAATTGGCGTAAACAAATTCAGTAAGATGTTAGTGTAAAAATTCATACCTAAATTCTTATTTTGCAGAGATCTTTTGGATTACATATTGTATTTCAAAATGAAAAGTCGATGCTTCCAGTTCATATGCAAAAGTAAAAAACAAGGTAAATTTTCTTGAATTTCAAAAAAAATCCAAAGCAAGTAAAATAAGTAATAGTAAAGTAAGTGTAAAATGCGTATTCATCTAACAAGAAAAACGTAGAATATATGTAGTAAAACTCCATATAAATAAAACGAAATTTAAGAATTTAGCTTTCATTACACTCTCACCTTGGAAAATATCAATGTTCCTAAATACACAGTGTGTCACTCCCGAAATTACAGTTGCTGCTTCTTAAAAGTTTCACATAAACATGTGGACTTAAGGTGGGGCACTTTAATTAAAACCATAATATAAATTACATACAAGAGCCATTTTATTTTCACATGAATCATGGAGCAGATGACTAAAAACTTTTGTTTACATAAAATATATTTGAGTATATTAAAGTAAATTTAGTGAACCAATCATTAAATATGAACAAAATAATCACTTCACATAGGTTGTCATTATTATAAATATAAAAAAATTCTCTTGATCCATCCATTATAAATAAAATACATTCTTACTTGAATGTCAGTAGAATAAATTGGTCTCTATTAAATCTACAAAGCATTCATAAACACCCCACTTCATTTAGAAAAGAAGGCATCAGTGGGTGGAAAACATTTCTTTTATTAATTCCCTTGTGGAATTGTTAAAGAAGAGATTCTTGAAGCTTACAATGCGTAAATCTGAATTAATACAAAAACACAGAATTTACCAACAGGAAGCTTCCTTAATTATTTAAATAATTTATATTATACTACACTTTGACTGTTCATAGTAAATATACTGTGCTGAATAAATCTATTACTAAAAAAATTTGCTTATCAATTATTTTTATCATCAAAATTTACTTTAATGGGTAATAAAATAATTATTTGTGGATTTTATTAATTGATGCAAATTGGATGGAAATTCTCATTAACATTAGCAATAGTTCATTATTTGACAGCCACTGTTGACATGGTCCAAAACTTGTCCTTTTAGCTGGCACACTTGGTCTTTTAACTTAACAACAAATGCACTTAAATCATTGTTTTCTCCTTTTAGCAGTTTCACCTTTTCTTCTAGTTTTGCAATTCTCTCCAGTTTTCTCCGTCTACATTTTGATGCAGCAACTCTATTACGCATCCTCTTCCTTTCCAGCTTTATAATTTCTTGATTTTCCATATCAATTGGTGAAAGGTTTGGAGAATCTGACATATTAGGAACAGTCTGTGGTTCATCTTTTATAACTACACCTAGTGGTGAGAGAGAATTGTATGTTGATGTAATGGGTAGAAAATTGCTCACTTGCTGAGGATCCAGTTCTGTGTATGTTGGTATGGAATTATTGCTGTTGCTGTTTGAAATGTCAAGTGGTTGGTTACCACCTTGGCTTGAATCACTACAATGCAATTCTTGGAGAGCATCTTCAAATCCTCTGGCATACCTTTCCTGTTCCTCTGTAACAGCCTTTGGGAAAAGTATTTGTGTAGTGTTTGGGGTTGGCGTTGCATCTGTCAAACTGTTCTGCTGAATGATCAAATTTTCAAGCTCTGGAGTCTTTAGGTGTAATTTCTGTAGATCTGGAGAGGACAGTACTGCTGATGAATTCTTATGTGCTTCAAGCTTTGATCTCCTTGTATTAAAATTGTGGGTAGGTTGAAGATCCAGTGTTAAATTTTTTTTCCGAGTATTTACATCCATCTGTGGATGCTTTTTACTATCCTGCATGATTTCACAGTTTCTTGCTTAAGCGGTTTTGTGAAGAGCTCTTTTTATATGTTATGTACCTAAAAAGCAGAGTAATAATGTTAGATTGTTTCATTTTCTGCTAACTAAATTTTTCTTTTTAAAGCTTCTTTTCTCTATTAATGCTTCCTTTAAATAAACAAAGTAAAATATACTACTTATTGTTGAAATCCGACATGCATAAATATTCAGCAGTGTGTACAATGTAATGCACAAGTTTATATATTTCACGTATGGTCATATGCTAAGCATTAAACTATTTTTGCAAGGCCATTTCCCAACACATCATTTTACTTATTTAACATTCATGTATATTTCTGTAATTTATACTTGGATAAAAAATATTGCACCCAATATACTACTACTACTACTACTACTACTACTACTACTACTACTACTACTACTCCACCAGAGAACTCAATCAATTGAAACAATGAAGAATGCTTATCAATTGCTATAGAACTGATCTAATCTGTCAAACGCTGTCCATTATTAATTTAACAATATTCATTATTAATAAAACCAACAAATAAAAATTACCTGTTGCGATGTTTTTTTTTGTAAATGTTTTTGCTACAAAAACGGCCCTCTAACGTGAAAAATATTATCCTAAGACAAACTGCTACCAGAACGTCACAATCACTAATTGAATGACAAAATGAGTCATCCTTTCCTTTTATATTCGCCAGAGAGCAAGTAGTTTGAATTTCACAATATTCTAGTATTCTGATTGGTTGAGCGAACCGGAAGTGGTGACTGTTGGGATTTGTAAAAGAAATAATTCCTGTAGAATTTATACGTTTATTTTATTCCCTTTACCTTTCGTTGGTATTTTTGTGCTGTTATTAACGAGCTTTAAAAGCTTTAAATTTTTGTTTTTTCCAATATAAAATCTCTAGCTTGTCTCGTGAATTTAAATTTCGTGACCTTTCGTTTATTTAGTAAGTGAACACCACATACTAGACACGAATAGTGAGAATGCTTTTTGGGGATAATCTCGGGAAACCTTCTATAGCAAACCTATCACACCTTCTGCAGGAAAAATAATTTGAATAGTTTTTTGTTATTATAAATAATTTTTCGGATATGTATCTGATGCTAACATTTCTCGAACAGGAGAATGTGTACAATAATACATTCGGTATTTATTATTCGTAACATTAAATATGAGTTACTTAAAAAGAACTTTCTGGATAACACGAAAAAAATATTAAAATTTAATAATTAAAAGAAAACAAAGAAAATTTCAGCAATTATCCTGTTTTTCCAAAATTGTTTTCTAATTGAACTGCAAGCTTTACATTGTCAAATTTATCGGGGACATGTGAAGCCTTTCGTAACGTCAAATTCAGTGTTATGATTACCAATCATAAAATCATTTGATTTGAACCTCGGATCAAGAAAAACGAATTTTATAAGGTGGACATTAACGTATGTAATTTTTTTGTTTATTTACTAAGGACAGTTTTAAATTTATTTCCATTCAAAATTTTACTATGAAAATGCTACAGACCTTTTTTCGGTTTTGTCCGGAATTTGCTTTTCAGTTCTCAACTGCGTGTTACTTTAAAAGTACGAATTACGAATTTTTTGTATTTTTGTTGTCTAACATTTTTGAATTAAAGATTATTTCTATTGATGTCACTCCCATTTGTTTATTTTTATTTAATTTCACTGTTTTGTCGAATGTTTATGAAAATGCAAAGGTTTGAGATTATTATTTGTTTTCTGATTGCAGTCACATCATTTGCAAGAACAGGAGCACTTCAATACCACACAATTCCAAAGTCTCTTATCTTGGGTAACATGAAGGTGAAAATCCTGCCAGCCTTGCAAGACAACTACATGTACTTGATTATTGACAAGAATTCTAATGAGGCAGGTATTGTTGATCCTGTGTCACCAGACACTGTAGTTCAAGCTGTGAATGATGAAAAGGTGAAATTAACACACATTCTAACAACTCACCATCACTGGGACCATGCAGGAGGCAATAGCAATTTGGTTAAGAAAATTCCTGGTTTACAAGTAAAAATTTTAAATGTTTTCCATTTACAATTATTTTCATTTAAAATATGGAAAAATTTTTAGTGTGTAATAATGTATCACATGTTTCAGGTAGTAGGAGGCGATGATAGAATACAGGGTTTAACCAAAAAAGTTGGACATAATAGTCAGTTTAAAATTGGAAACTTGAATGTGGAGTGTCTTTTTACCCCTTGTCACACATCAGGACACATATGTTATTTTATAAAGCAGAATAATGGCCCTCCTGCTGTATTTACAGGTGAGTGTCTAATAAAACATATTTATCCAAATATTAACTTGTTGGACCTATTAAATTTGTAATACAAAATTGTTTGGAGACTTTAATGAATAAAATTCATTTTCAGGTGACACATTATTTGCTGCTGGCTGTGGTAGGTTTTTTGAAGGAACTGCAGATCAAATGTACAAGGCTTTAATAGAGATACTGGGTAGACTTCCTGATGAAACAGTAAGTTACAGTTTTAAATGTTACCATAGGATCAATCTCTGTACAGATACATAAGATTGCTTACCTAGGAAACACACCAAGTATGAAACTATTTCTTATTTTACTATGAAATGTTTTTTTTCTTATTCTATAATTTAAAAATGGTTAGGTGTCCTTCTAACAGTTTTGAACGTTTTTTTACAAAAAAGTTATCTCATTAAATTTGTAATGTCACCGAAATAATTATAAATGGGATTGAAGGAATAATAAAATAGACTCCACCACAGTCATGTTTGATAATTATTATAAAATGTGTTTAAAAGTCAATCAAAGCAAGCAAACTTGGTTCATATTAGGTGTTGATTCTAGTAAGACATTGTGTATTCTGATTGCCCTTGAAATCATAAAACAATAAGGGGTTTATACATATATCAGATGTTTTGCCAACCTTCCCAGCTGGTGGCACCATCAGTGAATGTAAAATAATGTCTGGGGAAAGGGGAGGCTGCCACTAACAAGCTAATTCAGTGTGTGACAAAGTTAATGAAAAATATTTATTTAAAATGATTCACCATGAAAATTTCAAATTGATTATTCAAATTTATTGTTTAATTTTAGCAAGTCTTTTGTGGACATGAATACACACTAAATAATTTGAATTTTGCCAAGTTAATAGAACCCCATAATGAGCACATAAAAAAAAGAATTGAATGGGCTGCAAGGAAGCGTCAGTCCAATGAGCCAACAATTCCATCTACTATAGGTATTTATATAAACTTTGAATTGAAACCACAATAATAAACAAGTTATGTGGAATCTGTTTTAAGCTCCAAAAATCTGAAATATCATATATCAGAACAGTAACTATCTTATTATTCTGATCCTGTATTATTTCTGTAATTTACTCAAATAAGAAAACATTTTTCAGAGGAAGAAAAAATAACAAACCCATTTATGAGAGTGAATGATGCTGCAGTGCAAAATTATGTTGGTTATACAAATGCAATTGATGTGATGAGGGCATTGAGAACAAAAAAGGATAATTTCAAAGCTTAGGTAAGATAATTGAAATTAACAAATAAATTTACATAATACAAATACAGCTGTTTTATTTAGAAGTCCACTGATACAAAAATATATATTTAATTTCTTTATTTATTAAAATCTATGTTGCTTAAAAGATGGGGAACTGTTACTTTAACAATAAATAATATATTGACAACAAAACATAAAATCATGCATGACTTAGAAATTATAGAGTGTTACAAATTTTGTTTTAGTTAAGTCAAAGCGACAAGTAGGGCAGTGAATTTTATCAGGCTTAATGGAAGCATAACTTTCCAGGCATCCTTTGCAAAACACATGACCACAAACTGTGGTTACAATTTCTTGTCCTCTTGAAGGTTCAAGACAAATTGGGCACTCCCATACCTTTTGTTTCTCAACACTTCTAATGGTATTCTCATTAAGGATATTATTTTTTAAACTGTGTTTTTCTAAACATATGCTCAAACACTTTTTTCCTCTCTTTTTCCTTATTTCTTTAATAAATTCAACTTCAGAAGAAGTTCTTTGTTCTATGAAAGACTTTACAATGAGCACCTCAGGTGATGCTAAACCACATAGGGAAGGACTGAGTGATCTTGAGATTTCTTTTCTGCAATTTATCTCAGCACCACTCTTTCTTTCTACCTCTTCTTTTTTATTAAATTTTCCACAGCTTAACTTTACCATATTTGAGATTTCAGGTAGTGGTTTTCTTATCTGAGATGTAGAATATACATTTTTCTCCTCACTGGAGTTTTTTAAGTATATACCACATTTTTTCAGGAGGATTGATTCATAAACAAGTTTTTCTGCTTCTTTCATATTCCTTTTTCTTTCTTGGATAAAATGAATACTCGATTTCTGTAACTTATGATCTATCTGATGTAGGAACTTTGTAACTGGTACGCAGGGATGTGTCTGAAAAAAAAAATTAGTGATTTCAAAATTATATTCAGAAACATTTTTACAATTATATATCAATGAAAAATCATGTATTTATTATTGTAATTATTTTATTCTCTATTCAATTATTGCAAAAAATATATAGTAGAGCTACTTTGACAGTTTATCCAAAAAAGATGTATATAGTAATAAAATCACATTTTCAAATATTTGATGCCCATTGACATCCAAGTAGCGTTGAGCACTTCCTTCACTATTCACACATAAACTAATAAAAAACATTAAATTAGAAACTCTTTTTGTATTGAATCGACATTCCTTGAGGGAGTGTTGCAAATACTACATTTGTTCACTATACTACAATTACATGCTTATGTAACGGTTTTTTTATTCAAAATAAAATTTTCATTCTTGACAATAAGTTACAGCTAATATTTTAAATGCTTGCTTCACAGAGAGAAAACGTTTACTAAAAATGACAACAATACCAATTAAAACAAATCTCAAGGGATTTTATAATAATACTGATTAAATGTCCGTACAATACAAATCCCATACAAGATGGCACTGCAGAGTTCTCCGCTTTCTCTCCCGCCGACGCGATGACGTTCGGACAGCAGAAATTCCAGCGGGAATCCCTCGCAGAGGACAGTCAGACCGAGCGTTTTGCGGTTCTTTTTTTATAATAATTTTAGTTACTGGTCATCTTCGAATAATGATAACTGGAAGGGATGTTGAAAAGTGTTGTGTAATCGTTTAAAAGTGGTAAGCAAAATTTGACGACTTCCATTTAAATGAATTCAATAGATCGGTTCCATATTTCCTTTCTGAATCGGCACGGGTGCAGTCACCTTACCTTTCAGTGCCGTACAATTCTTTTTAACGCGAGTACGGATAAGCAAAGGAAAAAAGTTTACAATTACAAGTTTCTTGCTCTCCATTATAACTATTTATTACTCCTTTAATGCCACCCAATATTTGTGAATCCTAGAACTATTCCTGTTAAACAAGATTGTCTCCTTGTCTAAGTTAGGCATGCCATTAATGTGAGAAAATGACAAAAACTTTTAAATTGCTTTAATATTGAAGACAATGAATAAATGAATTTGGCCTTAGCTTCTCCTCTTCACTATAAAAAATGCAATCCTACATACATGATATTAGGGTAGATAAGTAAATCTGATTTAATTGTTGTAATTCTCTAATTTTATTACTAACATGGTGTCATTTTACATTAAACTTCCCTAATAAAAGTTAAATAAAATAACTTTAGAACTTAAAAGAATATAAAATTAGATTTCAAAGAAATGGAATCTCTATAAAATACTACTAATTCTGTTTGATAATCTTTCCTGTCTATACAATCATTTCCTCTAACTTTTTTCTTATTCTCTTCCTTTCACCTTTGTGTTTTTCTTTATAGATTTATCTTTGGGCCATGACAGATATGATATTGTCTGCTAATTGGTGTTGAACTTCTAAATATTTATGTTTGGTGCAGTATAATATGCCTGTTATCTCTGGCAGAAGTTGATAGTTGAATAAAAATAGTTGAAACATATATGCTGAACACACTAGAGTTCCCATGATAATTTTTAGAACCAAGACTTTAGAAGACTTTATTAATTCATTTGATTTTTCTATGAAATTAATTAATTAAATACTTACCTTACAAGTTTTATATATGTGCAATTATTTGAAATCTTTTAATAATCCTGTTTTCATTATTTTACATGTAGTAGCATATAAAACTATATCTTTGTTTCAGATGTTCAAAACAATTTAACATTCCCACATGAGATGGATTGGAAAAAGTCAGTTTTGGTTACTATAAGTATCTCACTATATGTAGCAAGTGTGAAATGCCAACAGGATGATGAATTTATTTTTGATGAACTGCCTCTGGAGGTAGATACAAAAATCTCACATATAGTACCTGTACAGCGCCTCTGGGGTATTCCTGACACACAAGCAATTGTGGGCAAACTCTTCGTATTGAATGTTCCAAATGATGCATTCAAAGGAGACATAGACTATTATGAGGTAAAATCAATTTGCATTAATTATCGCTAGCATAATTGAATTCTAATTAATTTGTCTACAGTTAATTTTTCTTCTGTTGCATGCCAACATTTATTTGGTGTGCTTAAGATGCCGCACATTTTATTATTAAAGTGGTTTTGTATGTTATTCTGCCTTTTTATTGCATTCCAAATGTTTCAAATGTGTAAATTCATTTGAATGATTGGTTCTCTCATTTTTTAAGTCATTTCCCCATTAAAAGATTACAAGCATAACTGTGTGTGTGTGTGTGTGCTAATTTAAAAAAATTGATCTTAATTAAATAAGAAATATCCTGCCAAAGTTTCATTGCTCTTGATGCCCAACAAAATTGAATTGAAAGTGATTAATATAAATACATAAAATTTTTTAATTCTCAAAAATTTAACAGTTAAGCAGTGAATGTAATAGGAAAACTATTCAAATTAACAAATGGAACATATTATTTGTTTCATTGTATAACTTATAATTAAAACTAATCTAAAATAATTCTTATTTTAGTGGAACATTTTTAAATGATCTATTTTACCTTGGTGTTTAAAATTTTTATTTTTGTATATTCTAAATTTTAGAAAGAGATAAAAATACTGTTTATTAACAATTATTTATATCATTTATTATTACTAATATGTGATAGTACTCAGTTGGGGAGGAATCGTTTCGAGTGCTGCAGCTATTGCCGTAACTTTTACACTACGGCCATCCCTCATCAACTTCCTTTACCAAATTTATTATTATCCACTGACAACGAAGATTTTGTCCTGTGAAATTCCATGCCAAATAGGAAGTGTGAAAGATAGACACGCCGGCGGAGAGACGCTCACACAAACACACCCACCCTAGTCGACTCGTCTTATCCGGTGTCCTTCAGTGAGGATTACTGTGTTGGTCTTCCTTTTGAACTTTCCTGCCAGCAGAGTGAAGTTCCCAAATATGGGGTATCGTACGAAGTCACAGCCGATATCCTCTAACATTGATTTAAATTCTGTAAAGATACCAAGTGGTATTAATTTGAAATGATCTTCCGGCTGACATTTGAAGCCCGACATTCATTCTTGACTTTTCAGCAATTAAATGCCGGCATGCAGAAAATATTATGGTTTTCAATAATACTATTCTGAAATTGACTCAAAAAGTTTCTAGCTCACATGGTCTTCGTACTTTACAGTGGTAATTTAAATAATAAAATTAGTAAGCCCTTTGCATAACTTTAAAAAAATCTTTATTTAAGACTTAACATTGGTTTTTATTTCATCTTTTCTTATGTTTGAATTTTTAAATTAGATTTCTTAATCATATGAAAAGTTATTTATTTTGTTATAATAAGCTGATGTGTTAATTTATGACAATTACCATACTGTAGTTCATTAATATTTTCTACCCGAGTCTAGATGGGGCACTTACTTTTAGGCTGTCGTTCAATTTGACGTCCTCAAAAACAGAGGATCTTGGATTTTTTTAGTCCTAACGTTGCGGTTTGTAAGGACCATTGCAAACTGCTGGCCAGTTCCGGTCATGCTATGCTTCCTTGACGACCAAGGCAGTAAACTACAATTGCGCTCGCGACCGGAATGTATATACATTGTTAATGTTTGGAGTTTTTCAGTTTTTTCTAAACTTTTCTAAAGGTTCTTAAATGTATAAATTCAAGTAAAAACTCAAATTTATTATCTGTTGTTACATAATTTTGAACCTATATAAATTCATAGCATTGCTTTAATTGAAGAAAAACGTTAAATTGTTTAAGAACCTAACAGGCCATGAATAATAAAGATTCAAAAGATAAATAAACACACATGAAATAAATTACAATAAAATGCGAGGGACAGACCATTATTTTTAGATTTTGTTTACGCTTTAAATGAGCTACTCAAATGACTACAAAATACGTATTTAAACTGAAATAAAATTTTATAAATAAAATTGATATGTAATTTGATTATGTCACCCTTACATTTATAGCGTTATAATCTGGATGTACATTTGTTTGCAAAATGTAAACGAATTATGTTTAAAAAACTAAGAAAGGTTTCTTAGATGTCATCAGCCCGGGTGCTGACGATTAAATTCTAAACTATAAATTTCAACAATTTGTTGTCACGTATCCGTAATAAGTAATTATCAGAATTGAAGATTCTGCCGATGTGATACATGGGGAATTCAAAACTTAATACTTCAACATAATTTCAAATGTAATAGGACCAATACAGTTAAATGTAGTTATTTAAACTTTTCATTTATAACAGAGAAATAGAACTTAAATTATTATTCTTACTTCGTTAACATGGACTACTCCACCTTTACATGTATTTAACGCTAAATGTAGTTTAACACATATTTTGAATTTGAGTCAGCGTTGTTATTTGAATTGCGTTTACTAACATTAGGTATTGGAATAAAGGTACATTAAACTTGTTTTCTTCGTTCCAAGTTGTTTTTTATATAGGGATTGTTCCAACTTTTATTTACATTTAGATGCGGTTGTAGATGATAAAAGATACTTTGATAAAAACTCCGGTTCTCGCAACAACGAACGAGTAAAAATTAAGACCCTATTGACTCCTACATTTTTACAGATTTAAAATTAATTTTTTTCAAGGTTGGGGTGAGAAACAATGGGCGTCACCAGGACTGGCCCAAATGGTTGAATTTCGACAAGCGCGGGATACTAAAAGGCGTACCTGTGCCTTCGGACGTTGGCATTTACTACATATCTATTACTGCCGTGGCACCCAGTGCCCATTACAAGTCAAAAGATGTATTCGCCATCGACGTCATACAACCAGGACTAGACTCAAAGTTACCTGAAGAGTTTCTAAAGGTAATATACCTAAAGTAATTTATTGCCATAGTTTCATAGGATTAAAATGGAACAGTTGCTAATTTATGTTCTCTTTATCAATAATAAAATTATTCCGGTGCTGCTTTTTATATATATACAATTGTGTATATTAGAAAAGTGAACTACAGTACTTGAGGAAAAATAAAATTAGCTACTATTCTGAACACTGTTCGCTACTAGTGCCTAGTTAAGTCTTGAAATAGGCAATTTTTCTTTTCTCATTTTCTTTCCCCCTGTTCTACAACTCTCGTTCTGTAACATTCTCTTTATGATAGTTTAAGATTAATTCACCTTTTTACTGTGTCAGTGATTCCCTTGTGAAATTTGATTTTTGGAATTTTAACCCATTTTATTCTTATTTGTAGCACATCTGTAGAAAGTCATCCTCTTACTTGGTCTGAAGATTAAAAAAAATATTTTTAGATTTTGGTTAAGGACTTCCAATCAATATTTTTAAATTATTTAATTTCTTCATTTTAAGGTAGAGAAAGCTATTTATTATTACCCAAAAGTAGGTTGTTTTGTGTAAAACATGTTTTATCTGTTTTTAAAGCAGCGTTAAGATTGTATACAAGGAGCATATTCCCTAGATACGAAATAGTGGTAAAAATTTTTTCAATGCACCGCAATTATGAAGCACAAGTTAGGAGCCATGAGCTAATATCCCTTTTTTTCACTACTCTTAGTTTTGATCAAAAGGTATTTTTATGTCATTTTCAGAATATCCTTTAATAATGACACCTGATATTCCCATGAACAAAGCCATTCACACCTTACTCCTAAGTTTCTTCCGGTTCGAAACAACTTGACACCTGACGGACTCAACCAAATTTTAATATTCCGATGTCTTCTTGGATTTAATTTGGTAAAAGAAAGTTCTAATAAGCCTGAAAAAATGGTTCAATCCTTGTATTTCTTAACGTTTCAAATAAATCGTCAAGAAATAGTAACTAACTAATAACTATTTTTTTTCGTTTGCAGAATGATTGCCCGGAGAGTTTGGATCCAATAATGTTAACAGTACTAATGGACGTTCGTTTGCAAGATATTAATCCTCAAAATCGAATTTCAATTCTTGAAAATATTGCAGGTTACCTCAGCTTAAATCAGGTAATTTCCAGGTGCCCCGTGTGGTTCCCGGGTTAGAATAGGACCAACCTGGTGTTCTTAGAGATTGTGGCACAGAGAAGGCATAGAGAGGTGGTTGGGTGTTGTGGCGTACTCTAATGTAGTATCTAGGCGGGTTCCGGCTTAAAAATGTGTTCCTTTCCCCATGTGGTTTCATGGGTCGTAAGAGACGACTAATATGCCAAAATTGGATGCTGGGGTTCAACATGGGGTGACGAAGTTGACTGTGCGCTACGGAATTTTTGATGAAAGGCTTGAGTCCCCATGAAGTAGTCGTACAGTAAGTAGTCCTACTTGTCCTACGGGAGCGGTACTCCCGATGTTGGAATCGAGGAGAAAAGACATTTAAGGTGGCCGAAGAGAAATTTTGGGGATGGATGGTTACCTTTCGTTTCTCCGCCATTTTTTCAATCTGGAATACATACCAAGACCCCCAGTGGTTTTAGTTAGTGAAAGTCCCATACTATTGTACTTCCATAACAATGGGGTAATTCATGCACAGACATTTCATAAAATGGGTTTTACATAGATGATGATACCGTTTCACCATTTGTTCACATAAAATTAGTGTATCTTTTAATGACTCTAGGTTATATACTAGTCGTGAGCAGGTACTTGGGTATTCAAAAGGTAATTGTTAGGCAGGACTTCAGAAAAGGGACTTTGAGATGCGACTTTGGGTCAAACCTCGTCTAATTGAGTAGTTTAAACAGTAACATAAAGAGTTATAAATGAAAATGAATTTAAAGCATTAACAATTATAATAACTAAAGTTTACGTTGTTCGCCTTTCAGGAACAATTTTACTTACATGAAGAAAAGTCTTCCAAAGATGTATGGTTCTCGTCAGAATCTTTTTATTTTCTTGAAGGACCGGGTCATGGAAATAAGGCATCTCGCACAGAATTGACATCAATCTCATTTCAGGTAAATAATTTATTTGAGGAGTTTGGAATTTTATTATAACTATTTGTTTTATTTTTGTCAAATGTATATTTCTCTGTTGTATTAGATTGGCTGCGGTAGAAAAGTTGAAAATCGTTTGAAGTCGTTGATTGGGAAAATCAAAGTCGAAGCATTAGATGGTACTCTGTCGGAAGTTTTGTTGTATCCTGTTGTCGGATGGTATGCTAAAAATGAGTTACCTCTTTACTATAGAGGAAGACGTCAGGTTGGTCGTTGTCATTTTCAATTGCTTGAATTGGTAATTTATAATTAACAAGATTAGAGGTTGTCCAAAAAGGATTAGAACTCCTACATATAAAACGGAACCTATGTAGATGTTTGTTACGGCAGGTAAATTGCACAACCCTGAGCGGATTGTTGTGGTCAGAATACCCAAAATATGGTTTCGTTCTGATTACTACAATATTAGGCCAACTATATTTTTTACTTATACTTTGTAATCGATCCTTGGTGACGTTTAATATCAGCGGTTTTTCGAAGGAGTTAAAAAATCAAATTTCTGGAATATTCTGAAGTCAGGCGAAACAAACATGAAATGGAAGCTTAAAATCGAAATATGCTTTGCAACTTAACTTCACTCAAATACTGGAGGTTTCTAATGAGACTGATTAGTCATATATATTTATTGTAAAATTAGGTCGGATCAGGTGACCAATATGAAGATGAAGATGACGAAGAAGAAGACTATATTGAGCCTATAACAACAACAAGCAATCCACACCCACATCGTCATCATCACGGAGAGGATTTTGACATGATCAACGAAACAAAAATCGAAACAGTCCTCTCTCCCAGCGAAATTCAATATCATCTACCATCAACATCGTTACTTATTGACTATGATGAAGATCTCATCTCAACTCCGTCGTTCGTTCCTGATCGCCCAACGGAAAAAGTCTCGGTGGAACCATCAAAAGTTTTCGATCGTGATTACTTCAGTGCTACTGCTTCGACAATACCAAATATAATTTATGAAGATAAGACTGATAGAAGTCGGCCACAAAAGGTGAATTTCTTAAGAAGTAAAATTAACATTTTGATTAATGAAGTAAATTTTAATAGGGAATGTTTCAAATCATGATTTGAATCAGCAGTTATATGTAATAATTATCATTCCAATTGACATTTTGAATCATTCGAACTTCCTACCTTTTTGATTTCAGGTAACTATTCCGTATGTCTACGGTAGTGATGGAGATAATGTATCTGACTCCACATCCGATTTCTTTACGATGTCGAATTTTACTGACCAAAGTCCAACGGAATACCTGCCTACAGACAGCTTGAAGCTATTGAATATTTCCATTAAGTTAAATACATCGACGACGGCCACAACCGAGGAAATGGAACCTAGAAATTTTAGACCAACCATTGCACATCGTTTAAAAAAAGTAGCCGCTACTGCCGGCAAAGTTCTCAGATTTAAAATTCCTGAGAATACCTTTGCAGATGTAGAGGACGGTACCACCAGTCATATGACCCTAAACTTTAAGAGCCAAGAAGGAAAACCTATTTCGCCGAACTCTTGGATTAAATTTGATACCGTTAATCAAGAAATTATGGCTATGTAAGTCAGTTACGAATTATTTTCACCTAATAAATTTTGAGAAGAAAGAAGTTATTCTTTCTGCATTAATTTTACCTGGAAAATTATGATTCTCAATGGCACGTTTTAGAAATTTTAATATCACATTGAACACTAGTTAAAGTAAAAAATCATAACCTGGTTCCCTTTATGAAATGAAAATTATTGAAGATTATTTGAAAGTTTCGACTGTAAGCTTCTCAGTATCGTAAGAGGATGCAATGCTGAATTTCTTAAAGTAGAATAAATTTTGCAGTCCTTTAGAAGAGCATGTGTCTAAGTGGGAATTCGAGGTCGAGGCTACTGACAAAGACGGCGACAGCGTCTCCGACATCTTTAGCCTTCAAATTCAACATCACAAAGGACACAGAGCTGTTAATTTTGAATTCTCCGCCGAGTTGGTTCCCTCATCGAACTGGACCACATCCTTTGATTGGCAAGAACGAATCGTAAATGCATTGGTTAACGTTTACGGAGATCCAGACTCGAGTCAAATCACGGTCAGGTCACTATTGCAACATCACTTGCCCTATATCTTCTCTTGGACCAACGACAGTTTACCACGCAGCTATTGCCCACGAAATGACATAGATAACTTGTATAAGGTGATTTCGAAAATTCTTTAATGCCTTATTGGGAACTCACAGAACGTCTTGTAAGAGTTTGCTGGCTTCGCAGGTTATTGCTGACGATGATGGTGATGTGACGGAAGTTTTCCGCAAGAGTTTGGGCAAAGGTATTTCTGTAAAAAAAATAAAAGTTGTGGGTATTGGACAATGTGAAAGTAAATCAAGTACTCCTACACCTCAACCACCGCAAAGTCCACACACAAATTTCTCTCCTGTACCGAGGAATCAAATAGATCAGGTCAATGCCACTGCTGGTTGCCTTCTTGTCTTCAAAGTTCCAGAGGTAAAAAAATTTTACGTGTTTTCAAACAATGAACAACTTTTATATTTGATCATCTTCTTTTAAAGGACACGTGTTACGACCCCGAGGATGGAAGCACTAGGAAATTAAAGGTGTCTTTGCTGAATATGGACAGAACCCATCTGGACCCCAATCAATGGCTGCAATTTGACTCCAAGAATCAAGAATTTTATGGTGTACCAATGGATTCTGATGTTAAAAGCCAAGAGTATCAGCTTGTGTGCCAGGACAGAGAAGGCCTCACGGCCAACGATGGCCTTATTGTCGTTGTTTCTCCAAGGCAGAAGCAGTTGTACAGCGTAGAATTTACCATTGCAATCGATGTTTTGTATGACAGCTTCGTGAGCAGTTCTTCCATGAAGAGAAAATTTATAGAAAAGTTGAGGGATCTTTTTCACGATTCCAATACTGATGCTATAGTGTTGGGTAACATAAGCGAGGGGTCAACTATCATTACATGGTACAATCGGACACTGCCGACACACGTATGCCCAACAGAGGAAATTCACAAGCTGAGAGAAATCTTGATCAATGATGATGAATCAATGAATGAACGCTTAGGTGAGATTGAAGTCGGAACATTGTTGTATTATTACAGATCAATTGTCCAACCTAACTCATAATTTCATCTAAAAGACTGGGCAACCATGTGTTAAAAGACTCAAAAGTATCATAAAATGATGAAATTTGTTGCCACGTTTTCTTTCCAGTTTCAATTATGGGTTATGAGTTTCCTGTCATTTCGGTGGGTCTAGAACCAGCTGGGTCGTGTCAGGGTGAACTGACGGTTCTTCACAAACCGGAGAGTCCACCACCTCCTATTGAAGACAATTTCTTTCCCATTGGCGTCACTGAAGACTACCTATTCACATATGTCATACCAGCGGTGCTTATTGCTCTCATGCTCATTCTGGCCGGAATCATAGCATGCTTGTTCTATCGCAAGCGGCGAGCAAGTAAAATGGGCATTGGTGACAACGACGACAAGCAGAGTTTCCGTAATAAAGGAATTCCTGTTATATTTCAGGTAATTATTATAATTATAACTTTTTGCAATTGCAGGTAAATTGGGTCTGAGTGTATGTGCTTATTTGTTGTGAATGTTTGTATTTCAATTTTAGGATGAACTGGAAGATAAACCTGAGGCTGAGAATAAGTGTCCTGTAATAATGAAAGACGAAAAACCTCCACTTCCTCCTCCCGAATACCAAAGATCTCATCATAATGTATCTGTGCAAGAGCTCAACGACGACGCTCCGTATCAGCCCCCACCACCTTTTACATCTAGCAAAGAGTCGAGCCGAAATTCGCGTCCAAAACCGACGCCAACATACCGAAAACCTCCTCCTTATGTGCCTCCTTAATCGTTTGACTAATATGTCGTAAATTATTACTTTTTTCATTAATTCATTATTTTTCAATAGTACCCTATCCTTTCGAACAGGTTCTCACCTTGAACCCGTAAGGGTACCTGATATTTTTTAGAAATTGAAATCGAACAGTTTTAGGGTGCTTAGGGTGTTTTTGAGCTTCTCCAGTTGACATAGTCAATCTCAGTTTCACAACTTTTGGGGGCAGACGACCAAAATTCCCTTCTGTTTGCGGTTTTTCTATATGTTAAACCAGATTATTTGGTAGTCATTTACGGGAGGTTGAACTTTATCCTGGATATTAGTCTGCTTGCCTTTCTTTTATTTTTTTTGTTACAAAATTTTTGTCTTCCATTCAATCTTGCACCCGTTTGTTTCTTCATTTCCCTTTTCACACCAGCACTACCACTTAATTTTCAGCATCCTAAGTCACCCAGGGTAAATATACTAAATCTAAAGTCAATATTTTGACAAAATAATTAAATTAAGTAAAACTTTTTTACAACTTAAGAAAGACTGAGAACCCAAATAATTATTGTATTTTATTTGCCAAAAAAACTAGTTTTCACGGAAATTTGGTGCAATACAAGTCGGAAAATCACCTACAGTATTTGAAAGATTCCATTTCGCAGATCTTAAATGTAGAATGAAAGAGAAATTTCGTTTTAAACCTTTTAAAGTTTAGTATTGATAATAAAGAAATATTTACCTCCTCGAAGCTTTCTTAAAAGCTGTGGGTTTGGATAGGATTATTTATTTTTTCTAGCGTACTAACTTAAGAGTTTATAATACGCACAACAGGAGGAATTTTTTATATTTTCAATATTTCTAAAATTTTAATTGTTTAAAAGAAACGTTTTCTCTTTGGTTTACATGTGCCCTTACCTATTGTAAGTATGCATATTTACATTTTAACTATTCGCATACATAACAATAATAATAATAATAATTCTACTCAAAAATACCCTTTAACTTAATACTAAAATTTAACAAAATGCAAAACCGAAACTTGAACATTGAACACGGAAAATATTTTTTCCGGTTAATATTCACGAACTTAACAATGAATATAATTTTTCTTCTTTTTTATAATTAAAATATAACCATCAAAAAATGGTAAAAGTAATGGCCTTTAGTTACATTTCCTTTGTATTTATTTTTTGAGCATATTCATAGGTAATAATTTATCATATGTTTGTGGATCGATGTAACTTACTCCCTTAGAAGCATTTAATAGATAGATTTTACTTAGGTGTGCGTGTGTCTGTCTAAATTTTCTTCATAAGTAACGAGTTTTTCTGGCTTTAGAATTGAAACTCCACTTGTCATTTCTATAATTAAACAATTAAAAACGCGAAGGAATTTGGCAAACTGTTGCCAACGAGTGCCTGAGGTAAGACTACATTGGATCTCAAATTGGTTGGTCTACTTAATTCGAAAAAATACCTGTTCTACCCGGTTGCTAATTTACCTGATTGTAGCCTTTCTCCCTCCCTTTCCTTCTCCCCCCTCCCGGTTTTTCATTTTTTACGGCTACTCCTGGTACGGGTCTTCGGGAGGTTGGCAATTAGGCAATTGATTCGTATAGGTTCTTCATATTTGTATGCGTTAAAAAAACAGGAAGAATTGTGCACGGCCACAATCCTCTACCTTGGGTACTCCCTTTAGGTCCCGTTTCCCTTTTTGGTTTACTTTGTAATTACAAGACGTCAATACAATGTAATTGTCACTTGTACAATTGATTAATTGAATAAATACATAAAGGAATTACTTGGCCTACCTTGGTGCCACTTCACAGTCCCTTACATCATATACCGAAATATTTTTCATGAAACCAAACTGTAATCATCTATTAGAGTAATTAGGTATTTTAATTATTGTGTTTTAAGCTTAATTTTTATTTACTTTGTATTATTTGTAATAAACATTATACGTTCTTACACCAATGCTTTCGTATTTTAATTTTCCTCTTTGTGACGAATCCATGTCAACGTAGAACATTGAAGAATGCTTATATTCTTATATGCTTATATATATTATATATGGTTTGTTATTAGTATTACATCATGGTTTCAACGACTCTGCACGACCTCATCAGTTTGTTGTTGCCATTTAATTAGATAAACACTACCTATTTAAGATGGGTTATTGCCATTGTCAAATATATTAAAAAATTTTTAAGTTTACTTTTTATTTTTGAAATTTACATTATTATTATTATCATCATTATTCATGTTTAAATTATTCGATTTCCATTTCAATGTTCCAGCCGTAATTCGTTTTGTATCAACCGTCAGAAAATTTACGTTCTGATGAGGTGAATTAAATTTATGACCCGTTCGATAGGCTATCGAACCATGCAAGTTAGAAAACTTTAAAGACCGCGCGCGACAAACCAAGTTGACGAGAGACGGCCATTGACGACGTGACTCACTTCGCAGCTCAGCCGGTCTTACACGGTTTGTGCCTTATTGGTGTCTCACTTCTCAGGGATTACAGGTCCGTTACTACTTCGATCCAATCTTAATATCTTCTTCAAATTGATAATATTCGCTTCGAAATTAGGATAATTAATAGTTTCAGTATTTCATGTGGGATTTACTTTCACAGATGAAACGAGTTAACAGTTGGGGAGAAGGCCGTGGGGATGCTGACTTTCGTTGTGAATTCCAGAGAAGCGAACTGGCGTACACATCTTAGGAAATGTTTCCCCGAATAGTTTTGAGATTCTTAAACCGAAACCTTGGATCAAATTGTAAAAAATCTTTGAGGAAAATAAATTTTGCTCAAATCATCGTGCCTAGTTGTCATGTTCTTTCATGCCACCAGAATTGTACTAGGTGAGTTTTGAAATGCTTTTCCCCAGTTATCTTGTGTACGTTAAAGACCATAATTGGTCTAACACAATCTGTGTCACATCACTTACGTAAATGATTAACTGTACTCTGACTTGAAGTGAAGTTTGCTCTAGAACAATTATTATTGTTTTATTAAGAATGTAAGATAATAAATGTTTATTCTTTTTTAGTTGTGATAGCAGTTATTGAGTGGTTTTTGTGTAAGTGGCCTTACTTTCTGTAACAATTATAATAACATCTAAGATGTGAATTTTAACAATGGGTTAACAACTAATTTAAGTAAATTATCCTGTTTTAATGATTTTGCACCATGTTATAATTCCTGCTGAACTTGTAAAGCAATAGGTGAATTTAAATAAAAATGAATTAATCAGGAGTTCTGCTACCGTTACTATATTCGAAATACATACTAATGCTGTGTTCTTTTTTGTAATTATTCTATATTAGGTTTTATACTCCTGACACAAAGTCAGTTCCCACAGCCATTAAATCAACAGCTGCAAGCAAAGATGAAGCAAGGGAGTTTATGGCCATATTTCCAGATTTGGTGAGAAGTATAACTGATTCAATAGGACACAGGGATGGTCCAGAACTAGCTAAATGGTGTGCAAAGGTAATTTCATTTATGCTTTTAGTTTATCTTCATTTATTTTCAGTTTTTGTACAGGTTTGCTTTATTTTCTTCTTCAGTATTTTTATTTTTTTGAAATTTGCTTGTTTAAATAACTGCACAATTTTTATTTTACTGCCATCTGATTGTGAATGGATACTGAATTTTTATTGGTTTTAAATCTTTTACAGGTGCTGCAGTACAATGTGCCAGGGGGCAAAAAAAACAGAGGTTTGGCTCTTGTTCTTACCTACAAATTATTAAAATCAAAGTTAACAAAGGATGAGATATTCTTAGCACAGGTCATGGGATGGTGCATTGAAATTGTAAGAAATAATTAAATAATGCATGACAAAGTGTTTTGTTTAAAAAATTATAATAACAAATGTAATTTTCATTCATTTACATAGCTTCAAGCAAAGATGTTGGTAGCTGATGATATAATGGACAATTCTCTAACCAGGCGAGGTCGCCCATGCTGGTATTTGACACACAACTTAGGTGTCAAGGCCTTAAATGATGCCTTACTTTTGGGAGGCAGTTTGTTTTATGTTTTGAAGAAGTATTTTAAAAATGAACCTTATTATGTTGATATACTGGACCTATTCCATGATGTGATGATGAAAACATTTTTGGGTCAGCATTTGGATACCCATACAGCATTAGAGACATCAGTTGACTTGAATAAATTTACAATGGCCAGATACAATCTAATTTGTAAATACAAAACATCATATTACTCATTTGTGTTACCCATACAATCAGCCATGTATATGGTAAATGTTACAATTACATTAAGACCTGTAACACCTATAATTTGTAAGACCTATAATTTTTGTTAATGTACAATATTTTTATAGGCAGGGATTACAGATATAGAATTGCATAGACAAGCCAAAACAATTCTTTTGGAAATGGGACACTTCTTTCAAGTGCAGGATGATTACTTGGATTGTTTTGGTGATCCAGAGGTAATGGGGAAGCAAGGTACTGATATTCAAGATGGCAAATGCACCTGGCTGGCTGTTGTTGCTTTGCAGAGGGTGAACAAAGAGCAAAGGAAAATAATGGAAGTAAGGGAGAATAAAAAAATACAGATTATTATTGCATTGGTAAAGGTCCTTCAATTGTTAAAAATAATTCTTCAATTATTTATTTTCCAGGACTGCTATGGCCAATCAGGTTCTGATGAGGTTGCAAAAATAAAAAGACTGTATGAGGAAATTGGTATTCCAGCTACTTATGGCATTTATGAAGAGGAAACATTTAATATCATATCAACGCACATTCAACAGATATCCCAAGGGTTACCACATGAGCTATTTTTAACATTAATGAACAAAATTTACAGGAGGCAAAGTTAAGTAATGTAATGTAATAAAAAGAATAATTTCAAGATTTTATTGGCCTTGCTGCTCTGTTGAGTATTAAGTTTTCTGATTGAACAATATGTTGTTGTACATATGCAAGCTGATGATTATTACAATTAATCACTAATTATAATAGGTCATATTTTAAATAATACAATTTTTTGGTGGCAGCTAGTTTAGACTACAGTATTTAAGGAAAATTGAACATTAAGTGGCTGCACTTGTGGGACCAAGCAGACACATTGGACTCTTGACTAAAAAACTCTGAAGCTCTTTTTTTAAATTGTTATCATCAATTGATTTGTGACCATCATCATAATTTGTTGCAAATTATAATTTTTGTTGATACATGTGAGATTTAAAGTTTTTCTTAATAAATGTAGGTTAATCAATTCAGTAGTAATGTTTTTTAGAATAAACAGAATTGTACTCTGAATATTTACGATTGTTACATCAATTGAGTAGAAAAATTTTTTGTAGAATATTAAACAAAAAAATTTAATCACTGAAATGTATCCACCATTAGGTTGCAATTTAAGACTGGCATCTTCCATTTATATTGCTCAGTTGAATTGAAAATAAATTGAGATTAATAAAAGAAAACCAATCGCATTGTTTAATTTCCATATTCCTATTATGTCATGTGGTTGAATTTCTGATACAGGGCTTATAGTGGAAAAAATTGAGGATCAATTAAGACCAAAAATAAATTTAATTTAAATTTAATTGAATAAAATTTGTGGTCATAAACCAACTAGAAAAATTAGAGAACACATTTAACCATTTTAAATTATTTTTCTACTTTCTTGTGACATTTAATATTGCTGAAGCTGGTCAAATACATGTAACAGGGAAAATTTTGTTAGTCACTGCCTAAGATAAGTTGTTTAGCCTAGGATGTCAAGACATGTCTACTTAATTGTAACATAAAGTTTGTTGTTCAGATTTCACATTTGAGGCAATTTCCCAACTAGGATGTAACTTTTGTGCATTTGTACATATATTGTTGTGGTATTTTAAACTTACTGCTACTTTAAATAACTTTCCACATTTGTTACAGGAGAAGTGTTTTTTGTCAGAATGAGTTTTCATGTGTTGAAATAAGTAATTTTTAACTGTAAAGGACTTTTGACAAGTAGTACAGGAATATAATTTTTTATTCACATGGATTTTTTCATGTGAAGACAACAAAACTGCACTTCCAAACACTTTATTACATATCTTACAGATTGAAGGTTCCTTATGACATGCTTTGTAGTGAGATGTTAACTTTCCTTTCAAATGGAAGATTTTACCACATTCTGTACAAAGTAGAGGTTTGGAATTATGTATTTTCATGTGCATACCCATATTCCTTTTAAATAAAAATTCCTTTTTACAAATAGGACATGTGCTTATATCTGAGCTCATTTGTCTTCGGTCCATAATATTTTCTAGCTTCAAATTCCCTTCTATATGCTTTTTCCTGTGTTTTAATAGACCACTGTGAGTTTTGCATGAGAAGTTACAGTCACTGCATTTAACTGCTGAAATACCTAAGTGTACTGTTGCATGATTCTTTAAGTTGGTAGATTGTGAAAATGCTCTTCCACAATCTTTGCAAACATATGGTTTTTGTTTTGTATGTGTTCTTATGTGTCTTATTAAATTTGTTATATTATTAAACTTCATTAAACATTCACAACAATTGAATGGTTTGCTTCCTATGTGCAATTTAAATTTCTCTAATGTTGAGAATTTTTGCAAACAACTACATTTGAATTCTCTTTCATTGTTTCTGAAGTTACAGGTGTGATTCAAAAGTTTTTGACTAGTGGAAAACATTTTAAAACATTTTTCACAAGGAAAGTTATGAACTTCTATTTGGTGAATGTCCAAATTTTTCACTGATGTGAAATCTTTATTACAAATATCACAGTGTGTGCCATATTTTATTGTGTCCCTTTTTCTTCTTGCTGTAGGAATGCTTTTACCATTGCCAAATTTCTTATTCACTTTTTCGTCCGTGGCTTTTGTTGTTGCATTCATCCACTTCCCTAGTTTTGAACTATTGCAACGGTTTTTCATTGCAAATGAATTCTGGTTAATATTAATTTTGTATAAATCTGCAGTAGTAGCAACACAACCTGTTACGCTTTCATTTGTTTCTGTGACTCTGACACCATTTTGGTAATCTTGAGCATGTTTAATTTTAACATGATTGACGTATTCCAGCAAAAGACTGTGACATTTATCGCAGAATCGACATTTGAAAGGAGTTTCACCCGAATGAATATTTTGGTGTTCGATAAAATCAAATGGAGTACTTAGAAGTACGTCGCAATCTTGACACTGGTTCAGAAGATAAGCCATTAATAAACACTCTTTGTTATTTACTACATAGATGTTCTTGAATTATTAAGTAATTCACTCAAAACATTTAACAAATCCGATTGATTGTAATAATGCGTTTAGGAAATACATAGAATGATGAACGTGGCAGGAGACATTTTAATCTGACAGATAATACGGTGCAAAGTTAATTCATTTTATTTAATAATTTGTTACCGTGTTTTATTCGGCACGCTATGAGTACCACCACACCATTTTTACAGCAGTAGTCTGAAATAACATTACCAGGTAAACAAATATACGATTATTTATATTTACAATGTGAGACCAAAAAAATTTCGCTTTACTTATATTTCAGTCATAATGGAGAAAAATAATTTCCCATCATCAAACGGTCCAGTGGTCACAGGTATTTCACCTAAGGAAGGACCTCCCGGAACCAAAGTTACAATTAGGGGAGAGAATTTTGGTCAAAGATCAAATGACCTGTTGAGTGTTATAATTTGTGGTTGTAATTGCACCTTATCAGCCGAATGGAAGTCTCCAAATAAAATTATCGCACGGTCCGGACCAGAGAAAGGAAAAGGAGATATTATAATCAAAACAAGACAAGGCGGTGTTGGAACTTGTACAGTACAATTCAGGGCTTACCATGAAACAATTGGGCCAACCAAAGAAAGTGCGGTTTGGGTGGAAGAGGCTCCCATACATTCTTTATCATGGTGCAGGAGATCCCTTTCACCAACTGGTTATCAGCAAGAAGATCCACTTGGTTTATCAGTTGAAGGAAATGAAAATAAAATGCCAGAGGATGATCTTAATGAATTATTTCCCAACGGGTCAGGAGATTTAGCTTCAAAATCATTTAATCCAGGCTGGTTTCTGTTACAACATCATCACACCACAAATTTTGATGATTTAAAGGCTGGTCTATCTTACCTTAAAAGAAGAGTTGATGGCCAAAAGGAGGGTCAACTTTCTTTTCTGAAATCTAATGTTGGATCAGTTGTCGATCAACTAGATATGCTTGCAAAGTTAAAATCAAAACTGGAAAATGATCTTAAAGGTTCTGGTGAATTTACTGAAAATGTTGAGATGAAAATTCAAATATCAAAAGAAGAAGCTCTTAAATTATTTCAGGAAGTCTTGGCAAGAAGAGAACGAGCAGATGCAACAAGAAATGCCTTGACTGTATTAACAAGGTTTAAGTTTCTCTTTTGTTTACCATCAACAATTGAAAAAAATGTTCACAAAGGGGATTTTGATGTCATAATTAATGACTATGCAAGAGTGAAGAATCTTTTTGCAGATAAGGACAAATCAGTATTTAAGAAAGTTATGGCTGAAATAGAGAACAGAATATGTCAGGCTAGAGAGGCTCTACTTAAAAAACTGGAGGAAGTTCCCTTATCATTTGAAGATCATATTAAACTAATCAGAAGTTTGGTACACTTGGAAACTCCAAATGACCCTGCCTGGTTGGGAATAGAGTATTTTTCCAGTCATTTGATGTCATCAATGAATGATTTGAAGGACAAATATATAGTTTTAGAATCATCAGAAAGTTCAAAGAAAAATAAAATTGGAACAAAATTATGTGGGTTTGAAATGCAGGGAGTCAAGCCTCACAGAGTTCTCTACATAGAAGATTTGGTTGATTTAATGGAATTGAAATTTCCAGATTTGTGGAAGCTTGGTCAGATGTATTTTGGTTCTGAACTTTATGGAACTCCAGATATTAACAAACATAAGAGTTATAAAACATTAGTTTTAAATACCATTGAACATTTTTCATACTTGTTAAGGGCTGCCATATTGCCCCATACAATACAACGCAACAATCAGCACAGACAACTCTATGGGATTTGGTCAAACAGTAGCATGGATATAGTGGGCTTGTGGCTTCCTCATTGCCTTCGATATCTTAGAGCATATTACAGTAGTTTTACAAGAATTGATTTGCCTTCTGATGTATTGGACATATTTTCATACCTTTTATCTGATCTTAGATTTCATTGTGTGTCTACAATTTTAAAGCAAGCAGCAGACAGTATTAGTTCATTATACAAATCAGAAAACTGGGTCATTGATGTAAATGAATCTTATGGTGGTATCACAGACCTACCCAACCAATGCAGTACAAAATTTCATGAGGCAATTCTACTGATACATGACTCAGTGCAATATGGAGAAGTAAATGATGTGCTTGTGTCACAGAATTCAAATACAAGAAAAGAAATGTTTGCCCTAATAAATCAGTTATTCAATAATTTTTTTCAGGTCTTAGAGAAGCTTGTTTTTGATATTTCAGATGAGTATTCTGAAAGGCCAACTGTTATTTCACAGCTAGTCTATACATCTGATGTTAACAAATTTCCCACTTTCAAGACAATTACATGGGAGCAGAAATTGCTTGCAGTTATATGCAACTGTCACTACACAGTTGAATATATTTTACCTGAATTGTTTGAATTACTAAAAACTCAGGGCTACCATATTACAAATGAATTTATGTCTTGGAAAGACTCATTCTCAGCCTTGAGTCACAAAAGTTTGGATCAGTATAATGAATTAAAATGTGATCCATTGGTGGGAACAATTGAGCCCTCAATGTATGTGTTCCAGTTCGATTGGGATACAAGTTTTGAACCCATTGACATTAAACCTTATGCCAAAGAAATTATTATGAATTTGATTGGTGTCAGGTCAGAACTCTACAGAGTGCCTTTGTTTCTTGTTCAAAAGATAATGTCAAAAATAGTTGATACAGTTGCAGAGGAATTAGCCAGACTAATGTCCTGTGTAAAGGAGTTCAGTTTGGCTGGTGCTATTCAAGCAAGAGCAGATGTATTAGCTGTGGAAGAAGCTACAAAATTATTTGTAACAAGGAAAGGAATCAGATTTTTTGAGGAAGCACTGAACAGTATTCCGCCCCTAAAAGAAGAAGGAGAAGGTTTAGTTGTGCAACTATTGTCTAAATTCAAGAATAACATGCACTTACAGTTACTCAGCCTCACTAAAATTGAAGAATTAAATTCTAACTTGATTGAATAAAAAACTTCACTTAAAGTTTTATCAATTGATTTTTTGAAAGGGATTTTTACAGTGTAGTATTCAGCAACAAGATACAATATTGAACATTGTTAAAGTCACTTCATTGACTTTTCAATTATATTACAATTATATAGTGTAATTTTATAAAATACAAAAAAGATCAGTATAAATTTACAAAGGTTGAGATATTTCTGCTCTTATTGGCACAGGGGTGGGTGTTTCTTCAGTTTTATCCCCATGCTTGGGTGGATGATTCAAAATCTTATCAATTATTCCAAAATCTTTGGCATCTGATGGATTCATAAATTTATCCCTCTCCATGCTTTGCTCTGAAAATCAATTAAACAAATTTTAATTAAATTATAAAAACTTCATTAGAATTTGCTGTAGTTCAAAATTTATGAATATTTTCAATGAGATATATGGTTAAAAATATCATATAATGTTTATCTTTACCAATTTTCTCTATTGGAAGTCCTGTATGTTTTACATATAGATTATTGATTTGTTTTTTTAGCTTTAATATTTCTTCTGCTTGAATTTGGATGTCTGTTGCCTGTCCTTGGACACCTCCAGAAGGTTGATGAATCATAATCCTTGCATTAGGTAGAGCATGCCTCATTCCTGGGGCTCCTGCAGCTAATAGTAAGCTAGCCATGCTACATGCTTGTCCAACACACCTATAATTGCAAAAGAATAAATTTTATTTCACGAAATTAAATTTTAGCAAGTCATACTTAATTTTCATTGAGTAAAGTTGTCATACCATGTTGCTATAGGAGGTAAAATGTACTGCATTGTGTCATAAATACCTAAGCCTGCTGTCACACTACCTCCAGGACTATTTATGTACATGTGTACAGGTTTTTTGCTGTTTTCAGATTGTAAAAATAATAACTGAGCAACAACTACACTAGAAAGATCATCATGTATCTGAAATTGACATATGGACAATTAAACAAATTTAAATCTATTAGTGGTGGAGGTGTTTCTTAAAGAACAGGAACTCCCAATGTCTTACTTACAGGACCCATTACACATATGATACGTTCTTTAAGTAGTCTTGAGTAGATGTCATAAGCCCTTTCCCCTCTACCTGTTTGTTCTATCACAACTGGAATAAGAGGTGTCCAATGTCTTCTATTTGTGTGGAATTTGACTTGACAGTGTGAAATACTAGAGATCTGATTAAAGAAATTTTTTATTAATTATTTATTGTTACTGACTTATATGTAATGCACTAGGTGACCTCAATATTCAGTTCTTTTATTTTATTCAATTTCAACTTGCATATAAAAATCGTTTATTAACAAAAACTATACAATTTGGATATCTAAAATTTTTCTAATAACCTAAACATTATAATGCAAATTCTAATTACCCGAAAAATAGCAATTGATGGAATTAAATCAACGGTGACTTTGAATCATTTAATTTTTAAAAAAAACTTACGTTCTTCCTTAAAGCACAGCCGAAATGCATAAGGAGTTTCATTTTTTAAAACCAAGCTTCGGAGTTATCGTTTCTCTAACAATGTTTTTTTCCCCAAGACATTCGCTGTCCTATTCAATTACTAATTATTCTCCTACTTTTCCGTTTTCAAGTTGTATATGTTAGGAGAATACGCAATAATAGGTTTCCACACTTTTATAATAAAATTTATTTTAGCAAATCATCTGGGCTGGATTTAGATAATTTAACTGTAACATAAACAAATAATAATGGCGGCACACTGATATTCAAGTTTTTAATATTAAATTTCAATAATTATTTAAAAATTGTATTCATATATTATTCTTTTCACATATAGTGAAATACCGTTAAATGTGCATTAATACTGATTAAGAACGGTCCTGAAATGGATCTCAAGTGTTTAGCAAAGATTAAATGTGATCAGGGAGCTGTAAGAGCGGTTAGGTTTAATGGTCAGTTTTAATTCTAGCAATGTATGCAAAGTTAATCGAATTAAGTTTAGAACTGTTTTTTGTTATTTATTTGAATTACATTACATTGTAATCCGTCTTTTACTCCATTTCTTTATGTTGCAACCTTGTGTACTTCTTTCTCTTTTTCCAAAATAATCAATTTATTTTATTTCATATTTAACTTATATTACTGAAATTTATAAGGTAATTCTATTATTACCAATAATTTTCAGTGGATGGTTGTTATTCTCTCACATGTGGATCAGACAAAAAGATAAAACTGTGGAATCCATATAAATCTCTTGCATTGAAAACCTATGGGGGACATGCTGATGAAGTGACAGATGCTTGTGGATCATGCGACAGCAGGTGTGCAGATCTTAATTATTTTTGAGCTTGTAATAGCACACCATGTTTGCACATATGGTATGATTAAAATTTGATACATAGGCTTGTAAATTGTTTCAGTCAGATAATTTCTTCTGGAGCAGACAAATCTGTAATACTCTGGGATGTTTCATCAGGTCAAATAGTCAAAAGATTCCGTGGTCATGCAGGAAAAGTAACATGTGTGAAATTTAATGAAGAGTCAACAGTAGCAGTCTCTGGCTCTCAGGATAATACTGTAATATTCTGGGATATCAAAGGAAGAAAAAATGATCCAGTCCAGGTTTTCTATTTTCCATCACATTTTTTTTTGGTAAAATATGATGAGGTTGGAAACTTGATTTTCAATTCTAGGTACTAAAAGATTCAAAGGACTGCATCACATCTGTTCAAGTAACTGATCATGAAATCCTGGTCAGTTCATTAGATAGCAAAATTAGATTTTATGACATACGAACTGGCAAAGTTGTTTCTGATTTTATTGGAGGTAAAATTTCCTGAATATAAAAAACAGAGGCACAACTTACATTTACCAGACATTACTTTTTCTTTTCCTCACAGATCCAGTGACGTGTGCTGTATTTACTAGGGACTCCCAATGCATACTATCTGCATCTGAAGATATAATCAGACTTATGGATAAGGAAACTGGAGAACTTTTATCTGAATATACTGGTCATAAGACAAAAAACTATATAATAGAAAGCTGTGTTAGTTTAAAAGACAACTTTGTCTTTTCTGGTTCAGCAGATGGAAACATGTGGTGTTGGGAACTTCTGTCTAGTAAATGTTTTAAAATATTCAGTCATGCTCCAGAGAAAGTTATTCATTCGGTTGCTGCACACCCAACAAAGGAAGTTTACTCTACTGCTGCTGGAGGATGCATTTACTTATGGAGTGAAAATCCTCCAGGTAATTTCATGTCAATAATTTTATCTGATTTATTGCAACATAGTATTAAAAGAACCAATTTTAAAGAGACATCTTTTTTTTAGAATAATTCCAACTTTGGTGTGGTAATATGTATAATTAAATTATGCCACACAAATCACAGAAAATAGTGTGAATTTAATGATTAAAAAAGTAAGTGGGAAATTAATCATTAACTTAATTGATTTATATTAGGATTTACTATTTCAAATAGTTTGTAGTATTTTCCATGTCTCTGAGCTATGTCAAGAGCTGTTTCATTATTGTCATTCTTTAAATTTGGCTGCAAGCTAGTATTACATAGTAGAAGCTGAAGTGTCTCTTTTGCATTACCATTGCTAGCAGCCAAATGTAAGGGAGTCTGCCCTGAAAAGTATATAAATGATTTTAAAATTCCATGTCAGTTGTTTAAATTTTTTCAGTGTTATAATGTTTGTTACCTCCTTTGCTTTTGCAGTTGATATCAGCTCCAGCTTCCAACAGTTTAGCAGCACTTACAGCATTATTCCATCTGCATGCAGAATGCAGTGGTTGCCATAAATCTATTGTTTTTGCAAATATGTCTCCTCCTGTGGATAGTAAGTACTATAAAAGAAAGAGAACTTTGGTGTAATGATGAACAATGCATAAGTTGGTCTTATCACCTAAAAACACTGACAGACATGTATGTTGCTCAGAACTTTTAGAATGGATGATGCCACAGTTTTTGGAAATTTATGGCATTACATCATATTTTTAATTGAAAAGACAAGAATCAGAATGCTATTGTGAATTATTAATATATAAACATGACACAATATGGATTTAATATCCTAAAATATAAGTTTGTTGAAATGCAGGTTTCTTCCACTCATGATTATATTTTTTATGCAAGATAGGTAATTGTTGACAATGAGTTCCATATAATATATAACCAACAAAATAAAATTAATTTTTTTATGCTTATGAAACTAAACTAGAAATTTAGCAATATTTATAATGTATAATAATATTTATGAAAAATTTTTACTTTGAATTCTTGTACGGAACTCTTGATTTCAACATTTTGCATATAAAATATTAAATTCATTTTAAAAATAAACTATTAATTTTCACCTCTGTTACATCTGAATGATCATTGTAACAAGCTCTGTGCAATGGTGTATAGCCATCACTGTCTTTTACATTGACAAGTTCTGGATCCTGAGATAACAATTTCTTTACCAAATCCAAGTCTCCATTTTCAGCAGCCCACAGTATTTCTGACACTGGTTTTGCTTTTATTGGCATAGAAAAATTTTCACCATTATTTATGAAATTACAATACGAATTTGAAATTGAATGCTGCACTGCATACCATGAGGTTCTTTTTCTTCAACAATGCCTTCAGTATCGTCATCCCAACCGCTAACTTGGAATCTGTCATTGTAGTATTTTTTTTTCAACTTTGAGATCCTCTTAATTTCCTTTATTTGTTCTTCGCTGAAATGATTTCTGTCATCTTCATCGGATGACATTTTTCAAAAACGTCTCAGTCCTTCAATAATGATAGCGAACCGCTTATTAGTAATACGTTTATTGCAAAATATAGTTCGAAATATTATTAAAATATTAAAAGAAAGAAACGCTATAAAATAAGAAATAAACTGATGCACACGTGTAAGGAGACATATGTCCCACAGAATTAACAGTGGCAACAGAGCTGGCACGTACTGTTTCAAAGATTACAAGTTGTAATTATTACGATAAGTTTTTGACTTATATAAAAAAATTGTGTATTCCTTTTGTAGGAGCCCCCACTAATTTTTAAAAAGCCCAAAACTTGGAAGACAGTAACACATTGTGTTGTACATCACTTTGGAAGCATTAATAAGGTAAGCTCGGCCTACGTGGGTCAACTATAATTTGTGTACTACTAAATTAAACGTAATATCGTAGTATTCATTACACAATTTATTTTTATTTTCTTATGCTGTTTTAGGATGATAACCGATATCCAACTTGCAATTTTTGCCAACGCCTTGGGGATAACGTTATTCCTGTTGGTAGTGCTCTATCACTACGTTTCCACCAACTACAACAGATAGAGGGAGACTCGCTTCAAAGTGCAATGCATGTCATATTTTCACAACTTCATTACCCTTATCAGTTTTATGTTTTTAAGCTTTATTGTTTGTAAAGTGATTAATTTGCAATTTGAATAATCCACATGTTCTGAGTATTCTTTTGGTTTGAATTTATTATTTTGAAGGTAAATATTTGGAAATGTCAATTGGTAGACAAAATGTTGTCCTAAGAAGAAAAATACAGATATTATAAGATAATTAGTTTTAATTTATTGTTTGTGCAGTTGTTGATTGGTAAAATGAAGCATAATTGGAAGGAAGCAGCAACATTGATTTTAACAGCTTTTAAAGGAGTATCAGTCAAGTCAGGATATGATTATACAATTTTAAACTTGAAAAGAAGTACAAAAACCAGTTTCATGCCAAAAGGATATGTTTACCCTGGTGGAACTGTTGAGGTTGCAGACAGTAGTATGAAATGGTCAAGTTTTTTTCCTGATTTCATTAAAAAATCACATGATACTTCCAAATTAAGGACAGTACCTCCAATTTTAGAGGGGGTTCACAATTTGCCTAAGTTGCTAACTTTAAAAGTTGCTGCAATTAGGGAAACTTTTGAGGAAACAGGAATTTTGCTTTGCTGTAACATGAGCCAAGTGCAAGAGGGAAACAATGAATGGATTACATGCAGCATGTACCCAGGTTTACAAGAGTGGAGAAATAAAGTTCAGAAAGATGCATCAGAATTTTACAATTTATGTCAGCATTACAAATGTTGTCCTGATGTGCAAAACATTTATTTGTGGAGCAATTGGCTGACTCCTACTAGTACAGGCAACAAACGTTATGACACAATATTTTTTATTGCTTGCCTGAAGGAAATGCCATATGCTGTTGCTGACAAAGGTGAAATAGAATATCTATCTTGGATTTCACCTGATAAAGTGATGGACCAACACAAAAACAGGGAGATATTTGTACCCCCACCACAAGTATATGAAACATTAAGACTCCTCCAGTTTGATGAAATTCATTGCTTGAGTAATTTTGCTAAACAACGAAGTGGACATGGTTGTGAAAGATGGATGCCAGTGCAGTTCAAAGCTACTGATGGAATGGTCTCCCTTCTGCCAGGAGATGATGGTTACTGTCCTGTGAATTTTTGCACTTTGTCAGAACCTACTGAAATTGACATGAGTGTTGAAGAATTTAGAACAAAATCTTTTGTATGTCACAGACTGGAATCTATGGGAAAATCTGCAACAAATGTTGCATTGCATAATTACAGAGCGACCAATGGCCATGTTCTTCCAATAAGAGACTACAAAAAGTAAATAATCATTAATTTAATTTATGACCCCATCACTGAAATTTACCTTTCAATCTTTGATCACAAGTTGGTCATGGTCATGCTCCAATTTTACTCAGCATTCTTTTTTATATTCCAATTGTTTTGTGTGAAATAAAGGAACAAAAAGAAAACATTCTTATTAGTTTGTCAAAAGATTCATAATTTTAACAAAGCTTGGTGACATTACACATTTCAATGTGTAAATGTATAAATAAATTAATGGGAAGGGATCTATTCATGTTAAATAAATTATATATTTTTTTCAAAATTAATAGTCATTTCTTTTGGGTACATTACAATAAATCTTTGGCAACTAGACTTATGTGATTGGAAAATAAATAAATTGAACGGTACAGCGTTGAATAGCACTGAATTTCTGAATAGTTAAAATACAATAAAGAATTGAAACTTGTGGGAAAAAACAGTGGGCCATGAGGAAAAATTGGTAAATTAAACACATTAATGCCAGATCAGTTAAAATCCTCCGTTGCTGGAAGAAGGATATTATTTTGCGTTACTCACAAAGTATTGGTCTTTGTCAACTAATGTTTCAGGAAGTAATTTGACCTGTTATTCAACACAAAAACCTACAAAAATCTATTCTCGTTTGCTTCATAAGATGTAATTCCAGTTTTATGGGTACTAACATAAAGAAGAATCAATTCTTTCATGACACCTCTGTCAACTTTAATGTAAATAAACATTTTTAATTAGCCTTTTCCCACTCCTGGATTTAAAATAATATTTATTGGGTTAAACAGCTGGTACACGTCCTGAATTCACGTTTGATATTATTTTTTTCAGCTTGGGTTTTCTCTTTCGTGGTCGTGTTCGGTACCTGTAAAAACGGCATGCCGTATATATAACCACACAAAGTAGTAAGAGGAGGAAGAACGCAGGAAACGAAGTCAGGTTGGTGTCATTTTCGTTTATTTCTTCTCGCCACGCCCAAAAGTCATTGTTATTCGTGTCTTCTAACCGACCGTTCTTCAAAATTGGGAACTGCCAAACTGGTAGTTGGGCCTCGATACCAATGGAAAGGAGCTTTTGTGACTTGTAGAGATTACTAAAGAGAAAAATTAGTTATTCAAAACCAGCTCTTAAAGCTAACTAATAATTTGATGTAGACGGAACTTACGTAGGGGCTGATGTATTCAGAGGTATGGGATGGGCCCAGACTAAATGTGGGCATGCGGGTAATTCCCTGGTCTGAATGCTATTTACGTAATTGTCTAAAACTTTAGAGTAGCGGTGCAAGTGATTGCCTTCCATTCTTTGTGGCAACTGGATATCTTGATTTAAAATTTTGGAATTATTATCTTTGAAAATTGATGGCATATGACCCGTAGATGTGTACTCGAGAATTCCATCCAACATCCAGTAACAGTCTGTAAGCGTAGTAAGCACATATAATTAGGCAAAATTTATATTTCATACGTCAGGTACTACTTTGATTGAGAGGCTACCTGGGAAGTGATATCATACCTTTTTGTAAATGACTGTTATCCAAACAATTTGAATCTCCATAAACAATTACCTTTCCGCTCTTTTCACTGAATGTGGTCTGAAGTAGGCCCAATACGGGTACATTTTCCACAGTTTCCATTGTTTCCCCGAGAATTTCTTTGCCTTGATCTTTCAAACTTTTTTTCACCAGTGTTCCTGCTTCTGGAAACTTGACGATTGAAGTTCCGGATGCGTAATTCATCTCATGTTCACCTATCCGAAATGTTCCGTCGTAGACCGTGTCACCGAGTGCTATGCCCCACGAAGACAGAAGGTCGTTAAGAGCTGGTACATTTGCTCCACCTGTATCTGGCATCCACCACTGACGCGTATTCTCATCGTAGAATTTGACCTTCCTCATGACGGACACGTTGTACCAATCAGCAAAAACCACCAGCGACAAACCATTATCCACGTCTCTTTTAAGTTTTGCTACTTCTTCGGGAAAGTATTCTTCTTCTGCGTCGACCAGCAGGAGTGTTCCATATTGCACAGCATCGAAACAAGTAAATGGCGATCCCAACACTTCAACATAATACCCATTGTTCCTTAAATGTTGATACATATCTTTAAAATTTGTATGAATATGATCCCCATTCCAATCCAGGGGATCACTTTTCATTTTCAGGTTGTCACGAGGAAAATATCCGGGAGGGTAGCGTAAATTATGAAACTGATCCCAGAGGACTCTTTTGTGGCGAGGAGGCGTGGGAATTATTTTAGCCTTCAAGGAAAGTTTGACGGTAGACTTTCGAGGTTCTATTTCTTCATCTTCTGGGGGGGATTCAATGGTCACAGAAATATGCCCTTGGGCCACACCTTCCCAATTCTCAGCACTTTTCGAGACCGAAATACTAACTGCCAACCAACCGGACCAGGGCCACAACAAATCGGAATATGTGAATGCAATATCTAAATATTGACCGTTTTGGGGAATGTAAGGAGACCAAATAGGCTTTCCGACGATTTTACCTGTAACGCCCATGCCATTTAAAATAGTGACATTCACTATTGTTGGCATCGCACCGAAGTACAGTGATTGAGTACAATAGGGCCACATGTATTGGCACTCACTCAAATCAATGTAGCTGGGGCTCAAACTCGCCTGAGGTTTGTAGCTGTTAAGGATTTGAAAAGCCTTTAGGAGATCCAATTTACCATGCCCCTGTTCGAACATGTTCACTCCAGGCAGTCGTCTAGCGGATGCCATCAATGCCTGCTTCATGCTTGCGGGATTTATTACATTTCCCCTATGCAGGACACCACTGGCAAGTAGTGTAACTGCTCCGGCTATCACAGGAGAAGCAACACTTGTGCCTGACAAAGATCTACAATTCCCTTTAATATTTGATCCTCGCACTGCTGAACCGTATGTCACTATGTCTGGTTTCACTCGCCCATACCCTTGTGGTAACTCCCATGTGGTCATGCCACGAGACGAAAACTTGGCTATCTGATCTTCAAAATTTATTCCCCCAACACCAATCACATCCATTTGATCAGCTGGATTGTTGAGAGTTCCATAAAGTGGTCCATCATTTCCAATTGCCGAAACCATTATTACTTTGTTGGCCGTCAATTCCCAAACCTTATCAACAAATGGGTAATCCATAAAATCAGGGCCTCCAATACTTAAATTTAATACACTGATCTTTTTAAGTATTGCATAGTTAAAAGCATCCAAGAACCAGGATGTATATGACACCTAGAAATCATACATTCACCTTAATTCAAGTATTTGACATGTTAATTGCCTTTTGTAACAAAATAAAATACCTGGTTATTTGTAAAAACCCTAAAAATATGCAATTCAGCATCAGGAGCAAACCCTAGACATTCTTTCTGAGATGCTATTACACCAGCAACAAATGTGCCATGACCCAGACCATCGTCCAATGTTTTTTCATTAGTCCAATTTGTCCTTTCTTTGATTTTCTTAAAGTGAGGGTGGGTCTTGGCCAGGCCAGTGTCAAAAACAGCCACCTTCACTCCATGGCCTGAGATACCCATACTCCAGAGAACATCTGCCTGTAAGATTGTTGTAATTTGTCGTGGTATAGCCCTGAGCAATCTTCTGCTTGTGTGACGTCCTGTTGACTGCCAAAACTCAGGTTCCTGAATATTATTTTGTAAAGGAATACTTTACATGTTTTCAAAGATAAGTTGTTACTGTTACTAAACTTACCACAGATAAGCTAGATCTTTTGAAACGCCTTGACTGCCATGTACTGTAGTTGCACAATGGCTTTGAACAATTAACAGATTCAGTCAAGTTCACAAATTTTAATGTTCTCTGCACCATTCTTTGTGGTGTTACTCTTCGAATTGAAGGATGATCAGTTAGGGCATCAAGCCCATTCAGCTGATCAGTGTCTTCCAGCTGTATAGTTAAAGAACATTTATTAATTACAATAACCTTAAGAGTCAAACTGAGTTGCTGGCAATGTTTTGGAGGAATAAATGAAAAATGAATTTAAATCTAAAATAATACACAAAGTTGTGCAATTTTGCTCACTTAATATTTTTGTAAAGAACATTTAACTTACATAACTATGTGTACTTCTAATGTCGCTATAAAATTCACAATATGTTTAAAACTTTTCAATTATACTCACTATTACAACATCAAAATCACTAGGAAAGTCACTGGCAGGATTATTTCTCTCCAGAACTTTCCAATTTTGTACGCCCGACTTGTTTAATGCAGCTTCAATAAACTTCAACCTTGCATATCTTTTATAATAACCATTAAAGCCCACAATATATTCTGTAAGTTAAAATAATACATATGAAGAAGATACGTAATGACCAATCGCCTGTACGTTAGTTCATATTCATGTAAATGAGCATACCATTTTTAACGATACGAGATGAAAATTTAACGTTAACCATTTGAATGGATGATACATTGCTGCATTTTTCTCTCTGGTCGTCAACTTCGTTTTTGTTGTTCACATTTTGAAATGTGGTTGGGTGAAACAACAAGAAAGAAATAATCAGAGAGAACGAGGTTAAAGTTGGTTGGAAACCAAATCTAAACCTCATTCTTTTCCCTTGCCGGAGCCACAAGGTAAAAAGGTGGCTGGTTTTCCTCTATTTTTACATTATATATTAGAAACCGAAAGGGAACCACAACATTGATAATATCAATGGAAAAAAATATAAGAGTTTCCGTAGAAGAATTTCAGAACTTGACATTTCGATTATTTATAAGTTTTTGAAGTTAATTGCAGTGCAACTCAATGTTACCATTCTCACTGTTGCCAGTTCTATTTTTACTCATCTTTAACCTCATTGATAAGCTGAATAATATACCCTCATCACAAGTTTAGAATCGTATAGCTATCAAGCACTTTCGTCCTTTTTAACATCGCAATAAATTACAAACTTAGTTGGTATTATTTTGTCCAGAATGGAATTACGAATTTTCATTTAAAACAAATTATGCCATATACATATATATATTTCTAGATCACATTGTATGTTATGTGCACATGAATGGAAGTCACATTGATGAAAACTATCAGTGCGCATCGATCATTCAAAAGCCATTTGACAATGCTCGTATTAGGCGACAGTGGTCAAGTGATTTGACCAAAATTCCTTTATTCCAAATTTTAAAATTTCAGTGACTAGCTAACATGGCAGATGTTTTCCCCATTAAAATGTATTGAGTCAGAATTCATTTGAGAGAAACTTAACTTTTTGGATATTAAATTAACAAACCAAATGGTCTTTAACTCCGTATTCTAAACCTCAACTCGGTAGGTCTTAGCTTTAAGATTTAAATGATACAATTGTCACCAGCACGGAACCGAAGCTCACATAAACCTGCTGTAAATGAGCCAATGAAGTTTTTTCTATTGAAATTAAATGTTTTCGAGTTTACTTATTTAGACTTGAACTTGTTGCTACTTTTAAACTTCGAACAGTGAAATAATTGTGGAGTAATTTGGCAACGTTAAGATTTCTGTACTGGCCCACAGGCGAACGTTGGCAACTCTGAGTTTCTTATATGAGTAGTAAATTAGTGAGCCAATAGAAATTAAACAATTGTCCCTAATTTAATAATTTGATAAAAAGAAAGGTACTTGTAAGGAAGGTACAGTCAATTTTTTGTTGTAACCAGCAAACGGTTCAAAAGGAATATATATTTGATAGAAGCAACTAGGGAACATCTGAGTTGTAATTTTCGTACTTAATAAGGTTATTAAAGTGTATTTGGTTTTCATGCCGTGACCGCGACTTTCGCATTTCTTCGGATAAATTTCATTTAAATAAATTTGTTGTGATGATCGACAAATCCATCGAATTTGAGCTGCAAGCTTGAAGTTTGCTTGTCAACAACTGTCATTCACGAGTGAACAAATAATTTGTTTTTATTAAGCTGACAATCACTTTCCAAGTGATAGTCGGCCATTTTTCAAACTCGACCAAAGGTGGGTAATTTCTTATCTTTTTTTTTATTATTTCACTCTGTAAAAGCGTACAATTGTCTGGCCATTTTAAATAAGACTTGTGACAAACCTAAATTGCGGCGTAATTATTTTTTGTGATGCATTGATCATTATAATTTGTGTAATATTAATTCAATTTTTGCACTTTTGGGTAAAATATTGCTAATTAAGATAATTAATGACATTAAAGGAGTAATTCAGAATTGTTTTACTAATTATGTGGTTATTTCTTTTGTTAGGATGTTAAACATTAATTATTTTTGTTTTTTTGTGAAACATTCATGAGTATTGAGTTTTTGGAAGAGGAATGGCACAGCTGAGTAAAATACTTATTATTCTAATAACATTTGCCATTAGAAATTACCTGAATATTAAAAATGTATTTTAAAATTAAGGTGCACTCTGAAATTACTTATAAATTTTGATTGCAGGTGTAACATACACTGCTAAAAATATGATAGAGATTCCAGTGAAACTAATAGTCAAAGCACCAAACCAACAATTTGAAGATCAAACAATTCACTGCAGTCTAACATGGACAATAAAAAGGCTTAAGGGATATCTTTCAGAAGTATACCCAAGTAAACCTGTAAGTTGGCATGAATTTATTAACAATTTGTATCCTTAGAGTCTAAGAATAGTACCTGAAATAAAATTTTTGTAATTTGAGTTGTTCATTTTTAGTGTCGTAGATATTTAATGGAAATATCTGATGCATTTAATTTTTTTATGGAGGGCCACTACCATTACATGTTGAAATGTAGAGTATTTTAATTTTTTATATTAATAAAGCAGAAAGTCAAGATATAGTCAAAAAGGTTTTTGAAACAGTTCAAAATAACTAGAAAAGATATTACAGCTCTTTGTAAAGATGTAAGAGTAGTTTGGGTATTTCAATAAATACAATTTTTGTTATTTTATGAACGTATTAATGTGTTTTACAAATACTTAATATTTATTGCTTTATCTGTAATTGACAATAAAATAGTTACCTGATTCTTGACCTGATGTCTTGTTTGTGTTAAAGTTTTTAGTACTTTTTTGGTTATTAATGGAACTACTGTTCTATAATAACTATGTAATGACTCTATATTATTATTCGAGGTTTCCATTCTCTTTAGTATAAGTATGTTCATCTGCAGTTAAAATGATTGTTGGTAATTATTTTAAATATTTTTTAATATCTGTCAATTGAAAAGGTGACATTATGTAGTTATATGATTATGCTCATTTATGATTTTCAGGTAAATTTGCATTCAATTCAATTTTTGTTGTCTTATTCAATATTTCAAATATTAAAATATTCAATTATTTTTTGTCTTATTCAATATTTTGTTGTATTTTATTAAATTTTTAATACAATGTATTATTGGGGTGATCTTAAATAGAACTTAAAATTGTAATGTGTACCTGGGACAATATGTTTCTTAGTTCAGTCATAGGTTTTAAAGATTTAATTTTTGAAGTCAAACTATATTACACAAGTACAAGGAATTAGTTGAATGATTTCTGTCAATTATCACATAAAATGTTTATATTATTTTTTGTTCTGGGTATTTTTAAATTTTGTGACAACTACTTTTGTTAAACCATTGGGAACAATTTTTTTTTCAGAACACAGAAGACCAAAGATTAATTTATTATGGACAACTTCTCAATGACAGTGTCACATTAAAAGATATATTTACGCGATATGAGGCAGGAGAGGAAACACATACTGTCCATTTAGTCTGTATGCCATCCAAGGAGACATTGAAAATGCAGGCAAGAAAAATAGCAGAGGAAAGCAGCAAAAAAGCAAAAGAAGCAAGCACCACTGGTTCATCAACAAGTCATAGACTATCTGTCAATGAAGATGAAATCTTACTTGGGGAGAGGCAGGGAGAATCATCCCAAACAATGGGCAGGGGGTATTTTCAACCTGTTAACTACCACAACTGGATGAATGGAATCCACTCACAGGCTTCTGCACCCAACAATTACTTACAACAGTGGGCCTGGATGCAACAAATTTATGCTCATTACTATTTGACCCAATACATGGACATGTGAGTTACTATTTTGATGAAGGTGCTATTTAATCTATTTATTCCGTCATTTGAAAATTTTTATGGATGGTATTCAAATTTTATTTTAGGCTTGCAAGACAAAATGGTTATACAGAACGTAGGCAAACTGAGGCACCCAATATACCTGAACCTCAGGTGGCTCACGATGCTGATGATGAAGAAAATCGTCGGGACTGGTTGGATTATTTCTACATTTTAAGTCGACTGTTAGTTTTACTTGCTATTCTGTATTTTTACTCTTCACCTGCTAGGTTCCTTATTGTATTGTCTCTTGGTCTCATATTATATTTGTAAGTATTAAGTTAATATGGCATACATTTTTACTAGTATTTTGATATTAGTTGATATTCAATATCAAGTATTTCCAGCACAATTTATTTGGTGTTAATTTTCAGGTATCAGATAGGTTTGTTACGAATAAATCAAATTCAAGGGCTAGATAACAATAACGAAGCCGTGAATAATAATATTCCAGTCGATAATAACAATGATGGTCATGAAGGTGTTGTTGGTGATGTTCAAAGGGCAGAAGATACCCCCGGACAGGCGGCCCCGGACCTCCCAATAATACGAGAGAATGTTGAACCTCCGTCTTTCGCAGCTCTCACATGGACCTTCGTAACATCTTTTTTCTCATCGATAATTCCTGAAACTCAAAATGCTCTTTAATTGTTCACATTGTCGCGCATATATTTATATGTGTTTGTCAGCTTTGGCCTTCTGATAATAGATAATTCCATTCGTTCGGTTTGTTATTCGTTACTTTATTTTTTCACTTATTTCATGCTATGCAATGGGATCTGGACACAATACGTTTATGTACACCTTGTGCCTACGTATAATATATTTGTAATAGCGCAGAAGGGATCTGTATTGTGTTCCGGTAGAAATCTAATTGTAAGGGGAATTTCTTGAAGGGTGTTAAAAAATATGGAAAAGCACTGTTGCTTTTGAAATGCCAAATTTTGCTTTTTGAAATAATCTTTTGTTGTTAAAATTGTTAAAAAATATTCCACTTTTTTTTAGTTTATTCAAATTAACAAATATGTCCTCAACAGTTAGAACTATTTCCAAACTTATATAGTAAAAGAGGTCAACATTTTATTCTTCAAAAATTGAGTTCATCCCACAGTAATAATCTATAAAACAGAAGATTTTTGTTTATTAAGAGACTATTTGGAACACTTATGTACCAATTTTTTTTGGTTTGCATACAATCTAAGAAAACCACCAGAAAAGAGCAAAAGAAATTGACTAATTTTTTGTTAAAATTACAGTATGATAACATGTAATGTTATTAAAAATTAATTCAAATTTTTCAGGTTTAAAAATGAAATAAAATTTTACATTTACTACTGGTAATTTGCATGTATTATATGCAAAATATAAGCAAGGGCCCTTTTTATTTATTTTATATATGGTGATGTGTAAGGTTATTCATTACATTCACTTGTTAAACTGTCAATAATAAATAATAATATTCATTGCTCTCAGTCTTTGAATTGTATTACCTATTTGTATTGCAAAGATCCCCACTCAACTGGTATTTATGCTTTTCTTGGGGCACATTATATTGGTTACTGAAAATATTTGTACCAGCAATTAATTTTATTCTTTGTTTTTAAATTTTAATGTTCATAGCAGATTTTGTATGTGTGACTCTATTTTAGCAATTGTCTTTGGATGTTGCATCAGTTTCCTGGCCATTCAGTTTACAAAATCAAAATAAATTATTATATTTAACCTATAACTTAACTACCAAGTAACTCACATTTGTGAGTGCTGTGAAAGACAAACAAATTTTAATTAAATTTGATAGAGAACTTAAGAACTTATTTACATAAATTATGAATTCAAATTAACAGTGGCGTTTGTAAGAGAATAAATCAAGTTTACACATATAAGTTGCGAAAGTGTCGCAAAATTTTGATTTCATTTAACTAATTAGAAGAAATTAGTATGTATAATAGTTAACCTATAGTCATTATTATTGCCATGCATCTTGAAGTGACCACTATAAAAAAATTAGCTTTGTTTTCTTTAAGTAGTGGTTGTAACACTTAAATATTTACATGTTTGCCCGCGCGAAAAGGCTACCGTTCGACTATGGTAATACGTTTCAGTAAATTGTTTGTAGTGAACTATAACATTATTAGTGTGAACTAATGTGATTAGTTCCGTGTATATTGTTTTTGTAATATATAAAACAATTACATTGGGCCCAAGAACTTAGTCTTACCAAATTAATTTGAAGCGTTTTATTGGTTGGCATCCTTGTTTTTCTGATAACTTTTGACTTTAATGATAATATTTTAAAATCTTTTGATTATTTGGTTATTTGATATTCAGAAGAGTGTGCCGGGTTGCTATATTCGTTTCACTCGCCTTCTTAGCAGTGAAATTACTCCTGTTGATACGATATAAAATGATTAAAGCTATTTTAGTTTTCAATAATCACGGCAAACCTCGGCTAACCAAGTTTTATCAATATTTCAATGAAGATATGCAACAGCAAATTATCAAGGAGACTTTCCAATTGGTTTCAAAGAGGGATGACAATGTGTGCAACTTTCTTGAGGGAGGAACACTTATAGGTGGATCAGACTATAAATTAATTTACCGTCATTACGCAACGTTGTATTTTGTTTTCTGCGTGGATAGTTCTGAATCCGAACTGGGTATCCTCGACTTGATTCAAGTATTTGTAGAAACTCTTGACAAGTGCTTTGAGAATGTTTGCGAACTGGATTTAATTTTTCATGTTGATAGAGTACATTACATTTTGAATGAACTTGTTATGGGTGGCATGGTTCTAGAGACAAACATGACTGAAATAATGACCAGAATAGAAGATCAAAACAAGCTAGAAAAACAGGAAGCAGGTATTATTGCAGCTCCAGCTAGGGCAGTTTCAGCTGTGAAAAATATGAACATTCCTCAACAAATCAAAGAAATGAAATTACCTGATTTGCCACAAGCAATTAAGGATTTGAAATTCTGACCAAAAGCTAAACATGAGTCCATTATTGATGACGAGGAACCTTCTAGCTCCATTTAGCTTCAGTTACGAAAACTTTTTTTTCTGTTTAATATCTGTGTCATGTGTTGGAATACTAATTGTGTTCTATTCAATTACAGGTCAAACAGTAATTACTAATATTGTTGACAATAGTACATGTAATCAACATGTTTTGACAGTAGCTGCCATTCTCCTTAATTTATCTAAAAATTATGTCCTTCAAATAGAGTACTTCTGAAGGCATGTACATTTGTATGTTAGAAATATGAATACTCTTCAATCAGATTTCCAATTTTTCACATTCCCATAATTAATAAATCTCTCTCTGTACAAAATGAATTATATAAGGATCAACTGAATAACATTTACAATTTGAAGAAATACTGTTTTCTGTGTACAGCTCATTAAAACATTCATCTTGAAATCTCTTAAGTTATTCAAATTAGAATATTAAAAACATGTGTACTGAACGCCTTTATACTACTTAGGCATAACATCATTATGTAAAAAATTTTTACACTTAAGTATTTTTGAATGGAAGCAATTTTTATAAAAATATATGTAAAAATATAAGTATTAGCTTAAAAGGAAGTTAATTGGTACCATAAGACATAATGCAATACTTGTTGAATTTATGACAAAACACATAATTTCTAAACATAAGGATTAAATTAAATGAAAAATTTTGTATTTAATAATTAAATATATTTTTATAATAAAAATATAATGCCTAATGATTTTCAGATGTTGGAATTATATCCATTGGTTTTCAATCTCTTCTTCCTCAACTTCCTCATACTCCATCAAATGTTCACATTCCCAAGTGTAATGCATATCATCCTGTGGAGCTACAATTAGTTTAGTGATCTGCATATCATCAGCCATTAGTACAAATCTTTTTGATCTGACATTGTTATCTAACCACGGCACGACAATGTCCATCCCTATGGCTTTGGTAAACCTTTTTGTTGGATCAGACCACATGAGTACAGTATCTTCACAGCCCAGATGAGCTCCCCAAGCCTTTTGAGTGAATGGATCATTTGTAGATATGCAGCATATGTAATCAACTTCCCTCTCTTCAAAGTACCTGATTTTGTCCAGCACTAGGTACAAGTGACGATTCCAACAATCTGGCGTGAAAGACCCGATGACTCCAACTACAATGATTCGATGTTTCTCGCCTATGTCTTTCATTCTGACGACATTGTCACCCGTTTCGTAGTACATTCGTGGGCCATATGGTAGGTAATCACCAACAGAAATTGATTTTGATCGTTTGGTATCGTTAAAAACATCTTCATCTGGTGTGTACTCACCTTCATAGTTGTACAAGATTCCACCTTCTAAATCATCCGAGCTTACATCGGACGCTTTAGAAGCTTCGGGCGATGCGAACATAAAATGTCAAAGGATTAGTCCTATGGAGAAATGTCAACATATGATTTTCATGTTGATATTTAAAATCGCTACATAACGTAAATAAACAGAATATTAATTACATGACACGTGTTTCCTGTATTGTTTCTTCTGTTTTAAAGAAATGTGAAATAGTTTCAATGCTTATATAAATACAATTACGAAGGACGAACGAAGAGGCTTCTTTATAAGTTCTTAAGCTTGTTCATATGCGTATGCCCCATGAATCATATGCCATTCCGACAAAATAATGGTAAGTTGCCTCAAGCACCAAAAATAACTGGTTCCTCAGTGACATTTCTAAAGTTCCGTCCTTAACCTTCAAATTGAAAACCTAAGAGAACTACAAATGAGATTTAAGGTTTGAGAACGTAATGTGATAGTAGAACATGACCCAAAATATGGCAAAGAAGTGGTTCCTCCTTTTCTCGCTTTTCTTACAACTTACTATTTACAACTACTACTCTTCTTACTTTGGTTCTTGACATGATTTTGACAACTACAACAAAGAGTCTAGAAAATTTGACCTCAATCTCAGTCATATGAGAAATAAATGTTCATTAAGGTATATTATTAAACGATATTTTCTTATTTTAGCGTTAAGATATTAATTTGAACATTGAATTTTTATTCATCCCAAATAAATAGATAAGTCATCAACAGGATGAATGAGACTCAATTCAGTGAGCGGCTAAAGTTTGAATGTTGTCAAATTAAGATCTGTTGATTTAAAGGATAGTCCTGCAAAGCCTTGGAAGAAAACTTTGAGTGTTGCTTTCTTGTTAGGGAAACCGAGGAAAGTCTGAAGCTGCCATGCATGTATTTTTTTGGGTTCCATCTGAAAGGATATAATGACGGGTACAAGTCTATCCCCGTGCAACATGCCCCTACTGGAGTCTCCAGGGTGGGACCTCATTGTCCACTTTGTTTAAAAGAGGAGGGGAGAATAGCAGGTACTGGACATACTCTGCGAACTTAATGTTTTTATATATTAATTGTAGCACATTGTTTGACCTAACACTACTATCTCAGGCTGCCTGTATGAGGGGTGCACCTCCATGTGGTTATCCGTGGGCGTCGCGCACTGGTGGGGGCTGTTCTTCAGGGCGCGGCGGCAAAGTGGCCCTTCAACGCTTGGTGATAGCCTTCCCTGGGTGAGGTCTTTTCAGTTCTGGCCGGGGTGGTTTTTCCGAGCTCGCGTCTTCCACTTTCGCTAACCCTTATTTATATCCTGTTACGAACCCTGAGCGGGTGGCGCAGCTGATACCCCATGGCAATAGCATTGGTTGCTAGTCCACTTGGGGCCTCTTCGGAGGGTAGATGGCACATGTGTTAATATCTATATATATATACCTCTTAACAGTGCAACAGCAGTAAAAAGTCCTTTAATTTAGACATTCGATGAAATAAACATAAGAGTTACCAGGGTAATTTATACTTTAAATATAAACAGACAATATTTTTGTCTATTTTGTCTGCCCGAGACCAGAAAACATGGTTATAGGTCTGGCAGGGAGGAAAATTCCTTACATTGATAATTAGTAGTTATTTTCCGTACAGCTGCTGAGCATTTTTTTTATTGTAAAGGAATAAAAACAAAATTTTAGTTGTTAAAAGCAAAGTTCTTTAAAAAGATTTAATAACAAAATTGAAGATTACTGGATCAACTAAAACAATCATTAATTGAAACAGAAACAAAAGCAAATTAGTAATGAACTGATTATTTCACTTAATATTAATATCGTCCTCATATTTGTTAAGATGATGATCGTGGTAACTTCAGTATCATTCTAGACAATTATGTTTAACTTATATCAAATTTAACTTAATTATGTCATTTTACGAAAGTCCGATTAATTAACATCTTGATAGTCAGTGAATTCCTTCTAAAGGTGAATAAGATTTGTATTGATATAATTCAGCTCCTCCGTAACCGTACAAGAGTTTACCTCTACCCTTGGTGTCGTAGTAAGGATATCGATACTTTGGCCTGTGAACAAAAAACATATTTACGTATATAATTTTTTTCATTTTTCAATTGTTTACATACTTGTAACAGTATTTTTACTTTACAAAAGTCAACAAAAATATCGCCCATCCAAAGATCAATCTTTTTATCAAAGTTACTAATAAACTATTGTCTGTCACGCGCACTTACACACACACAAATGTCACCCTACCTTCTTGATCTTTTACCAAAAAACAATTGATCCTTCAATTTGTTTCCTTCAATTTCCCAATGACCATAAAAATGAAAATTTATTATTGTAAAATTAAATTATTTTGACAGTTTGTCCGGAAGGTGAAGTTTTTATTTTAAAAAATTCTTCAATTCCATTGTTAAAACGGAAAAAAGTGGCGAGTCACCAAACTTCAGAGAAACTTAACAGAAACTAAAATTTGAAACCATAAATTTTTTTCTGAATCCTCTTTTTGGTTTTCATTAATGAAAAACAAAAAATGACTCAGAAAAGTCGTTGGGTTTCTTAAAACTAGCTGTTGGCCCGAATGAAAAACGTCGAAAATTTCTATTCGATTACTTAATACAGTTTAGAGACTAAGATCAAACTGAAAATGTATTCTTAAGCACCAAAATTTGGTTATTTTGATCTTTTTTCTCAGCCTCACATCGCATGATCATTACTTGATTCAAAAGAACAAACAATGTTAATGAAGCCTTTTACGCCACTGACCTTTCGAAATATTGAAAATTTGGAGCTTTTGGCTGTAGTGTGCCACTTGTGCCATTCACACCTAACTCAAATAGCAGAAACAATGCCTGAAAAATTTTAAAATACTATTAATAAAATACTATTATAAAAATATTAAAAGAAATTAATTAAATACAAAATAACAAGTAATTACAAAAAGTATTTGTTCCCGTTGAATTAGACGCCACTTGAAGTACTTATAAATTATTTGTGAACGCATAAGATTAACTCTGTTTAGTGAAACAGGAGACATAGCCTAACAATACCTAATTAATTATTTATTGTGGTACAGTAGTATATTTTGTCTGAGTTCCATTGCGAATGAAAATAATTTCACGAAAGGAGTTTTAATATTACGAAAAATTTTACACTTGGTTGAAGAGAAAAATTAGACAGGGTTGGACACTACAATAAGTTGTAGTGAACGGTTAATTTTTTGTTCAATGACCTTCTGAACTTAGGCCAGTTTTGAGTAATCGATTATGACTATTTCTGTGACCTGGATCAGATGTACTATGTTCTTTAGAAAATATTGGAGAATTTCTCTGGATGGGTTACAATGACGTGTCGAAGCTACGTACACATTCTTTATATGCAGTGCGCTGTAATATTTTTTGGCTGTCTCGCTACGAGTTAGTTTAAAATTTAACCTGAGACCTAGATTTTAATCTAGGACAAATCACAACGGAATCACGGAAAATCACATATCTCGGTTGGTTTGATTTCTTAAAAACGATGAATCGAAATTCTCATGATGTGAACAAGGTCGTTCCTTGCGAACTTGTAACTTGATGGTCATCTTTATATAACACCACAGATATCCAGAATTTTATCCGCAATATATTATTGCCTTCAAATGAACGGCGAATTTAATGTCCGTCATGTTTAGTAAATGAAATTGGTTGTAGTAAAAATCATGGATGTTTTTGTATGCTTTTAAACGTAGTTTTCGGCCATTCATTATTAGTATTTTTTTTTTCGAATAATCGGGTCTGAAAATTTCCATTTAGATTTTATGCTTTCTTTGATCAAGCACTAAGGCAGGAAAGTTTTGAATAATGTGAGTTCCACTTATTAAAATAGAAAGTGTTTCAACACCTATTTAAAATTTTATTTTGTCCTTTGTACTTTTAGCCAGATGAAAGTAAATTGTTTTTCCAGAATGTTGTATATGTTGTTTACCTTTATTATTTTGTTAGTAATATTAAAAATCCTTTTGTGCATATTTTTAGATTAAGAAGTTCTTATAAGTAATAAACTATAAATAGGTTTAATATATGATCCACACATTGCATTTTCAAATTTTAGCCTGGTCAAAGTCAAAATTAGTACATTTGAAAAAAATAATAATTAATTGGCAGCTGATATTTTTGTTTCAACTTGTATTGAACTGAGAAAAATGTTTAATTTTGCTGGAAAAGTTCTCATTTTCTATTTGAAGAAAGAAAACTCTTCCAGCAGAGTGAAGTGAAGATTTGATGTGTTCGAGGTGCTATTTAGCAGTAATTTTAAAAAGTCACTTACCAGAACAATGTAGAAGATTTTGGTGGCCATTGTATGAGAGCAGCAATGTGACTGCCAGGTATTTTGTAATTTCGAGGAGAAAGTGAATCTGAATGGAGTACCCGCACGTAGCCTACACGCAGGCAACCATCCGCTTCGTGTCTTTTCTTAGTTGAATACTTTCTCTAGGAGTGCATTCCCTCCATTTTACATCATGTAACGTTGGCAAAATAAAGTGACACGTACAATGTCGTGCACCGTACACTACAAAAGCTCCGATTTCGATATCAGATCACGGCAAGTGAAGTTTAATTTTTTCATTTATTCCCTGCACTTTATATATGATTACTTCATTTCAGTCGTTACATTCCATAACTTTGCAACAAAATAGCCTGTATCCCGGGTTAGCGACCTACCATCAGCCAACTACCTGCAATCAGAATCCAAAACTCTTAAAATTTAATTTTACAGCCTCCAACATATATTTAAATCCCACATTATCCTCAAAGTCTCAAACACTATTTTTACAGGCCTTTCCAATCCTCATTCAACGTCCAGCATTGTTTGCAGTATCCTAACCAAGGCTCGTAAACCATCTTTCTCACACAATGTAATTCATCTATAAAACACCTTAGAAAAAAATTTCCTTTACACAAAAAAACCCAAAAATTGGCACAGAGGACCACACAAAGTAGGTTATCCTTTACCTGCGTTCCTCTACCAATAACACTAGCCCGTACTCTGTTTGAGGTAAACCTTCCAATTGACCGGGTACCCAATTCTTTTCCCAAATTTAATTCTACTTTTTCTTTCTTTTTAGGAAACCTCAACCCCACAGCCATATACTTCTATCCTTGGATTAGGTCTCAGGAAGTAATTCTTTTTCTTACTGGCCATGGGCTATTCTGGAGTTACCTGAGAAAAGGTTTAAAGTCGCAGCGGAGGAGTTTTGTGCATGCGACAAAACCTCTCCTCAAACACCTATTCACGTCCTGGCAACCTGCCCTTTATTCAAGAAAGACGGATTCTCATCACAGCCCTTCACCTCAAACAGAATGAAAGGGAAAGACTTTCCTTTAAACGACCCAACCTTTCAACACAGTTTATCCTCGACTTGTACCATTATTCCTAAGCTTCAATCAATCATATCCTATGTAACTCACCTTTTTCTACAACTGCCACTTATTACACCTCGGAGGAAGCACGATGGGTCATATCTCATGCTTCCGAGGCCGGAAACAAAAAAATATATATGTAAGTATAAAATGTAAATGTAGTTCTAAAGAAGGTTGTCTTTTCTCATTGTTCACTTCCCTCGTTCGCCAATTATCTTTCTACACGATCTGTTTAGTGGTACATCCAGTTTTACGTAAAAAATAAAGGCAATTGTTTACCTGATTGTAAAGTCATGCTTCATTTTTTATTTTAGAAATGCTAAATCAATCGTTCAGTAGAATAGACGTTTACAAAAAATTTCCCACATCTCCAGGATTTCATACTCTGAATCGTTAAATTGTATACATCGGGCACACCAGTTGAACCATCGTGGTTATCAAATCAGGTCAATGTTTAAAATTGGCAAACAAACAACTAAAACAATCTGTCCGTACCTTACATTGGGTACTACCTTCTACTGCAATTTAGTATAAGTAATCATTTACTTTATCCATTATCAGTTTGCTCCCTTTTAAAAGTTTAATTTTAACCGAACTGATTTGATCTGGTGTATTGAAATTTAGTACTCAGAAGTATGCAATGAGACAACGTTGATCCGTCAATTACGATTCAAAATTTCGGATTCCAAATTTTATTAATGAAGAAGACTTTGGTGTATTCGTATCATTTTATGTCTGCCTCTCACCTTCACATCTTAGAAGTGATTTTAACTTGTTCCACCTGCTACAATATAGAGAAATCATTGATAAGAAGAGTACTTAAGAGAAAAAGATGTTTGAAGCCTCCTTCGGATTTAAGTGAAGTGAAAACATTGACTATGATTTTAACTTAAATGCCGTAAATTCTAATTATGTTTGTAATGTAATTTTAATTTGTAAGCTTTGTCGTGTAGACTTATTTAAAATTGCGTAACTGACTGAAAAGGGAAATTGAAGAGAGACAATAATTCTAATACAAAAAATGCATATAATTTAATACTACAAATTTATATCTTTTTGTAACGTTAAAACTGAGTATCGCGTTTAAACAATATTGTGCCTCTTAATAAAAACGTCCGGCTTTCTACCACCAGAAGATGATGACGAAAAATATTGATGATCAGTTGCTCGAAGGACCAGACAAATTAAATTTCAACTTGAATTGATTGAAACAATACAATACAATAGTACAATGAATAAAATAAATTTAAAAGCAATCGATGAGAACGTTATATTGACAGGCAACCCTTACAGTAATGAATGAATGAATGATTTACGTTGCAACACATTATTATTTTGTAAGGTTGCCTGGCGATATTTCACTACGGGTAATAATTTCTTTTGGTAGCAAATCAATGAATGAATAGGAAAAATGTCTTCAACAGTGCCATTGTTAATTAGGCACATTTAATTTAACCATTACTTTCTATGACGTTTGTTTAACTGTTAACAGGAAAACAGTTACAGCGTTCATTTTTTTACGAATACAGAGAATTAATAGAGAAATTTTTACGAGATCAGGTGTACTGCAAAAAAAGTAAAAAGTTTTTACATGAAATGGCGAATTATATATGAATCAGAATAGTAAATTAAAAACCAATTTGGAAGATTCGAAAACCTAATTAATCGGTAAGAGTACTACTATTCCTATTAGGTATTTCCAATTGGACTCTTGTGCCGTATAACTTCATATTATGTTACATTGTAAATCCAGACTGAGATTTGATTACTTTTTATTGAAACTGAAAATATGAGTAAATCAAATTGCTAATTTGATATTCCTTTTTGAGTTACTTTTCTCGCATCTGAGGTTTTTCTTGCTTGGTGCACATAAACGCTGTTATTGACTTCGGTAATGTAGCTTTATGACGTATAAAACACCCATACAGCTAGATAACCAAAGAGAAAAATCAGCGTTAATTTGTCCTTTCAAACTCCTATCGTACTTGTTCTTGTGGTTCTTTGTGGCAAAATCGTAATTGTAAGCCAAAATTACTATTAACTTTTGTATTTTGTCCTAGTCTCAGGCGTGTGATTCAATCACCTCGGAGGAAACCTGAACTCGACCTGTCCACGGCTAGAGGTACAACTAACATACCTTTTGAGAAGAATACGCACGCACACTGGTTGTTCTGCTCTTCCGTTCAATTCGTTTTTTATGATACAATAACACATTTTTTGTTCTTAAAGTGTGTTTTACCTAATTTACTTGTTTATTACTTCAATATTCAAGTATAAAAATTTTACTAAAATAAAAATTACTATAACATATTACGAAATTACTATAGTAATTTTTGAGGAATGGTGTTTGATGGGGCTCTAATATATTGAATCGAAATTTCACGTTACAAAAAATCAATATAAATTAGGCACATAGTTATATGCTGTTAAGCTATGCTTCATTGCGACCCACAGGGTGTGATTTATAACATATGTAATATTGCTAAGTCAAATCAGAGAAACCAACAGATCTTTGAAGAGACTAGAGAGGTGAAATATTTATTTAAATACAAAGGCAACATTCAAAGGAATCGTAATGGGGAAGAATTACGAAACGTGAAAACGAAGTTTTCGAAATCACCAAAAGATGCCCTGGGTACATCATTTCATTTAAAAAAAAACTTTTTTTTACACTCTTAACTGGGTAAGGATGTTCTTTTTATGAATGTATTTATGTATTATTTGGAACTTTTCATAGATTTAATTCTGTTTCCCTTCAATATTTAACGTAGTAACTTAATTTAGTGCAAACTTGAAAATTCCATTTACGAACCAGGCAGGCTTGCTTAAAATTTTATTCACTGAACAATTTTTAACACCGAATAGCATTTCTCCTTTTCTCTCTCTCTTTCTGTTGTTATACAATCGTTTTCTTAACCGAAACTTTCGTTGTATTTCTATCAATGGATTAGCAATTTATCAGCAATAAATCAATTTATTTGAGCAAATTCCATTTGATTATTTAGGTAACACTTACTGACGGTGCCGTTGGTGAACCGACCATTGCTCTCACAAAACCGAATTTTTAAAATCAGGTTTAAATGATTAAAGATTTTAGACGTTGCTCATTTAACTTTTGAAAAATAAAGCAACAACAGTGTAAAAACAAGACAACAGTTCTTCCATAATGTTTTCACCCTAAATTTATGTGTAGAAATGTTAGCTTGTAAGTGAAGTCAAAACGTTAGCCCGATTGGACACTAACACATTTTTTGTTGCGCTACAACTTTGATGGTGACTAAATTTCAATTATTACAACAGAAATTTTAATTTTGATTTAATTATTCTTGGTACTCCATTATATGGAAAAAAATTTCCTAATAAATTTATGATTTTTAGACAGAATTAGTTGATTATTAAATTTTTAAAGAGTCGAAATGACAGGTCTCCAAATGGTGATGCCCTTTGTTTACAAACTCAAAATTTCACTCAACCAAACTATTCACACAATCTTGAATCCGTGAAATGAAATTGAATATCAAACGCAAATAAGTTTTCTGTTTATGATTGAATAAAAGGAAATGCTAAACATTAAAATAAAAAATGAACTAAAAGTGAATTCTCGTACTGAGTGAGTCTTCAACCCTCGATGGTAATATTGGCCAATGTTTCCACAATGCTTCATTTTATTATAATTGAACGGAATCTTCGAACTAAAAGGTCAGAAGAACCCATGTCCATATTATAACAAACTTACATCCGTTCACATTCCGTTTTCATTGGATCCCTCTGAGAGATAGGTAGATATGTTGAGATGGAGGCGGTGGCCCAGGTATGGGACGCCAGGTAAAAATCAGGTTCGGTGCCCGAGAGGAGAAAAGTTGAGAGAGTCTTAATGTAGAGGGGAAACCTCGCCACGCTAAAATAAAATTTCTCGTTTCATCATTTAAGATCGATCACAATATTATCACAATACTGGAGCCAGTTCAACCGATGAAAAAACTACAAAAACTAGTTTTAATAAACTAGAGCTTTTTTCCAGGAGGCGAGTTGTAATCATTATTATTTTCACAACCTGTCACTTTGTTTCCTTTCAAAATAAATGCTTAAAATATTCTCAGATGTCTGTACTTCAAACTGTTCTACTGTTGCCATTTTAAATATTATATCTCGATTGACCCCACAAAAAAACGAAGAATATCAAGTAGAATGCAAATAATAGTTCTATTTAATGTGAAAATATTTTTAAATAAATACTTTTCGATTTAAATATCACCTTTCATGATTTAGTATGCAAAGTTGAAATCCTACAATTAGAAATTTGATAAAATATTGATGCGGGGTGTCACTTGTATTCATAATTTTGTAAATATGGACTAACCAATTTTAGGTTATGACCCTTGCTCTTGTTTTCGAAGGTGTCCTCGGTCCTGTACTTAAAATGAATTTGAAGTCAATTCGAATTGTTCGCATTCACCTATATTTAGTAAAAATATTGTATGGAAAGCTGAAACAGCATTTTGCACTTACGTTGACGTGACGTAAACCTACTTGACGGACAGTCTACTTCAAATAAGGAATTACTCGTGGTGTACCACGTCCATAAAAAAGTTACTGTAACATTGGTAAAATACTAAAAATACTATGGGGAGACCGTAGTCCATTGACCATATGGATTACTTTTCAGAATATTCAATTGTAATTTAAAGAAGCGATGTACTGTCGTACCAAGACTAGGCGAGACTTGACATGTTGCTTTTGTTTTGTCATCCACTTATATTGCACAATGTTTCTCGTAATGACAGTGAATATTTTTAAAAAAGTTCTGACACAAATTCTAAAATTCTGAATTTAACGACTAATATTGAAATGTATAAAGCCCTAACCAAAGATAGATAAGGAAGGTCGCACAAAAATCTCCTGCGATCACCGATCTTTCTATCAACTTCAATCAATTCTAAATTCAACTTTACTACTTCCCAGTGGGAAGAAGCATCTCATACCATCTTCTTCCTCCGAAGTTAAATTTGGACAAGCGACTCCTTTGTCTTTCCATTCTCTGAAATTCAAGAAAAAACTGTCTTACATACCCTTGCTGACTCCTGTACGCATTAAATAAAAACTTTCCACGGCCTCGCGTTGTAGCCGTAATTTTTCTTTAAACACAGAAGAATTCAATATTTGTTGAGAAAAATAATAACAACCGAACCTTGAATGTGAAGAAACGGTGCAACACCCAAAGTTAAGTGCAGACTGACTGAGTTTAGCTGCCCACGTATTGAACGGTCTTCAATCCAATTCGGTATCCATTTTCTGAGGTTCGTCGGCCATAATGGAACAAGGGAACACATGACCGGACAGAGAACATAATTAAGCAAGTTTACTTTACAACCTCCACGTCTGGATCTGATCTCTAGACTCTGGGTGAGACAGACAGACCTATGGCAGGTAGCACAGGAGGGAGCGAGAAAGAGAAAGAGACGCACCGGCGTACCTAAAAAAAAAAACGACATGTCGGAGGAGAAGGAGGACCAAGACGAGTCTGGCAGAAGGAGAACTCTCCGACATTTTCTTATTGTTACCTTCGAACCGGGCAAAAAATTATAAAACGGTTTTTTAACTTCTCAGGTACACCGATTTGAAATCGACGTTTTTTCTGTGATCGGCGCTCGGCAATCTGACGCCATGATTGCGCCAACTTGATTTTATTAAAAGTTTTTCCGGAAATGAGGGAGAAAACGCTGTTCCTCCAACTGTTTCAACTCTGTTTCAACTTACCTAATACAAACCAATATAAATGCGATTTTATTCTATTTCATACCATTTAGATGAATTTGCTTGTTTCTTATTTGATTAAAATATCATTTCAAGATCAAGAAAATCATTTCTGGTGGAACCATTGGTTACCATTGAAGGTCAGGCAATGATCAATAGGTTGTCTAGTGGTGCCCTAGTCATTGTCATCGGTAGACGACTAAAACAAACAACAGAATTCTGTTTTCGTTATAAAATGGATGCGCGAGGTTTTGTTCAAACTTTGTTTTTAATTTAAAACCAATCTCGGATAACTTTGAAATTAAAATACTTTAATTATAAATTGTCAGATAAATTAAATTTGATGTCTCGGAACACGTACAATTTTATATACTTTGTTTTTTGTTTTAAAACATCTCAGTATTCAGCTGTATTTCATGTTGTTTTGTATTTATTTAATTAATCGTTGCATTCGTCGAACATCAATCCTCACACCAAAAACACTTACGTTTACACTAATTTAATGTGAGAGTTGGATGTTATGACCCAAGGCGGACAAAAAAAAATATTGTTTTTCAAAGAAAAAATTGTGACTTGGTGTTATTGTGAATCGAAAAGGAGTCAGATCAAGTCAACTGCGTCTCCTCCTAGCCACCAAAAATTGGCAAATCCGGTTTGAATGATCACACTCGTGTAGTTTAACAGATATAAACTTCGATTCCATTTCGCAGTCGTTTCTTTTCCTCCGCCATTTTTCTTGTTTAGATAAATATAATTAAGTTGCTTCAATTGGCCAAATGCCAATGTTTAAGAACCCGCAAATGAATAATGCAAAATCTCCTGAATCTAGTGGAAATGTATCTGCCATTTTGTTGCTATCTCAAACTGCCATTTCTCTCCTTGTTGACGTCTTAGCATGGGATGCATAATCAGAAGACGGATTCAGTAATGTCGAAAACGTCGAATCCCGAACGGAATCCCGGCACATTTCTTTAAGAACTAACTTCAAATATAAAAGAAACAAAAACGGTTGGAAACGTGAACCTGATGTGGCAGCAAAGAATTCAAATGCCTAAAATATTCAATCAATAAGAATTAAAAAAGTAGGGACGAATGCTCTAAAATCGAGGTTCCAAACCTGTTTTAGCAGTTTAATACCTGGATTCGTTGCATTGGATTTTTTTAGATGTGCTGTCTGAGGACCAACTTGTTTCAAATTCTCATGGCCTTCGTGTACAAGAGACATTTTTCTTCTTGTCATTCTTTTTCGTTTGGATTAAATAGTTTAAAACCACTTGTTTTGTTAATATCCACTTCACTTTCTCTCTTATTTTGTCATATTTCCGATGATGGTCCTATTGCAGCTATTTAATTTTAAATTCGCCATATTCGACGTAACCAACCAACTATTGTGAAAGATATTAAATTTCTTTAAGATGTCAAAAATAAAAAATCATTCCTAAATTGTTTGAGTTTCAACTAAATTTTCTACGTATCATTTGTTTTACGTGTGAAATTTTCTGAAAAGACTTTCCGTATCAGTATCTCTGACAAAACTGTTGGAAATTGCGACAAAGGTGACTGAGGTGCAATTCCAAATTTTGACAGAGGACCAGACACCGCACAAAACCAATACTCTTTGCTTCTTTTGGGATGCGTTTCTTAGCAAAGATACCAAAGTTAAAAGTATAGTTGTGGGTTCCCTTACCCATTGAAACGAATCTTTGGCTACCTGTAAGGATCGTTTCAAATACCAAAATGTTTCTTTTATTCTTTTTAGCCAGAAGAAACCGGAATTGGAGTGGTTAAGGGGTCGGGTGAGGAGGTAGGAACCTGGTCGACGACGTTATTAATTTTCTATAGCCACTTCGCCTGGCCATTGTTGAGAGGGAAAAGAATATAAAATTCCAAAGGCAAGTTAAACCGGGGTAACCTAAACAAAGGTCAAACCTTGTGATGAGAAGGAGAAAAGCCAGGCAGGTAGACGGAGGTGAGTGTGTTTTTTATAGACCGGACCAAGAGGATGGAATGTGGTCCAGCTCCATCACCAACTCCGGCCTGCCATGACTAAGCGACTATTTCATTCTTGATTCTTACTCTTTTAACTTTACTTTTATTAAGCTCAAAAGTAGTTTTGTCCCTGCAGAATCCAACTCTTGAGAAGCACTTGTTCTATGACTTACCTGACGATTATCTGGGATTACCTCGCAATTGTACTCCTTCGTCCTATTTAAGTTCATCACTAAACATGATCAATTATTCAATAACTACTGAACTTACTAAAATATAGATCTATATTTTACCATTTTCTAGAATTGAATGCCGGATAACAAATGTAGCAGGGCGTGCCCATCTACAGTATCGTTAACAGTTGGGTACTCGTTGTCAGGCTCGGTTGGAGTGTCCATTAGCCGGTTGTGCTTTAAAAAGAGCGTAGTGCTAACAGCCGGGAGGAGTCATCGGACGGTTTGGCCTAAACTCAACACCTATAGAATACCTAGTTGCACCTTTACTCCCCTCATTGATAATCAACGGAAATCAATTAGTTTATTTTATTTCCAAGGCTCAAGGAACGAAAATTTCTTCTTTCTCTTTGTATTTCAACCTTTACGAACATTAATTTAAAAACAAAGTTGTGCATTTCCATTAAGGTTTACTGATTTTCAATTGGTTGAACGTTTTGTCAAAATACCGGGTTTTAAATTAAGTTTGCAGCGCATATTTTTCATGGTCGTCTACGGAAATTGTTTTAACGAAACTTGCATTTTCTAATTTTTTTATGCGGTAAATTATTAAACGGTTCTGTCATTCGGCTCGTAATTAATTGGAAATCTATTTCGTACCTGTAACAGTGATTACAATAAATCATTAACATTGTTCAAAACAATTTTTATTAATGTATTTGTGATAAATTAAAAAAAAATGTTTGTACCATTAAACAAGAAGAGAGGTCTCGCTGAGTTCAATCAAGTTTCGTTCGTACCAGAACATAAAACTCAAAATCCTCAAGGTATTATTGTGTCACATCCTTCAATATTTTAATTCTAAAATTGTCGCATTCTGCTTTTGTATCCTGGACTGTGGGTTAATTCAATTTTGAGCAATCTTGTTCCTACCTAATCAAAAAAAAACTATGGATATGTTTTTACAAATTTTACTTTTATGAAATGGCAAACGTTTAAATTAATTTTTATTTCCAAAAAAATGTTTTCATTGCTCTTTCATTGTTGTAGTTTAGGTTAACATGAGCACATCTCATTAAAAGGACCGGTTTCCACGGCTGTTTTTTTTTCAATTTTCTAATGTTCAAATATTTCCTTTCTTTAAATCAGCTTCATTCTCTCATTGCTACTTTTCAATTTAAATTAAATGTGTAATTTGTATCTCGGATGCTTTATAATTTTAATGCTCAACTGTGAGTTTCTGAACCCGAAACTAATTACCAGACTTCATAAAGTCTGTAATGAACGTGTGATTTCCTTGTCTTGTTTAACTCGGTGTCAAAACAGCTAGAGAGCATAAGTAGCTTGTATCATTTGTCGGAGATTTGCAGTTGTCCTCGCATTGAATTTCGACTTCAAAACTTCCATTTCACGTTTCTCTCGAAATATTCTCATTTTAATGTTTTTATCTTGTATTCTTTGTCGCACTTCGTCTATCTTCTCGGCGTCTTCATCTATTTTTCTAAGAAGCAAAAAAAATGAATTTATTCACGCACCGGCTAGGGAAACTTCTCTACTTGGTGGAGGACTTCTTTTCCAAATATTTTATTTGTACTAAAGGCGAACAAAAACACTGATTGGAATCAACTTGGGTTTTACTATTTTGGCAATTACCGGTTCAAAAGAAATCTGTGATGTTGCTTTTTTACATTGTTCTTATCACTGGCTAATCGTCTTTTCCATTCTCTTGCACTCAGCAGCTTCTCGGCCTGACTTTCTTCTTTTATCTTACGTAAATTTATATGATTTAGTAGATCTTCTTCGCATTGTCTTTTTAATTGATCTCGTTGATTTTTAGCTGTCACCCACTTCAATTCCCTCTTCCTTCTAAAATTAAGTTACTTGAATGTTGATGGTAACAATTAATCGTTGTCCTGCTCGAGTTGCTTCATATCAAAACTGTAAGTATCTTCGATTATGCCTTTCTTGAGATGCTCGCTTTTTTGCTAATCGAGAAGTATCTTTAGCCATAAATCATTCTGAATCATTACCCAACATGTTAGCATTACGTATAAAATTACAAATATTATTTGGTAGTGTGTTTTCTTCTCCTTCGTGGCACATGATAATTACCAGGTGGGTTAGGTTGATTATTACTTTTCACGATTCATATATGATTATTCTGATTACCCTTGCAGTTTTGACAAGGAAAAATTAAAAATATTGAAGTATTGAAATGAAAAAAAGTGAAGTTACAAAAACCTCGATTCGAGAATTCAGGGTCCTTTTCTCGTATTCGTTTTTTAATAAAATTTTACGTACGCCTTTTAAATGTATGATAGATTGACGCTTCTCTTCTGTGCGTTTCACTTGTCAATGAATGTTTTTCTTCTACAGATCTTCCTTCACACGTTTACATTTATAATTTTCAAAAACTACTTTTATGTTTGTCAGCTCTGTTAATCAGCTCTCCTACTCTCTCATATAAATGAGACTACATTCTTTTATATATTGATGAAACAACAACATAAAACCATATCAATCTCGTTTAATAATTTTGTAATGTAAAAGTAGGGACACTGCTAAACTAAACCCTAAATTCCATGTACTCCTATTTTCCAAAAGATAGTTATTTTACTGATTGATCTGTTTGTACCCTTAAAGCAACCTTTCTCAAGCCATTTTCTCAAATTCAACATGGTCTCACCTTTCTTCACGAATTCGCCTACGTCTCTCCATGGAAATCCATGCCAGGGCTTCTTCTGATTTCTTTTCCTTTTCCTTCCACATTGTTACTCGTCTAACTTTTTCGGTTTCCTCATCCTGTTCCTTTTGCCTTTTCAGAATGCGTTGGATTTGCGTTCTGTTTTTTGATATTGATTTCTGCATTTGCATTTTCTGTAAAAACGTTACATTATAATCATTTCATTTCAATGGACAACCTCTCAATCAAATAACACAGAATTTCGTTGAAAGACGAAAAAAATTGGACCCTTAGTTTTATTTAATTTGCTCAAAATATTTTAAATAAGCGACAGAACACTTAGTTACTACTACATTTTTATACTTTATGCTACTATAAGTAGTAAACTGTTCGCATTTGAATTTATTTGACCGGCAGAACTTTTGAAAAAATGTAAAATATTTTGATGTAAATGATAGCGGATTTATCCAAATTAGAACTGAATGTTTTGACAGATCGTAGAGGTCAAATATATTTATCTCGATTTCTGTCAGAAACTAAGCTCCCTCGAGGAATCGCTTGCGGACAGGAAAACTTTTCCACTATATTTAAGGCAGACATAGAAACGAAGCTCGGAAAATCCATTGAACCTTTCTGAAAACTTCCAGGCAGAGTAATCAGTCAAACATGTCTATCACATTAATTCACCAAGTTGTCGACCTTTTTCTAACGGATTTAACAAATATAAAAATTTCCTCTTTTGAAAAATTCATTTTACCTTCTGGTGAAACACTTCATGTCGCTTTTCTGCTTTCTCTTGATCCTCGGCTATTTTCATTTCTAGCAGCAATTTTTCTTGTTTCAAAGTCTCATCTTTGTAACGCTTCCTCATCGTATTCTGAACTTTCTCCAGCTGCCTTTTTTGGATCAGATACTCTGCGTGACTCTCTTTCTTTTCTTTAAATCCCTGGAGTAAATTGTCCGAAGCTAATTTAATTATTTCTAGTCAGAAAGGAATTTGAGATATCAAAAATATTCCAAAATAGCCGAATAGTGAGTTTGCCAACAAGTTCCTACCACGTTATAACAAAATAACGACGTTTCCGTTTTTTCAAAGATTATATTTCCACTTTATGTTTAATTTTAGTTATTTATGAATATTTCATCGTAGGCGAAGTTTAATTTCCTTATTTCTTATGCTGTACTCTTTCTAAATTGTCTCATAAGCATTGCTTGCATTTTTTATTGTTTCATGCCACCATAATTACCTTTTACTCAAATCCATTCAACACGTCATTCATGAATAGATTAGAATAAAAAATTCTGATGCATGTAATATTTTATGTAAAAAATCATTTACCTTTTCCCGTCGTATTTTGTCTTCTTCCCAAGTGCACTTGGCATAAAGAGCAAGTTCGCCTTCTTCAATTTTTGCATCCCTGCGGGCTGCCATGAGCCCTAGAATTTTACAATCCTTCTCTGATAGATCTGGTTTGTTGAAGCTGAAACAAATGAACATTGTCTATTAATTTTCGTTATTGCTAAACAATTTAGGCAGCTACGTTAAGTGAATTGGCGGGTATCATTGCATTAGATTTACATGTTTTCGTTACGCGCCTTTTTCATCCCAAAATTTATCAATGATTTGCTATGTCGAGATATAATTTTGTATCATTAAGTCTTAGTTTGTCAGGGGTACCGATTAAAGTGTTTGAATATCAGTATCAGTTGGCAGTATACGCGATGGTAGATGTATGTGCTCCACGCAGGCTTCACTATTGTTGTATACCTAACAATAATTTTGTCTTAAGAACAGATGTAATACCTGCTTCGCGAAAGCTGTCGTCTGTCTAGCAAAATAAATGTACATAATTACATATTCACTTTATTCTTCCTCTGGTGAGGAAAAACTCTTTTTTACAGAATTAATTGACTAAATACTTATGGAATTCGCGGATGCAATAGTTTCAGTTGGGAGTCAGGTACAGAAGAATCTGTGAAAAGGACAGTCGACTAAAAAGGTTGAAAGGAGGTGAACCTTTTGGTGTGGATTTATGCCTGACATTATAATAATTCTTTTCACTAAAAGAAAATAAAAAGTTTAGGTAGTGGCTCTGGAAAAGGTTACTTTTAATCCCTATTGTTGGTGTTTGGGTATTGTTAAGTAAAATATTAATCAGGCATACTGTTTTCGGTCATCCCGATAGCGACGGTGGCTACAGTATAATTCACGTTATATTAGATAGTTCTTTTGTCAATTTCAGATCTGACTTTGGGCGAAAGAACAATACAGAAATATTTAATAAATTTTTCCCAGTTTTCTGTTGATGCGACCCATTTGAATGCAATCAATTTAAAAGCAACGCATTCAAATTCAACCTTTTATTTGAATTCGCCTGTAAATATATTATTTATGCATTGTTTATATATTACGTGTTGACATTGTACTCCAGTCTTATTTACATTTTTACTGGACACAGGTTTCAAATTATCATGAGAATTTTCTCTCACTTTCTGTAACATTTTAGTCGAATACTTCACAAAAGACAGGTCTTAAAATCGTTTGACTAACATACACATAAACTTAAAAGGCATTGAAGATGGAGAGACAGAAATTATATGCTTAAGAATTCAATACAAAAACGCAAACGAAAGGGTGATTTCACCTTACCTGTGGAGAATGTCCGAAGGTCTTTTAGATCTTACGGAGAAGATGTTGAGTGAACAGCCTCCGCGATCCTCATCCTCTTCCTCCTCTGTCTTTATAGAAAGAGAACTAAGGCTGATGGAGCCGGGCAAAGAAGCTTCCGATATTTTCATTTTTCCTCTGATTAAAAGGTTTTGTCTTTCTATTCGAGCTTTCCGACTTTCATCGCCGTAGATCTGAAGCTTTTCACATTCCTTCATGTCGGATGTTAACTTGACATCGATAATGAACATAAAAGATTGCTGCCCAAAAGTCTTTTGCCACTGAAAAATTTAGAAAAGCCGACTCAAGCACACCTGAGAATTAAAAAAGGAGAAATTTATTTAGCCTCAAAGCCTCTGAGAGAAAGAACTTATTTGATTTTGTTTTAGCAAGTGGTGGAATTTGCTGTCAATTGATGATGGCAACCAATAAGAATACCGTCAAGGCTAACGAATATTTTGTCTTTTTGAGTGTCATCCCGCAATTCCATCTTCCATGTCCTGCCCCAATTCCCCTTTTTTTGTCTGCCCCAATATTTGGAACAACAATATTGAAATGGAACCTGGAAATATAAAATCTGCTTCGTGCGTAATTTAAGTTGCCACTCAATCAAATATAAAGTACATAATAAAGACTAATAATGAGAGGTGATTAAGATACAATTAATAACGTAAAACAAAGTATCAGTTTTGAACGATATAGATTTGTAAGACGCTCCAGTTTTAAAATTAAAGGAACGGGCACCCTCCTTCCTTGGTGCTCGTAAAGAACGAGACCTGAGAAATAGAAAATTCATTTATTTCATGGAAACCTATTAAGATTCTATTTTGATCAAATTGATACTAAATTAGAAGCGTTTTATCTCCCCTGAAATGAAACGTACTAACATAAAGAAATTCAAGGATAAGCAAAATATGAGGGATTTTTTATCAGCACAATTGAGCAATAGACAAACCTAAGTGCCAAAAAAACTTGTTCTTTTCAGATAATAAATAAATTACTTTTTACGATTTTAAAACTCACCGAATCAACAGACAGAAAGAATTACACGAGGAACAAACAAATACCTAAATAAATGAAAATACAATGTACCAATGAAAATAGCGTGTTTACCTCTATTGAAGCAAAGAATGTGATTCTTCATGTGAGAGACTCACTACCGAGAGAGAAATTCCTCGTTCGACATTAAAAAGAAAAAATTTTCTAGGAAGCAGGCCGAAACAAAAACCTGTTGTGTTTGGGTTGTGGGGGGCATCTTCTGGGAGCTCCCACCATGTTGATGTTCTCAGCACAGGGCTGGCACTCTGTGGCACCGATTTCAGTGACAAAATCAATATTTCACTTTTAGTTAAGAGTTATTCGTTTCCGTTTAATTTCTTTAAGGCTTTCAGTTAAATTTTGTTGCTCCTTTCTCTTTACCGGCTTTTAGAGCATTTTGACTGACACTCTTCCTTGCCTGTCAGCAAAATATTTTATATTTCTTTTAGGCTTATCTCAGACATTTCCCCTAGTATAACTTTTTAATGTTATTTACTCTCTTGCATGGCACATTTAACGAAATGTTCTATCAGAACTTTCCAAAACATAAATAGTCAAATAGTTTTCAACAATAAACAATTTTATCGAGGCCATTTCAATAATCTAAAATTTCTCTTATTGGCCGCAGGTGCCGCCTTCATTTCGTTTGAACATTCGGAGAATGAATTTCCATTTTGGTTTGCCAGAACAGACAGGCAGCACCGTCGTCCACGGTGACGGCAGCAGCAGCAGCAGCACCGACAGCGCACTCGCACTTTTGCTTTCCCAGCTTTTCTGGAGGCTTCGACACCCGGAATTTTCACGTGCACCCCGTGACGTCAAAATATTTGAGCTACAGGTGTCTGTCTGACAGTGTGCTTTGTGTGTTTTTCCTCAAGAGCTGCGGTCGCGGGTGACTGTTGAGGTGAAATTTATCTTTTCAGTGTTTTACTTTGATTTAGGCCCACATTCACGTGACCGACGGTCAACAAAAGGCAGAAAGGTAAACTTTTAAAGAAATTATTTCATTTTTCTCTAGGAGCTCTGTCCTTCATCATGCAGGCACGACCTCTTGCAGTGAAGGAACTACATAAATGGAATATTAGTTAATCGTTTGGAACACTGCGGCATATATCTTCTTATATCTTCTGCTATCTTCTGTTTCCTCCCCAACGGTAATAGAAAAGTTGGCTAATTGGGGCAAAGCAAGCTTTCTCCTTTGGACTGTTAAGATCATGTGTAAATATCGTTAAATCAATCAGAACTTGAATTCAGTTGATTTGATATCGAACCAAAGGCTACACGTTTACATATCACTATAAATTCTAATATTTCTAAATCATACAATTCTCAAAAAAACGAGGTTCTTCTTATTGGAATTCCTATTAAATTGTAATTGAAATGCGTAAAGTTTGCTCTCATGTTTAAATTTTTAATTTAAAAATGGTAAAAATATTGGTTCATATTAATATAATTGTATTAATAATAAAATCTACAATTCTGTATTATAGAGAAAATAAAAATTTGAAATACATTTCACAAAAACCAGTACTACACACTGTTAATATTGCACAAATTTATTAATAATAGTTTAATAAAATGAAACTTATGTTCAAAGCTAAAATGTCAAGGTTTTCCTCCAATTAGCATTGCCGGATTTAACAATTTTTCACATTTTTGAAACAACAACTTGAACCTTTTTTGCTTGAATAAATACATTTATCTGGACCTTTCTAAAGGAAATCCTTTCTAGAAGTCTAAACCGGGGAAATCAGAGAGTTCGTGTTAGTTAGGAGTGAAAAAGTTAGCATTTATTATTTACAAGCCTATAATTTTTCTCAAATTTGATCGGTCGAAATTTCACCTTTCTTTACTTTATTTTCTTCATCGTCTGACAGTTTCCTGCAGATTTTGAGTGGCTCACTTTGAGTTTTACTCTTATTTACTTTTCTGGTTAAAATTTCTTGCTTTTATTTTCGTTGTCCTAAACAAATATTAGCTCAATAATAATTTTTGTGCAAAACCAAATCCATATTTAATGTTTAGCTTTACAAAGGTTCAGATACGTTGAATTCTAGTTAATAACTCGGTCGCTTTGTTATTACATTCCCATATTTTAATGTGCTCAAATTATCTTTTGTTTCTTTATGTTAAAATTGACTTCACCAAAGGGATAGCACTAATCACTAATTCTAATTATGTGTATTCGTAACAAGAAGTTTTTTGCGAAGGTTTGTCGAACAACAAACTTTGAATAGAATGATTTAAAGTCTGCAGATGTAATAATGAAATTAAAATAAAGTTTTGATAAGAATCGAATATTGTAATATAAACACCATTTTCCATCAAACAATCTGGCGGTGTGTTAATGTAAAAAGTTTTAATTTAAATAACACAATTTGTAATTAGAATGAATCAATATTTCTCCAGTGGTCGCACCTGCCAACCTTCAAAATAAAAAATTCAATATAAGAGAAACAATACGAACGGCAGGTAAAATTTTTCTTTCGAGCAAAGAGGATATTTTTAGTTATGAAAACTAAATAAAATATTCACTTGAAAATATAAACGGTTGAATGGCATCATGTTCAAAATTTATAAACCTAAACGGGGACAAGTTAAAGTTAAAGTAATGTAAAGCAAATAAATTTTTTCTGGTGGTACTAACAGAGGAAGAGGAAAATTTGCATTACAACAATTTTAAGATTGTACAAGATGAGTATTTGCATTTGAATTACAAGTACTTAAGAGTCATGTGCGGTGGAAAAATAGTCGAATAAGTTAAGACGAAAAAGGTCAGCGGTGATATTGTGCGTTCCAAGTTTAACTAAAAATAAAAAAAAACTGTCTCGAGTTCAATTGCATATTAAGAAGACGGGCGCCAGAGTTAGAGTAAATAAGTTTTTGTTTGAATGCTGCAGGCTTCGCAGCGACAAGGTTAGGCTGCTGGAAAGCTCAAAGGACAGCAGTAAAAATGGATGAAACTCGGGGAAGGTTCGTTGGACTGAAGATCCATGGAAGTAAAAGTTTCCTGCGGGCGGAGACGAATTGTAGGGTACAATTTAAATGGAAAGATTGATCCGACTACTGATCTCGATTTTTTGTGGTCGTTCAGATCACCGTGATGAGTTTGCTTCAATAAAATAAGAAGGCAGACAATCATTTTCATCGTTTTTTGTATTTACACTAATTTCTTCTCATCTGTTCTTCACCATGATGCATGAATTAACAGGTAACATTCCATTTGAAATAATCTCAATACATTTTGGTTAGTCATTTTTTATATTTTCCTTCAGAATTTCAACGAATTCTTCGAGTTTGCTACTGTACGTAAAGAGATCACCGAGTGGCTTTCGTTGTATTAATAATTAATAAAACCGCAAACAGGTAGAAGATTATACAAATACAAAGGATACTAAATACATGAATATAAAAATTCAAGTAACAGGAAAAATTAAGAAATGAGAGAGATGCTTCTCTTTCTCTCTTTCCCTTTCAAATTTGAATGAAAGAAAGTAGTTTTTCGAAAAATTCAGTTTTACAATTATGCTCGTTTAATTCATACCTTCACAATATGTTTTTCATGACCGAGAGAGAAATCATAATTGTAACAATGAACAGGTAAAACAATATATCAAAATTTAAACCAACACACGTGTCCACATAAAAAAACAAGTGACGATGAATGAGGAGGCAAAGATTAAAATGAATGAACAAAAAACAAAATGAAACTGATTTAGTTGGTTACTAATGTGACAGAGACCAGAAAAATGTCGATGAGATTGGGAACGATAGAACGTGAGTTAAGATGTAAGATAAAAGAAAGTAAAAAAGTGAGTCACTAAAGCACAGGAGTAGTAGACAGTAGACTAGAAGACAAAGAATATCTGGGCGTTGACTGTAATCTTCGGGGGTACTGTAAAGTTATTAAAATTGTACATTGTAAGGATTACAAACTCACTGTAATCCTGTAAATAAATACCTGAATAATAATAATAATAATAATAATATCAAGAAAAGTAGCATAAAGGGTGTCAGAGAACTATGGATGATCAAATAATGCACTCAAAGAGGAAATTAAAATTTAAAATGTGGCCATGGCAACTTCAGGGCTTATTTTCCATTACGTCGGACAGAATGAAAGCTTCCACTTAACTGGTCTATTTGAATTTTCACTCTGCACAAAGACGTTCCTTGTAAGACGTTTCATTCAATTAGATCAGAATTATACTAAAATAAAGTACGGAAACCGGATTTATCTTTTCATTTTGATTTTCACAAATTTCCCTTCGGGCCATTTGACCCAAGGCGATCAGGTAAAAAACCTCTTGCCTCTTGCCTGCAAACATTTTCACAGAAACGTTGAAGTTTTTCCTTTTGGTTTCTACAACAGCACTATACAACGACTGAATGTTCCAACACGTTAACTCAACTCTAAATAAATTATAAGGTCGTTACGGTAGTTTACACTTATTTAACAGTTATCGTATTAGGCGAAAATATTCTCATTCTTAACCCATTTGTTGCCAATTTGAACTCTTTCATTTAATTCTGCAAGTAACTTTATTATTCGTAATTAGTGTTTTTACTAATTTGAAATTATTTTACTGTTTTTTTATTTGCCACATATTTCTGACACAAAGCCTAAAACTGGCCGGTTAGAATTTGTATTAAATCTGTTACAAGAATTACTACAAATTTAAAAAAAAAATCTGCTAAATAGGTCCCACATTAATTATGTGTCCACTAACTCTCTCTTCTTTCTGTACAATTTATTTACCTGTTGAAATGCGATACAATTTAATTTCCCATGTGGTACCTCCTCTAAGCTTTTAATTACTCGTAGTGCAGTTGTGTCGTCAGAAATTCTGTTGACATTGGACTGTGAAATTCTTTTTGACAGATTAAAAAGGGAACAATATTCCACATTGACGTTTTCATCCGTCCAAAGTAAGCGTCAGCATCAGAGAACACAATCGATCGAACGCATTCCAAACGCAAAAAACTTAGAAACATTTAAACTACTAATTAAATTGTATGAAACGTAATGAAGGAAGTCAACAATTTTGAAATTGAATAAACTTATAATTGAAATAAAAGTTTCTGATTTGTATCATTGGCCTTTTAAAAAGTGTTACATGAAGTTTCCTACAAAGTGAACAATGACATTCAGTGTTTTTATTTCGTATTGCTTTCGTGTCTCATACGCGTGCGACTCTCCTAAACTGCTGTAAAACGGCAGAAAAGGAGGTTTATGAAAATAATAAGAAAAGATAATACATTTTATGTTGAAACAATAATAAACAAATTTAGTTGATTAGGTTTTGGGTTCAACCTACTGAAAGTAAATGAAAATGTAAATTGTGTCATTTAAAGTGCTATCGAATTGACAAATGTTGAAGGTTCAAACAACTTGGAACTGGAAGTTTTTCACGGGCACACAAGAAATGACCCATCGTGTCGGCCAGGAGAAAAAGAGAAACTGGAAAGTCGGGTAGTAAGGAAAATCTGAAAGGCATAAAAGTCGAACTCAAGTTTTATTTGGAGCCATAAAAAGTGCCAAGTTGAAATTGATAATCCACGTCATAAAAGAGTAAAAAGCATTCAAAGTTTTCATCAAGTGGCCACCTCGCTGTTGTCCTTGTCCTCACCGCATTAAACAATTCTACGAATTGCTACTTTCAATTTTCTTCTTACATCTAAGTACTAATAATACAGGTATTACTATTATTAGTGATAGCAGTGCATTCTTTGCTTGCTTTTTTACAGTGTTCATTTCCGATCAATTTCTATTTATTTGCTTTTATTCGCCTACCAATCTGCTCTTGTGTCTTTCCAATTTTTCACACTCATCATATTACTATCCTCTGCACCTTACCTGTATGACAATAAGTAGTTTTGAAAAATCCATTTTGTTATTGCAATGTTTTGGGGTAAATTAAAATGTAAAAACTAAGAGGTCAACCTGAAGGAAAAGCCTTCAAGGAACAAAGATGCGGATTAGAAAACGCTACCCATTGGATGAACAGCAAAATCGATTTCGAATTTTTCATAATTCTTTGAAGGGTAGTAGATGATTGCTTGTGAGTGGAAGTGGGCCTGGCAAACTCCCCCGACACGACCTTTTTACTGCAGGGAAAGGAAAGGATAAGAGGAAATGGTTTTTGTTGAGCTAGAGCACTCAGGAAGTGGATCGAAAACCGTAGACCATAATCTGAAACATTAAATGGTTTTATGATAAACGTAACAATTTGAGGGATTGCAGGTACACAATAAAAAAAGGGTTACGTTTCAAATTTCAAAACTTGGTCATCTTACTACCCTTATAATACTCATAGCTGTAAGGACCAAATAAGTAAAGGTAGCACGTTTTACCCTTCATATCATTTTTCCCTTTGTTTTTACTTCATCGCTTTCAGTAAAGCAATTAAAATAGTCCACCTGAAAATACGAACCGGTCAAAAAGAGAAATTGGGACAATTTCGTACACATTAACATAAGTTAAAGAATTAGAAGTTAATAGAATTAGGTGAATTACTATATTTATGAATATACATGTAAATGCCAGTTGGCAGCTATTACTCCTGTTCTTACTTTCTAGCTGAAAAAACTGCAAAAAATTAAATTTTCTTCATTCCCTCAGTGCGTTCAAGTAGTCTATTTTAAATCCGAGGTCATGGGTTTCTGGTTAAAGTAAATTTCTAATTTACTTTCAATTTACAAAATTTGTCGAGTCTTCTATTGATCGCTAGATGCGCTATTTTCAACTCATTAGCTTTCACACTCAGACGGGTGGATTAATTCAACAGTGGAATCCAACACTTGCTTGGTCATCTCTATACATGAATACTGCATTTTAATTATTAATGCAATGACATATCATCCTATGGAGATAAGAAACCACTCTAAATGTTGAGCTAAGCTGCTAAAACTGTTAGTGATCGTGCCAAATAATTGGAGGATGTGATGACATTCTGTTAGTCTCAAATTCATCTACAGGATTTTGCCTCTGCAAATGATGATACAAAGGCTAAATTAATCTCTTGTCCGCATTCAGGTGATGGTGATGGTGATTTCAACATTTCGAAAGCATTTAAGCAAACGTATTTTAAGTTTTTATTCGCAATTTGCAGCTCTTCTCATTAATTTAGGATCCAGCACGAATGATTCTTTTATGCTCTAATCGTTTACTTCCACTTACCACTCTAACCCATCAACTAATTCTAATTATTATCGTGTTGATCTTCGTGTACTGCATTTTTAGGAAAAATTAAAAGAAAATTATTATCTTTATTCTTATCGATGACTGTATTTAATGAACTGGCTTGGTTAAGAGTTTTCCTGCTCAAAAGTTAGTCTCTGAAAAAAACCTCACGTGAAAGGGAACTCGTGGTATTTTGACAAAAACTTGTGAACCGGTATTGCATGTACTGTGGGTCCAACTCCAAAAATTTAACCCAGAATGATAAGCAAAAAAACCGACGATGACTTACAGAAATTCAATGTGACATTTGTAAATAATAAATCAAAATTAAATCAATTTAAATGCTAAACCAAAAGAATCCAAACTTTCTCTACATGCTGCAGGGGTGAACGACCTCCACTGCCGCCATTTTAATTGCGCCTATGCAACGCCTGTGCGGCATGTGTAGCCACGTGGCCCCAAACCTCCCTTCAGTTTTTTTTTCTTATTTAAATTTAAGACAGCAACAATGATTTTGACGATCTGATTTTTTATTCTACAAATTTATAGATTTCACTATTTTTTTTACTAATTTAATGAGGGCAATTTTGGCTTTGCTAATTGCTAAAATACCAAACCAATTAATGTGGGCGTCATTATTTTTAATGAATTATTTGCTGAGAAGAAACCAGGTACCTGGCCTAAGAAAAATATTGAATATTGCCTCAATTTCATAGCTAACTAGTAATTGGAGAAATACAATAAAAGCAATGAATAATTACTTAAATTATTTTTCCATCAATCTAAGACCAATTAAAAATATAATAGGTACAAATTTTATTGTGTCTCCCTACTTGGGTGCTAAACCAGGCTAACACGTGTCGAATGAAATACCAATTCAATGCAATTGTTATTTGGATGTCAGATATTACCGAACTTGTCTTGTAATTTACCCTTTGTCTTTGTACGATGTTATGTTACTCGATGTTATTGCAGGATTACATACCTTTTTTTCCCAGGAAAATTGCCCACGCAGAAAGGACTCCGTTAGGACGGAGTGTCCAGTACTGTGGGACTCGAACCCACGACACCCAGTGCTTAGGTTGGTCCTATTCTAACCCGGGGACCACACGGGAAAATGGATTACCTACCTTTATTTATTGTTAATAAAATAACTAAATATTATAAAATATTAAAAAATATAAATAACGAAAATAACTATAAAATATTTAATATAAAATTTATTTGTTTTTTAAAATAGTTGACCGGTACTCACATCAAAAACTATTTAATATCTTATGCAGAATTCCGTCATTTTGGTGCTTTTTAACCGTCCGAGGTGATATAACAAATATTGTTATTCCAACCATTAATTTTGGTAAACGAAATTAAACCAATACATACATTTAAATATATTCGTTTCCTTGAAATCTCTGCAACCGTTTGGGTCTATGTTAACAAATGTTTTCCCGTCTTTCCGCCGGTCATGAAGACGAGTAAATAAACTACAAAAAGAAAATACACGAAGTAGTATTTTTGAAAGAAAAAAAATCAATAAAAAAAACAGTTTACCCAAATTTAAAAGTGAAACCTTGTTAGGCACATAAATCTATGACTGCGAGAAGTTTTTATTAGAAATTATAGAAATATTAATAAGTAGTAATATTTAAAGTGAATATTTGTGAAAATAATGTGAAGTGAATATTTAAAGAAAATATTACTAACTTGCACACAATTAAACTAACACGGAATGTGTTGAACATAAATAATTATGGGTTTATCGTACAATAAAAAAATAATAATTACATATCTATAAGAATAGAATGTGTAAGAAAATATCAGTATAATTCTCAGGGTTGAATTTTCCAAATTTAATTAATTTTTAACAGTGTTGCTCAAACAAATGTACACCTAAAGTCCACTAGAATTTTAGCATCCGAAGTTTTCAATTAATTTAAAATTCAATTAACCAAGTAACTATTAATTAAATTAAGTGAAAAACTTTCTTACCACTGACTACGTAAATTTACCCCTTTTGAAACAAGACATAAAAATAAGTTACTAATACAACGAGGTCAATTAAAAAAAAACAATTTATCCTTAAGTAATGAATACCTAAAAGGAAAACCTACTTGTGTGACGTCTAACTGACATGTTTGGTCTTAAAAGTTTTATAGGTAGTTCAGAAAGTGCAGAGAGGTTTATAAATAAGTGGAAAAGAGAATATAAACTGGGAGGGAAAAAATGCGATACCTGACACTGAGGCACAACTGAGGAGGAGAGAAAAAAGTTGAATTTTCGGTTCTCAGTGGCAAATAATTGGAAAATTTGGCCGTAAATCTCGAGGGTTAAAGCCTGAAAAAACTTGAATTGATAGAACTCTTTTCCCTGAATACTTTTTTCTTTGAGCTCCTATTTTTTATTAGTTACTTTTCTTTGAATCGTTCAACCAACTTGCTTAGTTCTGTCCTTAAAGCAACGTAATTTTTGAATATTACTTTGTTATTTGCATCTTACGTAGATGAAATGCTTTTCCTTTACGTTTCTTATATTGCCCTTTACGTTAGGAATATTTGATTGATATTGTCAAATCTACTTAACATGTAGTTGTAACATATTGCTCGTAAATCTCTGGCCGTCAGTTTTCCTTCAGTCGGTCACTTTTGAGCAAAAACTTTTTCAAATGATATTTAATCAATAACCGGGTGGGAAACAACACAGTTTTAAATTCTGTACTTTTAAGCCCATTTAAATTAGTAAAAAAAATCGATATGAGAAACAAACGATTTCTTCCACATCTAGAACATATAGAGTTTTTTGTTATTGAAATGTTAACCATGAGTAGGGCATCAATATTAATTACAGAAGTGAATTGATTGTAAAATTATCTTTCTATGCTACAGAATAATGAAAAAATCAGGGCAAATACAAATAATTTATCATGATGTGAATATGAAAATCGTTTTGAAAGCGGAAGTGCGCGAAACCGAATTTCCGATTTTTTCATTTTTGTTCATTTCTTTTGGTTTCTACCTGTCGACCACATCCGATTTTTAACCTGTTTGAAATCAGTTTTGACTTTCCACCAAAAGGTTTTTATATTTCAAAATGGATGCGGAAAGTCTTTGCCGTAAGGAGCCTTTGGGAAGCAAATTTAATTCCGGTCTAATACCTTCTTCGACGGGAAATTTTTCCGTTAATTTTCCGGCAGATTTCCCGTTTTCCTTAAAATTCTCTCGAAAGAAGTGACGCACAAAAGCTCCAAGGAAATGAAAAGGGAAATACGCATTTTCCATTAAACTTTCTCTCTCAGGGCACATCTGGTGCTCGTCACACACAACAACATTCATATCTTAATTCCATCAATGTGACATACTGACTTGACGACATACATGATTATTAGGTTTTAGTTTTCTCCTTATATCGTTTATCCTTAAATTAAACTTCCAAATTTCTAACTTTAGCTTGTAAATAAGTGAACCAGACAATGGCGGCGATTTATTCGCTTGGTGGAATTTTCCCTGTGATCACTCTATATTCTATTCCTCGCGAGAAAATTGTCAAGAAAATCTCTTCTAAATAAATAAAAGTTCCTATAATATTTTCTCTGTCACCCGATAATGAGGAATTCTGTCCGTGATCAATCTCTCAAGATAAAAGAACTAGTTAAAAAAACATTTACACACAAAAAAGAAATGAGGAATAGGGTGGAATAGGAATAGGAGGATATACAGGATAATAGTAAACATAGGAATTATGATGACAAACTGATGATTACATACGCAAGAAAACAATGTGTACCGTTGCTCCAATTCGCAACAACAGAAGATGAGGTCGAATATGAATGTTAAAAAAGATATATTAATTAAGCAAACTTAACTGTTCCGGACTGAAACACTTTAGTTTTAGATGATTGTAGTGAAACTGGGTTCAAAATTAGTTATTGGCAATTCCTCATTAATTCGTCCGCTCTCGAGGATTTTCTTCTTCACTTTGTTCGTTGGTTATTTTGCCCTTGTAATTATTACAATGATCATTCTTCTGAATAGACAGCTACTGGAAAATTGATATCAGATTACATTCTAATAAGGTCAGGAGTGAAAAAAACACCAGAAAAAGAGTTAAGTTTCATTATTATATTAATTTAATTTTAGGGCAGGATGGAAGGAACAAGTCAAAACTAACAAGGCTAATTATGGTATTTTGGTCTTTCCACTCATTCGCCACGGAAAAGTCAGAACCTTTTTTTCTCGAAGAAAGTCGTCTTCCTTCCATTCGTCACCCTAAATTTTTTATTGCTCAAATGTTACAAAAATAGCTTTCGAAACTTAAATGACGGTATCAAACGTTGCCTTAACTAACAAAAAATAATTGAGGAAAAGGTCAAAGCCCAAGAAAATGGCACCTTGTAATATTAATGTAATTATTTCGAATATATTAGATAACGTAACCCGGAATATATTATTTGTGCTGTTCGGGACTACAGAGTAAATTGTAAATAAAAATATTTTTACATATAACCTTAGTTCTGCAATTATTCCATTCGATGTATGACTTGTAGGATTAGTTAAAGTAATTGTCTATGATGACTTCTTTTATCAGATTTTACCTGTTAAGGTCTTGACGTATCTTAAAGGCTTGAAAAAATAAATAGATTATGAACGAATTTGTTCTAATTATTTCTTAAACCATGCTAATTTTTTTAAAAAATACATAAATTGTAATTACAAGGTGTAATTTAAAATTAAATATTACGAATGTTCTCAAGAAATTTGGAAATATTGATTATTTAGAGCTATAATTATACACCACCCTCTCAGGCGGTTCTTCTTGCACATCCGTAGTAATATAAATTATATACTAGTCTTAAAGTAATGCGACGTGTTTTTGCATTCAATGTATTCTATACAGGTATTTAAAAGAAAGTTTAGTTCATTTGAGAAGAAACTAACTTGACTACCAAGTTCTCAAGTTACAGATGACATCGGAAGACAAAAATTAGGTCTTTAATTTCACCCAGTCAGAAAACGAAATTGAAGCAACTGGAGCAAGAATAGAGCTGAATTTTAAACATATAATATGTCAGAGCAAAGGGAACATGTATGACAAATGGAGGAAAATCACATGCCACAAAAAAGGATAGAATTTTCTTGATGCTAAAATTATCAGAATCATCGGAGAATATAAAAAATCGGTTTGCCACCATAAAAACTTAAAAGAATATATTGTAGTGAACTATTTATTTTGGTGGTTGAGATTCAATTGAGGCACTACAGCAGTCTTACCTCGGAGTACACTAACCACATTGGCATCTATTTTGATAGGAATAGGGAAAAGAGATAAGGGCACCAGGGTTAATCTTTTAATCTTTTAAAGACTACAAATATTCGAGAACTTTCATTAATTGACAGTCCAAAGGCAACGAGTTAGAAAGGTAAGTTCAAGGCCGAAATTTCGAAAAATCGGAATTATTTCACTGGTATTGCAGGTTATAATTTATATACTACAATTTTTGTTGGTTCCTTCAACGAAGCATTGGTCTGGAGTTTTTGATTAATTGATCGTGCCCTACAGGGCAATGGTCATCGAAGTGATCGCCCAACAAAGAGACATCCTCTGATTCAGTCGGTGACCCCGCCGTGACCCAGGAATAATCCAATTTGAAAGTTTTCAAGTAAAATGAACAAAAAATATGTGTGAACCGATTGTTTTTTGCCTCGGAGTGAATCGTCATCAGATATAAAACCTCTCGGCCTTCTCCCGAATGCATGAATAAATAAATAAGAAAGGAAAGAAAATGTAATAGAAAGTGAAACCAAAGAAAGCTTTTAGCTTAAGAAGATTATTAGATTTTATTCGATCGATAATTGCTGCACTGCCTGATAATTGACAATGAGAGAAAAGGCAAATGATCAAAGTGGGCCAGCCTCCGTGTTCAACGCATATGGAGAATTATTAAAGCAGCAACTTGTTTATGCAAAACAATTCTTTCACCTAATTGCCTTCTGACTTATTACTTACTTCGCTTTTTTCAACTGCCTTTAAACAATTCATATCGATTTCTTTTAAATGGAAAATATCGGCTTGACTAAACCAACAAGCCCAGAAATTGACATTCAAAAGCTGACAATATTAACTAAAATTCTGCACCTTACAGGTAATGTTTCAACTAAAAATAATTCAATGAAATATAATACCTTTGACATTTTATGTTTGCACACGTTTGTCAGGCAAGAAATGAAAAAAGTTTAGTGGGTCACGAGGTTTCGAAGCAAAATAAAAGTTTCAAGTAGAATATGAAACACGAAAAAAAATTTATAGACTGTTAAAATGAATATTACTATGTTGTGTCCACAGTGGGGGGAACTACAACATGGAAATAGGAATTGATTGCTCAGCATCGACGATTACTTTTTATTGTTTCCCTAACCAAAATTCAAAGAAGTGTTAAAGCAAATCAAGTTGGATCCTCACGTGCAGCTCGGATACTTGACACAGAATTAATTAAAGAAACCGATTTCCTTAGAGTGGAGGCGACGGACTTCATTCCAACTGAAGATGGTGCCATGCTTGGAGATGTGAATTCCACGTGGAACAGCCAACAGGAGTGGACACCCGAAGACTTGACCATCATCGTCCTCTACTGCTGTGCGTCGCTCATCGGGACAGCAGCCAATGTCTTCGTCATTGTGGCGGTAGCAGGGTCCTCATCGAGATCCCGGAATGGTTTCATACTCAGCCTCTGCTTATCCGATCTGTTGGTCTGCACCCTTTCTATGCCTCTTTCTGTTTCAACTATCCTCATTCGCGTTTGGACTACGGGACAGGCATTTTGCAAAGTCGCCTTCTACTTTCAAGTAGGTTCAGTACATCTCACTCATTATTATGTATACTTTAACAATAATAGCGACTAATAAACGTCTTTTATTAGTCGCTTCCGGTGGCTGCCAGTACGACCTCCTTGATGATGTTGGCGCTGGATCGCTACGCCATTGTTAAGCACTCCAGAATTCTGTCAAAATTCCGTCCGCAGCAAATGATTATTACAGTATGGACGGGAGCTGCCTTAGTCACATGTCCTATTCTCTATGCCAGGGAGGTCACTTTTCAGCAGTGCAAGGAGATATGGCCAACTGATCTACTTAGAAGAGGTGAATTTGTGCCTACCTAATTTCAAATGCAATATTAAATGCCACATCCTTTAATGAATAAAATATTTAATTAGACATTTCGGTGAGGCATTCATTCTACCTGTCTATTTTTTTCATAAGCCAAAAATGATTTTCTATTATTTATATTTCACATCATATTATACATACATATCAGATTATTTATTCTCGTTTCTCAGTTTCCAAGTTTAACTTTCGAATTAGTTATTTAATTGTGTTTAAGTTTTATGTAATGTTTGAGCACTCCCATTTTTCGTTAGAACTTGCTTTCCTACTATTGAAATTCTCCCTAAATTGTCTTTAAACCCCGCATCAGGTCCTCCAAATTTATTTGTGTAATTTAAGCATTATGTAAGCATAAATATTATTAAGGAAATATATAGGAAAGTATAGATTTAACTGATGAGGATGAACTCGCGATCAATTCAAACAGAAGAAATTACCTACGGGGTTGAATGTGAGGGTACCTAAATTAAATGAATGACAAAAATCAATTAACTCCATCTAGGATGGTAAAATTCACTTTGGCAGAGATCAATTATTTTATTGGAGCGTATTACTTTCTGATTTAATTTTCACTTTCGTTTGAATTAATTTGAGTAGCCAATGAATTCCATCAGTCCTGCTAAATCTCACACAGAAATTTTAAATCATTTTCAAAATTTTTCAGCCTACACTTTGTCTCATATCGCCTTAGTCTATGTGATTCCGTGTCTGACGGTCGCCTCCTGTCACTTTTCTGTGGGTCACAAGCTCTGTGCAACTTCACATCCAACACTTCCACTTCCACTACCGCTGTTTAGAAAACCTCAACATGTCATCATTGTCGCTTCTGTCCTGCCGGACTCTCCGTCAAAGGTAAGTGGAAATTCTTTGCAGGTAACACGACCATAAGGCTCTTGACGTTTACGTATACTCTGGCATGATTATTTTAATTTCTAACATTACTTGACAACTGCAGATGGTACCCTTCAAAGGAAACATAGATGACGAAATTTCGTCCGATGAAGCCGTTCAGAACGACTTGAGAACCCACAGGAGACCTCAGCTGACGCCCGGTAGACAAAGTAAAGTTCGTTCAGCCCGAAGCATCATCAATTCTAATCGAAAGTTGAGGAAGATCCCACCTCTGGTGAAACAAGTTAGCCGCCAAAGTCTCCACAGTAGAAGACGCCTGGCCAACATGCTGGTGGCAATGGTCGTCGTCTTCGCCATTTGTTGGGCCCCATATGTTTGTTTAAGGATATACTCGGAGACGGCGGTCAGCGTGCCGGACACAGTTCTGCCCTTTTGCTTGTTGTTGGGCCACACTCATTCTGCCATAAACCCACTTGTCTATTACTTGTCTAATCGACAGTCACTGGGAACCACACTGGACTGTGGATTTCACTGGCCATGGCTGAAGGAAAGTGGGTCCTCAGCCGTCCGAAGGCCTCCACCTTCTTCAACCAATGAAGCTGCTCTGGGTGTGTTTCATCCAAGTTATACGACCAAGAGGTACCAGCCAAAGAGAGGTTGTACAAATGATTACTTGTAAGGAAAAATAAAATTAACCAATTTTAAATTGTGCCAAATTTCTCTTGTTCATTCAATGTTATTCATCACTAAATTAGTAAAAATGAAAAACCATAAGGCCTTCTGAATAAAAAAAGCACTGTTGGAGTGTTTACAAATTCTTATGTATTTGTGTAGAATGTGTCAATTCTTTTTCCCTTCACACATTCATTGTAACATATATAAAAATTATTATATTATTTTCAATAACTTTACACTTTATCATTACGTCAATAAATGGTCTCCAATTCCTCAATCATACTTTTTAGGTTTTTATTGTTAGAATTAATGACCTTTTTGTTTCTATAAAAAAATGTCACTAATTCAATTAACACATCTATTAAAATTCAATTCTATTCAAATTATACATTGTAATTACACAATACTGAATCTTACTGTGAGTTATTTATACATTATTTTTTTTATTATTGTGTAAATTAAAAGTAATACAATCATTTAAATGTAAAATTGAATGCTACATTACAAAAGGAGGAAAATTAGTGTCTTACCTAACTAAATATAATATTTAAAATTCCAATCACATTCTTTTAAATTGAAGATATTTAGTTTTGTTTAGGAATCATTTGATTCTGTTTGCCAAAAAAAGTTACAGCACATAAATGAAAACAATTTGTTAAAAAATTAAAATTATAAAGTTTATTTAAAATGTATAGATATATATATATATATATATATATATACTTTAATTATATTCCTTACTTTTTGAATTCACACTAACTTGAGTGTATAAACAGAGTAAGCCAATAACAAATGTGAATGCATTATACTTTCACAAAATATTAGGAGTCAGAGCATAATATTTTGTTTTTATTTGAAATTAACTGAACTCTTTATTACCTGAATTCATTTAACTATTCACTGGCTGAAAGGCAGAAACAAACAACAAAATGTAGGGGTAATAATTATTGAGTTTTCTTTAACTAGAGAGTGGAAGATTATATTTGTTATGTAGTTCTGTAACTGTGACTCCCTCCAAATTCCCAATTGCTCCCAATAAAATTTGTGTGGCATCCTTTAGATCGTTATACTTATGAAGAAGTTCCATTTTATATGAAGGTTCCATTTTCTCTTGCAAGATTTTCAGCTCATCATCCATATTTTTTTCTTCTGCAACTAACTGATCAAAAAGCGAACTTCTAATTAAATCCATTTGTGATCCACTAGACATCTTCATTGGAACAACAATTTGAATTAAAATTATTTTCCAATACCAAGTATTGAATTACTGTTTCATTTGAAAATAAAAGACTTAAGACATTGGACACCTATATTATAAATCATACTTTAGTTGAATTAATCCTAATCCGAATTAAAACATGGAAACAGTTACTGTTCCAATAACTATACAACAGTAGTAAAAAAAATTGAACCTAACTCGCTTGGTCTGACAATTTGGCGCCCATTGTGACGTCAAAACTCAAACGTGGCAGCAGAAATTTTTAAATTTCTTTATGCGACGTTTAATTCACTCCATTGTTTTTCTTCATTATCATTCTGTGGGTGCACTTTTATAATAAAAGTACAGTACGGTTTCCAATGATTCAAATTGAAAAATATAATGAACGTTTCATCCGACATGAAGGTCGTAACCACTAATATTTATTACTAATCCATAAACGGTTGAAGTAATTAATAAGCACGACATATTTTATTCGTTTAGGTTACTGAAAATGATAGTGAACAATTTTCAAACTGTTCACAAAAAAAAATTCTGTACTTCTCTGATGGAACATTGGAAGTGGATGAGGAAGATCTTGATAGTCCAGCTGTGGTTACAGGACCCAGAACACTGACTGTTAATCCGGTGGGTATATCAGGAAACATCTTTGCTTTATTACTTATTTACTAGAAATAATATAATGGAATGCATTTGATGTTTCCTATTTTTTATGATACATTCTTAAATTCGAATTAAGTTGAAAATATTATTATGTTGTTATAATTTTTATATTAGCAAGAACTGACATGGTTTCCGTGGATGTGGCATCAAACAGTCACAGCTGGTTCTAAAGCACTTGAAGTTTGCGATTTTGTTGGAGAGTCATTGGCATCATTCTTTGGAATAACAACTCCAAAATATCAATTTGAAATAAATGAATACCTAAGAATAAAAAAGGCAGTAAGTGTTAAAATTTGTTGATTGTTTACCATCATAAAGCTTTTTTCCAGTATTGCTGAAACTGGACATTTATTTTTTATTTTCAGGAAGAGGAGGATGCTCAGAATGGTGTTGAAATGGGAAGTTGGACAAACAGAAGCAGCAATTCAACAAATAGCTTAAGGGACATTGTTGATTCAAAACCAAAAGTATTCTATTCAAATAATGTCAACAATTTAAACATCGCTTGATTTTGATTTTAAACTTACATTGCCTTTTCATATTTGTACTGGATGTAATCCTAAGCTTAAGACAAAATTATTTCTCACAGGTAGCACAGATCAGATTTAGCTTTTTGGACACTGTAAAATGAATTTACTCCATTATCTACTGGTTTGTGTGAAAATAATGAAGCTGTGCTTGTAAATTAAATAGTGAAAAATGTGAATAAATTATTTTTGTACTAAATATATATTATGTACTGTATGTTAAGTAAGAAATGTGCACATTACATAGAAATGAAATTATAGCCTGAAAAGCATTTATAATTCAACAATTTTATTATGATGGGATGTTTTCTAGTTATAGAGAACCCATGCAACAGACCTACAAGTTCACAAGTAGCTGTAAAATGTGAAAATTGTTACATGCCATATTTAAATTTATAATTATGTCGTAAATTATTTAACATAAATTTAAATAATTTATGTTAAATGTTTGTCTATAATATGGAAGTGATGTTATTGATGTTTTTATTGAAACAAAAAATTTTGAATATTTAAGTGATTTGATAGGGAAATCAGTAATAATGGCAACAATACCTACACATAAATTTCAGCAGTAAGATAAAGAAAGCACTTTGAATAATAAGAAATATTTTAGCGTCTGTGTTAAACCAGTGGCAGTATACACATTTTTTAAATAAATAAAATTCATAATAATAATAAATAATAATTAGTAATAATTAGGTCCTGTATGTTTTCATATTCTGCTAGGTAAATCCGCAGTGTTCACATGCAGTTGAAATTCAGTTTCTCTTTGAGTTCCAATCCCAAACGTTTCCGTTCCAAATCGATAGAAAGTAGTTTGACTGACACTCTGTCATTGAGGGCCACCATTTTCCCATTCATTTTAGACGAGTGTATTAGGCCGCTAATTGTGCACCCAACATCGACGAAAGCACCGAAGGGAACTACATTTTGTACAACCCCTGAATGTAATTAATATTTTAGTTTTGGTTCAACACTGAAGCATAGAATGTCACAAACACGTTACGTTAAATTACCGGTAAGGATTTGACCGACACTTAAGTCTTCCACCCTTGATATATTTTTCCGGAAGAAAGGGCCGAATCTGGGATTTCGGATGTCATAGTTGACAGGTTTTGTAAACGCATCTAAAATGATTGTTACATCTGAATCCGGAATTCCAAATTTTTTTGCCATCTTTCCGACGTCAATTGTCTTTAGTTTCGATTTAGCATTAGCGATAAAATCGTTGGTTCCAGTTTTGGAGAGGTCAAACTTTAAATTTTCGGCTATCCTGAAAAGTTACTTTTACGTAAGATAATTCTTCCAAAAAGGTTTAGTTAATGAAAATTGCATGAAATATTCAATATTTGTGTGAGAACAATCCATTCGTAATAGTCTAGAAAGAGTCCTACTTAAAAGTAGGTACGTAAAATTACGTAAAATTTATATAAAATATAAAAATGAATTAATAAACTACATGAAGATTTGGGACGATAGACCACAGCGGGTGAATGAATAAATAAATAAATAAAAGCGACCTACGCAACAGCTGCTTCATACGACTCAGGATGGATGATTGTTTGGTCCAGTGGATTGATTTTACTCCTAAAAGTAATTATTTAAAAATTAACACTAAAGTGATTAACAAAGTAATATTCAAAATTAATAAAAATGAAATACACATTTTCAATTTCCAAAGATTAAACTAAATTCGACGAGACGCATTTAAAAAATATGACTGACTCAATTTACTGACCCTGAGTTACGTGACGCAATTCTGAAAAATCCCGCACACTGACGGAAGGTTTTCTCTCCAATTCCCTTGACTTTTTTCAGTTCATCTATTGTTTGAAATTCAAGTTGCCGTTCCCTGTATTTTAATATTTCTCGGGCTTTGGACTCATTCAAACCTGCCACCCGCCTGTATTGTTAGACATGATAGTTCATGATAGTATGTCAAGCTAATATAAAATTTTTGGTAAATACTATTTTTTAGTGACAATAAATACTTGAGTAAATATAGCGTGGCTGTGTTTAAGTCAACTCCTACAAAACTGACGCACTCAGAAACAATTTCGTCCAATGTAAATGACAGCAAATTGCTTTTCACGTCGTGCTGATACAGTCCAACTCCGAGATGTTTTGGATCTACTTTAACTAATTCACTCAGGGGATCCTGTAGTCTCCTTGCTAGGGATACTAAAAGAACATTAAAAATATATATTTTAATTAATTTATATTATCAATATGATAAAGTAACTGTGTGAAATAAAATTGTCCCCAAACCTGCTCCAACAAATGTAGGGTCTAAATCAGGAAACTCTGTGGCAGCTTCTGAACTACAAGAATAAAATGAAACACCCTGCTCACTTATTATGGTGTATGACACATCAATAGGCTGAAAAGCTTTTTTCTTTATTAAACTATTTAACAGTGATTCAGTCTCTCTGCAACCTTTTCCATTTCCAAGAGCAATTATCTCACACCTGAAAATTCAAATTGGAGAACTGTATCAAATGTCTTAACCAGTCAGAATAATTTTGTCCTTCACTCACTTATACTTTAATACTAATGTTTTTAATTGTATTTCACAATCATGAGCACCTCCAGCCTTTCTTTCAATTTTACTTGAATTTGGTAAATAGAATTTTGTCCACTTAAATGGGACTCCTTGTGGAGAAATTACAGCCACTTTACATCCATTGTAAAATCCTGGATCAATGCCCATGATTACAAATCCTTTGCATGGGGGGGTCAGCAACAACTGTCTTAAGTTTGATCCAAAAACATTAATAGCCTCCTCCTCTGCTTTCTTCTTTAGTCTTGATCTGATACGTCTTTCAACTAAAGGGGTAACTGCAAGTATTATACACTGAGTATTTGAAATACAGTTTAGGCATCATAGTAGAAAATAATTTACATATAAAACACCATTGCACATAATTTATCTATACCCACAGAATTTTTTTATGGAATAATTAATACTGCCCATTACAACTGTTTTCCTGAGCTCATATTGAATCCCAGTAGTGAGCCACCTGTCTTCACAGTATATAGTTACTGGTTGCCATTCCGTATATGGAATTTCTACCTTAACTGAAAGTTCATTCTCTGCCTCACCACGAGATATTGCTAAAATCTGATGAGGTTTGAGATGTGTCACACTTTGGGAAAAGTCCCTGTATATTTCATATTTCATCAACTTTGGGTTTTCCTCTTTTTTGCATTTGACTTTTTTCTCTTTTGTGTAAATTTTTATGTGTCTTGATTCAACACTGTAAACAAAACACAGACATAATTCACCCATGGTTGTGCACTACTACATTTAATACTATTCAAATTAAATACCAAAGAACTTTGTTCATTAATTGTCAACATACATTTTCCTGAGAAGCTGCTGAATCTCAGAATCTTTACAAAATAAATCAGATATTATGTGTTGAATTCCCAATTTCACCATTTTAACATCTTTTAGTTCATCCTTATTAACATAATTTTCCAGATTAACTATATTTGTACCATTCAAAATATCTTGTGCTGGTTTCTCTAAATTTAAATCTCTGGCTTTTTGAGCTAGTCTTCTTTTTTGTTTTTTAAAAGGTGCCACCTGTTGTCATTAAATTACAGTTTTAATTGTTTTTACTTTTGAATGCTTTACCTCCTCAATTTGTAAACTTTAATGGAATATTAAAATATCATTAAAATTGTTTAGTAGAGTAACATACCAAAATATCAATTTCTTCAACAGATTCAGCATTTAATATGGATTCAACAATTGAAGATGCACCTGAATTATTTAGTGTAGCCAAAGCTTGTGTTGCTTTCTCATCAAGCTTCTTAATCCACTCATAAGTTGATTTAATACTTCTAAGCTTATTTGAATCAAGATTTCCAATTAAATTCTTTCTATATCTAAAATCCAGTGGATAAAAATTAACTAGTATGTGTACAAATAAGCTGTACAAAAAACAGCAAATTTTATTAGAGGTCTTGAATGTTGAAGTAAAATTCACCTCACCAAAAAAGGAATTGTGTTTCCTTCATCAAATAATTTCATAATGCCACATGCTGTGCTAACATCAATTTTTTCACTCCTGGCAAGTAATTCTTCACTTTTCTTTCTCCTCCTGAGTCCTGGTTATAAATATATTAATGCATTGTAAAAATTGGATGCTTAGATACATGTAAACCTCTAATTTCCACAAATAAATTGATGTCATTTATTCTTTAAATTTTGTTAATTATTTTCATGACCACTGAGTATTTTAATTAAAAATAAATAATCTTTAATCAGAACACAGTCTAAATCTTTGTATTTCTGGAATTCCATCCAGAGTTTCACACAATGGGTAAATATTATAAACATATGTAAAGGTAAAATTTACCTAATCCTGCTACTGTGAGGTAACTTGAACTGGCTAAATTTTCAGTTCGTTTTACTTTGCTTTTCTTTGGATAAATAATTTTTCCATCACTTCCGTGCCGTCGTTTTCGTTGTTTTTTGGGCATTTCATTTTTAACATTTGAGTTTTTTAAGGCGTAGTCTTCTGATTCCTGAGGTGAATACATTTTTACCTTTTGTGTTGTTTTAATTGCACTTCTTGTGTCCGAGAGTTTGAGACTCTTATTTACTTTACTTGATTCTCAAATAGCATTTCATGTAATTTGAATTTTAACCGTTAAAAACACCTGCTGGAAACGTCAAGTGCCCATTTTGGTGTTGGCCAAGTTGGCCAACTTAACGTCAAACAAGGCAAATTCACCTTGAAGCCCCAGGCTGTCACTTGCCACTAGGTGAAGTGTCAAAAATGAATACATTGAAAGAGATGATAATTATCATAAATAATCATGCAATTAATTTCATACTTTTAAAAATGGAAGTCATAATGAATATAAATAAACAATATAACAACGCTTGGAGCCCATGTTTTAATTAAGAAAACAGGAAATAAATTGTTTCAGGTCAGGTAAAAATAAATAAATTTTGTCTTATTATTCCTATTATTTTTTATAATTAAATATTGATTTATTACAATTGAACGATGTAATTACATTTACAATTGATACGTTTTGCTTCGTTTCCGCATTAGAGTACAAATGAGCTGAACAAGTGCAATGAAAAGGCGCATAAACTATTTCCCCTTCTTACAGCTTCGTAAAATATTTGTAATTTTCCTGTTTTCTCCCTCATACAATTCGATTCATCTCTTTTATTCTAAATACATGCACACTCTCGCACACATAAACATACACACACTAAATATTTTCTTTTAAAATATACATAAAAAATGGGAAGTTTTAGCTTTGTACCAAAAATTTAACATTATTGGAAACCTATTTTATTAAACAATAAAAAAGTCAGGATGCAGTGAGTACTTTCAATAAATTAATCACTTTGCAATTTAAAAGAATTGTTTTTTTCGTTCTAATAACATCGTAATTGTGGAGATGATAAGAAGTATGGTGTAATACTAGTAACATTGTATTAATTTATTAACATTTTATAATGAGATATTAGAAAAAGGTAAAAAATTAAAATATGTTAGAGATGAAACTATATGGGTTGTCACAGAGATATGAAACAATAGTCAAACTCAAGGTAAAAAATATTCAGTCAAACATTTCTACAAAGAATGTCTGAACCATTCAATATTAAAATAAATAAAGCATTCAAGTCAAGTATATTTAGTTTCTTTTGAACTTTGTGACATGTTTAACTTTTGACTGAAGTTGCTCTCATTTTGGGATTGTCTTGCATTTTCAAAAGAAAGAAAAACTAACTTTCAATTTGCTTCTTCCCTTTGTTAAACCAATGTGAACATTGTTAGCTCCAATTTTGGTGACATTACAACGATACGAAGCAAAAATTTTGTTTTCTGTTTCCTAGTTAATTTACTCATGGCAAAAAATACAGCTAATTATTATTTTTAAAATTCGGGAGAATGGAATACATGAGAGAAAGGCGAGTTTTAAAACAATAAATGTATTCAAATATTTATGTGTTCTACGGTGGTTCGACTTCCTGGAAAATTTCCTATCTCCACTCAGAAGGATGCCATCACGCCGGCAGCATATCCATCACCAGTGTCACTAATACAACAAAATTTGTGCTATCCCGTCAAAAGGCAGGAGCTCGAGAGGTGGCATTCAACATCAGTTGTGTTCACCTCTGCAAAAGGATGGCAATAGTAACATGAACGAACACTGGAACACGAATTATATACACTTTGGTACCCATACTAATGCCTGGAGCCCCAAGTCTATCTTCTAAGACGACCGACTCCTCGTCGAGGTCTGAGCGAAAAGGACGCCTTGGTACATGATGCCATTTATGTCCATGCTGACCAAAAGAGAGTTTTCCTGTCCTTTTCCGTCACCTTTGCTTGTAATTTTGATATGAGCTTTGCCGTCCACTTTGATGCCTTCCCGTTCGCCCTCATCGTCATCTTCCTCTGGCAACAGTTTCTTTGTAGGCGGGCCATTTGTGATAGCCTCCTGAGGTTCCCTTTTAACGTGTGGTGATGTCTGCAAGTCAAATTAATTCATTAGGTGATACAACAAGATCAACAGGAGACGTCCTGCATGTCATCGTTTTCCTGAAGTTCGTAGTAATCTATTCGAAGATGAACCTACCTGTCTTTGTGTTTGCTGTTGTTCTTTAACACCCAAATCGAGTGCTTCCTTTTGTGGCTCCGGAGTAGTAGGTGTATGGTGATTATTATTATATAAATTCCACAGTGTGAGCCTAGACATTTCGATTGCACTTAATGCCTCCCTTGGCGAAGTGGATGACGGAGGTGAATTGGACCCTTGTCTTATTGTTGGAGATGTCGTGGCCGAAGTTCTAAGTTCTTTATTGAGTAATTTGACGTATTCTACCATCCTCGCCTCGAATTCGGATGGGGCCAAGCCCGGAATCGGCCCAGCTGCGGCAAAAAAAACACATTTATGGGGTTATCACTCATAGCAATAACTCCGATTGATAACTCTGACTTATGTACTGTGTCTCACTTATTGATAACTTGACTTATGTAATTTTTTTGTGTGTGAAAGAGGAAAATTCTCGCATTGTGAATATGACCTTAACAAAATAATTTGATTAGAAAGTAAACGATCGATGGAGGGAATCGATCCGCTAAAAGCTAATAGGACAATGTAGCAATTCTGCAAAATTGCATTATGCATTTGAATATTTCTTTCTCAGATGTCGCAGGTCGTCTGTATGCATTAGATATGTCCGCCTAAACAAGTTTTAACTTTAGGTTGTTGTTCAAAGTATCAGGGTAAGACAAATTAAAACTCAGTGAACGTACCGATGTCATTTAGCGAAATTAAACAAAAGCGACAGGATGGATGTCAGATTTCTGTCTATCATACTGTTCTCTTCTAGTTAAACTAAGGGGTGTAATGCAGTGAAAAGTGTGGAAAAGGGATGAACGCCAATCGATGACGTTAATATTCTTGCTAACTTGTTATTCGGGTCATCAATTACTAAGTTGTCAGCGACTTGGCACCCTCGAGGAATGCGAGTTAGTTTTTTCGACACTTCACATTTCTCTCTTACAGAATCTCATTCTCACTTTTCCAAAATTTCACTCCTCCACTTGTAGCATTCATACCGTGCTACTGTTAGATCAAAAGTTGTAGTTTCGCATACTATTCACTGATACACTACACGTTGAACAACCGAAGTGAAGGACACTCAACAGACACCAAGATTTACCCCTTAACATCAATGTCAAATCAGTCTTTCAGGACTCGATCCTTCCAACATCCACCTTTACCTTTCATTACTACTGCAACTTGTACGTAAACTTCTTTTTCCATTGGTCCTTACGACCTTTGCAGTTGACCTGTTTAAGCCATGTAATGAAGCAGACTTGAGAAAGTTTGTTCTCTCAGCAAACAAAACAAATTCTATCATCAATTTTGCAAAGCAAAATCAAATGAAATATATAGGAAAACGGCAGGGGAACAATTGAAAACAAGTTAATATAACTATTAGGATCTTCCTATCAATCAATAGAGGATCATTTGTCTTTTTATCCCAATAATGATCCATCCAGCCTTACGCTCGGGATCATTCATCTTCCCCAGTGAGGGAGGCTGACAGCAGCAGGTTCATTAGATAGTGAAAAGCTGGAGCTTTTTAAGTTCATTAATATCCGACGTAAATTTACCAAGACTACCATTATTATTCTCCTTTTTATTTTCTTCCATATCCTTATTTACCTTCTCATTTAAAAAATAATAATTCCCAAAACAAGAGTTGTATCCAGTCCGTGACCGGGCAAATTCCTTTAAAATAATTCAACGATAGACATAAAACAAGAGTTTAAAAAAAAGCATTGAAATATTAACTTACCAGGCAAGGGAGGCTGTCCCAGGGAAGGATGAAGAACAGGATGGTGCAGATGTCCATTTCCGTTCATTTGGGGCCTTAACTGACCAGCCAGCCCCAAAGACCCCATCGGGGATGGATGATTTGGCCCCGGTGATCTCTGCATTAGTTCTGGATAAGTACCGTAACTGCTGCGTCGGCCCTCTCTCCTATTTCCATCTATAGCTGCCTGAAGTTCCGATGGAGTACTGAGTCTTCGTTTCTCGCACTCATATGGATACAGGTACTTCATGTATCTGATGAAAAAATTATCTTATTCTACGAATGTCAACGTCAACTTTATACATATATAATAATAATTTAATTTAATATGAAGTGGTCACACTTGTGAGAGGAAAAACTGTCGCATTAACAAACACTTTTACGTGTTCTCATGCAGATACCAAAGTCGTGTGTCAAATGAAAAATGTATTCTGTAGAAACTTTGTTCATGTCACATTAGCATTTAAACAGGACAACAGGAGACTTGAGAGAGCATTATGAAGGCCAACTCAAAAACCAGAGTAATGACGATGTATGCACAATATTATTAAATTAATTTAGCATTTTTATTGTTCTTTAATTTATCGATATTAAGCGCAATTGGAATAAGTTTCAATGGAGTGAATAAGTGGATAAAATATGCACAGGTGAATGCCGTCGGACAAATAAATTTTGATCCATGAAAATCTAGATAAAGTTATGCCTTGAAACACTTATTCATAATGTGAACCATTAAAATTTCAAAATGCAGTAAAAGAAAATTATCAATTTTTTGTTTGACGTGACGAAAATTTGTTCAGACTTTGGCAAAAAGGAGAAGCATAACTTGTTCGAATTAAAAGAATATCTACTCGTTAATTTTGGTCAATATATAAGTTGTTCTTTGTAAGAAATTTCATTGGTTTTCGTCATACGCTAAGAAATTCAACTCATATTTTAGAGACCAATAAAGGGTAACAATGCAGAGGCGAATGCAGAGAAATATCAGAAAGGGAGATGTTCGTTTTTTCCTCAGATACCGAACTGCCTTCCAATCAACCATTCCGTGACCCATGAAAATAATTAATTGTCACCTGTGAAAATTTGTTACAACGGTCACACCCAAACATTTAATTACGCATCTACAAAAAAAAATTACTTTCTACGGACAGAAAATGTGAACGAAAATAAGTGAGTGATTACAGATTGAATAAATTCAAGAGGAATTGTTAGGAATAGAAATTAGGTTGAATGTAAACAAATAATTCTCGAAACCTAAATGTAATACAACAATTTTGAATATAGATCAATTTAATCTTATAAGAATAGTAAATAAATTACTAGATCTCATTGTCTGACGCAAAAGACAAAAATGCCTCCGAGTGCACAGAAATCATTCCTGCTCACGCTCAAAAATTTTACAATTAGTTTGATTGAATTGTATTTTCATCGATTACTCTCTTTACAAGTAATGAAAATGTTAATGTCTCATGTCCTTCTACAATAATCATTTTATGTCACGTGTTTGCCAATTTGCAAAAGACAAAACGGACGACGTCACAGTCACAGCCACAGTGTCGTAAAGGAAAGAACCTAATTAAACAAACAGGAATTATTTTGTGTCGCAATGTGTAGAAAGAAGGGAAACTTACTGTGTTCTGAGTGTGAATGCTGCCGAGGTGATGCTCGAGGGTAAATGCAAGCCTTTGATTATTTCCTGCCATAGTTTCTTATTGATTACATCTACTAATCCACCCCTAGCAATGACCAGATTGTACAGTTCATAGAGATCCAGAACGGACTTTGCCATGATCGGAAGTCGGTTGATAGGAGTTCCTGAAACAATATCATTAAAATTTTATGAGCTTTACCGAATTAATTGGAAGTATTTCTTATTTTTTGTGTCTTATATTTTCCTCAGGTCTTCTTCTGATTTTGAAAGGACCTTTCAGTGTTCAATTCATCCAAGCCTACATGCATTTATCCGTACATGTCACGTGTGAATCAGTTAAAAAGTTGACTGTTCTAAGTCGAATTCTAAAAAAATATGCAACATTCGATTTCACATTCGTGATTAACGGACGCACGAGCGCGCGCGTCCGTAGAATATTATGCAGAATTAGGAAACATAGGAAAGGACAAAAGATGCCTCAAAAACTTGAATTTATTGTCCCTTGTGGAAAACAAAAAGTAGTTTAAATTGCAATAAAAAACCCCATCCAATCAGGCATTGATGGAGAAACTATCGAGAGAGTCGGGCGCATGCTCCCAACTATGTTTCCACCAATGAAAACATCGATTGATTCAATATAATTGTTGCCTGTATGTTTAACTTTTGGAGGGTGACGCCAGGGCCCAAACTATCGAACGATGGAAGCTGCGGTCTCAGACGATCGAAAGCCAACTATTTTTTATGTTTTCGGACGAATTTCATCTTTGCTCTTTCTTTTGGCCCAACCTTTTAGTTAAACAATAAACTTGGGTAATTGCCCTCTCTAGAAGCTCTTGTTTCACTAAAATTTATAGTTCCTTTCGTAGGTACAACCGGACCTAATGTAACAGATGTGATGACGCAGAAAATACTTCAACAAGGGAATATATTATACATTGATTATCATCACAACCCAAATGGATAGTTTCTTGACAAAAGAGTAAATTGAACGAATTATATTTACCGAAGATATTTGAGGAAGAATTAGGCAACTTAGGGCTGTGGGCGAACGCCACTATTGTTAATAAGAATGAGCGCGGTCTTTGATTTACGAAGCCACCGAAAATATTGAAGGTATTGAAAATAGAAAATAGTTTTGTGAAGTATATTCAACCTTCACTACGACTGACGTAGGAGTTTGAATGGGAGAGTGACTTTGTCATGGCGTGAGAGCGGAAGCAAGTATTGAGGTTATCACACGTGAGAACGGATATAAATGTAATTGCCCTTTATCAGCAAATAAGAGAAATAAATAATGGCAAAACAGGGAATGACAAAACTTAAAATTGATATTGCCTTCACCCCGTTTAAAAGTAGTTAATTATCGGCGTTAAAAAAACGGATGATGTGAGCATTCATTAAGCGATACGAAAAATCAGGTTTATGTCAAATCATTTCGTGTGACAAAAACTATTTGTTTTGTCTACAGACAAGCTACAAAACTTTTTGTCTACAAACTTAAATTTGTAAATAAGTAGTTAAATATTTGAGAGAAAGTCAAGGCGTGCAGGTTGAGAGGTAGCAAAGGAACACGTCAAATCTCTCCTGTCGGAACACAAGAAAATGTCTGACGTTGACGATGATTATGACGGCCACGTCAAAAAGTCATTTTGCCCTCGTTCTACGTAAAGCTTCTGACAACGTTGCGATTATTAATAAAACTTATGTAGAAACACACGAGTCAGGTGGAAAATGTAAGACCAGGTGTGTTCAGTCCGCCTTTCTTTGCTGTCCTGCCAACAGCCAACAATTTGCCCTTCTCCTTTGGATGAAAATGTGAACGTAATATTTTCTCGAGCTTTGTGACCTGTCTGAAGACCTGTAGTTCATAAAATAATTACGATAAAGTGATATTTTCATTATTTAATACTGTTGAACGAGTTCCAATTATTAGACAACACTTGTGAGTCGGCAACGCAGGGATGCCATTGACTTTTGGAATACATTAGTACTCTGGTGTTACAATGACAAAAGCGAACTTGTCTCTTTCTGGCTCTGTCGCCACCACACCACATTATTAACTCATCTGCATGCCCAGGACAAATGTCTGGAATTTTTTTATTCACTTGAAAAAGAATTCAAAGGAACAACAAAAGGACACAACCAAACTTTGTAGAAGAATACTTTGTAGGCGAATCACGCCACTTAAAAACAGAGCACAGATAATGTGAATAATGTCAATTTAAACAGTGAAGGTTTTGTCCTCTCGTCTCTCTCTGCTTATGTTACTACGTTATACCTTATGTTACTTGATATTTTACATCGTGGACATCAAAACAGGAATCCTAAGAGAACTGTACTGTGTTAGTTTAGTTCAGCTAGTTTGTTAGTAAGCTAATAGAACTGTTATAATTCCACTTCTCATTGGGATTCTTCTCCTTAACGTTTTCATTAATTTTTCCAACTTCAAAAAGAAATACATTTTTTTAGGTAGAAGATACGGAGAGTCCCGTAGACGGGAGAACGTGAAGGAACACGACACAAACAATGACTGGGTCTGGGACCGGGACCGATTCAATTGATTTACTTCTGCTTACATTATAAGTGTAGGTTTGGAATCTCAATTAGTCTTGGAATAAAAATTTCTTTATTATTGCAACAAAACAAATGAGAGTCAATTAATTTGACAGTCTTTTGATTTTATGTGTAATTTTCAATCATTTGCGACTTTTGCGTCCCTTTGTGGATCGATCTAGTGATTTCCTTGAATTCTACACATCATACATTCCAGAACCGGCTTGTTCGTCCCGTCCATCTTCAATTTAGCAACAAATAGAGAGCCTAAGGCGCAAGGGACACGGGGAATGAGAAAAAATGCGTGGTAGTCATGTAATTAATAATAAATAAATAAAAACTGTCCTGTTTAGCCACTTGGGTGACAGGGGCAAACTGCGTTTTGCACTGATAATAACTGGGGTGATAATTGTAAATGTCTATCCGAAACATTTATCCTGTTGTAAGTGGAATATCTGATGAATTTCAAAGTTTTAATAACATAAATCACCTAAACATGTTGTATTATGTTTTAGTTTTAAAGTGAACATTCTCAAAGGAAGCCTAATTTCATTTTCCCAGAGACAAAACAATAATGATAATGAAAATCAAATAGAAGGTACCATTTTGTGGTGGAGTCGGAAAAGAATCCCGGCGCTGAACAGACGGACACTTGAACCTGAGCTGATTCGAACCTGATTTGTAGCAAGTGGCTAATCCCACGCTGGCGGGGGCAGACCCTCAGCTTCCGCTGGTGTTCACCACTGGTGGAACGTGACACCGCATAAAGCTCGTAAAATGACTAAGTGCAACACGGTTTAACTGCTGTCTTAAGGTGTGTAATTTAATTGCAGGGGGGAGAGGCTGACAGGCAGGCAGAGCAACAAGAAAAAACAGGCATCTTCTGGCATGCTTGAGAACCTCGTTCTGCCTCGCCATTCCTGATTATCAATCAATGAGGTCCGAGATGAGTTTCGCTCTTTTCTTTTTCTATTTTTCTATCAGGACAGGTACTCCTGTGGAGTCGCCTCTGGGGAAATATTTTTCAATTTGTTTTGCCTCAACTGTTTCGGGGGACAATCGTTCTTTAAAAAAAAAAAAGAATTATGAACAAAAAACGTTATTTTCGGACTCACTTTTAGGAAGAAATTATTAAATTAAGTAGACTACAATGAATAAATTACTGTAAATTAAAAGTTGGATTTGCGGAGTTGCGAAATGGAACGTCTACAGCATTCTGTATTTGCTTCTTAGTCCTGCCACGTTCAGTACCTGCCTCGTTCTCCCAAATTTCGACGTAGCTGTGGTGATGCGATCTTCCGGAGCAGTAGGTCTTCGCGCAACCTCGTTCTGATGTTGCATCCGGATGTGTTCACGGAGTACTTTGGCGGTAAGAAACCGTTTTGCACAGAACTGACAAATCTGCTTCTGATGAGTACGTACATGGGCCAAACAAGTAACATAAGTTGGAAACTGTTTTAGGCAATTTTCGCAGTTGAAAGTTTCTCTGAGGTCACCTTCGCGTTCAGTAGAGGTGTTCACCTTCTTCAATTGCTGTCCGACGTCCGATGTTACTTTGTCTCCTCTGTCATCTTCCGTAGCATCCATACTAATGACACTGATGTCAGGTTCGCTTCCTTCTGTTCTTTCACCATCATCTTCATCGGTTTGAATGGCTGATGTGACATTAGCTGTGGTTTTGAATGAAACGTCTGCCACGTCTCCCCTTTCGGATCCTATCGCTGTCTCTCCTCTGGCTATTCCTTCCAGTTTGACGGTCGATGGCACTCTTTCATTCGGATTCTTTGATCTGATTCTGACGGTCAGAAACCTGGTCTTCTCGCCATTTGTGATTTTTATTTTCTGAGGTAAAACATACCTCTCCAATGGAAGTTCGTCCTTTTTGATCACTCGAAACCGACGTATACGGACAAACTTTTGTTGAGGCAATGCATTTTTACCCTGCTGCAGAACAGGTATGATACCTGACGAGTCAGTTTCTTCTTTTTTATCAGATGATGCCTCAACAATTCCGTTCGATGTGAAGTGAAAAGTTCTCCTGATGAATGGCGAGTTACATTTTTGCAATGTTGCCGCCACCACCCTGAACTTTTCTCCATCTACGCCTATTTGGTAAGGAGTTCGACCAAGGATTTCGAGGTCCCTGTTCAGATTACCCTGCGACAATGATTTCTCAACTTTCAAAAGAGAACCTGACTTCACTCCTTGACCACTGCATTCGTCGGAATAATTAGTTTGAAAATGTTTTAAAGACGGTTGCACGGAGTCTACGCCTGAATTGTATTTCTCTGGTCGAAACCAATTTGAAGAATATTTTAGAACGGCAGATTCATTCAGTGAGAAAAAATCATACTTCTTGTCAAAGTCGAGTACATTCCGCCCCGAATCCAAAGAATCTGAGTAAACCTTAAGAAGTTTTTGCTTTATTTCTTCCCTTGTACTTCGTACCATGGCGTTTTTCATTCTGCCTATTCACATAAATCTCTTTAGCTAAGCTGCAATAATAAAGAGAAACAAACTTTGTGCTAACATTAATTAACACCCTGTGGAGAGTTTGGATGCAAATAATGGGCGGACCAAGTACGGTTCACAAGAAATGGTAACATATTTTATAGCGAGTGGTTACCTATTAAAATAAAAAACACAACCAAAAAAGTAGAACACAAAATAATAATAATGATTGTTGAGATTTATTGTTGGCAATACGTTCATTCCAAAAATTAGGATTACACGGTATGCAAAATATTGGTTAATTAAATTTAGTTCACCTGTTAAACCAATTCAAAATACTAACTTCCAAAAGATCAAACAGATTTTAAAATGTTACTTGGCAAAGTACGGGACGAAGAAAAATGAGACTCAGAATTTGCTCTGTGAGTAAAGGGCTCTCTGGAATTCTTAAGAAAATAATAATAAACCGCCATTTATTCGCCTTACCATGAGAGTAAAATATGAAATTCCTTCCATCGATTACTTACTTCGAAAGCATTTAATAATATTAGAACACAGAAGGGAAAATTGTGTTTCTCTAGCTTCACCATTAATACAAACAAAAATGTTTTGTCCACGGCCTTCTAGTTTTTCAAATACTCTTTCAAAAAAAAAATGAAAATAATCGAATGAAAAATAAAAATGGCGGCGGACAAGTGGGAGCAGATAATTTTATCAATGCGATTCGGTGGCTCACGCTTCCGGTTTTATATGTGAAACTAATAAATTCTATTTTCCAAGGTGCCTGCCTCCTGTGATTCGTCGATGAAAGCAGGTTAAATAATAAAAAACGATAAAGTCCAGCCTATGTTTTTTTTATTTTGTGATTGCCATTCAAGTAGTTTTCTTTATTTCAATTTTTCCTCCTATCGATACATTTCAACCGTTCCTTCCATCACAAAACAACATGCATCGAAAGAAGAGAATATCAATTTCATTTAACGCAATTTCATCAATTTCATCAAGTGCAACCGATATATGTTTTTCCCTTCCTCTTCATCTGTATTAAATAATATCTACGTAAATATTTCAATATTCTTTTTCTTTTTGTTTCAAAACACTTGGATCGAAAAATAAGGCAAAAAAACACAGTCTTTCCGGTGCCAATTGAGGATTTCTCCCAGCGGTGAAAAATGTGAAAGTCGCATAGAAAACGAAAGCTGAAAGTGTCGTTTTCGGTTTTTAGACCAAATTGCCCCACAATTAAATGGAACGTTCGGATTCGTTGAGAAGTACTAAAACCAGCTGGTTCCCGGGGTGTTTTATTATGTTACATTTCGGTTTTTATTGCATCTTCGGTTTCCAGGAACGCGATATCGTTAACAACGAGTTCATGAGGCTAAATGCTTAACCGTTAATAGTTCAATAATGTGTTGCCGCGAAAATTTGTTTTTCGGATTTTTTGGACTGAGGCACTCATTTCGCCTACCGATGGCACTTCTAATGTAGTTTATCGTTTCGAAAGTTCACCTGTGAGATATCAGAGCAGCCTACAGCCCATAGAAAGCAAAAACAGGTTAGAAAATCTCTGTTTGAAATGTGAAAATAATAAAGCTAAACAAATAAAGGTAGTGGAAGATAGAAAAGGGGTATAAAGGCTGAAAGGTGACCACCCGGGCTAATGTTTCAATCATAATGATTTCAAGATGCCGGCATCAATCATTTTCATCAACTGGGAGTGAACTCGGCTTCCCACACCCCTCCTGACCTCCTTAATGGCTCACAAACCGTGAATATCCGTTAATTGTCTGCAGGCTCTAGACCTGTGGAGTTTCAACACGGACATGTACCCATAGCCGTAGTTACATATTTATATGGACATGCGTTCCACGCATTCCACCAACTCCTTCCCAAGGAAAAAGTTTCTTTGTGAAATACCTTTTCCGGTCACGGTTTCCGCCGAACCGGTCAAAAGAGGAACCGAAACTCTTCGTAATAATCAGTGGGAGTGATGATTAATGCGACAACAAATCATTAAGTATATGTTACATGTCTGTTATAAAGTTTTCCAGTGTAACTCGCAACGTAAGTGATCCAACAAACTTTCCAATGGAAATGAACAGAAAGAGTCGATCAGTTTTAAGGTAAAATGAGAACAGCTACAGCTGATATTGTAAAAAAAAAAAAAAAAAACAGGAACAAGTAAAGCAAAGCAGTCAAAATGAAACGAGAGAATGTGCAAATTTTCATTCGTCTCTTTTCGCGTCAAACATCATGGTTTCCTAAATTTTTTCTTTCTCTGGTCACCCTCTGCAGTGGTCACATGGTTAGCAGACAACAAAAAAATTAGGTTAATTCTTTTGGATAATACAAAAGAAAATATTAATCCTCAAATTCGTCTTTCTTCCGTAACGACTGAAAATGAGGATGATAATGGTCATGGCGGTTATAATTATACTTAGAAAAGTAAATTAAGAATTTATAGAACTACGTTAATGGTAATTCAAACTGAGTCTTTTTCGGTCAGTTGTAACGGTTTCGTAAATCAGAGCAGCGCATGTTCTGTAGGTTTCGTTGGGGGCCCTTTTTCTCGGGGCCCCCTTACATTTCACATATTTTTCACAATGTTCGCTTCCAACAGAATTGCCTAACTGTTACGTTAGTCATTGATGGATTTTTTCAATTCTCATTCGAGTATTTTCTGTAGGAAGCAGCCCTTTCTGACCAAATGTGTAAAACACAGAAATTGCGGTCGGTTTGAGGTCATAACATTTCACTTACTGAATTATGTTTTGCAGTTATTTGTAGAAGAAGGAGACAGGAGGCAGGGCTTGTTTCATTTAAACAAATTTTATTAAATGACGGCTAGGTGGACTAAAGACACTCCCTACCAATTTTTTAATTATCAAAACATATCTGCATTCACTTACTAATTATATTTGCTTTTATTTCAATTACATCCGTTGTATTGTACAACTTAAATTCTGTATTTTGTATTTTGGATTCTGAAAAATCGTCAAAGTAAGACCAATTCTATAAATGAAATTTATTGATTAAACCGAATATGGTAAACGCAGTTGTGGAACGTTAGGCTCGGTGTATAAATGATAGAGGTGTCAGAGTTCAACTAGCCAATCATTTCCTCACTTCACTTGCTATCGCACGAAATCACCTCACATCACACATCAATCCATCGTCCGGCCGGTCACCCACTTCTCTCTTCTCCTCTTTGTTTTTTTCTAATCTGTCCTTCTTCGCCCTCGTCCGTCCACGTTCATCCTTGTTTATTTCAACGATATAATATCAAGCTTTATTTATTATTGTCTCTTGGTTCAACAAATTATTTTCTATCAAAAAGAAAAAATGACTGACAATCGTAGAGTCCTAAGGAACCCTTTAGCGGCCCTTGCCCCCTGATGCATCTCTCATTTGTCGAGTATTGACTCGGAATATGACAAAATCAGAGTCAGCACCGCAGCAAGAAAGCAACATTGGTAGTGTTGTTAGTCTGATGTTTCCAGCAATACAACACATTAAATATTTATCACATTATTTATTTTTGTAGCTCGAAGGGAAGTGTCTTGAATTATCAGAAGTAAATTTTTTAGAAACCGAAGTAATTCATCACCTCCCACACGACCATACGCAAGCACACCTTCAGCTTGTTCCTTTTTCTTGTTCAAAAACAAAAGTTATAACTTAATTGAGTTCCAAAGTGTGTGTCAAAGCAGTAGAAATAGGATAAATTCAAGGGGATAACAAAAAATTAGATTGTAAATTCGAAAAAGTTGGTTTGATGCCTCTCGCCTTATTCATAAGTCGCCGTTTCATCACGTTAGGAATCTTAGTCATTACGGCTGAAGCGATTTTGGCTCATTGATTTATTATTTAACTCATAATTATTTATTTTTATAAAATGAATTGCTGTCGAGAGTGAATGAGCTGTCGCCAAATACCATTGATTATTAATGAGTAAAATATTACGGAAGTAACTGAAGGGTTGTATATTTTTACATTGTTATATTATTCACCCTCTGAAACGTTTCCGGAAAAATAAAAACGACACCTCCATTCATGCCTTGGCGTGCTTTTCATAAATGAAACTCAGGATTTATCACATTGACTAATCAACGGCTCCGTTTCTCAAACACTGATTAAAGAAATAATTAATTAAGTTTGATTGCGTTAACGTGAGGAATTAATATATGTGAATAAATAAAAACATGGCTAGGTTAATAAAATAATCAGAGGGTAAATTGCAATGTTAGAACTCCAAAAATCGTTCCTTAAGGGACGAAATGACATATTACAATTACTAATATTAGTATCCACATATATATATATATATATATATATATATATATATGGGAACTTGTTGGCTGGGGTTGTTAAACGACCACTGCCTGCCGTGAGACACTATTAAATTTTCAGTCTAAATAATGTAATTCACAAAAGACAAATCAAAACAAAAGAGTAATATGCGTATACATCGAAAGAATACGTGGATGTAGAAAAAGTAAAAGAGATCTCAGGTTCAACCGATTAAAATTCCAAGGAACAATCGAATGATAATTTATTAATATGGTTATTACAGTTTGATTTGTGAAATCCCGAGGCATTTCCAATTAAAATGAACGTCACTTAATGTCGCATATAAGCCCTAACTCAAGATTTATGGCTAATTCCACGATGGGGCTCCGACATAGTGGAAAAGAAAAGAATTTTATACGATCTTATAATTTTATTATATCACAACTTGATTCGTCGGCGGGCTAGAAATTCAAACCAATTTCCGTTCATTTCACTCCACGGGGATGAATTCGGGTGGCTTCGATTCCTACCATGCCACGTCCTATGAGACCGGTGCCGTGCAACACGTCAATCCTCCCACAAGTATCGTTTCTGAACGTCTGCTGCAGAAGAATTGATCACTTTGACATTGAAACGAATGTACCGGTTACGAATAAGTCAGGTAGAAATTGAATTTCTCCTCTTTCTTTCTTTATTTATTTCCTTCCTTCCTTCTTTGGGCCAAGATATAAAGAATAAAATGAACAAAATGATTAAAATAGACAGGAGAAGTAATGCTTGACGTTCTCGGTAGGCGCACGGTATCGCTTTGTTAATTAATCGGTCAAGAAGATATCCAGAGATTTAAAGATTTTTTACGAATTAAACGAAACATTCGAAATTATGAAGATTCCTCTGCTTGGCTTGTTCTTAAGATTATAAAAGTAAATCTGGTTCCTTCAGAGTTTGTACATTTCTCGAATTTGAGTCATCTTCTCTGGTCCCTTCCTCTTCCCAATTCACGAGCAATCAAAACATAAAAGGCAAACTGACAGTTACGTCTTGTCTTTCTGATTCTGATGGTGATGATGATGAAACGAATTATTGCAGAAAATAAATATTAGGCTTTAAGACGGCGGTTCCTGGGGAACAATTAATAAAAGAAAGGTTTTAAATATATGGGAGGTCAAAGGTGAGGCAATAATTTATTATGCCCAACGCGGTTAATTACTATCAGAGTCTATTAAATGCTTGTTTTCAGTTTGGTTTAATGCGTTTTTTAAGAGATTGGCGATCCCACTTTATTATATCTATAAGGTACAAATATTTACGGCCTGAATTCTCACTCAAAGAGCAACTTGAGAGAGGGGAATGGGTAAACCTGGTGACGCTACCGTTCTTTTTCTCACTTCCTATTCTTCTTTATAATTCTCATTTCCAATAAATTGTTTCTTGTTCAGGATTACATATTTTTTTAAATTATTCAAGCTGCGTTTCTTCTGTTTGAACAAAATATTTATCAATCTCAATTTGCAAAATTTCACACACACACACACACACCATCTACAGACAACCAGACCCGTGTTGTTGCGACGCATGCGAAAAAATCGAATCAAACATACAAACTCTCTTATTTGTCATTTTCGTCGTTAAATGTATTCGACAAAGTCCTACTTGTAAAAAAATATAAAATAAATATCACAGACTAGGTGAATGGTGATTTCATTTAAATGTCATGGAAGATTAAAAAGGATTCCGTTCCGTTGAAGCAAAGTGTGAGAATATCGAAAGAAAAAAGAAATCAGGAGAAGGAGAAATAAATCAAAATCTAAAAATGTGAGGCAAACTAAAAAATTGTTAGAATTTGTGGGTGAGTATGCTTTGCAGAAATACATGAAAATGCAGACTTTGTAGAGGACCATTAGGAAGTGGTAGAGAAGAGATGCTTGCATTTGAAATGAATTGGTCGTTGGTGTGAAGAGGAGAGAGAGAGAGAGAGAAAGGCAATGCTCAGGGCAGAGTGGGGCCGCCGTAGAAATAGAAATTGTATGTGTACGTGTGTGGGACCTTCGGCCTGTATGTTTACGACTCCGATAGCGGTCATAAAACAGCAAAGTAAGTAAATTGTAGCTTATTGTGAACATCAGCTGCCCTGTGTTTACGCATATTGTCACGTCGGAGCCTTTCCCCTTGCCCCCTGGCCTTCTACCCTCATCCCCAAGGGCCCACCATTTCGCCTCTTATGACCGTTACGTTACATTATATTCAATGGCCATTTAATTTTCTACGGACTCATTAACTATACGACATTTAATTATACAATGTTGCAGGCGACGCTTTTAAGGCGATCAAAAGAAAGAATGAGAAAAAATTTCACTACACTCTTTTCACGGTTAAAATGGCTCCCTGGGTCTCTGCGCGAGACCCTAAATTACGTATTCAAATATATTTATAAATACACATGCATCTGTCCTGTATAATTTTAGTCAGTGATTTGTCATGAAATTCCTGAAAGCTCCTCAAGGTACAACATCCGTTACATTGCATTTAAGAAACTTGTCAGACTAAATTTTCCTGTGTCATAATTTCCCTAAAAAATCCCTAATTCCCTTCAGACATCTTAGAGATCCTGAAAACGTGTCATTCTGAAAATGATTGACCTAAACTCACCTCGTTTTTGCATGAAGCTAAAGAGATCATCTAGAAATTCCTTCCTCTTTGGATCGTCACTGATTTCGTACAGCTGAAAATAAAAGAGCGATGTTAAAAAAAATAAACCGTTGAGAGAAGTCATAAAATGGGGACAACATGTAATAATACATATGTACGTACATAGATATATATACATACAAGTAGTGTAAATATATCCACTATTTATTCCATCGGTATTTGGAAACTGTCTTTAAAACAAACAGTTTGGAGCAGTCGTAAAAAGTTTTGTTGTAATGACGGACAATGTGAACCTGGTTGGTTCGAGGCAAATCAAAAACTCAGGTTCACTGCTGATGACCGCTGGCTGAATATCGAATTAAATGTTTTGGGCCTTCGTATTAATAACATGGCCGTTAATGTTCTATCCGAAGGAACCAGTGAATGCCTTCTGGTACCTATGAACCTACATTTTCATATATCATTTCAAATTATAATTGCATTACATCACAATAAATATCGGAAATCATCGTGGCTCTTTTACATTTATTTTATTCTTTTCCTCTCTCACATTCTCTCTGACTATTCATCTCTTTTTCTATTTCTTCATTCGTCTCTCTCTCTCTCTCTCTCTCTCTCTCTATCTATCGCTCTCTGCTTTAAAACTCATTTACATAGTTCCTTTTTAATTCTTCCCAATCTTTCCTGGGCGATTTTTCATTTCCGTTTCTCTCCCTCTCTCTTTCTTTTTTAAGTCTTCGCTTTTATTTAATGGCATAAGGCGGGATGAGAGTAATTTGTTTTGTTCAAAAGTGTGGCCGGATAACTCGATGAATGTGCAACCATTTTATTTAACACTGGTTCTTTTTTCCTTTCGCCCACTTTATTGCAAGAAAAAAACTTTGAAGGTGTGAGAAATGTCCACATGAGATTAGTACTATTTTCTTGTTACAAGTTTCTGATCTGACAGTTACTATTAGAATAAAAGTTATCCTTTTGTCACATGAATGAATTAGAATGGGAATGTCACTGACTGTAATCAAATTCTTTATTAATTTAAAATGCTGAAACGGAAATCATGTCAAGAAAAGAAAGACTACGTATCGATGAAAAGGTATTGGTGCCGGCAAATAAATTCAGACTTCAGCGAGTACCTGATTTAAAGTGTTCAAAATCAACTTTATACAAATTTAACTATTTAGTTTCTTTAATTTTATCTGTTCTACTGAGTTGACAGTACAAGCCTTGAAAAATCTGCCCCCACGAATTGAGTTACTTTAAATATAACTAATCTAAGCAGTTTAAGCCGGAAAAATCTTCCATGAGGTCTTTTGTTGGTATCAGTAAACACTTCGTAGTTTGGAGTCGAAAAAGACAGAAGCTAGGAGTCAGTCAGGTACGAGAGGAAATTTAGGATGATTCGTATAATGACGCAATCGATTAAAAGGGTAAATTTAATTTAATTTGTCCGATTCTCGAAATTTCCACCTCCGGTCGTCACGACTCAACCTTCTGCCCCGTGCTCGTCCTTCTTGTAGCTCTTGTAGTTGTGTACTTCTACAAATCTTCTCTCTCGCACCACCAAATGAAAAAAGTAAATTCAACGAGTCGATCAACATTTAAATTCTCCAAATTACCCAGGCGATGACCGCTCACGACCGAGTACTTTAATGTTAATGTATATTTTAAATTTAAATATGTTCCCCGTCGTCGGGCGATTGTAAATGCCTGCGCGTTCGGTGTATATATACGTATATATATGTAGTACAGTATAGTAAATCTCTAATTCTCCGGTTCGCATTAGAAAGGACCTAAATGCTCCGAAGTCAGAACGTCAGAAAATATTTAACTTGCCACGTACGCCAAGGTGCCCTGTTTGACAATTCCTTTTCACTTTAATTCATCATCAGCCATCATTACAAAAAATACAAATATAAATACAATAAAGCAAAGTTTGTAAAATTATATTAAATGAATGTCAGACAAAGTTATGAAACTTTTAAATAACTATTTTAATGTTGGATCAATGAAATTAATTAGGTAGTTTGACATCAAATGTTTGTGCACCTGAACGACTAGTTCTTGGTGAACAGGAAGTGGCGGAAAAACCGAACCAAACAGACAAAAGCTCGGTAGAATAATCATTCAGATGCATACATGAATTAACACTCTCATAAAATTACCAATAAAAGTGACTTAGAAACTGAACTAACACTTGTAAAGAAAGAGTGTGCAGTAAGTTAACAGCAGGTTAAAATTCAAGTAAGAGACTCACTTTCACTTAGGAGTACAGGAGTACAAGAGACATAGGTAAATGAACCACTGACGAGTCCCTATGCTTTCCTGTACACAGGTATACTCGTTTAAATTGAAAATTTTCTTGTTTGTTGGTTAACGAAAGAAAAAAGGTTATGGGCCGTTGGCAATTGAAGTCATTGACTGCGTGGAGCGGCTCATTAGAAAGTGGCCAGATTTAAGCGCAAAAAAATTTGTTCAATTTAATATTTATGTGAGGTCAAAGCTGCAAGAAGACCGTTCGATTGACGGTATAATGGGTTAATAAGACATTAATAACAAAATAATGTATTGAATGACTCATTGATTGAAAGCATACATAAGTTAGTGAAAGGCAAAAATTTTTAAATCTTAAAAACAAACATAGACTACACGGTGTAATTAAGAGGAAAAATAAATTTGTTTAGGACATTGATGGTTGAATATTCTTTCCGTTTTGTATTATATTAAAACGGTCTGGAAACACGAACGAAGACCCAATGAGTTCTATTTAATCAAAATCCTTTCTAATATCAGTCAATAACGACCTCGGACAGCCTAGGCTAGTGTTAATGCGCTTTTTCTGGTTGCCCCTAATCGATTCTCCGAGTCAAATCTGGCGGTGGGAAAAATGATTTTGAAAAATTTACAAAGTCCGACAAGTAAAAGGTTGTATTTATCAATCTCGGACTCATCATCGGACCGCAAGAGAAGGGCCCGAGGCGCGCCATAAATAAGTGCATAAAAAATATAAAAATAAAACAATAAGTTCCAGTCAGGTACTGCGGAGGTAATGCATTTAGAAATTAAAAAGAAAAGAAAGATCAGTCGGAAGTCAAGTTGACCATTAATAAAAACTATAATTACACAAACGTTATTGACTCTTAAAGAGCATTAAAAATCGAATTGTCGATGTTGGCACCAGTTTCCGGCTGTAATAAAAACTTAATATCTATAGAGATATTAATAATGTATGTTGTACGAAAATGAAGACCCGTGGAATTCTCATAAAAGCTGTCTAATTTATAATCAAGTTCAATGTAAACGTGTGAGCTTTGCACTGATTAATACATTACAATATACGGCTTTCATCTCATCTGGGCTCTAAACACATGGAATGTACCAGATTACTCGTCACCTATTGACAGAGCACTAAAGATCTCCAACACACACTCCACAAACAAGTGTAAATTCTCAACAATTCTGTACATTAAATGTTGTATTTATTTAAATTGAAACGTGATGTTGGACAGCAAGTTGAACTGCACAAAATTATTTATAAGTGAATAAATGGTTAAGGGTTCAGTCTATATTTTAAATCACGAATGAAAAGATGAAGGCATCAACCTTTATGGGGAGAAATAATATTTATAAGTTGCTTTTAGCAACTTGTGTGTTCAACAAATTCACCACTGAGTGAGTTAAATTGTTAATTTAAATTTTGTTTGTTGGGCTAAGAGCAAAATCCCTTTGATGATTCGCTTCAGACAAAAATTATTGAAAGTCGATTGAATATTAATAAACATGTGTCAAATTTAAATATAAATATATATATAGACTTAGGTAAGAGAGAAAATTTGGACATAAGCACGGAACACAGAGAGAGAGAGAGAGAGAACAAATTCAGTGGGCCGAACAACAAAGAAGGCAAATTTTTTCCTGTCAGTCTCTCTCTCTCTCTCTCACACACACACACACACAGGAAAAGAGAAGGAGAGAGGTAGACATAAACGGACAGAAACACAGTCGCAAGCAAGTTTTAATTCGTTAAAAAATTTTCATTAAAGAAAAACCGAGTTTGTAAATGGTTAGCATGTGGCAGTAATGATGAGATATGAAGGGAAGAAAAGGGCCCAAGAAAACGTCTAAAGGCTGATCAATCAGTCAAGTTAACGAGCTAAAACGAAATTTATAAATGATTCAAGGCAAACCTCAATAGATTTTCCTCCTTCTCATCTCACTCCTTTAATATCTCACTCTCGGTATGTTTTTCGTTTTTTTTTTTTTTTTTTTTACTTAGCATGAAACGTCCCGGGACACATCGAACATCAAATACCTCAAAAAGGACCTGGTCAAATAAAATTTGAATTACCAAATTACCTTTTTGGCAGTACGGCACAAAATAGGAGTTTTTTATAATGGAACAATAGAACGAGAGGGAGTTGAAAATTTAGAATCTCGACGCTTTCTTAAAAACATGTATATTTGGGTCCAGTAATGTAGTAGAATGAGTGCGATTGAAGAACAAAATTATTACTCTTGTTCATCGATTCGTTGAATAAATTCTTTCTGGTTTCAATTCTTGTTTATTTCTTTCATTTATTACTTTAAAACAATCGTCCAAGGTCGGTTTTATTTGGCCCTCCACCAAAAAGTTTGATTTTCTTACTTTAAAAAAAATTCATTTTAAATTTGTCACATTCAACGACGTCAGCGTAGAGTATATAGCTGTGCTTTATTGCTTAACCGGGTTTAACGGCGCCGTTGTCCTCGCCACATTTGCCTTTTTCTTTTCGATTTTGCACAGGAAACACGTTGGACGGATGCTGTTGGCCGGGACAGGGGACAATAAAATGCAGGACACCATGGAAATCGGCTTCGATTGAAAGGTAAATGGGCTGGTTCATCCCCCCCGAAAGGTTTTATTGGTGTTTGTCGCACACAAAAGAACAACAAGGGAGTTCAAAAGAAAAGGGAGCACTCGAAAGACTGGAAAAAGACACGGTTGGACACCTTTCAATCGATAATTTTCAGTTTATTTTCTTTTATATTTTTATTGGTATAAAAAATCCGTCAGGGGTGTTGCCAGACTGGGCCATTCAGCAGGTTGCACTGACCGTTCAAATAGAAAGAGTTCATTTTAAAAAGAGAGAATTTGCCAGTCTGCCTTAGGAGATTCCTCGTTGAAATTTCACCCAGCTAAAACCTTCCCGTCAACTGTACTTGGATGCAAATGAATTTAACAAGATGATTGACATTCGATTCAAGAAAATAAATTATTTTTCTTTTCTTTGAAAATTTGTTTATTTTCAAGAGATGTGACGCGTACCGCCTGCTAAATTCAACACATGAAAACGTATTTATTTGTATAGTACAGAAACGCTCATAGGACACACGTAAACTTGAATTTTCCTTTTAAAACAAAAATAGCAAAGAAAATGAATTTGTAAAAAATGTTTGTTTTTATTTTCTCTTCACTCCTAATAAGCAAGTCTTGTGTTTTCTGTCAAAAATATCTCTCTTTATCTGGTGGCTTTTCTTTTTGGTCCTTTGCAGGTAGCGACGGTTGGAAATCGCATAAGTGAGAGAGAAGGAGAGGTGAGACCATCGAAGGTAAACCCTTGTGGATGGACACGAGTGGCTTTTCGCCAATAAGTTTGGTCAGTTTACTTCCTTTATTATTTTCTCTTTCAATCTGATCCGGATTAAAATTTTTCATCTGGCCGTGAATCCAGAATTGGATAGGCCAGTTAGCGGCTTCCACGGGTTCTCCCTCATCCAGCGACCCTTTCTGTCCTTTCAAATGACAATTTCAGGGTTTATTCTGGTCGAACGGGTTTTTGCCTCCTCAAAAATCCCTATACTTTTAAGAATTGGCCATCATCCCCTGAGCCGAAAAGATTTCTAAAGGTGATTTCTACACATTCATCTTATTACTTTGCCGCATCTTTCTTCCTTTTCAGTAAAATTCTTATTCACGTTGCTGAGAATAATAAAATATTTTCTTCTTCTTCTTCTAGGTATCCATCATCAATAGTTTTTACCAACATTTACTGCTAAACTCTTGCTACCAAAAAATATACATATCGCTAAAGTAAGCAACTTTATGCGAATATACAATATTGCACACCAACTGTAGTGGTGCACTCCAACTAGAAGGAAACGAAGATGATAGATACGTTTGATAATTCCACAATCTTATACAATCTTCTCCTAATATCGAGTTTCAGGGTCAAAATTAAAAAAAAAATTGGAACAAAGAGTTGTGATTGTGGTAACAAGAATCCAGGTACGCTCCTGTTAGCACCCGACTGCTAATCAGGATGGCAGACAGAACTTCGCCCGAACCATCGAGTTCTCACCAGTCACCTTAATTACATACATAAATAAATACAAATCAATCCATTTATTTATTTCTGTCCGTTATTTTTGTTGGTCCACAATTTCTAGACTTTTTTACGTGGACTTCTGTCGAGGTGAGCAGGATACATACAACATTTTAATTTGCAAAAGCACAAAATTACGAACGACTTCATTTATTTGTATTGTTAATAGCTTATTACTAATGTTTTAACTTTTTAATTTTGTAGATGCGCGTTTTACTGCCTCACGCGTACTCTTCAGTTCTTTTGACTTATGCCACAAATCAGGCAACATCAACTCGTCGACACCACCAACACCTTTGCTTCGACATGTTCGTCTTATAAAATTTCAACGTATTCACCAGTGACAATTTGAATTAAATGAAAAATTTCAAAAATAATTTCAAGCAGAAGAAAGCATCAAAGAATTAGAGAAACTGAAGAGAAAACGAATCATTCGGATGTTTCAGAATTAATTGCTTGAATAAATATTTGCTTTTCAATCAAACAAACTTCCCCTCCGTCGTCTTCGCCACATTTTCACTTTCATTCCGTCCTCGCTTTTCGGTTTTTGTTCAAACCTAACCAGCCTGATTTTAACGTGTTCTCTCGCATTCCCTTCCATAAAAGCGTGATAAAACGGTGCTATTGTTGGCCCCTAAAGGCACCAGGACAACAATATGTGACCTCCTGAGGTAAACTAACAGGAAGTACAATCCTGTGGTAATCCTCCTGAGGGAAAGGTCGTTAATGAGGGATTACCATTTTAGTACCCCGTCAGGATGCAACGGTGGCTAAAAAGCAGTCATTCCCGTTGCTTACATTTTTTATTTATTTCGGGTTAAATTCACTTCAATAATTTTTCAACCTTTTTAACAGGAAGTTTGTCTCGTTTGAGACAACACTCGACGCATGTGTTGAGTGTTGGTCGTTGGGACTTCTTGGAATTACAATTTCAACTGTTTCTGATTAGTTGCAAAAATGAACGAGAAAGGAACCAGGTATTCTAACGGCAACGTATTAGTCCTTTTTACTTCTTCTCCTTCGGTCCATTATTCTTTCACATTTCCGGTTATTCCACCACACCCTCATCACCATTACAATAACCATCATAGACGTGTACATGTTAAAATATTCAGTTTAATATACGTACGCGCAGTAACCTAATTAGGCAAAGCTAACATTTATGTCTTTTTCATGGTGCGATAGACAAAAGGTAGTAAACTGAGAGGGGAATACTGCCAAGACTCACCATATAAAGAAAGTATGAAAATATAATTTAATGGGTAAGTCAATATGCAAATTGTTTTCCTAGGGTGGAGACCGAATTTACCGCTTTTACGACATTTGCAGAAAAAGAACTGGGAGTTATCCAGTCCAAAGTATATGAACTGAAATACAAACAAGATAATTTTGTGATCGTACAACTACCAGATGTTAAAACCAATATTTAAAATAAAGATATTCAAGGTGCACTTTACCGGGCATGTCCGTAAAGCTTCTGTCGTGTTCTTCGGTTCCTCAATACTTGCTGAATTTAATTTTCTGACATAAAATTGTATTATTTGTTTTTATTAGTCATTGTAGGAATGAAAGTGCCATGAAGTCAAATGGAAAACATAAATACTAACATTAATTAATAAAACCAAATAACACGGTTTATCTGTACAGAACTGGTTCTGTGTCTGTAGAGAAGAGTACATCGTGAGTAGGTCATGAGCAATATTTTACTTGCGTTTAACTGAGTTTTCATTAAATTGAATAAGTGTTGAATGTATTGGATGATGTAAGGTGGTAGGCGGTTTCGATTAGTTTTGCCAAAAAAGGGGCAGTAGAAAAAGACGAGGAGAGTGAGGGATGGCAAAAGGTTCTAATCACGTGTCCTGACGATGGCAATAAATAATCTTCTGTTCTGTAGATAAATTAAAAAGAGCCCCAAATTGCAACGTGAGAAACAACAACTGAAATCCATAATTGAGTCATCTCCATCCGAAGAGGGCCCCTGGACGAAACCAAAGCCTCCATTAACCGGGACCAATTGCCGAATTACTTTATTAAATGAGAATTATTTTCAAAGCCACTGATTTTGTGAAAATTAATGCGGGTCCTTCTGTTTGATTGAACGAACAAACCAATGCAGTCAGATTCTGTCTGAGTGTGACAATTTTTGGGCCTGGTAGGACGAAAACCCTGAGACTCCGCGTCATAAATTTCATTTTTAATTTTATTTGCATCAAGGTGATTACTTGTATCCAACGTGAATTTGTATGCCTATACTACGAAGAATTCAAATGTGCGTCTGAGAACGTATTCAACCGATCGAATTGAAGATTGAGACACCGCATTTAACATGTACAGTTGACCAAGCCTAAATTTTGCTACAGAAGCTTTCAGAAGACTCAGACATGTTTTTTTCTACAAATATCCACCTTATTTTCTGAGGAGACAAGTAAAAAAAACATTTTATAAAACAATTGTAATGCCTTAAATTGTTTAACTCTATCTTACACGGGTTGTTAAAAATGCTACAGTGCTTAATGAAAAGAATTATAATATATTTTCTCTTTTTGTTCGAAGAATGGGAAAAAGCGGTGTCCGATACAAAAAAAATCATCAATCCATTGTTTCATTAGGAGTAGGAGTAGGAATGAAATTATCGAATTAATACTCATTGTATTGACATTAAGCAGCTCTGGTTTGTTTTCTTTGGTCACAGAAGGTGACAAAGTCTATCAGATGTAAAAGAAGCAAATAGAGTAAAAACGCATCGAATTTGAATGATTTATAAAAAGTTGTCACAAATCCCAGTAAAACTGACACACATCATGTGTCTATTTCATGACGACGACGACGACGACGACGACAACGACAACGAAGAAAACAAAATGAATCTTCATACATGCGGAACCATTTTATTTTTTCTTCTTTGAATTACATTGCCATTTGGATTACAAGTTAGAGTATGTCGAACGAAAGAAGTTGCTCTTTCAGAGGTCTGAGAAACATTAATAAATATCACTCTTGGACATATTCAAAATTAATTGAAATTTGCTTTTGGTGAAAACCGCAAGAATTGAATTTCCGTGTAATTCATTAAGGTTGTAAATAATTATTTTTACTTAACGTGTCAAGTTGGCGATTCTAAAATAGTTAGTTTTTCCATTGAAGATTTTTTACTTCCGGTCCTGTTACTCAGAACGCAAGGATTACATTAGACCATTTGTACCACAAAAAGGCGGCTTTACAAAAATTAACAATAAGTTGCCAGACATTTTTCGTTGACTATTTACAAATATTTTTGTAATATTATTGTAGATCGTGATGGTCGAATAGATTTAGATTTATTTAACGGTGGCGCAATACTGCACTACTGTTCCCTTGGGAGCCGAGTTGAAACCAGAATATTAATGCATATAGAAAACAACATTAAAATAGAAGGGAACGATAATGTAACAAGCATTTGGCATAACAAGAACAAGAGGAAACCCTTGATTTGAGGAAAATTTCTCATTTTTTCATTTTATAAAATTCAAGTTTAAACAACTTTGTATGTAATAAATTTGTTCTCGGTTCCCATTTTCTAGGAGAAGAAAATATTTCTACTCGTACGACTTCTGTTGCTGTCATAAGTTCTCCTCAGTCAATAGCAAAAATTGTAAACTTGTATTAATTTACTTTTAAAAACAAAAAGTTAATCTTGCATGAATAAGAGAGAACACGTGGCGCCATTTGGGACGCTTTTATTGGAAGATGTCGTATTAAACGTTTTCATTTCGCGGTTAGACCATTGCATACAATAATCCCCATCCGATGTTTTCAATATACAAACATCATCTTAAGAACAATCTGGGTCGATCAGATATTTTTATATTCCTCCCGCTCGTTCGTCTGCCTTTGTATACGTGTGTTTAATTCCCCAGCACCCCCATCTATTCGTCTGATTACGTCTGAGGCGTTAAACATTTATTTCATCTTGTCTATCGGGTCCCCTCGCTCGATTACTCCTGACAAAACCGCGGGAATTTTCTCCAAACTTTTATTTTCTTAAAAGAACCTAAAGGAACGTTTCAACGTGATTCAAGTGACAAAATTTGTTTGTATTTATCTTATGTATGGCAGCACCGTTATTATTATTATTATTATTTATTTACTTCTTGTTTTCTTAAAATGGCATTATTACTACTTTTACTACTACTAGATTGGATCACACATCGGATTTGAACCATGTTGGTGAACTTTTGTAACATCTGCAGGTTGCAAAAGTGACATGTGCAATAATACCGTATAATACAAATTTGAAAAGCATTAAAGGAATACAGAAAATTTTTGGACATTTAAATTGTGAAAGAGAAGGAGGCTCGCACATGGCGATGCAGGTAGATAATTTAAATAATTGATTTCCGGGAATTTGGTTTCATGTACGACCATGGGCCCCATCGGATCTCCAAGTTGGTCCAATGGCCTTTGGGAAGGAATGTAGCGGTGGTAAGCCCGTAGTCTACTGCAATCTCCAACTGCAAACGGTCAGTTGCAATGTTTTTCGTTTTTGGTTATACGCACAGAAAGCAACAGCTGTTTCAAATGACCTGCAGAAGATCTAGCAAAAATTTAAGACCAGAAATATTTGAACTAAAAGAAAGAAAAGAAGAGTCTTCGCCACATCGGAGGAATGTTTATGTACGATGAAATAATTTGAAGATGTGAATGTCGAATCATCCCCATTTCTATGTCACATCTGTTTCCAATGCAGCCTTCCAAGGGTTCTGCCATCTCCTATTTATATCGTAGCCTGAATGAATGGACATATATCGGAAGAAATCCTTTTTCAACCCCATAAGCATGAGCAAATGTGTTATTTATATCTCTTGAGAAACACTCCTTTTTGATTTTCTTATTTCTTTTAATTTGGTGAGCGGCAATATTTCACATTCAGATATGGATGCAAAACCAAGTTTATATCCCTGATAAAAAAATGGAAAGTAAATAATAATCGCAGACGTAATAGCAGGTTGTACGCGAGAGCTGTCATTTTATTTTTTTGATGCGATTCTGTCAACTTAAATGCTTCTTATTAACTTTATTAAAATAAATTCATACCAAAATATTTAATCGTCAAAGTATCCTTTAAAACAATTTTTATCCGTCTTTGAAATCAAGAAGATTATAATATTAGAAATTAATTCCAATACCACGAAAAAAGATAAACAAATCGATGTTACATCTTGTTGGGAAGGAAGTCGCAATTACTTGGCAATTGATAAATGCGCGTGGGTACTATTTGTTGTTTTGCGGTGGGGGGTAAGTCTAGGTGGAAGATGTAACGTCATTGTAAATGGATGTCCCTCTCATTAGTTTTCCTTTATCGATTTAGTCTGAGATGGAAAACTAACATCTCAATTGAGAATCCACCGGGTTGCGCGTCAATTTACGATCAGTTACGTTCGACCCTCAAAAGATGAAACCACCGGGGCAGCCAAAAATAAAGCGGTGAAGGAGGGGTAGCAACGAAGGCTCAAGAAAGTTGATTTATCGATTCAATTTTAATGGGAAATGCATTGGGGTGGGTCCATTCACTTTCTGCTTCCATCCCTAACACACACATACACACTTAAGGAAGGCTGTGTGTGTGCGTGTGTGTCTTGTCGACACATGTTTTTCAACAAGTTCCTTAGTTGGGGATTCCGATTTGTTATCACGTGTGTACAAGACGTAACCCAAAATTTTATGCCTTTTTGTGAGGGATGATTTCCTAGGAGGAACCTCGTCGGCATTTTAATTAATTAAGGTATTCGCCGCAAGTTTTGATTGAGTGCTTGTGCAAATCATGGGATTCCAACTATTTTTTGGAACTGAAAAAATAATTTCGGGCCCTTTCCTGAATTAAAACACTCTACTCGTGCGTTTTCTTAGAATTAACATTTTAAAACCAATTGGGTGTGCTGGCTTTCGCACATTTTACATAACTGAAATTAAATATAATTAACTTTAACATCAGAAAACCACATTTTGTGTTACAATAAGTAAACGATAGGTACCACGTGCTGCTGATTTGGACTAGAGACAATCCCACATTGAGTAAATCAAAAACAGTTTTAGCAGTTACCTGACTCTGTAACTGCTAAAACTTACATGTTTCGTTGCACCAGAGAGGAAACATGAAAAGCAGAGATAACCTTGACCATTGCACTTCTTGTACACGGTTCATTATTTTATTTATTGATTTCAGACTTATGAAAATGTAAATGGCAAAAATTAATAGTTTACAGGTTTAGTTTAGACGTGAGAAAATTAAGTTGGGGCTCGGCTGCGGCCGGAGAATCGAGTTTTATTTACAGAAGAAGTAGAAAAGACGAGAAGTCTCTTGTTAGGTTGCGGTTAGTCAGACTGTGGTCTCAAGCACACCTTAACCACGGGGATCTGACATTTGCTGCTCATTGACACTTTGCGAGTTCTTCCGTCCCTGTCGACGTCATATTAAATAGATAATAAAGATAAGAAGAGAGTTTGCCTACCTGACGCACCTGTTTGAACTGCTCCTCGAAGCTCCAAGTCTGCTGCTGAGATGAATTTGAACTTTCCGATGAGTGTGAGGAACCCGACGAGTTGTGCGGAGGTGCCGGTGGGTAGGCAGTCACGTGACCCCCGCCGACCGAGGGCAAAAAGGCAGCAGCGGTTGCCGGGTGAGGGAAGGGAAAGGGCAAGGGCAAGGAAAATTGGTGGGGAAAGGAGGACAGGCCCGGGGGGGCGTCATGGGGGGACGAAGGCCTCTGCCCCTGAATGTGGTCCTCCCCCCTCTCCATGTTTCGCACCTGCTGCTTAAGTTTGGACAAAATGTCCGCGTCGTTGCCCTCCTCCTGAATCCTGGACAGGTGGTCGTCACTGTCATCTTCGTGAATGTCACTCATGTCCTCGTCGTTGTTCGACTGCAAAAAATTACAATGTAAACATTGACATTTGACAGAAATGCTCTTGATGCTGCTAAATTAATAATCTTAAAATTATTCACATAATTAGTGACACCAATAATTCCTTTGTTACGATAACTGAAAGTAAGCAAGTAAATAACTAAATAATCTCTCAAATAAGTAATAAATAAATAAATTATTCTCTTCAAGCTCGCACTCAAGGCTTTTCAGAGCGATTTTGTTTATCTTCGCCAGGTTTCATTTGCCACGATCATCCATTTTAGTTCTTTTAGAAATGAATTTGTGGCTCTGTCCTCGTGGCTGTTACGTGCCGTTTTCTCAAAATCTATTTCCAAGTTTAAGCGTTTCATTTTCATTCATAGTTGAAACCCTGGGGATTGGCGACGACGAGTTGAACTTTACGTAGTTAGGTGTACTCCTCTTCAATTAAATGTCACATGTATGTATTATTTTTTTTTAAACCGAAACTCAAGCTTTAATTTGACAAAATGCAAAAATACGTATTTCATAGTTGATACGACACAACCGAAAACGACCCAAGGCTTCCTCCTCGGTTGGAATCCCTATTTTTACTGCTCTGTCTACACAAACCCAACACCCCTATTATTTTTAAAGCCTTGGGTCACGGATCGAGATTGAGTAGACTCAAACTTTCGTTTGATTTATAAATTACAAAACAATATTTTAAATTTCTTGTGGTGCCCATTTCATTAGAATATAACAAATGTCTTCACTGGAACAAATGGAGTAGTTAAATGCAAAAGACTGAATTGACATTCAAGAGTTTTTCCAGAAATGTGTTTACGCTTGGTACGATTCCTCCTCATCTCCTTGTAAATTACCAGTAGTCGGAGACGTTTGCTTCGAAAGACAAAAGCAATGACATAAATTAAACATTAAGGGAAATAATCACGATGTCTAAGAGAAAATACCATTGCTGAGTGCGCCTTGTTTTTCATTTAACAACCTGAGCAACGCTAGGAACAAATTAGCATACGAGAAGCCGTACAAACAGATTACTACAATTATTTTTAATTATTAATTAGTTTTCACATTTGATATCTAAAAAATGTTTGATATTGGGGCTTCAGAAGATCCTCAAGGGTCCAATGCGTGATGGCCAGAAGGTGGACGTGGCGTGCCAAACTCAATTCCGTGACAAACTTTTTATATTTCCTTAGTCCTCTCTCTCTCTCTCTCTCTCTCTCTGTGTGTGTGTGTGTGTGTGTGTGTGTGTGTTTGAGGGCTTGTTTCCTCTTTAAACTTCTCTGTTTTTATTTCGACCTTCGTATAGCCACACACGTATTTTACCAACAGGTTTTCTCAAATAACTATTCTACGTCGAATGTCCATTTCGTTGTCATTGAAATGAAACACATGAAATGAAAGGGGGAGAATACCTTAAATTAATCAAATATCATTCTCACAAATCATTAAATAAATTTGACCTGTCCAGTATCAATAAATCCATAATGAATGACTTTATGTGGAGTTCTGTTAGTTTGATCAGGCCACTTGATCATCCAAACATTATATAATTGTCAAATCAGGTTACATTTTTGCACAGATGATCTTTGCGATTTTGGATATGTCAGACCAACTTGGTTGACTTTACGGTTATTAACTCTGATTCTGAAATTGTTATCTGTTATTTATCGATATATTATGTGAATGTACATTAATTATTTATATTCAGGTGTTGGCAAGATTACGGAGGGGTCGGATACAATAGTGAACATAAACGCAAGTGAGACTTAGTTGAGCATCAGGTTGTAGTAAGAAAATTAAAAGTTGATTGAATGAAACGAAATTTTTCAGAGAAGAATCGGGTTGGATGTGATGCAACGGTATTAGGGCAATAAAATACAGAGATCTCAATTTAAAACAAAAAACATTTATTTCCACACTTAGCATTTTACCATTTTTTAACTTCTGGCAAACTGTTGAATGTTTTATTTATTTTTAAGAGAGCCGAAAAGCAATAGAAAAGTGATAGTGTTTCACTGTCAACTATGCAGAGGGAAGGAGATCAATCGAAAAAAGACAAAAGAGATGAGTCGTACCGCCCTTCCTGTCTCCCAATGGGGATTCTACACCCAAAATTAACCCTTGGCCTGTTCCTTCTTGTCGTTTCTACAAATGTGACTTCTTGTGGTGGCAGTAGAGGCAGACAGAGAGAGGAACGGATGGATGGTACCAAAATCTTTACCTTCGCCATCGTCATCCGCCTTCTTTGTCATCTTACTTTTATCATTCAAATGTTCTCTCATTCAAGTAACCAATAACTCATCTGTCACTTATAATTGATTCGATTTATCTTTGCGTAGTCCAATTTGATTTTCCGGTACAAATGGCACAAGCAAAAAATAAGAAAGTGTTTTTGCTCTTTCGAAGTCGAAGTCGTCAATTTTGGCAAATTTAAATACGATGCCTTTAATTTAATATTTATTCCACTCTACGTGTGTGATCTTTCTGATTCTTTTGCGGTCTTTTAGTTGCCACAACAGTCGGACGTGACTCTGCCAGAGTGGCTTTAAGAGCGATCCTTACAGCAAAGAAAAGTTTCGCATTATTTTGTTGCAAACTAAATAAAAGTCGACGAAGTGAGACGCAAAGGATGACCCAGTGGGGTTAACCAAAGGACTCGTCGCTTCTTTTGCCGAACCGTGCCGGATCATTTTCTCTTGGATTCTTGGATCGGCACGTATCGGTCTCTGCACGGTCATACACTATAATTCACAGACCCAACTTTAAATGATCATCAATTCTATTATCTGATTCTGCTTTTTCTCCACCACCGCATTCCCTTCCCACGGAACACCTGGTTGGAAAGTTGACATGACCCGACCCGACCGGGTACCTGACCTGACACCCAAGACAGAAACCCGCGACTTCCACCGGAGTGCCACACACGGCTACTCACGCCCATATCGATCAGATATGGGCCCTTTCAATAAATAAAGAAACCAACTAGTCAACTTCGTGACTGATGTTTAATATTAAAAGTTTCAACTCCCCACATTAATCCTTTTCCTATCTGTTTTCTTGTCATTGTATTATTTTACACTTGTACAATTTTTCAGCTTGAACTGTTACACATTTGTAATTACGTAATTCATCACAAAAACATAAAACCCCGCACAACCCTGAACATCCTTGCACATCCTTAACCTTCCAAGAGACGTCTTCTTTTCGATTCCAACACTTTGGTTACTTTAACTTTTAAGGAATTCACCTCAAGCAGGGTGTGGTGTCAACTAAGGATCTCTCCTAATTTTGACTAATTAACAGCATTCATAACAATCCGTTCAACAGCTGGTTTTTAATGCTAGGTAAAAATTTAATAAATAAAACAGTTGTATTTTTTGATATAAAATGTTGGATTGTTGTCAAGAAAATGTCACAAGGTTGTAGAGTTAGTTAAGAATTTTAATTTTTTGATGAAACCCAACCTTTGACTCTTGCACCTATTCATGGTTACAATTTTTTTTATTTCAGACGAGCAATAGAAAAACATTAAAAGTCGACTTGTTGCTACTGTTTAGCGGTACTCATTGAGCGTTTCAATCAATTTGTAACACCCAAAGAAACAAAGATGAAGCTGGGGAAGTAAATCTAAGAAGTCTTTTAAAGGGACGCCGCGCCGTCAACATTTGGTTATACGTGTTGTTTGCTCGTTATTAGTTTAATGCGTATATCACTGTGGACAGTGTTTTTCGTAGTGGACATTGCGATGAAATAAGTTCTTATTTACAGGGGAAATGGAGCACGCTCAGGTAACTCTAACTGATTCAGGCATTGCATTCCCAATTCCCTGTTTTTATCCGATAATTGTAATATTTTATTTTTATTTAAAATTAACAGTACGCATAACCTATGGCAGAAATTGGCATTTGTTTGTTCTACCTTTATGTAAAAAAACGTAAATTAACAGGCTGACTTATTTGACTAAATGATTTCCAATATCAGGCAATATCATATGCAAGGAAATGTAAAATGGACGATATAAGGAAACAGTATGTAAGCCTGTGTCTGACAGGGCCAGATTTAGGCAGATGCAAAGAGAACATTTTTACAGGATGAAAAAATGATGAATTGAGGAAGATGTTAAAACTGTTGACTTGGGGCTGGAAGGTTCGCAGAGAAGGGTAGAAAGACAGATGAAAAAGAAGAAGAAGAGTCCTAAAATAGTAAAAGTCGTTAAAAATAAACGCCGACGACTAACCTTCAAAGCAGACGAATTTATAATTTTTCGAGGGGTGCAAAAGATAAACCGTCAATTAAAAACACAAAGTAACATTAAAGTGAATGAACATTTGCTCGGTGTCCGTCTCATCGGACGGCTTATGGAAATTTGTTAGACGAAACGAAAATGTATATTGACAGTAATAATAATTATTAGGAGCAATTACAACTGTTAATTACAATAACAAAAAACGAATTTGTTTACATGTTTCCCATGGTTTGGTGTCATGTCGCGTTTGTCTCTGAAATTAAAGAGGAAATTTATTTCCCATTCAAATGTATCTGTTTTGAAACAATCAAAAATACCTGCGACTTGTAAGAAATTAAAACACTCGTAAAGATTGGTCATTCCATGGACGCATTTTGACTTTTATTCTTCATCACCTCTACGCTTATTATTATTCGACTACTTTTTACCGATAGACACAACGGAAGCGATACATTACAAGCAATCACAATCGAAGCAAGTTACATTTTATTGTACGCGTTGTCATCTTCTTTACCATGCTGGACCTACGAAATTGTAATTTATTTTATTTATTGGAAGACTCTGCACGGCGTTGACAAAGCATTAAGCAGATTTCATTGATTCCTTCCTATGCTTTTTTTAGAAACCCGTCTTTTATTTCCCTCATAGTGGTGCCGTTACTCATTTATCAGAAAAATTAAATTTTTCTGGGATGGTTCCCGGCGTCGAAAGGAGACATACTAATTTGTTAAATATGAAACTTCACATTTAAACGTTATAATTAATGTGAACGCTTTCTCAATTGAATTGTGAAATCGTTAAAACTCGGTAAATTTCGCCTCTTCAAACAACCAGGCATTCACAAGTTTTATACTAATTTATAAACTCTGTCATTAGGATACTCTCAAAAAAATCATTTTAATGCAGTTTTCATTATACGTCATAATACGTTCCTAATAAAAAATGTTTAACGCCTCCGTATCCTTCTGTAGAGGTATTTCTTTTTTCTAAAACTTTCTAAAACATTCTCGCTTTGTTCACCATTGTTCTGTAATATATTCCAGAGTGAAATATGACTTATGCCAAATGGATCTCACAACACATCCGGACTGGAGAAATTTTGCGAGCGCGTCGCTCTGAGCACCTCTGACAGCGTACAGTCTGTCTCATTCAATTCGTATTATTGAGAGAATTAACATGTTTCAAATACGCAGTAGACTGATTTTTGTTTCTTTTATACATATAACTGCTTATTTTACATGGACGATATGTGGTGACTTCGATATTTTCTTCTGCACAGTACACAATTACAAGTTTATCCGTACTACCGAACGTAAAACACGCGTGTAATTTAAATTAGACGTTTCCATTCGTGTATTTTTCTTCATGGACACAATTGTTCGTTCCTCACATTCCATGGAAAATGGAAGAGAGTCGGTGGCTACAGAATGCCGTCTACCAATAACATTTTCTCTACTTTTGAATTTTAAGGTTCAACATCAGGCACGTGATCTGTGATTCTCACTTGTTTTCCACAATAAACACATCAAATCGTCTGAGCCAATAGGAAAAGAATAGTCTAAGAAAACCTCAAACTCACAAAGTCAAAATATTTCCGTTTAAGACAATAAAATACTAAATGTGGACCGTAGACCATGATAAACATTGTTTAGACTAATGTCATAATGATGATCAGATGGTTTTATTGGTATGAAATTAAATTTAGTCTTTACCCAGAATTTAAAGAACAATCAATTAAAAATTGAATAAAACACGCACACACACACACACACACACACACACACACGCATATTATTTACGATTCTCTTTTTTTACTACTTTACACGCTATCAAGAGGATCATGAATGTTGACAGTAGTTGGTGAAAATGTCAGATTTTTTTCTGACGGGGGGTTGTCACGTTGAAAGCAAATCGAAGGACAAATGACAAATAAAATTGATTTTGTGTTGAAAGCAGTAGGTTCTGGTCGGAGGACAAAGAAAGAAAATTTTTTATTTGGTACTTCTATTTCTTAAGTTAACCGTCTTGTGTGTCTGGATATTATAAATTTTGTATAAGTGATGAATCATTGTCACATAGCGATTGAACTTGTCCTCATTTCTTGTCCGGCTTTCTCACCAAGTCCATTGTTGACGTATCGCAAGTCTTCGAATGGAATACGTCAAACCATTTGAGTTGCCCATTCTTTTAGAGATTTATTATCTCTATGTCCCTCAAATCAAAAATCAATTGGAAAAAGGATTTTTGGTCATTCTCTTGTAGGGAAGAGAAGAGAGGAAATGCTTTCTTTCTTTTTTTTTGACAATATTCCATCCCTGGTTAGCTTAGGTGCACGAGTGACCCGTGGTTAGGTACCTGCAAACCGGAGCCTCATGGCGGGGTGGTCTGTCCTTTTGACAAGTGATTTATGCCCCCTCCCCCCGCCCCGTCTTTGACTGAAAACAACCAAATTAAATTCCACCATGCATTCAGACTGTTATTTCTCCTTCAACTTGAAATTTCTGTTTTTGTTTGTTCTGACCCACAATGCTTGACGTGACACGCAAATGAAGTTTTTCCTCTTCATCCGGAGACTTCCCGTGTATTGGAAGAAGGAAGTACCAACTACCAGCGGTAATAAAATTTAATGAAATGAATGAAAGTAAGGCGAAAAACAAAAATCACAAAGTCTTTCTTTTATTTATTTATTTTCAACAAAATTCCTATCTTTCCTATTTCACATGCACGTAAAAGCATTCCAAGAATTTGTTTACTCAATGTCTTTGAATACAAAAGACTCGAATTATTTTGGAGGAATAAATTTACGCTTAAACTTTAATATGAATTTTGTGTGCGGATGTCAATAGTTAAGGTAGTTGAAGGTAACATTTTAATTTCGGTGACATGTCTTCAGGCGTAATTTCTAAATGCGGAAACTAATTTTACATTTTAATTGAATATTAATTTTTGCAAATTGGAATGAATATTAAGATATATTCATTGTATTCATTACTGCCAGTGTTGGAACGCAAGCATTTGTTTAATGTTTGAGGGCATGGATTTTTCAATAATTACGTAAACAATGTTCTCCATAGTATTTTGTTTGTTTATTACACGAATATCAGCAGTCTGGAAAACATTCTCTCACTATAACTTTTGATTAGTAAAGTTATGAATATTGAAGTGGCCAAATGATTTACCAATGAACCATACGTGCTCTGGTTGCATAGGGTTTGTGTTTCATCGGTAACTAGAAGTGTGAACGTTCTGCCAAAATTCACCAACTTGGAAGAAGACGCACTTCCCACAGACTCAGAAAAAGTTAGCACATAAGTTACCTTTTAGCTGGTCTTGCTGCTGGCATAATTCCTCAAATGAACGTTTTGACGAATATGATTACGTATTGTATGCCACGTATAAACAAATTAATCAGAAACCAATCGACGAATTTTCTCGTCGATCGACGAACAAAAGACATAAGCCTACGTTGATTGCATTCCTGGGCTCACCACCTTCTAATTAACTCGATCAGGTAAGTGCTAATTCCCAAAGCACATTTAAGGTACCCAACAAGTTGTCTTTACTTGACCGAAAAAGCCGGAAAACAGTAATTCTCAGCGCATATAACTGACTCTCGATGTATGAATCCAGTGTCACATGATAGCCAGGATTAAATGGGCAAACAGATGCACCCACACTCTATTCCCTTGTTATTATAATGTTGGAATTAAATTTATTCCAAAGTCGATACTGAGGAACGGACAATAAATAAAAGGAGTCGGTCAAAAGGAAATAGTGTTTAAAATAGGAGATGATGTCTTCCCAGCTACAAAATCATATTTCAGATCGCTTTATATTCAAAGTAAAATTAATTTTAACAAAGAGGAGAAATAAAAAGAGTGAGAAAGAGAAATAGGAATAAATTAAGTAGAAAAAATACAAAAAGGAACCTGTTTTGATATGTAAAGCAGAGAGAGAGAGAGAGAGAGGGGGGAGAGAGAAGGGGGGATGGGGCCGGCAGGCAGGCAGGCAGAGGGAAAAGGCATCGCCAGGTTTTCTGTCAACGACCTCGGAACAATGCTTGACACTGTGTGATTTTGGTATTAAAAAATGGTAATAATATAGATTGAATGTCTCTCTCTTTGGTGGTAACGGTACTGAAATGAGTCCGAAACTACGTTCCTAGAATTACTAATACAAATAAACGTAAAAAAGTGGCGAAAATGGCCAAGATGGAGACAGAGTTTCGGAAGGCCTACCTCTCTTCTACTATTTCACATGTGTACACGACTGTACACTGTTGGATAGATTTACACGACAAGGGTGGGCACGCAGACTTTGGTGCTTCTACCAGAGTCAGAGTCAAAATGTTTGAATGATTGGCGTCACATAAATATAAAGAATTAATGAGGGACAATCGTGGTCCATTAGAAGGGTGTGCCGCCGGTATACAATATCCGAATGATAATTTTTTTTGTATAATCACATTCGTAGAGGCATCACGATATCCACCTTAAACACGGTTTTAAATAAATTCGGGGTGGGGTCCTGTCATCCCCCATTCGGCCCCATTGAACTGTGCAACTCAATGAAAATGAATCGACTTTTATTGGACATGTTTGTATTATTTCGATCGGAGTCGTAAGAAACTTTTATTGTAACGAAATCTGGTTGCTCCTGCCAGTACAATAGACGAATCCAATCAAACGATTCGCATAAATTTGGGTCCTTTTATGTTGTAGCTGCGTGACAGGCAACAGTCACGTTAAACTCATTTTTTTGTTTCATTGTGATGGCACATGACGAAGGAAGGAATACATTGTAAAACTACGTGTGTCAGCCCGACGTGGTAAACGGCCTGAGAAGGAGTGAAGCTTCTTGCCTCTCAAGTTGAGAGTCAAACAAGGAAAATTTACCTAATTACTTGTCTGCACGTCCCGCAGCAGTAACCTCTAACACTACCAAAACGGTTTCTATTTAATAAGAATCAGACATTAACAGTAATGAGTAACTATCTTCTATCCCTGATCCTACATTTGAATCCGCGTACCCAGTAACCGCGACGAGGTTGACCGAACCGGCATTTTATCAAAGTATATCAAATAGTTGAATCGTTAAACAATAATATAATGAAAATAAGACTCAATGTGTGCTCACGGACAATTATAAAACCAGTGTATGACGGAATCGAAAAAAAATAATAAAAATATTTCTCAATTTGGATTTGGTTCAACTAAAAAAAATCAGCTGCACTACGAAGACCAGCAGCAATAATAATGATGATGGTGATGATGATAATAATACTGGTAAATGCCGAAAAAAAACTGATCACTTGGGCTTAAAAGCCGTCCGAAGGTTGAACCATTTAGAACTAAATCAATAAAATCAACACTAGAAAAATATAAAAGTTCCTTTTGATGCCGCTAATGTTTGTCCTAGTTTGTTTGGCTTGTTGATGGCTCTGTTTGCTGTTTGCCTCTCATTCTTTTCGTTTTATTCTTGTTTTCATTCCAGAGACAATATCAATAGTCTTTGAATGTCGCTCTTTTTTGAAAATGTAAACGAGAACCATCAATGACACGTCTACGGTATGTGAAATAAATCAATTTTCCACCGTCCTTAACAATTCAAGACGTAAAACTATGAAGAAAAAAAATTGCCAGGAGAGAGTGAGAGAGCACTCCCATTGCAGCTGAAGCACTCGGTTCAACTTCCGGTTCAAATTTATTACAAAAAAATGCAGGTAAAATGTCTGGGTGTGCCAAACAAGGAGTGATCCACGAGACTGTCCTGTCAGGTACGGTGCCCACATTGCACACTCAGGTGTTCAGGTGGCATCCGTTTCGGCCTCTCAGCCACAAGGGCAAGTGCAACGCAATGATAATTCTAACAAACAACAATAACTCATATTGAAAAATAAAGCGGCACCAGGAACCTGTTTCAAATCGAATTGATTGAGATGATGTTTACTTCAGCCCTGCGCGCAACAGAAATGGTTCAATGCAAACATAATATCACAAAAAAAAGGAAAAGGGAGTTTGTCATTATTTTTCATTATTATATGGATCGCAGTGAATATTTTGAAAAACAATTTTTTTTTACTTTTTTATCATTTCCTCACTGCAGTCTGGTCGGCAGCGATATCTGGCCGGTAGCACCAGTGCAATGCACAATTCGAAGCTCAAATATCTAATCTAGCCAACTCTCCTGAAGAAAACATTGGTGAGGTCGTGGATACTATTTTTGGAGTCCTTCCAAATTAAACAGTTTCCCTTAATCTTCAAGTCGTTAAATAATTCAAATTGTTCCATCTGGTAACATCTCTAAATAGGAACTTATAATTTGGTGTGCAACATTTGTCTAATGGACAACCCATTCTATTATGTAACCCTTTTACTTTTTATTAATTCATTTACACGTTGAGGTCACTGTTGCGACAACAATTTTTACTTTTCTGTTAAAAAACGATAGTAATTTTTTTTACATGTACACATATATTGCACAATCTGTACTGGTACAATATTGACTTCAGAAACAATTAAATGATTTTAAAAAAAAATTTGAATGTAAGGGTGGTAGCTGGTGGATTGGATACAAGAAAAAGTGAGGTCTTCTCCTCTTCAGTCGTCGAGGATACTGACTTTCATGAAGTTCAGCTGTGGTTTCTTCACTTGGATGGGTTTCTTGACGGAGTTTCTAGTCTAGAAGGAAGAGGCTTCGGATTTCAGTGTTGGGATGTTGAGACTTATGATAATAACAGAATTAATATTTTCAGTTTATTAAAATAGGATTCTGTTTCGTGTTCCAATTTAGAAAAAAGAAGAAAGCAGCACAAGTGACGAGAGTTGTATGCTCAAAGGTCAAATTACACACCCAAATTTTTATTGCTTTCAGAGAGTATAGCTCCATTCTTCTTTTAGGGTTGCTCTTAATTTTAATGTTTCTACTATTTTTTCCCATTTGAATATTTTATGTATAAATATCCTTTTTATTTCATTATTTATTTGCTTTCTTGGAATCGTTTGACGGTTTATGCGATGGAATTATTATTCGCCCCCACAATAAAAATGAAACAAAAAATACCGACACTTTACTTTTAAATGTTTTTTTTCACTATTTGGAAACTAGTGTTTCCAATACCCAAAACGATGAACATAAAGTTATTCGTCTCGTGAGGGGTCACGGTAAAAAATTGTTTCCTCGTCCGGTAGAAGTCAGCTAAGGAAATTGAATAATTCGCCGTGTTGTAGGAAACCCAAGAGAAAATCAAATTAGAATCCGAAACAAAATAGACGGAAAAGACAAATAGACGGTCTCGAATAATAACTATTTAGACCAAAGATGGCATGTGGGCCTCTATGTGGCGAGACAAAGCTTGGTTTAGTTGAGTATCGTCTGGTTGGTAATAGCAGGCGGAAAACATAATAAATTATGAGCTGCGATCATCCTCTTAATGTGATGACTGTGATGATGTTGATGTATTACAGGCTTTAACACTGGCGTTTATAAATTTTTATTAAGCAACTCTCACGTGCCTAACTTCCTAACTCTTGCACTGTTTCCCGATGTTATTCAGTTGTGCTTAATTTAACTTATGCCGAGATAAGTGATATTTTGAAAGAATCAGCCATGAAACGTCAATTTTCGAATAATTATTAAACTAAAATTTAATTGAAATTCATAGTCTTGGATATTTCTCTAGTATTGTGGTGGACGGTGAATGGTTCCGCAAAGGTACTAGAAAACTTAGCAAGGTGTACTCTTCGGCGGACACTGGGTGCCCAGAAAATGGTACACAGTTGGGCTGCTTGCCCATGATTTCACAATTAAATAATTAATTATATGATCCAACACGGCGGCAAAATGCACTGACATTCTGTGCGAAAGGACGCCATTTTGTGTGACTGCACCCGAGTCGAAAATTTTACGAACCAGAACGTTCCCTTTTCTGGTCGTACAGGAATCGAAACAATGAAACTCAGGTAGTCTCAATTTTCCCCAAACCGTTCAAACCTAATATTAAAATGATATAAAATATGGCTTTAATAATACTCATAAAAATTACAGTCCAACCGTTTCAGCTTTACAAGCGTCGAATGCAAATGTCTGCTAACCTCTGCACAGTTAACTCCTTTCCTTTCTACACCTCGTCTCACCTTTCGTACTCATTTTAAGCATAAGCAATTCTACATGTCAATTTTCAAGTCTAGCAACATTCTAACAATATTTAATTTATCGTACCGCTTTACCTCACGACTTAAACACGACATTCCAAGTCGAAATGTAAAATATAAAAATAATTAGCGATGGCACGTTAAATAAATTGGCAATATTATGTAAATATCTCGATTCAATAGATTGATTCTATGTTCGATTGAATGCCAAATATTGTTCTTGTTTGCCTTCATTTGTTCATGTCCTTTTCGACCTCCGGCCGACCAACAACAAATATATTTATACATCTTCATTTATTTTCAGTGTCTTTATAATTGTAACAATTTAATTTAATAAAAGGTCGCATTTCGAAGAAGTTCCAAAATCGAAAAATCATGGGAAATGACCAACAGTATCAATGGTAAAAAAAAAAAATCGCGGTAACTGAAAGGAAGTAAATTTTTAATTCACAAACAATTTTATACAAATTTGGTTGTCCTGAATATTCGGATCGGACCGACCGAGACATGAAAAAGTGGAAGACCAAAAATTAGGCCTCTGGCATTTGCCCTGGCCCTGACAGGGCTCTTTTCTCTGATCCTGGCCAACCAGATTTAATGGCATCTAAAAAAAAGAAATATTTTTTACGACCTTTTTATGTTGGGATTCGAACTTTAATAATAAGAAATGGATTTTTGGGCGAAATTTGATTGATCGCGTCTCGAATCCACAAAATGACTGCCAGCCGAGCAACAATAACAACGAGAACCGCCACTAAGAAGGACGTTATTAATAGTTTTACTGATGATCGATTAATTATTTTTAAGCTTTAATTTTGTATTTATTGATTCATTCGCGTTTACCTTTACAATTTGACACAAAAAAAAACCAAAGCAATTTGTGAGCAGTTACTCTACGATGATTACGGTGACACGTTAAAGCAATGCTTTCGAGAAAATATTCCAATTCTGATAAAGTTGACAGCACAATGTAGATGCAAACAAATACATGTTGTCCTAGTAAAATTGAATAAATGAGTGAGACCATGAGGAACACAGACCAAATTAAAACAATATTAATCGAGTGATTATTTTGATTGACAAAAATGAGCTCTCTTAAAAAAGGGATGTCAGAGATTCTCACAGGGATAACTCTTACTGAACTGTCCACATGAAGTTTGTTTCTTTTGCTTGAAACTTGCGACAAAAATCGGGTAATTGAGTTGACTGAAATCGCCCAAACATAGAAAAGGGAAATGAAGCAGTCGAGTTTCACCGCAATATATTTATGTAACGCTATTAGTTAGGTACAATTAGAGATAGCTGCATTTAGAGGCAGCCATTTTGATGAGCCTTTCCCATTAGTTGACTAATATAATTGCGACTCCGTGATTAATTCAAGGTTTTCTAAATTGAATACGTTTATATGAATATTTTCAGGGTTTTATATTGGTAAACCTGTGATGATTATTATAGAAAAAAACCTGCCAGGCACGATTCTCACTATTCGCACAAGACGTAACTAATCAATGGAATTTTCTTCTTTTTTTCTTGGTTCTCATCGCTTCCTCTTTGAACAAATCGTTTTGTACATATATATATATTTTACAGTCTCATGCAGGATTCGTCGAATGCCTGAATGCCTTTACCCATTAAAGTTGCACTTCATTTACTTTCTTTGTAGTAAAATGTGTACATTTATAGATGCACTTAACGATAAAAAGTGACAGATAACTAACGAAATGTAGTTAAATTATCAAATATAATATTGACGAGATTTGTGAAACACCAAAAGCATTAATAACATTGTATGTCAAGACCAGAGGTACTTCTCAAAATATAGTAATTATAAATTATGATCAAATAGCGTATTTTCAATAGAACATATTTAAAATGATGAGAAAATTAATTAAAAATAATGTCCTCTTTTAATGTTCTCTTGTTCTCTCGACCAAAAGTTATTTGAAAACGTTGAAATAATTCATTAGACACATTAGATGCACATCAATTTAAAAGTAAAGTTAAGAGTAAAGGAATGCTCACGTTAAACTTTGTTATCAATAAATTGTTATTTTATTTATAGTTTGTAAAAACTATAACTTCATAAATCAACCAATTTTTGACATTATTTCTAATTGTTTTTGACGCCTTCTCAATTTAGAAAGCCAAGCGGATTGTAAATAAATTTACAAGGGGTGAAAGTAAATTTTAAATTGGCACCTTTATATTTGAGTCACATTTACTTTCAAAAATTTGAAATGTTTGTTAATATTCTACAGCTCGGTCGCCTTATTTTAATGCTTTAATTATATAATTATTTTGCAATAATAATTTACCCTAATAATAGATTGCCTAATTAATAATTATGTTAAATATTTTCATTTAATTGTTGTAAAAATATTTGCCAGATTAGCAATGAAATTTTTCCTGGTTTTGAAGGTCTGAAAATGGATGTACCTTCGTCTTAATTATAACTTAAAAGTTTAAACCTGACAAATAAAACACAAGCAAATGAAACATAACGGAAAACGTATACCTGCCTCCATCTTTCTCTCCGCATCTACAGAGCAAGGTGACGTTCGGCGGAGTAGTAAAACCAAATAAAAACAATTACCATGTTGTATTTACCAAGACATCTTTCGAGACTCACGGAGCTGAAAGACAAAATATTCCTAATAACAAAGCAAAAGAATACATTTGCCCTCGCCGGGTTTCTGAAGTAAAACAGGAGGAACACAAGTGTAAATGCTACCGTCTTCTATTCTGGCCAAAGATAGCAAATAACATGTTTCATTTACTTTTACTATAAGCAACGTTTTGATCTCTCTTATTACATCATCGTCGTCGTCGTCGTCGTCGTCGTCGTCCTCGTCATCCTCATCGCAGTAGCCACTGGCAAATATCGTTTTTTTGAGTAAAATTTGAGTAGGAACTAGTTAAAAAAAGCATCGTGAAACAAGTAAAACTTCTTTGCAATTTGGTAAATTGACGACCATGAGATTTCACTTTCATGTCTTTGTTTAGAAAAACTATAGAAAAATAAAAGGGGTAGATAAGGATGTCGTGTTCGAAATGCAAATCAGGTCAATTTACACGTCTTCCGCTCTTTTTAACATGAAATGTTTTATGGAAGCATTGATGATTAGGACGATGATGGTATTGATAAATGTGACGGTGACATGAAATGCCAAACAAAAAGAGAGGCGTGTGAAATGTTCTTTTCACTTAGCCAAGGATGGCCAATTTGATACTGGCATTTTTATAGAAATCAAAGAACAAAGTTGAATGCGTAATGTAAATTAAAATTCTTGGAAATATATTATGCCTAATAAATTTATTGCTTTCAACAATTACTAACAAGGAATGTTGAGATCATGGTAGGGTGGAAAATGACCAAAGTAGGGTGTCCCAGTAAAGCGCCACTACTTTGCCACGTTCACCAACAATCTCGTGTAGCTACAGGTTCATGAAATTTACATCTGTCTTAGAATTATTATTATTAATAACAATACGGGAAATGTTGTTATGCGAAAAGCAACCCGTGAGATTCACTTATTGTACTGATTAACTGGGGATGTATTGTAACAGCAATCTTGTTCATTTCATCAGGTGCCAAGCGAAGCACGACACCGAATCAGGAACCAAGAGGAAGAGAGACAAATGCCTTGAACAGGTGACTCAAGGGTGCCTGGTTGTATCTGGTCAAAATAATCGACTACCAAAAGTAAGTTACGTGTTTGTAACCGAGTAAGAATATCGAACACCAATTAACACATTCTTACTCCCAATGAATTACGCAATGATCGATCGATGAATCGAAAAAAATGGTTTCACATAGTTTGTTTTTTCCTCGAAAAATCCAACTCAAAAAGTTCATTCCGCCAATATCACTATTTTTGTTATTAATGTTACTTCAACCGATTCAGCCGATAAGGACCAAAGTCATGTTGCCGGATCGCAGTGTTTCTCATTTAATTTCATTAGTTCATGCTATCGAGCGTAGCGCCTGAGACCTGTTTAAATTGGTTTTCACGTGAGATTGCAAAACGTTTACTTAAAAATAAACTCTCAACTATAAAAACATCCACATAAATCACATTATTAATAAGCGGTTTCTAATAATATTCCACTGTATAATCTAATCCGCTTTTGCACACGTGCAGTGACATTTCTACGAGAGTTTAGCAAATGAAGTCTTGGGAAAACGTCGCGGGAGCCAACCCGACACAAGACTTACAACTAACAAAGTACCAAATGGAATTACATTGAAATAGAAAGAAGAGAGGAAGGACTCCATAGCTCAATGGCCTCAACAGTCACTTGCGTTATACGTGACGTTTCCTTTTCTACAAAACATTGTCTTTTCAGTGTTGCAGCTACGCTCATTTATAATTTCCTTATTTTCAGTTTGTCGGAAAGCGATCCAGGTAAACCAGAGGCAAAATCACCTGTGGGTCGTTTCACCCACAATAAACAGTAGTGCAAGTACTTTTGTACGCCGACCAAGAAACTAATATTCCAATATTCAATTAAAATGAAAAGGACGACAGAAACTCTGCTGTATCTGGAAATAAGGTGTACAGGTAAATATGAATAACACCCACTTTAGAAGGCTTTATGAATGAAACAATTGCTGCTTAACTAATAAAAAGAGCAAATATAACTATTATTATCGTTTCTTACACAAAGACATTATAAAATTTCGGCTCGAGACCCTTTCTGGTCGCTTGACGGTCACCCAAATAAAAGGGTCCTCCATGTCCGTTGTTTTCAGGACCCGGTGTCGTGGCGATTGTCACTTTTCATCAAATCCCATCTTATATGTACACTTATTTAGATGGTAATAGCACTGAAGAGTGTGCACAAATACCTGCTAACAAATTTTTATGCAACAAGAAGAAATTTCTTGACCATTTTTGACATGAGACGTGGTCCTTTCGGTTGTCAACTAATTAATTTGTTTTAATTTATTTAAGATTTGCTTATATTTTGAAAAAATTTCGCCGACTTGAATCTATAAATTAACAATTTCGTAATTAAGTGAATATTAAGTAAAAAGTTGCCACATACCAATTTCAAGGTACAGCAATTTAATGCCAGGATGCAGTCAATTACGCTAGTGGAGAATTTAAAAAAAAATTGTCAGGTCGTTACTCTCCTATTTATTCTTTCTGACATAAAATTCCATTTCAGCGGCTACAACGTATTACATTAGTCTCGATTTTGTCTAAATTGAACGGACTAGATCATGACTTTACCACAACTACATTGTACAATTAGTTTGGTCCTTGACCATGGGCAGGACGGTAAGGAGTTGACTGTTCAAAGACCCGTAAAAAAAAAATAGTACTGAAATTTTCTATTTAGGGAAAAATCATCTTGCCGTCATTTATTTGAGCGCAGTTAAATATCGGTGGTAATTAACAATAGACTAAAACAATTAATTTTTTCGTTAAAATAAAAAATTCATTAGTCAACAATACTGTTATTTAATTATTAATTGTCGGATAAAATTTTGGAACTTTTCGAATCAATATAGAATCAAATATTTTAGTTATCTCACGTCCGTAATTAATCGTAACAAAGACCCACATCACATACCTGTAGGCGCCACAAATGTAGTCGGAGCCACTTGAGAACTTGCGGAAACCCAAAGTCAGCTACACATTAATAAAACTAATAAAAAATATTATGGGCGGTCGCCTTACACCCGGGAATTATGAATAATTTTTACATTAATCGATGCCTCAAAACCGCAACATCTAAAAAAGGAATATAGTATAATGAATGTAATAATAATACTAATAAAAATGGTGATGATGATGATAATAATAACAATAAGAAAGAAAACACGAAATTGGCAACTAATCAGAGTTTTCATCCATTAAAATGACGACCGGAAATTGAAGGGTAAAGTTCGTAAGCTAAGCGTCCGCCCCGACTTCGATGAAGGAAAAAATTCGGTTAACTGCTTTTTTATGTGTCTGTTGTTTTACGACTTCTTGTCCCAGGATTTTGACGGAAATTAGGACGCAATTTAATTATAAATAAATTCTACCAAAGAGATTTAACTTGGTGGCACTTCGGACGGGGGTGTCGAATTCAGGTACCTTGACGTTCATTCCGAGCTTCATCACATTCTGGGTCAACACCCACAAAATCTTTTTTGTTAAAAACTTTATTTTGTCTGACATTATTGAGTAATCGTAAATAAAATAAAAATATCAAATCAAATTTTTTAGTTGAAGAACAAATTGAACGTCTCTGATTGCTCTGAAACCGTCTTTAACGTCTTTGAACAATCGGTAATTCCGGTGGAAGCTTTAATAAACTGAATTAAACTCGTAACAAATCAGCATCCAGTGAGCCTCTTCAACACAGCACGGTTGCACATTCTAAGTAAGCAAGTAAGTAAGGTATGGAAGAAGGCCCAATCCCAAGAACAGGGCTCCACTGGTGGGTCACATCAGTCGCGTACATTTTGATAGCACGACATATGTAGCTCTCGGTTTGGGTATTTTTGGTGCAAGATTTAATACGAGAAAATGAAGAGAGAAAGAGGTCAGAGGTACAAAGGAGTAGGACAGGAAAGTCAGGCGGAGCAAGCAGAGTTGGGCGGCTCTAAAGAGGCGGCCCCTGCGCCAACTCCTTTCTTGCCATGACAATCAAAACTTGTTGATGAAGGGGCTTGTACAAAAACACACACTCACATGCACACGCACAAAGATAACATTTTTTAAAATATTTTAGTTTTAGTTTTACTGAAATCCTCAACCCAAAACTAGATTAAAAAAAAACAAATAAATATAGATTATTGCAGAATACAATTAGGTAATGCCGTTCTATGAAATTATGTGAGTACAACCTTTTCGCACTTTGTATTTTGCTACAAGGAGAAAGTTAGTGCTGCTCGGATTGTACAAATATCTAAACGAATATATTGAATGATTTCAGTAAGTTCGTTCAACTTTATTTAACTGCATGGAGTGACTGGCTTGGATTCTCCATGCTTCCAAAAACTAAAACCTCAAAGAGCCAATAAAATACCATGGTTCAAGGGCAGCCATGAATTTTGACCGTTTTGTACACATGTAACCATCCTCATCACCAATATTTTAAACAAAATTTCAAATGTGAGTTGCAATTTTAAATCACATTTACAAAATAATTCAAAAAACGACCAATGCACTTTTCATTTAATCAATTTTCCCAGAAGATTAATTATGATTCTATCAGTTATGAATAACAAGTGATTATTTTTTAGTGTGCCATCGTTACAGAGAAAAAAATATTATTTTAAAATAAAAAATGTATTTTTATTTGCAATAACTCAGTAAATAGATAGCAACATATTGAAGCGGGCGATTCTCCACACCATGTAAATCGTTGAAACAATCGAAGAAGACAAAGGGAGAAAACAAATTATAAGAAATACACTCTTCTGTTGCTGACCACTCCACAAAAGGAACAATATATAATTAATTGGAAAAAGGTGACAGAATAAAGGTAAGGCTGGCAGGAAAGGTCGGTTCGAAGTCGAACGCAGAGAAACAGATCATAACAACGGAATTTCCAAAATCATTGTTCCAAGTAAAGGATCAATCATTAAAAATATTTTTAAATTCATGTGGAGAATTCAAGAGAGAAGTCATGTACTACCGATACTGCGGCCAAAATTTATCATTTTCTACTGTTTCTGCTGTTACATTACGTTTTAATTTTAACCTCGAACGAAGTCCGTCAAAATTTGGAATTGTTATATATAAATTTAAGAGCACTGGAAGAGCCGGGAGCTGAGAGCTCCATCAATAACGTTAAGCGTTTCATATTTAATTTGTTTAGCTTATTTATCTAAACTCAATTATTACGCTTACAACTGTACCTTATATGTCTTGGCACTTTTAATTTTTTGTAAACTCCAAAAACAAAAAAATAAAAAGAACGCAATTTACAAGAGTACCACACCGGAATGTGTGGCATACACAAGGAGTTCCAAAACCACAGAGGACAAATATCACACTTAAAATCGATGAAAAGACATCTTTTACCTAAATCTTGTGCACATGACAAACTCAGATTCCATTATACAATAATAAACAACGACAGAATATATTTCAATATCCTGAAAATTCATTGTCATTCAGTGGAATGCTCATGCAAGGAACTATTATGGCATATTTATGCGAAATACATTGCCCCAAATACAAATCCAATCCACCAAGAGTAGAAGCGAAGCGAAACACAAGTTTACTTATTTGATGGCGTACCAATTAAATTTTGCAAATGAAAAAAAAACGTCTCGTTGGAAATAAATGAATTTCTCTGGTATCCTACAAAGGTGCTTGCCGTGACTATTTTAAATAATTTTGATCAAAGGAAGCAGGCTATGTTCAGAGATGTTCAGAGAAAAGAAATAAAAATCAGGCAAGAGGGTTGATCATAGGAAACAAAAAATAAGTGAAAAAATTCCAAAGAACCGTTAAGGGTTAACCGAGGACATTTTATTGACAGAAAACAAAAAATGACAACGGCGGTCATTTAACCTCCGGAAACCTTTTCTCACCGTTAAATTCGAGTTACCTGGGTTCCATCAAAGGTTGAGGTATCCGCCCTGCACGAGAACAGTAAGGAACGTTCAACTGGCACGCAGGGCTATCCCACTGACTTTTCCCCTTGGATTTAGCCAGCAACCAGACGACCTCCAAAAGACACCAACTTTCCATTTTTGTTTCATTTCTTTCTAAGCACTCGATTTCAGACTATTTCCAAAAAGGATTCATGTGAAAGTAAATTAACAAAAATTTATCGTTCCAGGTAATTGCAACAGTGTCTCCCATGTCAACAACCTTCAACAAGATTATTCATTAAACGCAATTATTAATGTCGGTAATGGAACGATACTACCTAGAGCACGCTTCGTTTTTTTGACATATAAATTTTTGCATGATTCCAAACTCCTATATTTAAATTTTCTTTTGATCCCATACTGTTCGGCCATAGATGCCATATTGAACGAAATGGAACCTTTTAAGAGTCACGATGTTAAAAGGCAAAAATAATCAAGAACGAAAAATTAAATAAACCAGGGTACTACTCGACATTGAGAAATCAAGCATGCCTCGAGTACAATTTTTTAACATTTTTAGTAAATTTTCTTGGTCTTGCATCATAGGAAAAGTAACATTATCAGTGAGTCGTCTGTTTAGTCGTATTTCCAAGTTCACACGGCACAACTTCCCTTTTCTGAGTGTTCTATAAATAAGACAATAGAAATAAAATGCAACGGGCGCTTAAATTCGTATTAAAATTTCTATACGTCTGGCTTGAATATTCCCTAAGGAACAAATTGAACCAATAAAAAAATAGGAGAAATGAAATTTAAAATCGTAAAATTGACAAACCAATAAATGAGACCATAAAATTATAGATAAAACGTTCTACAAAGGCAAACCCGTAATAAATCACGAGCAAGATACAATAAATAATGATAAATTGTAGAAAATATTAAAGACCTTCACTTGCACCACACTGCACATTCTTAAACAAACAGATATCGGACTTGTGTTTTGAGGTTTTACAACTTATTAAGAAAGTGATTTCAAATCAAAAAAGTAATTCGTCACAGGTGAACCAGGGGCTTATTACTAAAAAAAACTAAATATAAAAGCTCTACCACACTTGAGGAATTGTGAGAAATCACAATTATTTCTGTTTGATGAACTGATGAACATTAAATATTTTTTACGTATTCGTCGCATTGCATGCGAATGAGTTGCCCAAGAATCCAATTTTCGACCAAGTCATGATGGTGTGAATAATTTGTAATTAATTTGTGATTATGTGAACATGAAATCGTTCATCTTGAATACTTACCACACTGCCATCCAGATCGCTTTCATGCCCGTCCATCTCCATAATTTGGTGATAAACGGGTACGGGTTCTCTATTTTTGACCCTAATTTTGAATGTTTACGTCACAGGTTGGCAAAGATGTGTCAATCCTGAACGAGCACAGTCACTGCACACCGAAACGGTTTGAGGGAACCTACATTCGCTGGACAACAGACAAAGACAAAATAAACAAAGCTTTAATTGTAGATGGAAAAGCCCGATGTCGCGGTTGCCGGCAAGGAAATTTTCGAGTACTCGCGCGACTTCGGCAATGACAAATGTTGAAAGTCGGACTGCAGTTGGGGGCTCAGGTCAAATTATCAAAAACCACATGAACGAACATGAATAAATTGAGAAAAAAAACACTAAAACTACCGGGAGCCAACGACGGTGACAGCAACACGCGAGAGTCTGAATAGAATGTTTCGGTTTTTGCCTGGTTGCGCACGCGCGCTCTCTACATGCTAAACCCCAAACCGAGACTTACAATAAGAGAATTTCGCCTCTATTGAAAACATAGGAAGGTACATTCAAATTGTGAACACAAACGTTAATAATTTTATTCATACATTTTAACGAACGTGGAAGTAGAAATAAAACGAATTGAAAAGATTAAAAAGGAGGAGAAATTTCCTAAATAATGGAAACATTTTCCAATTAATGTAAGACGGTGTTTGATAGGTAAATTCAGGTGTTTATCCTTGGGTATATAATAATATGGGATCACGATCTTCTTAAAGGTCGGCAAATCACCGTTCTTTATCACTTTTTCGTAAAGAAAAGAACAGGAAGACATTAAAATATAGGTTTAATAACTGAAATAAAAATGCACACATATTGTGACGGTCAGATATCGTGCTACTCTTTCCGTTAGTTATCCTGTACGTGCGGACGTGCACCTGATTAATTTTCCACGTATTTATTGCATCCTAAATTTAAATGTATTTTCCACGCCTTATCTCTCAACAAATAATAAAAGTGCTGGTTCATAAGTGTTCACAGTCGTTTATAGTTACGAATAATTGTTATACTAAAATTACTGGATCGAACATCTATTTCTGAAAACGCTTCGAAGGATTTTCAAAAGTCTTTCTCATTTTGTGTTTTCTCATTCAAACCAATAAATTAAAAAATAGCTTGGTTTTTGAACGACTTCTGTTAAATTTTGACAAAAAAATGGGATGTGGAGCCGAAAAAGGAATTGAATTGAGTCTTTCGTTTCCGAATAGTTGTATTCGGTCTTGCGTCCTAACTTCAGGTTAAGACCAAAAATGAATAATTGAAATTATATTGTTATAAGAAAAAAATAAGTTTCGTGACGCCTTGGAAATAAATAATTTTCAAGCATTATTTGATGATAGGAGTAAGCAACTTTGGGATTTCTGGTTTCATCTCAACCTAAAGTGAGGCAATATCTTGGGTTCTTAGAGAACTACAATACTTAAAACGACACAAATCGTATTTTTTAAATATTCAATAAATATCAGATTCATTTTGGTACAAACATACATTAGGTGATTTTTTACATACGAATGGCTGGAATTCATGGATCCAACGTATTCCATCCAAGAGGATCGTATGGAAAAAGAAACATTTTTTATACTTGTGAAAGTTGTAGATATGTCTGGCCTGGAAGTTACCTTTCAAATTTACTGCGATTTAACCAAAAACCTTCACTTTTCACCGCCGTCCATTAGCGTAGATTTAATACCTGTATTCAGTAGCTGTACGTACCTTCAAATAGCATTCTTGATGTAACTAAGGCAATAAGCTGCGCACCCTGTAACTTTTCACTGTTTTTCGATCTCCAAATCTTTGATTTAACTGCGGTGATTTCCCCAAGCAAGTCCAAAATTTAGTTATGCCGCCATTTTGTTACGAAACAAAATATTTAAAAGTTTAACCTTAATACATACATCTTACATACATCTGAATACTCGCAGTTCATTGAAATTGTAGATGTAAATCGATGAGGTAAGATTTCATTTGGCAGGACGTTTTTGTTTAAAAATTCTCAATTTCAAAAATTTTGAAAATGATATTATTAATGGCAATATCGATAAAGGATTGCACGCAATTACCAGCATAGATTGGTCCTACGTTTTCCAACAAATTATTGTTTTTACACTATCGTGTTCATTGTAGGTTGACGCTTGTAATTGCGATTTCCAAAGGTGTAAAAGATTACATATTTAAAAGTACATCTTGGAACAATCATTAATTGGCTGGAAGAGTCAAAAGGGTTGGTTCCTAGACTCTCCTCCTGCTTTCAGACCGAAAGATAACGTTAATTACAAGTGTTCGTAGAAAGTCATTTTGTGACATTTGTTGTCAGAAACATATTATAAATTAAGGTTACCTCTTCAGTTTGAAGTTTAATATTGTAAGGAATTCAAGCGAACGAAATTGAAATAACATGAAATCGACAAAAGGAGTTCGGCAACAAGATGGATTCCAATATTTGAAAATCATTAATCTTTGTGTTTCCTTCCCGTGCAGCTTTATTTCTTCCTTCCAGGATGAACCGAGCAAACATTCAAACTTGGATTTTAAGAAAATTCAGACTCGCACTAAAAATTCAAAATTTTTCACGGTTTCTAATAAGAACAATTTGGCCAACACGGCCATGAGGAGGAAAGACCTCACCTTTCTCATTTCCAAAAGTTTCAACTTTTTATTTATAGATTTTGTGGCAACTGGTACAAAATTGATTTATATAATTATTCATGCTTTTTTATGATCCAGGATGAAATAGTATATATGCCGTGTACGTTTCTCCTGCCAACTCAGTGAACAGGAACAGAGCAGGTTAGACATCGAACCTTCTTGGTATTGCCAATTACGCTTTCTGTGCTTCGCGTGCGTACAAGATTACACTTCAAACCTAATAAAAACCCATTGGTGATGTTTGAAATCAGCAACTTTATCCACGACTCAGGACTGCGCTTCAGATTTGCCGTTGTGCTCTAGAAAGCGCAACTTTCTTGAAATTCATTCAGAACCAAACGTCGAACTTCGTGAAAAATACCACTTGTTAATTAAACATACGCCACATTAAAATATTTTGTATTGATTATTTAGGTTAATAATTCATGGGCAATCAATTTTTGAAAGAAAAATAAATGGTGACATTCCTTTTGTGACTTTTCACTGAAAGAAACGTCACAAAATAAGGCCATTAATCATTTTTAGCAAACAACTGACGCGTATACCCCTTCCTTTTGTTCTACTGCCACTTCAAATTTTCTAAAATCTTCTTAATAATCATAATATATTATTTTTTAATAACTTTAAAATAAAGTAACAAAATGTTTTGTTAACGTTTAATTAGATATCTAAGTAAGATGAAGTTGTAATAATTTGTACTTATCGTAATTCAAAAGCAAAATAAACCTAACGTTTATATTAATTTCTGAAAGTTCATTCGTGATCCCATAAACTTATTACCCAAATAATTTTTAATTGTTTTTGTTTTTTTATATTACCGGCTCGATTTGTTGTTATGTACGCTGTGGTAGTCATCAGGACGAATAAGATTAGTTTTGTATTCCACATAAATCATTAACTTAATTAGTATTTCTGCCATTTCTGCCATTTACCACCCTCAATTGAATTATTGATTTTGGTTCATCGGTTTAAGTTTGAATTTCGGTAAAAAAATAAGTTCTTTTCAATTTCAAGTCTGGCGTATTTATTATATTCTCGTGAGTTTTTCAATTTTTTTCAACTCGGGTAAACTCTCAAAAGATGCTGAGAAGATATTATTTTTCCTTCATTGTTTTTATTGGAATTTTTTCTTTGGTTTCATTCTTCATTTGTTTGTTTCAGGCACGTCTGCGAGTACTTACATGGGTGAGGTTTCCGGATTTTATTACCTTTATTTTTTATTTACCAAACGGTTTATTTTTTTTTTTAAATTCTCCGGTCATTACATTTGCAACAATATGTTAAATTATTCTTGAGGGATCATTAAAATGAGAAAAAATACTGATTGATTTCGGTTTGAAAGAAAAGAAATACTAAATGCAGCGAAATACGAAATACTAAATACGAAATGTTAAATAAATCGAAGTGCAATGTGGTCAACTAAAATGCTACACTCTGTACCAAATGTTAAGACGTTCTTAAATTCATCGTACCCAGGGATTATTGAGAAATTACAATGATCGTTAAAATGGCAGTGCGCATGTGTATGTCTATAACAAGAGAATATTCTGCTTACACGTTAAAAAATGCCGCCTTGCTTCTCCTGCCACTTACCAAGCGCTCCGGCTCGTTATCATTTGTTCTAAGATAGTTGTCATTGTAATTAAGTTGCTGTTTTATTGTCAAATAATATCACTTCACCGTTTACCATCACCTGGCGTTCTGAACATACTTCTTATCATTGGTTATAAGATTATTTAAGTTTAATTTAATACCATGCGTATTGCTCTATTAATATCCAAATTCGGTTAAAAATTAATAGTGAGCACGCTCGTTCTTATTGCGGCATACGTGAAATAGCTTTGAGCAATTCCAAAGTTATTAGCTTCCGATTGTTACTGTATCAATTACATAAAACTATCGACAATGAATTCAATGACCCTTACACCCAGAGAGTCTGGCGAATTTATAGCTCAAGCCGCAGATCATGTTAAAATTAACCAGGAAAGTATTAACAGGACAGCAGAACAGGTTAGTGTTTTGAAACGAAATGGAGTTCAAGAGAAAATTATTTCAGTTGTTACCTTTCATATTCATTCTCAGATTGTTGAACTACTTCAGAGCAACTCCCTCTCCATAAGTGGAATTACACAAAGTGAAATTCATCCTAAAACACCTAATGAAGAAGCATTAAACTGGATATTTTTGGTCGACACTTTAAATTTTTGTTTTTGGACACAAAATGGAGATCACTGGAGTGTAACATGGAAGGGCAAAAAATATACAGGATATTTTGCCCTCTGTGCAGCAGTGAACAGAGCTTTGGAAGAAGGCTACTCAATAACAAATCCAAAATATTATTCTCAGATTTCACTCAGGGATTTGAAAACTATATTAAGAGGAGACAACAAATTAGTGTCTGTTCAATTATTAAACAAGAGATTGGACTGCTTACATGAAGTTGGTCTCACATTGCTCGAAAGATTTGATGGGAAATTTTTAAATTGTGTATCAGCTTGTAATGGATCAGCTGAAAAACTTCTTAAGATTATTGTGGAGAATTTTCCATGTTATAAGGATGAAACACATTACAAGGGGCAGAAAGTGTCTCTCTATAAAAGAGCTCAAATACTAATAGGCGACATTTGGATCTGTTTCAAGGGTCAAAATGAGGGACACTTTAATGATATAGATAAACTGACAATGTTTGCTGACTACAGAGTTCCTCAAGTTTTGGTTCATTTTAATATCTTCCGCTACAGTGATGACCTAATGGAAAAACTTAAAAAAGGTTTGTATCTACAGTTTCATTTTTCTCTTGTTTTACAATTTTATCTCCATTGTCACTTTTCCACAGGTGTTTTACTTGACTCTGGCTCTCCTGAAGAAGTTGAAATTCGTGGTTGCAGCATACATGCAGTGGAACTTCTCAACAAAAAAATTAAGCAGCTGAAAAACAATATTGTAAGCAATGTTAACCAAAACAATTCATCTGAAAATTCAATAATATGTAACTCAATTCTCATTGATCACTACCTGTGGGATTACAGAAGGCAACATGCAAGTGAATTGGAATCAATCCCCTTTCACAGGACACTATCTATATTTTATTAAACACATTCATTTTATGTATTGTGTAAATTTAGCCTGCTATTTTTTCCAAAATATAATCAACTATGTGTTAGTTTATAACATTCAAGAGAGTTTGTCTACATATTTTATTGATGTCTTCTGTTTGCTGTCTTAGACTTTTCGCCACCAAAAATTTGTGATGAAGAACAAACTCTATTTTATGTTTCATAATTATTTGTGGGATGACTACTGAAATTACTACCATGAAATAAGCAAAAATTTTTTTCTTAATGATATGCTTTTACATTTTCTCAATCAAAAAAATGTTCCCTTTTTTCCATTCAAAACACAAGCAGAAAGTGGATATTTTGAGTGGATGTGTCAATGAGTAGGAATATGAAATGAATCTCTCAGGGTTAGGGAGAAAAAAACACTGTGGGTTGTTACACTTAGTGAAGACATACAGAATAAAAGTAACACGGGTGAGAATGTCCTATGAACTTTCAGAATGGATCAACTTTATTTATCGGCTGGAAGTGAAGGACATGAAAGGTGACATGGAAATGACTGAATCTGATTCATATTACGCTACCGGCTTCATGTTTTTGTATTTTCTTCTAAATATAATTTTTAAATACTAATTTATAAAATTTAAATAGAAAGCAAATGTAGTAGTTGCTACTGTTATTTAATAGTTGTTCATCCATTTTCATTCCACTGACACTTACTTATTTAATTTAGCATTAGCTGTGATGATTTCTTCCCAGAACTTTTTCATATTTTTTAAATCAATTGAAGGAGTGGGTGATGAACTTTTTATACAATTGTTCCACTCATTGCCTTCAAAACAGTTCACCACTGTTTTATGATTTTGGTCAGTGCCACTTTTCAGACCTTCACGAAATTCTCTAGAAATGCTTCTGGCCGTTAGACTATGGATTTCCTTCGCGTTAAATCGTGCCATAACGATTTTTTCAGTTTTTCTTTCACCTTTTTCATCGATTAATTCTTTATTTCCTTTTGATTTCACCTGATCCGTCTGAGTACGAGGCGGTGGCGTTGCCGACGAATTCGAAGAGGATAATGCATTTTTCAGGTTAAGAATGATTTCAGATATAGGAACAGAACTATAGTCAATTTCTGGTTCCTTTTCTTGGGAACACCACGTCCGAATATTTGATTCTGTACCATTTTCCGTGTTTAATCTTTCATTTGAATGAAGGGAAGAAGAGGTCTTGATTTCATCTGCAGTAAATTGTTTGGCCAGCTTCTTCACACTGGGCAGCCTAAATTCATAGTTCCTTGAGGGATGATTAAGCGGCGGCATTGACTTTTCCGAGTTGTCTTCCTCTGCCTCTGCAATCCTCTGCAAAAATTAACAGAATTAAGAAATTAGAGACTTTCAAGTAAAACATTCATTCCGGAGCGGCGACTACTCACCTAAATCCTTGATTAAAAAACGGGAAAACGAAAACAACCCCCCTTCCTATGCGCATATGAATGTACACGTGAACAGATATGTTCCTGGTGTATTGAGAGCTTTAAAATTAAATTACACCTTAGAAAATTTAATTTATTTGATAATTCCTTGAGCACCTGAGCAGATGGGCAATCATTTTGTAATTTATACAATACTATTTTTAACTTACATATTCTGATTCCATTTTCCACTTGCACTTAACAAAAAGTGTGGGATGTCATAGAAATGAATATAAAACTATACAAATTGTTTACTAATTCTATGTTCCGAAATATTTTGAATTCCGCATGAAAGCCGTTTCAAGTTTCGGTCAAAAAGCCGAATGGAGAATCGGCTGAGACACCTGTCGCATCGAATGCATAAAAAATGAATGAATAAAAAATTATTTGTAAACGAAAAAGAGTAATAACACTCAATTTAAAGAAAGTGAAATAAACCTTTACGGTTTTTTTTTAAATTAAAGCCTGAGTGAAATTAACGTTTGTTTACTCGTCATTCAAGTTATTTACTCGATCACAAATGGCTCATTGAGGATAACAAAAAAACTTGACAATTTTAAAAAAGCCGAAATAGAAATTAAAGCCTTAAAAAAATATTGTACTGGCACGCCATAAAATAAACTAAATTCATTTGTTGAAAAGAACAGAGTAAACTGAATTTTGACAAAGCAAAAACTACCGTATCAAATTTGTGGAATTTTGAAAAATGAAATTGGCCGATTTGAAGTTTTCAAGTGGTGAAGGGAAACCAAAAAGCAAAAACTGTTCACAGGAGGAAGTACATGAACTGCATATTTTCGAAACGACAGCACCATGAAGACGATGCCAATGACAACACAAACATTTAAAAACACAAAGGTACTTTATTTTGTTAAACAGCAGACAACAATTTAAACAGTAATATAGATATTTCAAAAATTACCTTTAAACAAATGAGCAATTGACAATTAACAATAACGACATGGACAACAGATCAACTGGAAAACCTCGTTTCAAATAAATAATGAAATAAATACTTTGGTTATTTTCATTAAGGAACGAATTTACGAAAATAAAATCAAGTAAAAAATGTGGCGTGAAATTGGGGGTTCTAATGTATTCAGCTTCAGTGCTAAAAGATCCAAGAATAAACTATGTGAATTGTCAATGACCTATGGTTATTTAATGTTTTATGAATTTAATATCCTTATTAGTAAAACCAAGTATTTCCGGTCTCCAAAGAATTTCTTTTAACACTCGAAAAAGCAGATGAAGACTTGGATTTGTCAGACCTGTCGGAAATCAAACACAGATTTTCCAGTGAGTCCGACGAGTAGTCATGGCTATCTGACCCATAGCCAGACTCCTGACTTTTCATTTTTACTTTCCGTCTCGTATTACGATCCATTGGGAATGTTCTTTGGTAGCAAGGCACAATCGGATCGTAACACATCAGCTCTGATTCTACCCCCGAGTCAACATCTGACTTTTTACTACTTGATGAACCTGATGAGGAGTACGGATGTGAAAGGGACATGGCTTCGTTCGAATCAAAGAGGGGGTTTAGGACAAACATTGGAGATGCTCCCCTTGCCTTCAACGTCATATGAGCCAGGTCATCTCTTAAAGATTTCCTTTCGAAGTCAGAGAGTTGGTCGCCCAAGGAAAGAAACCTTTTGAGGGGCTCCTTACGCTTCGGACGCAATTTAAGAGAATGTGACCCATACCGAGTCTTCTCTTGTATGTCATTTTCTAGCCGTTTCGATGTTTGAAAAACTGTAGAAAAATGACGATTCCTAATAGTTTGACTTTTGAGCAAACTAAATAAACTGGAGTGAGATGAAAAACTCTCCAAACAATCGTCTGCAAATTGGTTCCGACTGAGAGATCTGTTGGAGTCTTTGGCCGTCCATGGGCTACACTCGTAGAAATTACTACTTACTTGGTTTTTCCCATTGACGTTTTTGGTTGCCATTGAAACGGGTAGAGCACCTGTTTTGAAATTTTTTATTCCATTTACGTAGTAGTCTCTCGTCACCCGTAACTTTTCATTATTGTCAGCAGAAAATATTTCGCGCGAAGAATCGTAATCTGGAAAGTTTCTGAAAAATAAAATCAAGTTTTTTCTTTATTTTTTTCCGGAGTATTTTCTTCCGCCCTGCCACAAAACTGTGTAAAACAACTAACATAGCATCGCGGAAGTAGTTTCCTGTTCGGAAGTACTCTGGCCTTCTTCGCTGCTCTCGTTTCTCTATATTCTCTGAGGAGTATGGATTATCCGGGATAGAAACTGGATTCTTCCATTTCTCTTTTTCTCTCTCCGCGATTGGACACCTCAATACCTTTTCGTGCTCACAAATTTCGATTCGCTGACTAATGGCCCTGACAAAAATGACATATTTTCTAATGGATTTCTACATGTGGTGTCGCATTTTAAAATAATGGTTGCTCACCCTTCAGTCTTCGTGTGACTAGCATTTTCCCTGAGGTCGTTAAACCATGTGGCAGTTTTGGTAACTTTTTCTTCAGGCGTACCTTCCTCATAGTGTGGTGTGATGTCTGCGATTTTGTATAATTTGTACGTAGATTCGTATAGTACCGCTTTTTTTTCATGTATTTCTTTTTCTGTCAGTTCATTATCAACTTCGTCATTAGTAGTTGCCTTTGATTTGTAGTCTTCATCCTGCTCGTCATGACGAGTTTCTTTTTCATTCAAGACAATATGTTCCGGCGTACCACACGTTGACTTGGAGGTAGCATTAACCGCCTGAGAATCCTCGGTGACCAAGTCTTCCAAAACAGAATCGTCACAGTCGGACATTTCACTAAGGTCGTCTGCGTCCACTCCGCCGACCAGAGCCCTGAAATCCTCTGATGGATTTGGGACTAGCATTGGAACCGGGACAGGATGATGGGCATTTGGTGTGCACTGAACGCGTTTCTTTTGAAAAAGCCAATTCTTTTCCCATGAAGGTGTTGACATGACCAGTTCTGTAACGTGACTGTGTTCTTCTGACTCGGAAATTTCGTCGTCGGATTCGGCTAAAAAATGTGGCACATTTAATTTGTGTATAAATATACAAAACACAGTCAGTTTCCAGTTGGATCTTTACCGTTTCTTACGACTCTTCCAGACTCTGGGAAAGGAATTTTTCGCTTACATTTCATTTCATAGTCAGAGAAGTCATCATTATCAACATCCGATACTTGGTAGGCTGTCGTTACTTCTTCGATATGTTCTTCGATCTGTAAAAGAAGAGCAATTAAACGTTTCCTCTGGGTGTTTGACATGACAAAGTGTGTCTTTTAAACGATTATTATTTTATTTAGAGACCGTAAGAGACAAAGGCTCCGAAGCGGAGGCTTCACTCCAGTCGCTGTTGTACATTGACTCTTCATCGGTCATTCCTCCTGCCTTGACTCTGGTGCACTTGTGTCTTTTCTTATTTTCAGAAAGTTTTTCGTTTTTATTTGGCTTCTGAAAATTTTCGATTACCTACAAAAATAGTCAAAATTGTATTTTTAATTTACCATTTCCTTGTCTACATCCAAATCATTTTCTCTTATTTACCTTGTTAAGGATTGCCGTAGCTAATATGTCTTCGTAGCATTTGCTTTCAAAGTCATTAGGAGTTTCATTTAGCATTTTGCCCGACTCAGCCGATGAGTACTGACATAAAATTTCTCTTAAGTTTGGCAGAGCCATCGCTTCACTTATGATTCGTTGTAGTAGCCGACTTAAACTGAAACGCAAGGAGTTGGATTCGTCACTTTGGAGCGTTTCAGAACCTGTTGAACGTAAAACGATAAGCAGCTATCATTTTAATTTGAGGAACAGGGTGAACTTTTGCATTTACACGGACAAGAACTGGGACAGCGAAACTATACAACTTTTTGGGAAGTATGCAGCAAGGACAGCTTTTGAAGGTTTCCCTCAGAGTTCACTAAAATTTTTTCATGTTTTATTACGTGATTTCAGAACAACTGCTTCATTTTTTTCAACTAATAGTGGTAGTGAGATAGTGAACAAGAAACACCCATAATATTTGACAATTGCACAGCAGATGGTAACCACATTAACTAAGGGACGTGTAGAAATTTCCTAACATTAACATCTAAATTTTTCAACTTGTTTTCGTGAAGTTAACGTTTAACAATACCAAATGGAGTCGATGCGATAGATATTGGCAGCGTTCAATGAACGAGACTCAGACCACCACAATTATCCATGATATCTAATTGGGCTCCGACAATTGAGATTCTTCATACTAAAAGCATTATTTGCATATCGTATGTATATGTATGTATATGTACGTGTATGAATATTTTTATATGTAGTGCAGTCTAGAGTGTTCCGGGCTCAGGGTCAGTTTGGAATTATCCATTCAAAAACATTTTTATCTAACTTGAAGAGATAATACTAAAATTATTTCTTATTATAATTTCCTATTTGATGGAATCCTAACCGATGCATATCTCATCTCATGGTAAAGATTATGCTTTTTGATAGTTGAAGAACACAAGCCGTAGTTTAGATAAAATTTTTCATCCTTGATTAAAATCCAAGTAGTAGTTTTAAAAGGAATTATTCAATTTAATCGTAGAGTAACCACATTTGGCAATTCCAATACATCTGTGCAATTCATTCGGAAGTGAATGTTTTCAAAAGTGCACTTGTAACTCGGCGTTGTGCAAAACAAAGGAGACAACTTACGAGCCCGAGTTAGATGTAATGTTAAGCCAAGTCTTGCGAGTTCTCCACACAACAAACCATGATATTTCTCAAACATCGCCAAATCTGAAAGAAGAATTTTCACAAAAACCTTTTTGCTGTTCTGGCCCTCTACTGGCCCGTTTTGTGGTCACAAACCGTCGATTTATTGGGTTTAGTGGTTTAAAAAAAAATTAACCGCTCTCGTATAGATGTATATTTTGCGTGTCTCCTGCATTTAAAATATACACTCACATGATGCGTGTGCCGACAGTTTGCCTACTGTGATGCCATCCAAAGATCCTCCGATTATGGTCTCCACCAATTTCTCTATTAACTCTCTAACGTGCACAGTGTCTTGAGAAATGGAAAACCCTAAAACCAAGGCCTCATTAAAAGAATTCATACTGTTTGTCGTAAAATTATATATCTTGTTATTGTATAATTTTTATGTCGGGCAATGTATTAGGTCATTTGACATTATTCATTACATTTTTCAGCTTACCGTTTTTGTCCGATTTGTTTTCTTCCTTTTTGAGTGGCATTGGCGCAGCGTCACTGTAACAAATCATTAATATTTTAGTTTAATCAAAAGCATTTTATTCAAATGTAAATTTTATCTTTCTAAAATTTGTCGAAGTTCATTTTTTCGGTTAGCCTATTTTGCCGGAATTAGAGAAGGGCAATGCACATTGTAGCTACAAAAATGGACGTACTATTTTTGGTAAGTTTTGGTTTCCGTCCCTTCCTTTTTGATGAGGTCCCAGGAACTGTGATCTGGGGGTCGTTTAATACTTGGTTCTGTAGAATTTGATAGGTCATCCTTTAGAAGGCAAGTATCGCCTTTTTCTCGAGGAAAACTCGTAGAACGAATTCTGCTGTAACAGTTGTGATGTTTTGCTATAAAAATATATTTTTTACGGCAAGAAAAGCATATTCTTTGGATTTGTAAATATAAAAAATAACTGATTTAAGTAAACATCTATAAATGTATATATATATATATATATGTGTGTGTGTATAAAAAAACATTACATAAACAATCTAAACGCAATACAAGACACATAGGAAAGACAAATGTTGTATTTGGAATCACTCTAGTAATAACGGTCTTATTTCATTCTTCTACCACATTTCGTCCATTTCGTATTCTTCCTGGTCATCCTCCAGGTATTCACTCAGGTATGGAGGATCATGTGATGTTAAAAGAATTTGAAGTTCTCTTTCACTTTGCACCACTCTGACAATGAGCACTTCTATACAGGTGACAATGAAAAGTGTAAGAAAAAGAGCCATGTTGCCCTGCTGCTGTTGAATGTGCGAGGACAACGGAATACCAGGCTCGGTGTATTCGACTAAAAGAGGCCACAACATGTCTGTGAAATGTTCTTCGGTTCTTCTAATCAAATTCCTGATTTATGGCTCTCATAGTTTCCTTCTTCTAAACTCCGGATTGACTGCTAAATATTCCAGAATGTTTCCTGCTTTCTTGCATACGTTTTGGCTTGTGGACCGCACCACGTTTACAAGTTCTTTTTTAAAAAAGATTTTTTTTATTCGTCACCACATTCATCACTATTGAATATTTTTCCTATTGAAGATTAATTAATCGAAGGTGAACTACTCAACTCTTGAAAGATGGACAAATAAAAGTGAAAAATCGACTGACAGATGTTCATCCTGCGTATGTTCAGTCTCCTAATTCAGGAACAACAGATTGTAATTTTGTCACGCTGATGTGTAAAATTAGTCAAAGTTCGCCTGTGAAAAATTTTCCTTAATTTTTTTGGGGATTATATTTGGTGACAAAATATAAACTTCAATATTCGTAAAAATGTAACGAAATTTCAAATAAATTAAATCATAGAGTGATTGCATATTTTCATGAAAGTAGTAAAAAAAGCCTAAGGGGCTACTATTGCAACCTTGACACCGTAAAACACGTTTTGTTACGCAATAAGTACGTATATAACGGTCCTACAAGCAGGGACGAATTAGTAGTCACTAATGCATTTTAAGTGTAATGTTCTTCCGCATGATTTAACTATTCTAGGTTTATGTGTGTATGGTTTATCATGGTTACTTAAGCACGAAGCTCATGCAAGAAATCTTGTAGACGAGTGGAATTGAGGTTAAGCAATACTTCAATTAACCAAAGGGTGTTACATAAGATATGACGTTGATGTTCTGTTATACCTACAGTTGCAACACGCTACACTAAAGACAACTGAATGACTGAAAGATTCATACTAAAATAAAGGCAACAAGAGCCAACAAGTGAACAATAACTCCACTGTTTCCAATTTGTTTTTACAGAGAAATAAAACCAGGGCACTGATTTTTTCATTGATTGGTATTTACTTATTTTTTCTCTTCCTTCCTGAGGCGATTCTATTTCGAAGTTTTTTCTTGCATTTGTTATTTCCACATGATTTGTGACATCGCGAGACCGAATCATGAGAGCTAAATAATAAGAAGGTATCGCACCTCTACAGATGGAACACGTACAAAACGGTTGGACAGATAAATATGAATCGAGATCGACTTGTTACCAGCAAATAAAGCCATTAAATTTACACTGGATTTAATGTGTTTTAATTTTAACGAGCCTACTAATGTAGATTCGTTCTTACGTTGGAGTGGAGAAAAAACATCAACCATTCAACAGGTTTGTTTATGTCAATGAAAAGAAAAAAAAACTAGAGAAAATGTTAGACTTTTTTGTGCCTTTGGCATACCCATCTAAACAAAATAAAAACTAAATGATTCCATCTGTAATGTCGCACCGTAATTATTCAATATATAATGTAACTCTTTTTTTAACTGCTTTCTGTGTAACATTAGAATTAATCACTAATTCAAATATCTATTATTAATTTATCATTATCCTCTGCAACCGTATCTGATAATTATAATGGTGTTAACTAATTTGTCAAGTGTATGTATTTAATTAACCATCTCCCAGAGCGTACAACTAACAATTCTTGACGTCTAATGTACTCTATGTATCTAACCCAGATCAGTCAGAAATAAGTTTTAACGACAAATTGTCAGTCGAGTTTTCCCGTCACGAAATAGTAAAAAATAAAATCGCGTAAAAACCTGTGTCGAACAACAGAGAGAACGAAACCGTTTCGACAACGTCAAGAAACCAACTGAAAACCTGGCCGAATATGTACCTGAAATTATGTAATTGTAGGTGTTACATAACAATCAAAGTCCCTTTCAGATGGTAAGAAGAGAATATTTTCACATAAACATTATCCGGTCGATTCAAGGCAACTAAACTCTCGTTGACTTTCTCTCTCGCGTACCCGAAAGACTTGGCAGCCCCTGTGAATCGGCTGCCACGCAAATGCCGGTGCAGATACGCGTCCCTGACGTTTCATTCAATATATATTTTTATTAATGTAAAGTAATTCGCTGCATAAAATAACGAAACTGTTCTTGGTTCATGGTACATGGTATTTATGTGAGACTTTGTCTTTGTTGTTTCGACGGGTGAAGTCTAAATTGTCATTTATGGGGAATTTTTTTTAATACAAATTAAAAATTACTCGCGTACCTTATTTTATATTTTCAACATTTAAATAAAAAAACAATTTAAAAAGTTACAAGAATTACACAAATTAGTGACCGAATAATTATTTCAAACTAATTTTATTGTTTTATGTGATTCCAATGTCCAATATTTTGACTAATGAAATTTTCCAACACTTGATATTTTTAATTTACAATCATTATTTATCGGTTTGCTACGAGTCGACACGTTTTCGTCATGGACAATGACCAACAACCGGGACCGGAGAACACCCAGCCATAAATGCTGGACACTGCGACTCATTCAATGGAGTAAGTAGTTGGCTTGTTTGGAACATCTAAATAAAATATATCTATTGAACCTCTTCACATATTGATAAGGATTATTCAAAAATAAAAAGCAATTCATTTTCTTCACAAAATGGGATAACCATTCGTCGCCTACTATTTTTTCGCTCTATTAAAATGTACAAAGCTCCCAATCTAGAACTGAAATAAGGAGGAATTTTTAGACATAAATGTCCTACATGCATAAGTTAAAAGTTGTTTAAGATACATTTAACACCGGTTATGGTTGCAATAGTAAAAACTTTACATCGGAGTATTCTCATGCGGCAGCTTCTTCCCAGAGCAAAGAACAAAATCGAACATTCCATTAGAATATTTTATGGAATAACAACTACATCTACATTGTAGATAATTTTTCGTTTCATTGTTTGCATTGCAGGGGTCAAATTGACCCTCACTAGGTATTCGATAATGTGGAGTTTAAAAAGATATTCCCAGTCATATTATGAAGTTGTACACATTATTTTATTTCGATTTTACTTAAAAAATCTCATGTAAAATCACAGACAAATGATAAACCAATTCCACCAACACCAAAGCCTTTATAGGTGTAAATTATTAAAAATATTGTACCACAAACTTTGCATTTCGTCAATGTCACAATCACTTATGTGCTTACTTATAGGCTTTATTACCTTGCGTTATCCATGGGTGAGTATGACATCAGAACAACTTCACCTCACACCAATATCACCATTCACACAATCATATTCATTAATATTTTAGTTATTCCCGAATGCTACCGAGTGAAGATTTTTGTGTCAATCAATTAATCAATTATTAAACGGTTTCGAACCTCAGAATGACATTTGGTGACCGAATGTGACCAGCTAGGCTGACAGACTGACTGCCTGCCTGCCTGCTTTGCCTTCCGCCTGTCAACCATCGAACCAGCCAGCGAATTCCTGTCCATTGAATTTGACTCGCATGAGTGACTGGCCTAGGCCCTGCCCTGCCCTGCGTACCTTTGTCCCTTTGCGACCGTACCTGAAATCCCCCTTGCCCTCCTTTCATTACGACTACGTGATGTTACAATTAATACGTGAGGAAATTAATGTTATTGTTGTGGTTATTATTATTACAATATTTCATTTGGGTGGTGTACTGCTGCATAAAATAAAAATATTGTTTATTTTTCAGCGGAGGTTTCGGTTTTTCTGACAACAAAATATCTAATGAAAATAATAAGTTCCAACTCTTGTGTGTTTTAATTCATTAACAATTAGAAAGTGAATTCTTCGCTTCAACAGGTTATGTATCAATTAATGAATGACCATAGTGATGAATTTGGTATTTTATTGAGTTTGGTGAAATCGTGTAAAATAATTTCAGCCTAATACTCTCCCCATTCTTACCTACTCTCAAAAATGTAACCGACGTGTGTTTACATATTTATCTAATAATTATTTACGAAATGGGCATATAAACATATTAAATTATTTACTGAATACGTATAACATCTATTAATAGATTTCTAAACTGAGTTACAAACGTATCTTCGAATGAGGTTCACGTGCCTGATACCTGACCGGTAGTCACGATATTCACCGAAGAATTGTATACAGATTTTGAATGAGTGTAGAACCCTTCGAACCATTCAATTCCTATAAAAGCAGCCATCGAATTTTATGGATATCTTCACCCCAAGTGACAACAATCGTACAAACTAGCACTCAGAATTTTAAATAAGTTAAAAGTTGAAATGTTTTTCTCGGTTCTTTTTGCCCAGGACAAACATAAGATCCGATAAGAACCGATGATAGTCACTTTGAAATTATTCTTAGTCATATTTATTGATACATTGTTTTTCGATTTGAAATATCAGTTATGATTACCTTGTGAAGAAAGTGAGGGACAAATTGCTTGACGTTCTGTCATCAAGTCTGATGAAATCAAAACAATATGTGGTTATTCTTTAGTACTACAGCACAAAACGGCGATAAGTTTGTATTAATCAACAAACATGGACTTACGCATAATGTTTAATAAAATATCACGATTTAATTCATTAAAATTTTTTGCATAAGAATGGCTGGATTGAAACATTAAATCTAAAGTAAAAATTTTACAACAGTAATTTTATGAAAAATGACTACAATCTCGTAACACACGCCTCACGCTTTACGGTTAATGTAACACCTTAAGATTCCTCACAATTTCTGTGTATGACAATCTTGCTACCGTGGTGTTGAACGACGGGTATAGAAAGGCAGGAGTATGTTTGCCTTAAAACTATTGTAACAATGGGGTCCTTTTAAATACCTTTTCTAAGTATTTCTAAATAATATATAGATATAAAATGTTCCAACATCATATCTACAATAAGCACTATTCAATAGCGCACCGTTGCTACACATACTCCGTTTATTCAATACGTGTTTATCGGCTGTTTAGTGGGCTAACCATTGGTTTTTTAAAAAAACCCACTGCAAGTATTTGAGTCTCTCACTGAGGGCCACTGGGCACTCTCTATGATTTCCTCTCTGGTGAATCAAAACCAGTTGTTTCAAGACCGGCAGATGAAGTTAGGGAAAACTAATAACCACATTTATATAATAAATGTCTACCATAATATTACTCATGATGGTTCATAGAGGATTCGATAAGTTCCTTGACCAGAGGTGGATCGCGTTAAAAATTCAAGTGGTAGTGAAAGTGACATCACTGTACTAGAGTCATGTCAACCATAAAAAGAGATTAAAGAAATTCTTAATAAAAGATTAAAATTAAAAATTTTACCATCTAGCATAATAACCTGATAGAACTGCTTGAAACCACTCTAACTAAATATGCCTTAAGAAGTGTTTACAAATGTAAGGACAACCATCGGAGAGATGGCAACACGATTTTAAACCAATGTGTCTTTGTAATAAATTTTAAAAGTATTATTTACAAAATCAATTAAACAACAATTAAATTAAAGATTATGATTCTTTCAACAAAGCAATATATAATTTATGCTAATTTTGTGACAAAATCACGTGAATACAAAGATCGCAGCAAATAATTTAAAGGGAAACGAAATGAAATGCAACGGGCACGGGCCTAAACTCAGGCCAATGTTTATTGTTTTCCTTAACACACTAAATGAAACATGAAGTTCTTTTCCGGTCTAATATTGACACATAGATAATGGTGCCGCCATTAGGATTCGATGATAACCCAAGATTAATATCGATCGTAAGATCTTGCTAATGTATATCCCCACTGAATAATATGTTGCAATAATTTCAGAAAATAATGAGCGGCATCACCGGTGATATCAATTTAATTTTTAAATTACAGTAAAAATGTACTCACTTAGGGTGCAAAATGTTTGTAATATTTAATGAAGATCTCAACTGAAACACATTTGAAATTTTCTTTTAATTTCTACCTACCTGGCCCATCTTAATCCTAAAAGAAAAAGGAATGAGACTCCCAAAATTAATCCAAGGCATATTCCTAAGGAAGCTGCGCCGGTGACGATGGCTGTTGCATAGCTCATTTTCAGTTCTGTTTTTCCATTAGCCCGGAAAATTTCTAAAGAAAAAAGTTGAAAACTCGTAGAAAGTCACAATCACGAAAAGAATAGTTAACAGAGACCCTACTTCTTTCTTTTTCTCGGACGAACTGCATCTGATTGATCGATAACATTATCTGATAACTATCTGATATAAAGGAAGGTTACTGATGGATAAGTGTGAAATACATTAATTGCATAAGTTTTCCCCGTTCACAACCGAGTACTACAACGAACGAAAGTCAAAAGCGTACCTGCCGAAGGTGCAACCAGGCCCGGTTTGGGTACCTCGCTGAGAACAACCCAAATTTGCCGTATCGAGTGCGATTCCGTCCACCGGACTCTGTTCACTGATACTCGACTCTCGCTCTGTTTCGATGATGGTTGATTGAAAAATGAAATTAACTTTCACGCGAGTATGTTAATTCGACTTGTAATGGCACTAGTTTTGCAGTTCAAACGTGACCGGTTAGGAAGAAGCACTCGGCGCTACAGAATTCCATCAAAGACTATCATGTGAAGACAGACCTTCTGGACAGCCTGAAGCGGTTATTTTTCTCTTAACTGGAGCCTTGACCAAAGTGTTCATTTTGAAAACAATTGAACACGCGACAATGGTCAACACTATTTTCACAAGACTTTATTCCAACTGGAGCCTAAAATGATGCCCACCAATACATTTGACTGTTTTTTTTTATTTGAAATTGATTGTTTAATCTTTCACAACCTATGACAACACACATCAACGAGTGTCAAACAAAAGGAACATCAACCCACCGTAGTCGAAATTAACATTTTGGTTTAACATCTCTAGTGTGGTGTTAGGCCGTGACGCCTGATAGTTGAATACACGTCAGTCACTAATAGTACAATTACAAATAAAAGCTTTCAGATTCTTAAAAATGAAATTGTAATATCAAAAATTAATAAAGTATTTTTTGCTTTTGAAAAGTATTCTGCATACGTTTTTGCCAGCAGTAAAAGTATATCTCCCGCATATTGCGGTTTACGAAAGGAAGATAATAAAAATATTTTTAGGAGAAGGATGAATTTAGGACTAGAAATAACCATGAGCTACATTTGCACCTGTCAAAATAACAAACAATTTGTTTAAAGAGATTAATATTACATGGTTCACGTAGAGTAACCGGGATATGGTAACTAGTATAATAAATATTTATCTCACATATAAAAGGAAAGAAATTAGGAGAACCAGGGAAGTACATAAGGGACGGATCTTAAATTGAAGACTTGTGTGATTGTCAAAACAAAGTAATTGAGACAACTTAATGTTTAAAAAAATACATAAAAATTGACCGCAGGAGAAGTCTTAATGAATAAAAGAATAATAGGGCATTAGGCTGTAAATGGGATGATTAAAAGGGAAGCAGAAGACCCGAGGAAAATAGAAATGAGTACTAATTGTGATCGTGAAAATGTTTCCATTACAGGATAGTCTTCGGTGTTGAAATTCAACTTTATCTGACTTTAATTACAAATTGAACATTAGACCGAAAAGTTTTTCAATTGACGGACCACATCAGACTTAGTTAATTAGACGTGACATGCAATTTTTCCCGCCCATCATTTTCCCTTTCTTTCTCTTCATTAGATACATACATTTAAAAATTGATTTACCGCAAGTAGAGCAATTTTAACAAGCGAAAGTAAATAATTTTAAAAATTTCTATTTTCGTTTTTTGCTTTAACTGAAAGATAAAAGCAAACATAGGTTCCAGCACGAGGGACATCATGTTTTGGCACAGAGGAAATTAATGTGTTTTCACTATTCTAAGAAAATCACTGAAAAGGTACTTGATTCCTAATCACATAATTGTCTGCAACGCTGTAACAACTTCAAAATTTTCAAGAAAAAGAAGTAGAAAATCTTTGTACATACAGACAAGTGATACCACGAAACAAAGTGATGACGACCCTTCACATGTATCTCATCAAAGTTCATTTTAATTATTTACTTGAAAATGACCAATTACAAATTCTGAAGGTACTAAAATTTTGTAATTTACTATTAGTAACACTTATAAAAGTCTGCACATTGGTCTTAAAGGATGTAACTCGGTACCGTCACCTGACAAAGAATGGTATTTTTAAGTTCAAAAACATTTACAGAATGAACATTTACATTTTAACTCCTCAATTAAATATGTTTTGTTCCGCTGCATCGGTAATACTCTCATTTGAACAAATAAATCGCTTTCTGTGGGTTGATTATTTTCATCCAAAACAGTTGTGCGTTCATGACTGCAAATAAGAAGCCTTTTTCTAAGAGATAATGTTGTTTTGCGGGTGCGTACAAAACCTCGTGGACTAATATTTTGAGTACTCTTTTTACACAGCGAATATGTTGTCTTTCGCTGTAGTGTCCATTACAAAATGAGATAATCTGAGTAAAATTACATTTTTAAAAATTGCTGCCGTCAATTTAATAAATAACGTAATACTTAGAGTTTAATACTTCTGATAGTTCTTAATGTTTAATGCCTAATTTTAATGTCATTGGTTGTGCAGCTTTATGCAATTCTTAGAATACAACAGGTCCCTTTCTTTTCCAACTACATTCCAAGACTTTTCCTGTGGTATTTTAAGATTATGTTCGCGTCAGCTGAGAAAATGAAATGATAAGGTAAATTGTAAGTAACAATAATAAAAAATATATTGAATATATATCGAACATAAGATAAATAATATTAGGAGACAACAATTATTTACCCAGTTTTACAATTACCATATTAATAGATCAATCTGTGTAAACAAAAATGTACGCATGCATACATTTAATCACAAAAATTTTTATCAAAATAATAGCAAGTGTGATAGGTGCGTGAAGTAATATGCATTAAATTAATAATGCGGCTATTAAATTAATCAAATTTGCGTGCAAATTACTTGCAATTCAGCAATACGAATATGGACACTTCCAGAAGCATTTTTTTTCTAAAAAAAAACCTTTTCAAATTCTTGTTTACATGTGTAAATTATAGTAGAAAATTATTCATAAAAATTCAAGGTAATCCTTCCAGTTAATGAAACTCTGCATTTGTATCTCTCTGTAAAATAGGTCTCCTTTCATCATCAGATGCTGAAAATTTTTTCCTTGTAGCAAGTTTTAGAGACAGGTTGCTCATCATACCAATAAGAATTGATCCACCACAAATGTATACAAGTACATTTTGATATAAACTTGGGCATTTGGCACAAATACTGAAATTTGTACAATGAAAGTTATTAAAAGTGAATTAACAGATACTGAGTACAAGTAGAACAGGTAATGTTTACTTATAAACATACATGTACTGAATGCCCATGACAACAACTCCATTTGATAATTTATCAGCAAAACTCATAGCCCCATACACAAAGGCACTTGTATCTGTATCAAATCCAATTAGATCAGCAGTTAGACCCAGGGAAGTCACTATTAATATTGATCCACTAAAACCTGTAAAACAACGGAAAAGGTTTTGCTTTAAAAACATAATTTTTGTTAGCTTCATAAAAATTTTAAAAGCTTTCTAAATCACAACAAATGGCTGTTGTACTTTACCCAACAGAAAGGAAATTGGATAAATCTCATAGTTACTGTTCTTTCCAAATTTTATCCAAATGCAAGCAGATATCCCAATCACAGATCCTAAAGTAAATGCCATCTGGAATGTACAATACAAATTAATAAACTTTTTACACAATTAAATAGTTCACTCAACTACAATACATAAGACTCTGAAGAACAGTAAAATTTGCTGCCTAGTTGTCTCTATGTACTTAGCTCACCCTGCAAAATAAATTTACTTTTAATTATTTACAAATAAACTCACTTTTCTGCCTGAAATCCTATTCAGTAAATTTACTATTGTGGAAGCAGTTATACTTCCAACATACATCAATAATGGAATCAGAGCCAAAATATCTGCTTTTACTGCAAGTGTTTCATGAAGATACAAAGGAATATAGACTTGTGCAATATTAACAAACAATCTACTGGACATGTAAACCACAGCTACCTAAAACATGAATGATTACATTGAAATTAAGAATCACAATATGAAAATAACTGTAAGCAATGCTTATATGCATTTGTATATTACACTGCACCTGATAAAATTTCATTTCCCTCAAAAACTGAAAAACAGTTTTATGATTTCTCCTTCCTCTAGAAATGTTTAAATGTGAATCTTCTTTTACTCCCCAATGAAATAAAATAGATGTGATAATTCCAATGACAAGACCTGAGTACACAACTCGTTGGAAGTAGATAGCATCATGTGGTCCTACTTGTTCTGTTTCATTATCATTTTCTTTTGACTTTAGAGACAACCATGTCAAAATATATATTACCACAGTTGACACTACTGTGAATGTGTACCTAAATTAAAATGGTAAAAGGCTGAATTTTGTTTTCAAAGAATAACTTAAAATATAAGAGTTTTAAAAATGTCATTTTACCTAATTGTTGTCAGTTGTGTTCTTTGATCGTCACTTGGAGTGAGTTCAGGAATTAAAGCTAAATGAGAAATTTGAACTGAGGCCCATCCAAATTGAAATATTATTACAAAAGCAGAATAATACACCATCTGAGCATGTACATGAGCATTGTGGCATCCAATGCAAGGTGTAAAAATAAATGGAAAACTGCTTACAATACATATTGTTCCAATGAGGTGCCAGATTTTCCTGTTGCCATATTTCAAACATCTAATTCCAGTACTTTTATCACATTCTATTCCTATAATAAAGATAGTAATAAATATCATGTACTATTAATCTGAAATACAATTGGGTGACAGTTCTGATGGACATCATGAATTGTAAAAAACAAATTGTTACCCATTCGAGAGAGAGTGCTGTCAAATATTTTCAGCAGTTAAATGACAAATTGATCATTGAGTTTTGTCTTTTCCTCACAAATCAAAATCAAATATTCTAGTACACTAAAACTCCAGTCGTTGAAGGGTGAAATTATTTGCATGGTGATACATAAAAGATAACATTAAAAGCAAAATTCTGTACATAACCATTATTATTAGTTACACTCTAATTCTAACGTCTGGGGTCTAACTTTATATAGGACAATAACTAATAAGGGTAACGTGATTAAAAAAATTACAGACTTTCTAAAGTTTTGAAACTTACCCACAAACGTTGTAGATACTGCATCGGCCACTTGACCAATCAAAAGTAGTAAGCCAGAATTGATTTTATCAAACTTTAAAACTACATTAAAAAATACTAAAAGATAAGTAAACCACATTGAAGCGCAAATGTCATTGAGTACATGACCGATGCCATAACAAAACCAAACGCGCCAAGACAATGAAGGATGTAAACTCTCTTCATTATTCATTGTTTGAACTCTTACGTCTTACTGTTCCTACTGCATTATGAATCACCCGCTGTTACTCGATTTCAACGTCTAAAGAAATACAATCCTAATTACTTTCAAGCAGAGTAAGCCGCCATTGTTACCAATAGCTCATTATTATTTCATTTTACCAACGGTTTCTACTTAAAAACTAAGATGGCGGGCGCAGTGTCTAGGTGTTTTCATCAGAATTTTTCAAGGGTATCATCGGTTTTACTTCGTTCACGTGGTGGAAAGAGAAATGCACATGTGGCAGTGACCGATGACAGTTCAGTTATTGCTTTCTGGCATCCGGAGAAGACGTTTCCATATGAAAAGTCCCTTCCTGTTGTGAAGAAAGTTGAAAAACCAAGTGACTCGATTCTGAAAATTCAGTCTACAAAGGACCTGTGGTCTGTTTTGAAACCGAAAAGAGAGGAAGCCGTCAGACAAGAACTTATGGCAATGACGCACACCACCAAACACACTTGGTTTCCACAGAGGAAACAATTCAGAAGGAAACCAAAAGTAGAAAGGATACGACCATACTTATAGACCATAATCATTGTAATTAGTGTCAAGTACTGGAGTAATAAAACCAAAATTTAATCTTAGTGTTTTCTTTGTCAATGTTAACCAGCAAAAGGGAGCCATAGTAGGTTTATTATAACAGTTGGGTGTCAATATTTTAAAATAGTTTACAATTGTCATTAATAAATTTTCATTAGAAATAACTAGTACTTCATAAAATTAGCTAAAACAATAGCTAAATAGCTTATTCTAAAGTAATAGCAAAAAGTATCAAATGAAGAATAGGAACAATGTTTTGATAGAAATTTACATTTATCAAAATTAAATGTTTTACAAACAAGTTATGAAATTGGAATTGTACTGAGGAGCATCTGTATCAACTTAATTTTAATTATTTGTTCTGTTCTTGTAAGAATTTGTTTAAAGGTCAAATTTAAAAAAATTCAATAAATCATTATTACAATGAATAAAATTGACTTTAAACTGTTCAAAATGGGTTTTCACTGTTCCAGTGATATGACAATCAAATTAATAAATAAAATATATATTTTTTGAAGCTTTATTGAAGTGCAATTTCCAAAAATCATTGAAATAATGATTTTTTATACATATATAAATACAACATATGCCATTAGAGTCAATCATTTTTAGAGTCATAATCAGCTTATGTTCAAAAATTATACTACAACATAAATTTAATATCTAATCCTATTCAAGTTTCCTTTTTTTCACAAGAGATCCCAGCTAGAAATAAACATTATTATTTAAACTTAATTTTGCTGACTAAAAGGATAAGACAGTATAATATGTATGTAACTTACTATGTCTGATATAGCTGGCAATTGTGATGTCTGATCTAAAACAGGTTGACTTTCTGGTGGAGGAGGTGGTTGTTTTGCCTTCAAATTTCGGTGCTGAGGAAATGAAGGCATTAGTTTAGGGTCACATGCTGAAAAAAAAAGTATATTTACTTACTGTTCAAATGAAATTTGGAACCAATTATCATGAAGGATACTAAATTATTAAGTATTATAATTATCTAAGAGTGGACAACATGGATGTGAGTAACTCACGATAAGGTGCTTCTTTAAAGTATGAACTCTGCAAACATTCTTCTGCTGTTGCTCTTTTCTTAGGGTCATACATGAATAAAAAGTTAAGTAGTCTTAAGCCTGCAGCAGAAAGCCATGGAAACCTTTGCTTTAAATTATTGTATGGTTGTTGTTTAAGAGTAAAATTTTCCAAAGCAGGGAGAGAGGAATATTCTGGCCAAATTGCATCAGATGGGGTACCAAGTAGGTCAACAATCAATTCTAATTGGCCAAGTTCAGTCCTCCCTGGTAGTAAAGGACGATGACCTAAAACAAAAAAATAAGATCCCAAGTTTCTATTTTCCAACTGAATTTTTAAATAAAACACCAAATACATTAGTAATAGTGTAAATTTCTGCTTTCCTGTTCACAATTTATGTTGCTCTCATTGAAAATGTTTATTCAAAAATAGTGTATTAAAATATGTACATATTGCATGAATTTTGAATTTTCAAGTACATTTCCTACTTATTTTAAAATTTAACATACCTAAAATTTCTCCAAGGATACATCCTGCTGCCCACATGTCAACACTGGTTGTTTGTGTTCTGGCCTGAAGTAAAAGTTCAGGAGCCCTATACCACAGAGTCACAACATTTGGTGACATGGGCCTAACTGGCAAGCCAAACCACCTGGCTAGACCAAAGTCAGCTGAAATCATAATGTTAATAGCAACTTCCAAATTTTAATAATTATGCTATCAAAATGTAAAACTCAGAGAAGCTAAAATTTACCTATCTTCACACAACCTTTATCTGTCATAAGTAAATTTGAAACTTTTAAATCTCTATGAACAATGAAGTTTTTATGAAGATATTTTAAACCCCTAAGAACTTGAATCATAATGCATTTTACTTGAGATTCTGTAAAGGGAGCTTGCATGTTATCCAGTAGGCTTGCCAAATCTTGCTCACAATACTCCATTACCAAAAATATACTGAAATTTTAATTGATTATTACTATGTAATTACCTCTATATAAATAAAAAGTTAAAATTATTGGCTTATTAAAATTAATGCTTTATCTTAATGTAATGTCAAAATAATGTAAAAAGATACCTTTCTAAGCTCCTCCCAACAACTACTTCCTTGAGTAAAACAATATTGTCATGTCTGCAATTCAAAAGTACAGATATTTCCCTAAGTCCACTGACTGGTAAACCATCTTTTTCATGTTCCATTCTTACTTTTTTCAGAGCCACAACTTTGTCATTTTTTGTATCCTTTGCCCTATCTGAATAATATTTGCAATTAGTCTCAAAGTTATCTTATATTATTTACCTAATAGTCAAATCACTTACATACAATTCCATAAGTTCCTTCTCCAATACGATTCAGCTTCTCAAACTCCGAGACAAAACGGCATCTTCCTAACTATACAAAAATTATATGCACTATTAGAAATGACGAGGATATGGACAGCTTGTAAAAAAAAAACACACACACACACACACAAATATATATATATATACATTTTAATAAACAATTTCCCTTTTACTCACCATATCTTGTTCGGGAATTTCCATTGCTTTTCCTGTAGACAATGACATGAGTAGTCCCTTTCGAGTTACGGGAGCCGTCGGATCTGGTCCAGGTTCTCGATTTATATCTTTTTCAACCGAATCTTTAATCATTTCTAATAATAATAAAATTATTGAACATACCTTTTGCCTTAACTAAAATTCAACATGAACATTCCAAATCTGTACTTACTAGGTGAATCTTTCAACATCGTTTAATTAGCACGTTTCATTCAATTGACGAATATTTTAACAGAACAAGCTGAAGTGATAAATATAAAATTGTAATTACAAGGCAACCGGCAAAGCCTATGATCGGTAGCGTCCTGATTGGCACATATCGGGTAATTATCTCTATGAAGGTTTTGTAGTTTCGAAACAGGCTGTGGTGGAAACGACGCGTTTTCTATGTCGGGACTACAAGAAGTAACCTCTGTGGTTTTTGTGTTTCCCTCTTTTCAGTTATTGTTTAAACCAAATTTTAATTAATTAAAACCTTTTTGTCTTTTCCTATTAAAGTGTAGTTGTGTGGGTTGTGTTAATGTTACGGACCATAATTTTAAATGAGCCTCCCTTTCTGAAAATTCAGTTTGACTTTGAGCCCTCAGTCAAAAATTTGGAAGTGTCATGGAGTGGCAAATGTTAACCTGTAATACGAGGAATTAGCAGTTTTAACTAAAAATGCAGAGAAGTGGTTAGTTCTAATATTATTGTTGGATCGCAAAATGCTAATGAAATGAATTGGCGCGTAAGCGTTGTTGTGTGGTTAGGTTTCCGAATATTTGTGGCGTCCGATGGCCAACTAAGCTGGCTTTTCATAAATTCGACGCTTTTTACCCATTTAGATTGTAGATTTCAAAAATCTTAACAAAAATCTTATCAAATTTTCTATCAATTATAGTACAAAGCAGGTTTTAGAACAGGAATTAATTGAATATGGGTTTTCGTTATTTCTTCGTTAAACTCATTTTTTGTTATTTATTTCTATATGTATAAAAGTTATGTATCTATTTTTTTCCGGTGTCATTACTGTTCCATGTCATTGTTGCTGATACATAATTCTTCATGAATCACATAGCAGTAAGTATTGAATTTAAAAGAAAAATATTTATGCAGTGAAACTATACATTATGTTTGGAAATTTATTTCATACAGCATTCATTTAGTTTAAAACATTTAGTGAATGATGTATTACACTGATATTACCCTGTAGTTTCAATTTTTGTATATACATATATATTTTTTCAGTGTGTACATGCATTTCATTTAAATATTCATTACTTGTATCTTTAATTTGTATTTACCAGAATTAGTTGGTAATTTAGTTTTGCAAAAATTAAACTATTTTTTAAATGAAAATGAAAGAAATTGGAGGCTAGGGTAATTAAATATACTGCTGCAAAATGTAGATTGTGGAATTTTGTTTGTTTTAAAGTGTAATTTACGGTAATTGGCCTTATTGTATTATCACCACCTTTGACAAAATCATCTGCTTCAAGCCAAAGGTAAACTACAGTTGAATATTTAATATGCCAACTTCAAAGTGTTAAGTTTCCTTGCTTGTCGTAAAACTTCTGAGAAATGGATTGCAGTTTCAATATCTGGAGTTGTCATTTGTATTTTCTCCTTAAACAGTTTTAAATTGCTCAGTTTGATTAATTGTGTCTATTAATGTTTTCAATGGTTTACTCATGGTAGAACAATTGCCATTTCTGAATTATTTAAATTTTTGCATAATATTTGTAGGCAAATGTCAGTTTCTCAGATGCCTTATGAAATGTTATTCATAAAGGTTAGGGAAAATTCAGGAAGTGGTATATCTACCTATTGAAATAATATGAAATATGAAAGAATGGTATAATTGGTGAGCTGAAATGGAAATAATATGTGATACTGAGAGGTGTGATTATGTGAGATAGAAGATGGTGAAAAGCAAATCATGAGAAGTGTGATGTAAAAATTTATTAGCAAAAAGCTTGAAGAAAGTATGGGGGGCCTCAGCTGAATGCAGATAGAATTGGATAGGTTATATTGGGTTCTTAAACAGTAGGGTGCAAACTCTCAAGCTTTCAGTGGAAACTTACATTTCAAATTCTCAGGTGAAATAACAATTGCAAGAATTGTTTTGAATTTGTAAATAATTTTACGTTAATATGTTATATTAGTAGGGCTGCGGTAAGTAGCGAAAATTGAGACTGATAGTGAATAGCTTTGTTTCTTTCCCTATCCCGCAAAATTACTTATAAAATAAGAGATTCTTACGTAGAACGATGCTTGGAAATGATAGAGGGAGCTGCATAGTTTCGTCGGTGCTGCCGGCATTCCGCCCCGTAGTTTCACTTCCCCTCTCCGCCTATGGCTCTACCTCACCACCCTTCTTCTTAGCCATTGCTATGGCTGACTTTGCCTGCGCCACTCCCATTTGACTCAGTCCGACTTTATCTCTCTTCTCGTGGTCAACCAAGATTTTTGGCAAAAATAGTATAAGTTTGTTTCTCACATTGTTGTTTGATTTTGTTTCTTAACCTTCCGCGAGTGTATTCGTGTGTGATTGGCAATACTAATGTTTAACCAAAATGCCCCTTGTTTGCTTTGGTTTTAAAAGATAAATTTCGATTTTGACGTTTCAAATTGGCGCGTCTTGTAAAACAATTCGACGACACCGTAAAACACATTGTTTTTGTTTCGAATTGTTGCCGGCTTTTCTGTTGTTGCCTTATTTAAGATAGCCGAATCCCTTTATTTTTCATCACTAAGGCTATAACACTAACGTTTCTGGCGACATTTATGATTTGCCTCGGCAGTGTTTGAGCCTCAACGGATAAACAACACTTGAATTGACACTCGTTCATATTAGAATAATTTCTCGATTGACTTTTTACGTATGTCGTGTTTTTCTCTGTTTTTCTTTCTGATACCTAGAGTTGATATCCAGATTGTGTTTCTATTTGGAAGTAGAGCGCTTTTGAAAAATGTCAAATTTCTGAAACAAATGGGAACTTATTAAATTAGCCTATTCATTTAATTCAATCATTATTTATTTCTTGAAGTATGTCCCAGATGTTCTCTGTCAGAACTTTTATAATAATCCGAAATCTTTTCTTTAATTATGTTTTTATTTGATTTGTTAAAAACGAAAGCTAACATAACGGTCCAGTGGAACTAACATCAGTTTTCAACATCAACATTTGTGATTTCGAACCATTTTTTGTGAATTCAAATTGTTGAACTATGCCAAAAAAATATTGTTAAACTCTAAAATCCGAAAATGGATAACGGGGTTAACAGTACAAACTCGACAAGTGGTGTGAAGGTGACATCACCTCGGTCTACAGGTAACGGTGTTAATGCACCGGGGTCCTACATATACACCAGTAGTAGCAGCATTTTAGGTCAGCAGCGGGAGAAGCCTCCCATCATGCCCAAGTACACGGGAGGTTACACCAGCACAAGTGCAGCTGCATCATACAGGATGGCCTCTCTCTCAGGGAGACCTAAACCACCCGAAACACCACCGGGTGTTGCCCTGCCTACGCCGGGGGACGTCGCATCGGTGAGATTTTTAATGAAGTGACCCAGAAGTGTGGGTCCTGAAAATTTGACTTTGACTTGACCATTCCGATGTCTGTCGTTTACCGTGTGGGAGCTTTTGCCAGGAACGTGACTTCTGGCTCGAGTTACCTCTGACTAAGAGCCTGGTGAAAGAGGTCGTGGTAATGAAAGAAAAAAATTCCCGGTGTGTTGTGTGTGCTTTTGTGCGTATGAATTGATCGAAACTCTTATTGGACATGCCCAGTTGGAACCCTCTCTGTGTTGCACCCTCTGATTTAGACTCCCTGTTTTTATTCCCTTCGAATCCTACACTTGCAGCTTCCAACCTTGACGTTTGTAGTGAAACGAAAATCATTTCTTATGCCTTTAGTTCTTCTCGAGGTCAACAATTTTTAAAATTTTACAATATGATTTACTTTATTCCTTGTTACCTTTTCCTAGCACATTAATTGCCTGCCCTATTTTTCTACATTCAACGCTTTTATGCTCTTTGATGTAACGAGTTACTTGTAAGGCATATAAGAAGAAGGTTTATAAGTTGTTACCGTCAATAAAACATATTGTCGACTCCTGGCAGCTTATGCGGTAAATAAAATACTGCGACACCGTTGCTTATTATATTAAAAATGTAACAATGTATTGAGCAAATCGTTACATCAGCCTGTAGCACAGTGGATTGTTATGATTGAACTTGATTATAATGAAGGTTGAAATGTTTCAAACGTATTTTTGTACAACCAACATTGCATGACATTTATTATTACCGCAGCTGGGAATTTGTCTATTTTCTGCTTTGGGGTTTGTTAGTTTGGAGGTCAAAGTTTTGGGTCTTCATATTTCGATCAGTCACAGGAAAAGGAATGCTCGAATAAATATTTATTGTACTTATTCCGGATACCTCTTGGGACGGTAAAATTTTACATTCTTGTTAAAAAGCCTAAGGAAATTCTTCATGGTGATTAGAAATGTAAATATAGTCACTGCTTTTGTGATTGTTACAAGTAAATTCTTTGCTGTCTCCGTGAAGCTGGTAGACATATACTACTGTGTATAGTATTTGTAGGTACACATTCCGAAATAATAAATTTTTATTTCAATTATTTAACCCACTAGATGTTTCTTTGTGATTGCACAAGGCTAATTGCGTCACAAAGAATGGTGTTGAGTCAAAAATATGATTTTGTACCTTTTTACCGTGCTGTCGTTCGTAGTAATCAGAATGCATCATGTTTTGTTGGAATTAGATTCAAATTTTCATTTCCTTTTTTGAAAAATTTCGTTATTAATTCGCTTGAAACAATACAGAGAATTGCTGAGAATCGTTGGACTTCCAATGAAAACGCATTCTACTTAAAACAACAATTGTAAAGATAAATATTTTGCATAATATTACATAAGAAATAATAATGAAATAATCCAAAGAAATACGACAGAAAAGTGAAAAATTTCTGGATTTCTGGTGGACACTTTGAGCGACCACCAAGTTATTTTTATTAGTAGTTATTATTACCAAGTTATTAGTAAGTTGTTAAATTTTTGACACCTGCAGCTGTGACCTGTAGAAATCCCTTATTATCTTTGTTTGTTGTCACATTTAGTTGGTTATGGTCTCTTGGTAGGGGATGGCAGCATTTGGAATACTCGGGAAATTTTCAATATCTTTCTTTGATTTATTGAGTAATCATTGATATTGATATTGAAACAAGATGATAGTGTATTTTAATTTAGATTTCTAACTGTGTTGGCAATTACTATTTGATTTTTAATGTCAATTATTTGTCTTTTGTAAGTACGCAGAACGTTAGTAGTTGTGACTATTACAAAACGGTGCCACGTCAGAAATTTCCTCCAAACAATATTGAGAGGAGATTAGAAATCGACTAGACTCCTGTTTAAAAATGTCATGGAATGAATTATGTTGAAGTCAAGGTCAAACTTGTACTGTCTGGTTATAGTTTTAAATTGAAACATCCCAATCCATCTTTGACTAATGCTCATTAAACTCATTCATCTTTTAAGGTTATTCTCTGGCCTATGTATGGCCACAATTTTTATGTAATCGTAATATTAGTGAATAATTTTAGAAATATAACTCCGATTGTAAATATTCAACACGGAAAGTTGAAGTTTTCTATTAAGTGACATTGCAAATAAGTAATTGTTACACAAACTTCTCTTGTAACAAGACACATTATATACTATACACAAAACTCTACATTTTGTCATGAGAAATTAATTTCATTATTACTTGTAGAAGTGAGTCTATTTGTTGCGAATTTAATAGGAATGTTGACTTTTAATTTGACTTAGGGCCGGAACCTAGACAAAATAGATAGATTGCTTATGTTCATTGTCACTTCATTGTGGTTTTCTAATTTCAGTTGCAGACAAAACGTGAGTTGTTCTTTAAGAACGAACTACCGAGTAGCGGGGCCTCCATTGCTCCTTCTCTTCCTTCAAATGGCCTCACCTTAGGATCGAACAGTACTACCTTACCATTAAATCCTAGTGCCATCAAAGAATCAATAGGGAAACGAGGTAAGAGGTGACTCGTGCATTTATTTCATCAGAAAGGGCCGCACCGTGGTCGTAATTGCATGTGTAGTACAAATCCTCCAATTATCTCGACTTTATGCTACCAAGATCTGAACAACTCGAATGCCAAATTAAATTTCGCAAAAAAATTCCGGGGTTTCCTTTGACGTCCAAATTGTCGAATCAAAGGAAATGTCAGTTTCCAATGGCCTTTTATACTGAACCGTAACTGCTTCCTCCGGGGAAAAATTATTCTGAATTTAATTTATTTTGATCTTTTTAAAACTTTTGTCCTTCGGTGATAACTTAATTACCCTTGGATTATTCCGCTTGGCCTCCACATGAATGCTCTATTGCAGTATTTGTATAAGTTAGTAAAATAATTTTTTGCCATTACGTGTACTGTAATGTACATTAAGTGCAATATTTTTCACGGAATCGCAAAACGAAACGTTAATTGTTTTTTCATTATTTGTTTCGAAACGCCTACGTCGAATACAACCGGAATTGAACTTCCTATTCAGTTGTCAATATCTTGTAGTGGCTTATGTCAAAAAACTTTTACCTCATTTAACACTGTAATTAATTTAACATTCACTCTCTTGCTGTTTTTCAGTAATTTGTCTTCATAACATTTTTGGATTTTTTTATGGGATGGAGACAGAGTTTTGTAATCGTGGTTCTGAGTCTCTCTTAACACTTAATTCTCCAAAATTTGGCACTATTCCGTTTTCAAAAATATCACACTACTTACTAATCATTTTTAGAGGTGTGGAAATAGTACTAATGTAATCCTTCCTGTTTCTCCACTTCGGGTTCTATTGCTTTAAACAAAATAAATTTAGTACACATTTGCAAACAGTTTTCTACTCATCAAAATTTGGTAATATCCAACATTTACAGTTTGCATGAAAGTTATAATCAATGCGTGAGAATGCTGACTATTGGAAAATCATAAGTTATTATTAAATGAAGTGTACTATGAATGTGCGCGTGGGTTTTATTTCAGTTGTAGAAAATGGAGACGGAGAAGTCACGAAACCACCGATTTTCGCCAAACCAACGGAAACGAAGCGACCCAAAGAATTGGACGGCTATGTGGGTTTCGCAAATTTGCCCAACCAAGTCTACAGAAAAGCTGTAAAAAAGGGATTTGAATTTACCTTGATGATTGTTGGTGAGTTTCCCAAACTCTCCGGGTCAACAATTATGTTGAACTACTCAAAATAGCTCAGTACGTAACGTAGCGAATGTGGAAAATTTATTACTTAAAATTATTTCAGGTGACGAATAATACTTAATCAATAATCACTATTTGACAATAATAAACAAAATATGGCCATGGCAAAAGTCAGAATTTTCAATTATGTTTTTGAGGTTTAACACTCGTAGAGCTCTTACCTGATTATTATCGGTAAAAGAAAATAACGCTTCTATTGATATTATGTTCAATAAAATTAAAATTGCATACCTAGAGTTACTCATTGAAACTTACTGTATTTGACTTAAAAACTTTCTTGTACTTCTCCCAATATTTTACAGCTACCTAAGATGGCTTTTATTTAAGCTGTTCTTGTAACTCGACTGTTCAATTCTTTGCTTCCGTAAAACCGTTAACGTAAAATTTGATGTTTCTTTGTCCAAATGTCGATTTCTTACCAATTATTAACCAATCTGGCTTTCAATATCGCATTTACCATCTCACTTCTCATATATTTTTCTTAGTCCTTAAAACGAATAACCGTATTCTTCCTGATGTTGAGGACGTAACACATTTTAATTTGACAGTGACGATTCTTTAATTGTAACAATGGGTTCAATAGCGAATGCAAGTGGAAGTGTTGCTGTTACACATTTTAGTCTACTTGTACCTGGCTCTGCGACTTTTCAAAATGCTTTGTCTGCAGTTCTCAATTTGTTTATTGAGTCGGCCTTAAGTAGTAATGGAATGTGACTCCTGTTGTCGTTAACTCCTCGTTCGGCATCTAACGATACCCTTGCTTCATCCATTCCTGTCATTATGAAAAGATATTTTTTTTTATTTCATTGCTTCACACATTACAACTTGTTTTAAATCTTTTTAGTTGATTCCCATTATTAATAATAATATTTTACTTTACGTTACCCTGGACGTAATCATGACTTGATGGGTTGTAATTAATAAAATTGACTTTGTTAAGTCACATTCAAAATTTGATTGTTTGAGATTATAATTTTTAATTTTTCAGGCGAATCTGGATTAGGAAAATCAACCCTTATTAACTCTCTCTTTCTGGCCGATGTTTATTCTGGGGAATATCCGGGACCCTCACTGAGACCGAAAAAAACTGTGACCGTTGAAACGACTCGAACTTTGCTCAAGGAAAATGGAGTTAATTTGGCTCTGACGGTTGTTGACACACCTGGATTTGGCGATGCCGTGGACAACACAAATTGGTAAAATCTGCAACTGTTGAAACTCAATTTATGTAAATTTTTAAGGTTTAGAAGAGTTACCTTAACTAGAGAATGTCAATTATTTATATCGGGATTTTGTTCAAGCACGTTTTTTTTTGTAAAACATTAAATTTCTCATTTTAGTTGGCAACCAGTTATTGAATACTTGGAAAGTCGTTACGAAGAATTTTTAAATGCTGAATCGAGGGTGAACCGGAAATCTGTACCTGACAATCGCGTTCACTGCTGTCTGTATATGATAGCACCTTCCGGGCATGGATTGAAGCCTTTGGACGTTGAATTAATGAAACGCCTTCACGACAAAGTGAATCTTATTCCCCTCATTGCCAAGGCTGACACAATGACTCCAGAGGAATGCATACATTTCAAAAAGCAGGTTGCGCATCCTTCCTTTCCTTTAATAGTATGGAGATATGTATTTAGTAGTTCAGTATGTCGTTTTAATTCTTCCAGGTGATGACAGAAATTGCTCAGCATAAAATAAAAATATACGAATTTCCTGACAGTGTTGACGAGGAGGAGTCAAAGCTACACAAGGTGCTTAAAGAGAGAGTACCTTTCGCTGTTGTCGGTTCTAATTGTATCGTAGAAATTGATGGGAAGAAAGTTCGTGGTAGAAAGTATCCGTGGGGCATCGCTGAAGGTAAAGGCAAAATGGAACATCAGAAGTTATTGAAAAGTGAATTCGATAAATAATGTGCTATTTTATAGTTGAGAACCTGGAGCATTGTGATTTCATCGCTTTGAGAAACATGGTACTGCGAACTCATCTTCAGGATCTGAAGGAGGTGACAAACAATGTTCACTACGAAAATTATCGATTCAGAGCTTTGGCTGGTCTTGCACCTGATGGGAAACCAGCCAGACTAAACAATAAGTGAGTTGTTCAAATGCTTCACTTCCTAAATGAATGCACAGAGAAAATTAGACAACTTTAGTTTTTCCCAATAGCATTTTCCTAAGTGTCAATATGAGAATGGCGACACAACTCACTGGGAAACTGAAGCGCACATTTTATATTTAGATATGTTCGTGGCAGTTAATAATCGACTTGAATTTAACTGAATGACGAAGGTATTGACAATTTATTTGAGTTGTAGTTAAATTAATGGAAGAATAAAGAACCAGAAACAATGACCTTAGTTTTGGGTTACGCGGGTTTAATTTACTTTGCTCTATGTTTTCCACGTTATAACTTTTTCAGTCAGTTCAGATATGTCAGAGAAACGCGTATTCGAAGCTTTATGCGGACAGTACCCTAATTTTTTTTCGTGTGAATAAGAATCAGATAGGAAGCAGTATCCGTCAGGAACGCAGGCCACATGTCATATTTTTTTAAAGAATTCAGAATTTCATTGATGCTGAACTTTCATCATTAAAATCCTACCTTCTTGCGATTCAACTAAAGCCTTTTCACATGTTGTATATAATTGCGCATGTGATTAAATTTGTTCATAAATTTAATAATACAAAGTAAAAGTTATTCATTTATTCAGTTTAATGCAGCAAGGAGTCATGAACACGTTCATGGCTGTTTGGTAAGTGGAGTTAAAAGTTAAAAACGAGAGGGAAAAGTGTTTATTTTCGTTTAATATAGTAACTACTTTTTATCAGTTAACTACCAGTATTCAGTTTATACAACCATTTGATTGTTTGTAATTGTTGGTAGTGCTGTGATTTTTCTTTTTATTCGACAAGCACGATTCTTCTTGGAAAATACGGTACTGCATTATTAAACTGATATCGTGCATTATTCCTGGCAATTCATCTGTTTTCAAAGGCAGTTCGTTTTTAAGTTGTGATATAGTGATAAATATAGTTGCATGTAAGGGCAAATTGACGGGAAATAGGACCGGGGATCGAGGTTTATGTCCGCATGAAATAGTTTTTACGCAAATACGCATTGATTTACGTTGAATTGAACTTATTTAGTAACCAAATTTTTTTCTATTTCTCTGACCAACGGCTTAATTATAACAAATATTTTGCTTCGATTAAATTATACTTCGAGCATTTTTTTACCATTTGATTGAATTTTAATTGAAAACAATCGTATTGAAACATAATTTTGAAAATTTACTCTAAATTTGAAAACGTCACTTCCTTCCATTTTGGGATCAATGAAATTTTGTGTCCGGAAAAATGAATAGGGAGAAAACAGTGTTACAATTATGGTAATTGGTTTATTCACTGATATTACAGGAATCCACTGGCACAAATGGAAGAAGAAAAGAGGGAACATGAAATAAAATTACAAAAAATGGAAGTTGAAATGGAGCAGGTTTTTGAGATGAAAGTCCGCGAAAAGAAACAGAAACTGAAGGATTCTGAAGCAGATGTAAGTTTCTTTTTTCCTTTTTTTTTTAATTTGACCACAATTTCTGTAATTCGCCAATAACGTTTTATGTAACACTGATGTACCGCGGATATTTGTTTTGAGAACATGCCCAAACCTTTTATGTGTCCGCGGTCTGTCCGCCTTCCTTCAAATTGAAGAATTTCTCATTTTTAAATTTGTAGTTGCAAAGACGACACGATCAGATGAGAAAAAGCCTGGAAATGCAAATGCAAGAACTCGAAGAGAAACGGAAAGCGTTCGAGAAGGAAAAACAACAATGGGAAGCCAGCAATGGAATTACACTAGAGGAACTACGTAGAAGATCCCTGGAAGCCAATTCAAAGGAGTAAGCCATCCGTATTTTTTTATTTTGCCTAAAATATCAATTTCATTCAAGGAATTTTAAATTATGGTTGTTGTGTGCTTCTGCTTCCCCCCTTCCAACTGCCAATTCAACTGACATGACTTTTTGATATCCTCGTTTTTTTGTAGTTTCATCACTTTGATTTTTGTTTCTTCTTTTTCTCGTAGAACGGTAGATGGAAAAGAAAAAGGCAAAAAGAAGAAAGGCTTATTTTAAATAAAACCTGTAGGGTACTGCCCTGCTAAGCCGAATTCGAATTTCGACTGAAGAAGCTGCCATATTTTTTGTTAAGCAGGAGATTGGAAGGAGTCAAAAGCACCAAAATCAGAAAGGTCGGAAAGCTAACTGCTTTCATCGGCGTTTGATCTCTTGTACTTTAAATTTTGGTTACAGCAAAAAATCTTTTTATCGAACCGAAGGACTTTGTCATGTTCCTCTATCCTCAGTTCAAGTTACGTGAAGTTCTTAATAATTCGTACTTTGTAAATGTGTGGATTTTTATCATATCTTCTACTATTTTTCCTTATGTTCACTGACAAACAGCTGGACAAGTGGAATTCCATTGCAGTGAAACTAGGGACATTTAGACTCCGCAAATGGCTTTTGTGTTCACTAGATAATTCAACTATTGGGTTTGTTACGCGTATGAATTACCTTTATTCGGAACGTCAACCGCGTTTCATCGAAGAGTAATCTGAATCTGAAGAAGAATCGGAAGACGAACACAAATCGCGAATTAATTACCCAAATAAATTTTTCACGTAATCCGAAAACTGAATTTTTTCGCAGTGTCGCAATTGAAACATTCACGCGACTGTTCTTTTTCATCCAGCAAAGCAAAACTATTTTTTTATTAATTAAAATTTTAATGCCTATCTCATTACTTTTTATCACATTACATGTCAAATAGTTGATTGTGAACGTCTCTAATTCACTTTCCTCCTGATCGTGTATGTCATTATTTTGGCGACTCTATTAGTAGTCAATTTTCGTCTGAAGCTGTCAGTTCGCCGTTTAAAAGAAAAAATACGAAATTACAAATTAGAATTTCTCAAAAGGATTTAAATTTAATTACAACCATCAGCGTAAGATGGTTCAATTATTCGTTACATTCGAAAACAGAATCATATTCTGATATCTAGGTTTAACAAACTGCTTTGTGGAGCTTTACTTTAAAGGCAGATTTAAATAAGTTAGTGGTTCATTGAAATAAAAATTTATCTAATGAGGTAAGTAGCCTGCCTGGCTTCTTGAATAATAGGGAATGTCACTATTCGTCCAGTGTGCTCAACACAGAAAGAATACTTTCTGCTGGATTTGACTTGAAAAAGAGCCGAGGTGGGTATGACCCTTACATTTTACAAAATTTATGAAATCCTGTTAAGAAGTGGATGACCAGACATTCGGTACATACATATTTCTATAATTCGAAAGTTATAGATTGTACGCGGAAAATTATTTAAACATCAGACGTTTTAACCTTTGCAATATATACTTAAGATTTACTACATCACCAATTTAGTTAATTTCATTTTCATCACGAAGAGACGATTAATCTTATTTTATATTAATTTAAATTTGAATTATAAAAAAGAAACAAGTTTCATTTTCCTATAAGGATTTCCATTCGTATCGTTCTTGTTCCAAAGAGGAAACAGGAAAGTTCTTGCCCGCTTCAAGCGGGCAATATGATGATGTAAATAATGTCTGGAAATAATGTGCAATGTTAGCGTACATGCTAAAAAGATCGACGTGACGTTTTAGTCAGAAATCAACTTCCTCAATAAGTTTCACAAATAAACACAAGTAAAATTGAACGGATTGCGGGCAACTCCCGTTCCTGGCGCAGGGAAATGCACCGCCACTGGAAATCACCTTTTGAAAAATGTTTTGAAACAATCGTCAGCAGACGCTGTGTTTACAAGTAGTGATTATATCGAAGACGTATAGTTTTGCCATTTTTAAGGAGAACGTAATAAAACCGAGTTCCTTGAATTTGAGACGGGGTTAATAATTATTGGACATGAGTCAGAGTGAGGGCTTAGTGAAACGAAGAAATGTAGCAAGTAAAGATAATTTGGATGGTTCGTGTAATTCGAGGGAAACTGACCACGATGACACAAATGTCGAGTGCAACGAAGACGATGACGGGGATTCAAAAGACACACGATTAACATTGATGGAAGAGGTTTTACTTCTCGGCTTGAAAGACAAAGAGGTGCGTCTTTGCGTTCCACGTCCTCAAACATCACAATCCGAGAGATAGACATTTCCCATAATGGCGATAATTTTCAGTTGTAAATTACGTCACTCAAAATAAAAATCCTATTTAATTTTCTTATTCCCAGTGATTTCCTTTTTATTTTTATTGTGTAATACTTTTAGCCTTGCGGATCAGAGGAAAGCATTTTTGGGCCAGGTAAATTTTTTCGTTACTTTTTCATTTAGGGGTACACATCGTTTTGGAATGATTGCATTTCAAGTGGGCTCCGAGGGTGCATACTGATAGAATTGGGACTTAGAGGACGAATCGAATTGGAAAAAGCAGGCATGAGACGAAAAGGTTTGTTAAACAGGAAAATACTAGTCAAAAGTGATGCACCAACTGGAGATGTTTTGCTAGATGAGGCCCTGAAGCATATGAAAGACACAACTCCACCAGAAACAATTCAAAGTTGGATAGAATATTTAAGTGGTATGTATTAAGTTATTTTTGTTTATCAAATTATTAAATCCCTTTGGATTCCTTTATTGTTTTTCTCAATTGAATTAGTTCTCTTTGTACCTCTCTCTTTCTGTATTATAAGTAAATACCAAGTTTTATCAATTGGTTTGATTTCTTTTTGACATTTGTTACATGCATGCTTTGATTTACAATAGTACATCCTAATTCTGTACTAAGAAAAAGATTTGCTAAGGATTAATCTAACAGTAAATTGCCTCTACTGATGTCAACAGATTCCTTGTTGGTGTATTTAAGCAGCAGCAAAAACACTTCACTGAGTGGCACAGTTTGGTTGTGTAAAATTCCACTAGTTTCAATTCAAAACTAATTAGCCTGGCCAAATTTATAGAATTACATTTAAACTATTTAGAAAAGTAGTTGGCAAACATCTTGGTTTGAAAAACCATGTTGACTTTTTGAATGAGTAAATTCTTTTATCAAACTGTAAAACTATTTAAAACAAAGTTGATATAAATGTAACATTATTAATCTTATTATTAACATTATTAACGATGTTTTGCAGACATTATTAACAAGTATGTGCAAAAAGTAATGCATATAAAATAGTAATTAATGTTTCATTCCTGCAGTAAAAATTAATTAACTGTTTTATTGATGTGTTTGATAACATTCCTTGTTGTTCTACATCATTATCTCAGAATTCTAATTGTTCTTAACAAATAGTAAAAGACTGAGTTTGTGCAATGAAATGATGTGCAATGCGATTTGTTGAATTTTTGAAAGGAAATACAAATTGAAATTTAATGACTAGTTTTTATTTTCAGGTGAAACATGGAACCCCTTAAAACTTCGTTATCAGTTAAAAAATGTAAGAGAGAGATTGGCCAAAAATCTAGTGGAAAAGGGCGTCCTAACAACTGAGAAACAAAATTTCATTCTGTTTGACATGACGGTCCATCCAGTGACGGATAACATTGCAAAATCTAGATTAGTGAAAAAAGTTCAGGAGGCTGTTTTAGTGAAATGGATCAATGATCCTCACAGAATGGACAAAAGACTTTTATCTCTAATTTGCTTGGCTCATGCCTCGGATGTTTTAGAAAATGCCTTCGCGCCACTGAATGACGATGACTACGAATTGGCCATGAAGCGGGTTCGAGAACTCTTAGATCTAGATTTTGAGACGGAAAGCATGAGACCAAATACGAACGAGGTCATTTGGGCCGTTTTTGCCTCTTTCACCAAATGATAAAACAGGCGTCACGCGGGCGCAATAAATGCGAATCTGCGCCACAGACAAGCAAACTATCATGGGAAAAGTGACAAGAACAGGGGCATGTAATTTCCGTTTAAGCAGTGAACCAGGATATTTATAATTATTTGTTTTGACAATTGCCCAATAATTGTAAGATGAAATAAATAAAAAGTGGCCGGGAAAACAGTGGACTGGGGAAAGGTTGTTCTTTTAAAATGTAAATCTCGTCGCAGAGATTCTGCTGTTGAGATGTCACTGCAATGGCGTTAGGACTCAATCGTTTTATAAACAAGCGAGATATTTTTATGTCCGGCGAATGTGCCGTTGTGCTCTTGACATTTACGATTGCATTTTTCACGTCTAATATTGTCTACTTCCATGTGTCAATTTGTATTTCACGGTCAAAATTTAATACTTACGATTGAAAGATTGTAGGCGAATGAAACAGCGGCGGCTGGTGCATTCAATTATAATTCTCCCGAAAGGTTAGAATAAATTTTAAAAATATTGTAAAGAAAGAAGCAGAACAGAAGTATTAGAATTTAATAGTGCAACATTTTATTTTATTTCTTTGTCATATTCATTTATACAGATACAGTTGTGGGACATACTTCTCTTAATATGAATCACACAACTACTGGAAGATGTTTTGTTTTGATGATATGCACTTAAGAATTTGTTTTAAAATTTGTTGGCTACATTCTGATTTATTTATTCTGTTAGGGATTCATTCCATTTATTTACCGTATTGGGTGTTATTTTTTTATTAAAATAAAGTTGACTATGTTAATATGGTCAAATTTAATATGCCGGGAGTATTTAGTACTTTTCTCCATTAAAATTTTTTTTAGTTAGCACATTGAATGTTTGGTATCCTAAAATACTAAGTTCAGTGCGTTTCTTAGTTTACTAATATATGGGTTTAATTGCAATCAAGAGAGCTAATTTCGTAAAATATTAATTGGGCCTACCAACTCGGCTATCAACGGTCTATTTTGTGGCAATCGTAATATAAGATACCAACGGTTTCTCTGAACATCAAATTACTTTCATACAGTTGTGTGGAACCAACCATTTATTACATTATTTGGAATGGAGTGCAACATAATTGTTTTAAAATGTGTGAAATTGTGAAATGTTATTGTTTCAGTTTCCAGAAGGTTGGAACTAAACAAAGCCACAAGATCAATATATTATGATAAACAGCCCTCCGCCTCTCTCAACCAGGTGCATTTCTTTATTGTGGTGGAAAACAATTTTTTGTGTAGCCAGCACAAAACACAAATTGTGCAGAAAATGGAATTACACACAATTGCTGAGTGAAGTTCTCTGTTAAACTGTTCCAATGGAAATTCATCGACTTTAGGAATTGTAAAATTATGTTTATTATGTTCATTAACTGAACTGAAACCTTGAAACTGTAGAAATAATGGGACAGATCTTAACCCTCAAAATTCAATCCCTGTAATCACTATGTAATTCTATACTTATTTGTACTTATGAGTTTTATATTATTTTAATTGTCTCACTAATTCCATTCTTTTTTTCATTAATCACAAAAAATTGATCAGTATTTTGTAGAAGTTAAGCTTTTAAAAGAGACTTTTCAAGTTTCAGGGTCATATTTCAGGTTTAGTAGCATTTACATGTCAAACACCAATACTAAATGAACCTTGTTCTCAGCAAAAATGTCAGTTTAACCAAGACTTTAATTTTTTTTTAAATAATAAAGCCCACTGTTGTTTACATTGCTTTCAATTTCAAATTATTGTTTCAATAAAAGAATAAATAACGTTGCGTTTAATTCGATCAGAATTATTCAGACAACTTTATATCCGAAGTGCTGTTTTAATATTTGTCTTACTTGGCAAAATATTAGGAAATATAGACGTTATATTTTCCCCTGGATGACACATTTACAGCTCATAAGAAAAGTAAATATCCTGTATTACTTAGGTAAGCAAAACTTCGAAAGGTGGCATGTGTAAAAACAGCCCTGGAGCTAATTAATTTTAGATGAATAAAAGTTTATATTTTCTTTTATTATGGTTATATATGTAAAAAATAATATTTCTACAATGAAATTTGGTTAATTTTTCAAACGAAAGATAGTTCCATTATTGTATTTTCCCTTCGTTCCTTTCTGCGATATTTGAGGCCATCCCCCTCATCCCTTGGGGTGTGAGTGTCGTAAAATAATTTAAATGTAGTTCCTCCTATATTTGAAAGCATCACTTCGAAAAATCCAACAGACACTAGGAAAATAATGTAAGTGCTAACCAGTTTGGGGTAAAATTTTGGAAATTCTGATTTGCACTTTCCTTCCTAGTTAACCCTTGTTTACGATTATTATTATTTTTATTATGGTTCACAATAAACTTAACGTTTCGATAAAACCTTGTGTACGAGCAAAATATTCTTTTGTTTAACAACAATTATACGCACCCAAGTTTTTGTTTAATTCGTGGTTTAGTCTTACATTTTGTTTCAACGATCCATATTTCAAATGCCCTTAGGATTAATCTCAAAGAGTTAAATATCTGCCCTGTGAAGGGAAATCCATGTCGTTCCACAATAATGCAGGCCACATTCCATAGACCTCCGCTTCTCAATCTTACCAGGATTACTCAAGTTTAATTTGGTTCGTAGAGATACTTAGGGTGACTCATAATATTGTTAAATACCTTTTAACCTGGGTCCAACCGTGTATTGTATACCTGTTACGGGCATCAGAAAATAACAGCGAGAAAAGGAATAAAGCTTGTTCTTTTGTTTTTGAGCTATCAGGAGAAAACAATTTTTACCAAATAAAAATGTTCAAAGTTCGGACTTTTGCCCTGTTTAATTTATATAAAAAAACAATTCAGTTGTTACACTCGTGAATGCTACTTTTCAAATTATTTATTGTAATAGGTGTAATTAACAAGAAAAAATTTTTTCTCGGTAAACGGCTGCTAAACGAATGGAATGATATTTCTACGTGCCAGTCGAGGAGCTGATCATAAATACGTGTTGCAGAGGGCAATCACTCAATCACTCATTCATTCATCCATCCATTCAATCAATCAATCAATCGTTCCTTTGAAAAAGAAGCAATTTTTCACAATGAATATTTTGATTTAAATTAAACAGAAATTACAGAAATTTTATTGAATCATGTTAAGATTTGAAAGAAGAATGATCCTGTAAGACCGGCGTATGTCACATCTACATTTCAACCAAGCCCAATGAACCATTTTCAAGGGGAAAGAAGGAGAAATTTTCATTGCAGAATTGGAGAGTGTGGTAGTGAATGTGTTGCTTGTGTTTTCAGGAAAGATAAAACAAATTCTTTGGGTTATCACTTGGAACCTGCCGGATGGACACTCTTACCTAAATATCTCGAAAGTTAGTGATTTAAAAAACTGTTTGAAAAGAAAAATTGTTAAAAAAGGTTCACTCTTATTGTGTTCTCCATATTGCACCGACACAGCTCCTACACATTAACAATTAATTACTTTTCGGCAGGGAGCATAGGAATCAAACGAAAAAACGAAACCGACAGAATAACAACACAGTCGTTTTTGTAATAAGAAACGACGAGAAGAGAATCGTTGAAAGTTCCAATTAAAAGAGAACCAAATCCAGGTTCAGGTTCGGTTTTTGTGCGGCTGCTTCGACGTGGAGTCACTGGGTTGCAATCCTAGTTCCCAATTGTTGCTGCTTTTTTAAAAGTTGTTGAATACTTTGAGGCATATTCGTCCGAAGGTTGCTGCTGCACAATGCGAGGAACTTTGAAGAGCGCAATGAAGTATTAAGCTACAAGTATTACCAAATTATATTACTGACAAGTTAAAATCAATGGTCAACAGAGATTCATCTAAATGCCTAAATCTATTTCATGTACTTGCACAATGAAAATCTGTCTGTAATATCTATACCAACCAACCACGGTGCTAGGAAATTCATTTTTATTACTAATACACCTCTGCTGATCAGGATCGCTAACCTTTATTATTGAATAAACATCCGAATCAATTTTTCAACCATTTCAAGTACGGCAAAATAGATTTACTAAGAATTTCTGAACAACTAGCTTTTGGAACAGAATCATTCTTTACTTATTGATAATTGATTTCCGCCTTGGATTACTTTCAACTCTTCATTTTATGTCGGAAATCCGCTATATATATACAGTATATACATAAACATAAATATTGATTTATTCAAGTATCTGAAATGCTAATTTTTCTTTGAAAATATTTCAATGGAAATATTTGGTCTTTTCAAAGTCCGCGACTGTTACAGAAGAATTAAAATTGAATGTTTATCAACTGCATAACGAACCAAAAAACAAAAAAAAAATTAGGTCAATTACAGTTACAGACAACTTTAGTTATTAATTTTCATTAACAATTTTCAAATAAAATTATTTTTGACTATAACCAAAAACGAACGGGAACGAAATACATTGCTTACGCAGTACACTTAATTTAAAGACAATTCATGAGCAGGAGGTTTACATGAATGCATAAACATCAATGTCATGAATTTTCTATCCACTACAGGGTTTAGATCTGTTAAATTCCTTTGAAAATGGTTTTTATACCGTCTAATGAGCCACAATACTATTAGACGAAGAGTAATTTTTTTAAATGTATTTTACCTTATCACTATTCACCAAGAGTCACACTGCCGGACAGAGGAGTAGGTGAAGAGGATGATACATTCACTCGTCCTTGTTCTTTGACAATCGGATCTGAAATATAACAAATATTATGAAGGACTGCAATAAATCAAACAGATAAGGAAATAATTGTTAATTTGATCTTTCAGATTGAAGTTATAAGGCTGTCAGTTAAACGGATTTGCTTTTATAATATGGTATTAATCTTCCAATTTGATCAATCAAAGTTTTGCCTCGCTTTTGTGTGATAAGCAATAACTAAAGCAGTTTCACGGCAAGATGTGTAAATGTACCCTCTGCTGTAACCCGATAGGGGTCTTCAATTGAATGCTACATTTTGAATGCAGTTTTGCATTTGCAACTTAGCAGCAAAAATTCAGTGGTACTCACAAAAATATGGATGTTCCATTGCCTCCCTTGCAGTAAGACGTTCGTAATGATCGTATCGAAGCAGTTTGTCTAGAAAGTCTAAAGCTTCTGGTGATACCAAATGCTGGTTATCACTGTGCACGAACCGTTCCCAGCGTTTTCGTGAATGTCTAACACAAAATAATAAATATCATGTTTTCTAACAGTTTAAAGGAGTTGGCTGTGTAGTTTTTTTAAGTGTGTTTGTAGTTGTTTTTTGTACTTACCTTCCCAGAATGTCATTAAACCTTGGGTCAAGTTCTATATGATATTTATCTAGGTACTCAAGCAGTTCTTCTGTTCCCAGAACTTTTGCAATTCGAACAAGTTGATCGTAGTTGTCATGTCCGTGGAAAAATGGTTCCTTCCGAAAAATCATGCTTGCTAACATGCATCCCAAAGACCACATATCTAATGAGTAATCATACATCTGGAAATAATTACATTTTATTTAATACAACTTTTTGTATTGCAAAAATTTGTTTCAATAAAATTAATGACAAGCTTAAATAAAGGACTGATAAATTGAAATCAGTCACCTGATAATCTACTAGAAGCTCAGGTCCCTTGAAATAACGGGAAGCCACACGAACATTATATTCCTGGCCTGGATGATAAAACTCTGCTAGACCCCAATCTATAAGTCGCAATTTTCTGTTTTCATGGTCAATCATGACATTGTGAGGTTTCACATCACGATGCATAATGCCCATACTATGGCAATAATCTAGGGCCTGGAAATCACACCAAATACACAATGATAATTCAGAAGCACATTCATAATCAATAAGAAGTCCACTCTTACCTTTAATAATTCATAGAGGTAAAAACGAATGTCATAATCTTTTAATGTTTGGTAAAGCTGCTTAAAGTCAGTGTTGTTTACATGTTCAAATATCAATGCTGGCGTCCTAGACACTGGATCTTTCACAACAGACTGTAGGGTTATTATGTTTGTACCACCTCTTAAATTTTCTAATATTTTAATTTCCCTTTTGATTTTTTTCTTTTTGACTGGCTTCAAAATTTTTACTACACACTTCTCATTGCTTGTGATGTTAATGGCCTCAAAAACTTCACTATATTTTCCACGACCCAATTTTCTCACTAACTGGTAATCATCTTGTTGCCTGAAAATTTATAAAAATTTCAAAATCTGCTTGGCTTGTAGCATCCAGCTAAATGTACTTAATATATCAATACAACTTAAACATGTACATCATACATTTTACAAACAGTAAGCTGTAATAGGAAACCTCAAAATGTAATAATGCAAATTATTTAGGTAAATACAAATCTTTGTGGCTTACCCCCAGTCAACAACGTAAGACTCATAGTCCCAATATTCTCTTGGTTTGTGTGAATTGACATCGCTATATACACGCGCCCTGCTTGTTATAGCCATTTCTTTAATCCACTTGTGTAGATGGTTATGACTCAGGCAGACTGCAAACTTAGTACTGTTAAACACATGTGTGTAATGAAAAAAACCTAAGTAGAAATGAAATTTTAAATTACAGGAGAGAAACTGAAATTCCAGGAACACGCCTAGGGCTTTTTCGCTTTAAGCAACAAGCACGAGTGGTCATGTTTAACCACATCCACCCTTATGTAATTTTGTATCACTCAACAAAATACAGGGTAAAAAAAACAGTTTCGAAGTATTCCAGAAAGTGCCGAATATCAGTGGAGACAGCAAGAGGAATATTGAAACCAAACTAATGACTTGTGATGCGAAAAGTACGAGAGGCACCGAATTGAAAATCATTATTAAATCAGACGCTAGGCGTGGTTCTACCTTTTAATTAAATGCAATGCGACTTATGAATGTTCTTTTTCGGCTTGATGTGAACGACACGACCGAGAAGAACGATCCATGTTGATTAATTGCCGGTGTACCATTACTCACCTAATTTATAACCAGTACGAATTCGCCAAATTTTATTCGTCGTTAGATGTCTATTGGAACACCTTTAGAAAATAGTACAAGACTGAAAAAAAATGAAAAATTTAACTCCACTGTGAAAGCCAAGTCATTGAATAAATTTTATTTACTGCATTGCAATAAACCCCTCTACAGAAATTTAGAAGGAAGTGGAGCAATCGCCGCACCAGAAAACCGGAAATGGCCGGCACGGGCTTTCTGCCCGCAAAAACCGCACAATTGTGAACGCGGACTTCTTGATGAGCGCAACATGTGAACGGCGCAGATTTGATTGATTTTAGAAGTTAACCTGTGCCATATAATACTCAAAATTTATATTAGTAAAATGAGTCGACAATCAGGTAAAATAACCGTACCAGACGATTTAAGAGACCTTCTGTTAGAGTTCACAATTAGCTACTTATTAGAACAACCTGGTGATATACTTGATTATGCCGTGGAATTTTTTACAAAACTCAGAGAAAACCGGCAGACGACTCTCATTAAGTTGGGTCATTCAGAATCTGCAGATGATTCGCTTTCGATGGAAGATGGTAAGTCTTAATTGTTCTTTACTTATTTCTTTCAACCTTAGTCGTTTACTTTGAGGCAATTTTACGTTAAAGCAGATTCTTAGCAGCATCTCCGTTATAGTTTACTCCGTCGTGTTAAGGGAAACTAATTTGCGAAAATCAATGATACTCCAATGACGGTCGCGGATATTATGAAACAATAAAAACTAAGTTACCTGGTATTGTTTATTTGTGAAGTCAGATTTAGTGTTGCTCTATTGTATTACTCTGTTTTAATAATAATATCGAGGTCATGATTGTTTTTTTTCCTTTTTTAAATAGTTAAACGTGATAGATGTTTGTAAGTTCTTTAACAATAACAAGTTTTTTTCAATAATTTATTTTTTTCAGAGCCACCAAAGGGCAGATATACAAGCAGAAGGAAGTCAGTTTTTGCTGAAGCTTATGATCCAGAAGAGGATGAAGAAGATGGTGAAAAGGTAGGGTCAAATTCCAATAATCATCAAATAAGTGTGGCATTGAAAACATTCTTTAGGACAGATTTTTATTGTATAAGACAAATTTTTTAATTTTTATAATAATGGAAAAGTTATAGGAAATGGTTGTGGTTGTACTTAATAGTAATCGCCTATCAGTTATTTCAGTTGTAAATTCATAATTTATTGTGAAAAGGACAAATTTCAGCCTCACAATTCTGAATTCTTTTTTATTCCAGATAATTTTTCCAAAATCTGATGACCAAAGGAAAAGGTTGGCTGACAGTGTGCAGAATATACTGTTGTTTAGGTCTTTAGATAAGGCAAGTGATCAATACAATTTTACTTATTTTGTCAAATTTATTAAATGAATTGCTGTGTCCAGCAGAAAATATTAATAGGTGAAGATCACAGGTGTTTTATTTATACTGTTATGACAACTTTTATAGGTATATGTAAATCATAAAAAGCAACTATTTATTTTAATTAATTATATATAATTCCAATACTTGTATGTTTCAGGAACAAATGCAAAAAGTATTAGATGCAATGTTTGAAAGACAAGTTCAACCAGATGAATGGATTATTAACCAAGGAGAGGATGGAGATAATTTCTATGTAATAGAAAGGTAAAAAAGTAAATATATGTACATTAAATAACAAGGTGGTGTACACCAAAATGTACTGGTATCCACTTGATCTAATCTATATGTCTTATTTTTACATTGTCATAAATTAAATGACTTAGAATTTTGGTAGTAGAGTTACAGTTCTTGAGAAATTCTTTAGATCATATTTTGTTTGCCTCACAATACATTGTGTTGGTTTGTTTTTTCTTGTAATATTTAGTGGTGTAATTTCTTCTTTACCTTTTACTTAATGCAGAGGTATTTTCAATGCTTATGTCCTGCGTGAGAACGAGGTAGAACCAATGCATGTTCATACCTATGAAAATTGTGGAAGTTTTGGAGAGTTGGCTTTACTGTACAACATGCCAAGGGCTGCCAGTGTTAAAGCAACCACCCAGGGTTCACTTTGGGCAATGGACAGACTAACCTTTCGTCGTATTATATTGAAGAGTGCTTTCAAGAAGAGAAAAATGTATGAGCAACTTATTGAAAGTGTACCTATGCTTAAAGCTCTTCAGGTAATTTGAGAATATATTATTACATTATATTGTGTGAAATATTTGGAAATCTATTCTGTTTGTAACATTAAAACTGTAGTTTAGATTGGTTACTTCATGACTATCTTTCATGTTGGTCCTTTGTGACTTGTCATACTCAAGGCATCTAAATTGTTCTTAATTTTTTATAGCCGTATGAAAGAATGAATGTCGCCGATGCTCTAATGACGAAATCATACGGAGATGGTGAAAGAATTATTATACAAGGGGATTGCGCTGACGGAATGTACTTTGTCGAATCTGGAGAGGTGCAAATTACAATTTTGGGTGACAACTCCCAGGAAATAGAAGTAAACCGAATTCAAAAGGGCGGCTACTTTGGCGAATTGGCTCTTGTGACTCATAAACCTAGAGCTGCCTCTGCATATGCTGTTGGAGACATCAAACTAGCATGTAAGTACATGTCAATCTCAAAAATTTGATTATATTTTTCTACATTTTAAATTTCAAGTCATAACTTGTTGGAGAAACTTAGAGAAGAAATGAAAAGGGAACTGATTTTGATAAATTTGGGCTTGAATAATGGCTGGTGAATTTTGGCTAGAACAGTGTGAGTGTCACAACATTATTATTTAACTTTGGCGTGATAATACTGTGAACCGGGTTGGAAGAGGGGGTTCTTCACTTACCAGTCACCCATATCCTAGTGGGAGGCCACCAATGAATTAAGGCTGGAGAGAAGAAATTGGAGGTATCAGGTCAACCTGAATTGAGTTGCACTTAGAGGTCAGGTATGTCTCTGGGGTGCTGCCGGGTTCGGGGGACTAGTTGGAAGGTGAATATTTATTTGTTTTTTTAATTTTGTTGAGGCTTACTTCGCAATCATTGTGACCCTTGGGTGCCAAAAAAAAATAATTTGCAGTTTTAAGAAGCCTGCAGTACGCCTTTTGTGGAACCACATGGAGGTGTTCTTAAGCCTGAATTATGGGATGGCGAAAATTTTAACAAAAAATGTACACTAATTATTGATTTTTGTCACAAATTTTTTATTTTAGTTTTGGACGTGGAGGCATTTGAACGTCTTCTCGGTCCCTGCATGCAGATAATGAAACGCAATATAACTGACTACGAGGAGCAGCTAATTAAAATATTCGGGTCCAAGAACAATATCACCGACATTCGATGAAATCCTAGAGTTGTATTTCCTTCGTTCGCTTACATACCATTCCTTTTCATTGTTTCATCACCAAAATGTTTCGTTTGGATCTCCAAAAGCTTTAACCTAGAAAAACTGAAAAAAATTCCGCTTCCCTTACATTTAAGAATCTCAAGTATCTGCTTTTTTATCAACGATTGCCCTTTCTGTGCGTCTGTGTGATATTTGTTTCAACATCACTGCAATCATTTAGTAGTTATTGCCCCACACTAACTGTTTTATCTATTTTTTACTTTTTATTTTACTATTTAAATTTCTTCTTTCGTAATATATGTATATCTATGTAATATTAATATTCGGTAATATCAATTTGCTTTGCTTTTTTAGTTATTTTGCGTTTTAAAAGTGAAACAATGATAGTATCAGTAGTATAATGGTACCGTGTCAATGTAATGTGGAAACAAAAAACTAACGTAAATTAGAATCATAGTTTACATGGTATGGGGTTACAAACGCTCTTTTTTTTTGGTATTGTTCAGAATTATGTAACCAGTGGTTGTAAATATTTAATCGAGGGACTTTTTAGTTATAATAATTGTTTATCTGGTGTAGATTTGATGTAATCGACTATTAATAATTTTGTTGTTATGTATAAATATAAAATAATTGTTTGATATGGGGTCCAAATAACGTTGAACGGCATAGAAATTACTAAAAATTTTTTCAAGTTTGCAATAATTTTTTCTTTCAAACGAGGTCGGCCGAGATTACCGGCAAATTTGAATTCTTGTACATATGGGTAAAAATTATTTAAAAATAGGCCCTGAAGGAGACTCATAAACTTAATATCATCAATACCGGTGCTTATTTAAAGATTTTTTTCATTCAGAAAGAAGGTTTAGATAAATTAATTTTCCCATTTAAATGTCACACGTTTCGTTTTATTATTTTGTTAGATATTGTTGACATTTATGTAATGATGAAAATTTAATTCGTTGTCATTTATTAAATCGTCTTCCTTACATTATTGTTATGTTGTGTGCCGTATTTTCCATGGCAAGGAACGAATTGTTACATCTAATGAATAAAATAAAACAATAAGACAACATTATTGCTTTCATTCGGACTAAATATGTTTATAATACAATATGAAGAAAACTTCAAAGAAAAATAATTATTTAATTAACGTGAATCAATTATTATGTTAAATGAACGGTAAACGAGCTTGAATTTGTTATAAAAATAAGTAATGCGGTCGTCATAAATTCTATGTTTTCAATAACTTTAATTCCTCCAATTGATTAAACAATGACTCGTAATAATAAGCACGTATTTCGAAATTTTTTTTGTTTTACACTGTCTGCTAATTGGTGGGAAATATTGGTTTGGGACCATTTCTTTTTATTACAAAATAATAAAACTAATAAACAAAATGGTATTGCACAGGTAAACATACACAATTTGTCCCTATAATTTTTTGTATAATGTCACAACTTTTTCGTTCAGTTTAAATTGTAAAACAATTCCAAAATGTAAAGAGTTGTGTTTATTGAAAGAAAGAAAACTGACAAGAGACTTTACGTTCTTTTTAAGACACAATTTATTGCTTCTTATTTTTAACAATTGAGCATACGTTTTGTGTTTTCACAAAATTATTGTGTGTATGTTTATCTTCGGAAGAGGGATCCGTAATGATATTAGTACAAACTTGCCTGAAACTTTTGTCGGGTAACCACCACTTTGATTATGTTTTTCATGTCCTGCTAGGTGAATACGTAATTTATTTAATCTGTTTAATGTTGATATTTCCATTATTTGTTCATATATTTTAGTTATTTATTCTTTAAATTGAAAATTCCAAATCTTGCTCAAGCTAAATATGTTCCTGGTGTCTAACTGTTATCTATTCCGCTTATCTTGTTGAGCAACGTTGAACAATGAGTCATTTTACACCACTTTATAAGACGGAAACTTAAATAGATACATTGGATAATTAAAGTAATGGGAATTTTGTATTTGCAAATTTTTCCATATTCGTCGGCGAAGACGGGTTTGATATTTTCAACTTCTAAAGAGCGAACACGAAGAATGGTGTTGTTTCATTTGGTCGAATCGGTGTAAGGATGCACGTAAGGGTGATTTATTGTTTTGTTCTTTAAATAATTTATTTATATTGATGCAATGATTTTTAAAACAAATATTTATGTTATTAATTTTATTTCTTCTATATATTATAGGAATATTATGAAATTCATTGATGTAGTTCCTCATAGTACACAACACGCTTGCAGTTGATAGTTTCATGCAATTCAAGTAAAATTAAGTAATTTATTTTTAACGATGTATTAAAGGAAATGCATATTAGTTAATTATTCTGCTTCGTTAATATTTCGTATATTTATTTTATTTCGTAAAAATTGGTGCACGGTGACCTCTTGTCGCACTTAAAGAACAGGGAGGCATTCTAAAATCTATATATATAAGTATATCTACATACTTCTTCCTCAGCCTTATGGGTACAACTGTCTTTTGCACTTGTTTGTTTTCTTTTATTTGTGCACAACTTAAAAAATACTTGTGTAACCATTTGACGTACCTTCATACACTTGCCAAATTTTGATAATTCAGATTTTATAGTGCTGGAATTGAGTATTGTTTTCAGTTGAGTACTTTTTATCTGGATAGTATGTTGCAATGATGTTTTCGTTTTCTTAGTTCCAATAATCTAAAAAAAAGTAAAAAGTAAAACGTTCTAAGCGAAAAATAAGAAAAGGAGGTACCCTAACCATAAAATACTGGTGCAAATCGTCAAATGGTGGTCTTACTTCAGAATTATCAATAATAAATTAAATAAAAGGACATATCAAATTAATAAATCTATATAAGAACATTTAATAAGGAAAATAGAAGAACGGGCCAAATAATTAATTTATACTCTTGTTTGGTAGTGGTTTGGTATGCTTGAGTATTTATTACTGTTGTTTTCCGCGCAGGGCAGATTAAAACACCGGCTTATATCTATCTGTGTATATATACATAAATACGTGTATGTATTGTTAAATGTTTTGAAATTTAGTTTTATTTGATATTTTAATTTTAGGGGAGGAATTATTGAAATTATGAGTAGAGTGTGCAACTCATTGAGAAAGTGAGAGCATGCAAAATTTTAATTTCCGAGAAAAACATCATGGTATAAGTATAAATAATACAAAAGTGCCCCTGCAGAGAAGAAGCTTTCCACTTAATTTTACGTAAGAAAATTTTTCAAATTTTTTACTGTTCTTACTCTATTGTTGTTTATGATGATGTATATAAACTAAGTTCGAAACCATTTTGGGTAAATTTAAAAAAAATGTGTGTATCTTGCCTTGTTAAGTAATATTTAACCCACGAGCTGGTCCAGTTGAAATCAATTTTTTGTTTGAAACGCATTAAAAAATGGTTGTGACTCTTATGTGTAATCAGTGGGCAAAATAAGTATAATTACGGAACGTAAGAGCACATTTGATTTTTAAAGTAAAATATTTCAAAATACCAAAATTTTCATTAATTAAATTCTACTAATGATTTCACAATTCTGAGTCTTTGCTTTTGGGCTTCTACTTTTCCAAAATCACATTGTAACGATTTTTTGTTTAATCAAATTCATTTAGTCAATTGTTCCAGTGTTGCAGTTATTCAGTTCAATGTGGGTGTTTTTCTTCTTATTTTCGAGGTAATTCCTCCATCGAATACGGAATAACGAGAGGTTTGCAATCAAATATCGATTATATTCAGTGTCGAATTAAGTTACTTACAGTTGTTCGCCTGCATTGGTCAGGTTACAAGTCATGTGGTGTTTCTCCTTCGGGATGGCATGTTATAATTTTAATATCATATACAAATAAATGCAAATAACTGAATGGTTTGTTCACATTTGGCTGATTTTCGAGATCGTGAATCTGAGAATTGAGAAATGAATTATCATAATTAAACATTGTTTAATTAATAAATACAAATATCTTTTGTACATAAATCGTACATAAATCCATGGTGTACATAAACGCCCATCATGGATGTATAACTGTGTTTTACTTTGCGCCCCTTAAAATTAATAGGTTTGAAAAACTGAGAATGATTTGGAATTTGTTGGCGCGTTTACTGGAATTGAAGTGAAAATTTTTAGGTATCTAGTCAATTGTTTGAATTGCAGTCGTCAGCAGTTTTCAAGTCGATAAAAGCAGTAAATAAATGAATAATAGAAATAGTGATAACTGCAAACAATCAAAGAGTATAGTGGTAACAGTATTAAGGCCAGTAATTTTTTGTTTGTATCATATGTGGCAGTTGACTTCTGTCTTTCCTATTAGTTTTGTTTAACTGTATTCGAAAACGTTGGACTTTATAAACGACACAAAATCATACCATTACTATTTATTTTATGTGATGAATAAAGTTTAAATTTACACAGGTGTTTACGAAGTGAAAGCAACACTTTCGGGGACGACAAAATAATTTTAATTTAGTAGTCCTAAAATACAAAAAGAAGCAGTAGATTTATGAATTTGTTATTCGTTTTAATACCGCGTACATCTAAACGGAAAAGTGGAAAATGATTGATTTAGATAGAGAATATAAATATGTTTGACCTGTTGTAGTAAAAGTTGTTTTATTTCTTTTCGAAATCCTGCATTTTATTAAGGATATTCATTTCAATCTCTTACCTTTTCTATTTATTATTTTAATCTTTGAGAAAACATCAATGTATTTTGAATGTCATTCACAAATTACTCTCTTCTGCGATCCACAACACATTTCACTGCGAAGGAAACACAATCCCCTTTCATTTGATGATCCTCTCATCATACATCGAGTCTTAACTTCCTTTCTCGCAGGAATTGGCTACCTGTGGTAAACGGTGAACCCCCGATGACACCATTGACGACAATTAAACTACTTTATTTTCGTCTTAGTTTGCCAATCAGCATAACAAATTTGAACCCAAACTTACCTTTCTTCTATTCTACCTTTTGTATCCGCGTTGTGCCTGACACCATTGCTTGGACCGTCCCATAATAATGTGCTTTTACATCACGCAGGGGGCCGCGGTTTTACCCGGTAAGAATCCGGCAAATATTATCTGTTATTATATATTACACTCAAATTTTATTTTTTTGAGTGTCCATGAGGATTTCGCCCATTCCTCTCCCCCCCCCACTCCCCTGAATGGTGAAATTTATAAGGCACGGGAGGCACGTTCTGATGGGGTGCTTTTTTAATGGGAGCACACGGGTCCTCCTCTGATACACGGAGCTTCATTTATCATATCACAGTAATAATGTAAACATGTTTTCTATTTGACAAGAGTCAAATCGTGAAGTAATTGCATTCGGCTTAGTTTTGTTTCGAGATTGCTCAAATAGAAGCAAATAATGTCCATTCCGACTCCAACGCTACAAGGAGTGTGCCAGAAAGGTAGCAGTTAATGTTGTGAACACCGTAACACTTGGACAAGAAGTACCTTTCAGACAAGGCGAGTCGAACGCCTGAAAAATTGCAAAAGGCAGAAAATGTGAAAAACGTGTGACAAAAATGAATGTGCCTACGAGTACATGTAATATGTGATGTTCAATATTAATTGAACGAAATACTTAATGTAGTACATTGGTATATACACCTGAAATATGTTTGTTTCAACCATTTACGTCGTTAGGTATTTTCGATTCGAGATTTTAACATCATTATATATGTAATATTCGTGTCACGTGATATTAATGCTTGTAGGATGAATTTCATATATACACCAAATCAAATCCATCAAGAGTAGACAGCATTCTTAATCTGAATATTGTGAGAGTTATGGCGGTTGTCTTTTGTTTATCCAATGATACTAATGAAGGCCACGTAGAAATTTTCGGTGAAGTTGAAAATGAAAATGAAGCAAGCTGGAGGAGTTGAATCTCACTAATTGACGCCAAGTGAAGATACGACTCCTCCACTTAATTCAAGTTTCATTTGCCCTTTCCAATGTGTCTGATTCCAACAGGATTCTTTCATTCTTCTTTTCCGCACCCGCGTCGCCATTACATTCACACTGAGCTGGAAGTGTTAGATCTGGCAGTTAAGTATGCCGAGATCAAGACTTCCAGCTCGGCAATCAATGTAGAACAAATGTGAGATGTGTTTGACAGACAAGTTCAAAGGTAAAAAGATACGTCCAAGGCTGGAGGTGGTCAGCATTTACAAACACAAATTCACATTCAATATTCACTTAAATAAAAGACACTTCGAATGATGTGTGTGATAAAAATCAATTTATCTATGTTATATATCCATTTTTAAGTTAACTCTGATGTGGGAGAACACGACAGGCTTCACATATCGCGACAAGGAATTTCCCAAGTCAAACAGATAACTGTCGTTAGGTACACCATTCATTTGCTGCTCTACTAAAATGTAGGGCTCAAGGTCTCATTGTAATGTATTACCTTGGGGGCTATCGGGTGTAAAACGCATTAATATACGTACAATGGAAATTAATACGTCCTCTCATATGCATTATTCTATACTCATTATTTGGTGGTTGGAGAGAGAATTATATATTAAAGAGTGTATATTTTAAGAACATTGAAAATTTTGTCATTATTCCGTGACCAGGTGTTCGATCCTGCATTATCTATTCCTAATACAGGTACCCAAGCACTCCCAATTCGAGCAGAGATTTAGATGTATTATTTCAAAAAAACAAAATGATGACAACACGGACGCTGCTCCGATCTGTTGTTCAAAGGATGGGAGACGTAGCATCACACGATTACGATGAATCACATTTACTTTCATACTTTAATTTAAATGCATTAAATTAAACCTGATCTCAGATAGTGTGATAGGGAAATGCCGTATAATGTAATTTTATTATTTTATTAACGCATACTGTTTACAGCATATGATTTCGTCATTTTAAGCAATAAAAAACGACGTTATTAAACAATACAAGATATTTTATTTTAGTTTTTCGCTTTCTATAATTCGACACGATTTATTTATCTTCCACAGTGCAAGTTTCTATAAATTTTAAAAAGGAAGTGTTTGAATTTATGCGACCGTCTTTTCGAGTCAGACATGGGGTCTTATTAAAAAATAGTTTAGTCACAAATGTTTAGTTTTCATTTACAACTCGAAAAAGGAAAAAAAATAGTTTACGTGTGCTTTAACTATTGTCCTTAGATATGAGATATATGAAAAAATACCTTCGTGGCATAAGACGTAATCAATTTAGTTTTTTAATGTTAAGTTTTATTAAGAGAGTCGTTCCTTAAGAGAGAAATATTTTATATAGGGGGAAGTGAAAATTTTCATTGAAAATACACCAAGTTAAGGAAATTGAAATAAAACATGAGTTATTAATGAAACGGAGTACGTACAAAAGCACACTTGTCTGATGTTATATACCTTGGGTAATTCTGCCGAAATATCGACGGAAAACTACACACGATTATCAATCACAAGTCACCAATTTACAACGTTATGTACGTGGCACTATCATATTGTTACACCTGCACCAGGAAACTCAAAATTCCGTAAAAGTAACGTTGTATAAATTTTCCCAATTGGTCAGCCGATCGTTTGTGTCTACGAACTAAATGAACGTTTCCATTAGGCATAGATATATATGTTGGCTACCCCACTTCTCACATTACGGGAATCAAAATTTTTTAATTGGGATGAAGTACCGGGACACCTTATCGGTCGTCCTGGCTTTCTGCAGATAACGGCCCTAAGATTCAATAAACCAATAGAATAAGTTTTTCACTTTTTTCTTCTTGACCTTATCTATCTTTATCTATGCCTTGTAATGAGTACGACGCTTCAAGGTGTTTTCTTTGCAACACAATTTCACGTGGAATGTTATTACGAGTCTCTTGTGAGTCTTACTTATCGACTCCTCTCTCTCTCTCTCTTCCTTTCCGATGACGTTCGATGACGGACATGTTGATTGAAGAATTCCCGGAAATTCTTACACAGGTGACACTTGAAATTATATTGTCAATACCGATCAGTTGGGCAGACAAGGAAATACCATTTCCACCCGATCACAACAAACATAAATGACTTAATTTAGAACTCCTTTTTAAAAATTTTGTATTGGTTAAATAAAAGTTCTTTAATGAAACAACAAATAACGCAACGAACATTTAAATGATTAAAATCATTTATGAAAATAATAAGAAATTCCGAATCCAAGTAGTGATGGATGAGTAGTTATGTTGCTGTACAACTTCAGTTTCTCTCACAGCCTTTGTTATAAGTTCATATGTTCGTGAATAAGCTCTGATAATTATTAATTTTTTGTTGATACGGCCAAGGACTGGTTGAACAAATGTAATAAATTGCTTCATACACGATGCATTTTCATGACAAATACGAATTATAAAGCTTTTACCTTTACATATATTGTACTATATTTAAACTTTAATTGAAGTATAGTCAGTTTCGGAGAGACTTAATGGTCAATTAGGTTGGTTGTCGAATTAAACAACAGAATCAAAATTGTTATTTTGTCGGTGCTTACAAACAAGAGAATGAAGAAAAAGAGACAAAGTAAATAAATCGGTTGAGTTAAGGAAGATAGCTTTCTAGATTAAATAGAAAGATACACCTTAGCCTAGATATCTCGCTATTGACTTTAACTTATCTTATCAACTTATTCAAGTGTCTGTGTATTTTTTGGAAGTAAACTTGACGGATGACCAAAATTGGAAAATTGAAGTTGTTTAGATTTCTAAATTGAAATTACAACCCTATTTAAATATTTGCAATTGTAATAGGTAGCTTATGTGAAAGTGATTGGATTACGCATGCTGCAATTTCGCAGGTTGAGCATACGGAAAATATCTTTTTGTCATCCCCCGGTGTACTCCTAGGAAGTACAACTAAAAGGTAGTTGTACTTTTTGTAGGAAGAAAAGATGATCCGGGCGGTAGATTAAATAGATTGATAGGTAAAATAAAACGTTTGCTATTGAATGTTAAATCTTGATTTTTATCTCTTCCAAACAAGTTTTATCTGTAAAAATTTCTTGTCAAGTGTTAGATTTGAAGAGAAAAAAAACCATCGACGTCTGAACGTTGGATTTCATCTATCTAAAACGGAAGAAATTCATTCGAGCTCGAATTTGCCAGGGCTATCTTATCGATATGTTTTTATCATTAACTATTTTTGTGAAAATTATTCAGTTATTGGTTATATGAAGACAGGAGAGGAGAGGAGAGGAGAGGAGAGGAGAGGAGAGATTGTGTGTGCGTGTTTACATTGAGTTAATTACTATTTTAGTAAATTTTAATATATTACATTTTTAATCAAAATTCAACACATGGAAAAATATAATAAACTTCGATTAAGATCCGATGAACTCGGTCAACAATTGAAGTTATGCTAAATTTTCTGTCAAAAGGACGGATACAGAGAAAAAAGTAAATAATAAAATGTGGTCCTGCGTGCAAAACTATTGTTATTTTCCTACTGATCGAACAAGTCTACCTCTCATTTATCTAACCTTAATAATTTCCTAAGGTGATGACTTTATAAAGGGACACGAACAGGTTTACTACTTTCTTTTTTAATGGCAGTTTTTCATATGATAAAATAGCGAACCGTGTTTTATTATTATTTTCGTCTAATTCGACTACATCGGAGATTAAGTACTCTCCATGTCCAGTCCCCAATTTGCTGCGGGTTGACTCCATATGTAGCCTGTTTCGGCTACCGAGCAAAAAGCGTTGTAGTACCTCCCTGGACTGCGACAAAAAGACCATGTCGGACATTTGCACTTGAACTGAGTTTGAAATTCTTCCTTGCAGACCTCATTCCACCAGCAAATTCTCTGAAACGAAAACATGAATTGGTTATTAAATTATGCTTTTGATTTATTACGGAATTGCCCGTGTTTGTATGTAAAAACGTTTTATTGCAAATTATAACGGAAGTGGGTAATAAAAGGAGTAATAACTTAAAAATACCTCTGTCAAATAATCAGAAACAGACTCATCTTTGAAGCTTCTTTTCACTATGAAACCATTTCCGGTGGAGAGATTTAATCCGACGACCAGAGAAACTAGAAACTGTAAATCGGTTATTACAACCAAATGCCAAAATTGAAATGATCAGCTTTTAAGAAAATTTAGGTTATACATATAAAAAACTATTATGTTGCTGGGGAGGAAACGTTCAACTGGCCCTTTCTCGGTGACTTTTAGTTAATTTAACTTGTAAGTATTGCTAACTACACCGACTAAGTTCTCACCTGAATATTCATTTAAGTAAAAAAAAATGTTTAAAACAGCGTTATATTAACAAGAGAAATCGGTTCTACGAGTAAATTATTGCGCATGAGTCCTTCTACGCAGGATTCCAACATAGAGTATCGATAACTAATAAAATAACCCGTTATGGGTAATTCACATTAAGGAAATGAGATCATTTTCTTTCACATTTTATTGTTTCTTTACACATAATATTTATAATAAATACTTATCTTTACACGTAATAAATAAGTTAATGATAACATGGCAAATGCTAAGGGAGGAAATTGACCAAACATCGTCTGCGAGAATCTTTGGAGGTACTAACGAAAACATTGCGCGGTAATCTTGAAAGATCAAAACGTTAAATTGCTAGATTTTTCACTTTGGTATTAATGTATTAGTTTGCTATTAAGATATTCATTCACTATCAGTTCGAATCAAAACTCGTGAAACCTTATGCTATAAGAATAATCGAAATTTTGGGCAACTGTGTGTTATGTACATCAAGAACTGAGTCTTAACTAATGAACAAACATATGAGTGTAACACTGAACAATATTAAATGTAACACTTGATTATAAGATGAGTTCAACACTCAATGGAACCATACTTGTAATTGCATTGAATAATTTATTGCGGTTTGGCAGGTTTGTATGCCTTCTGAGGCCGAACTCGTCATGAAAATGAGATGGCATCGGTGGTAATTGAACTGAGGTGGCATTTATTCATAAGTTACAATAAAAATTGCTACAAAGAGGCCAGACAGCCCCTTTCCTGACACCCACACATGGGATTCTAACCTGGATGTCCTGCATTACAATATTTTCTTTGTTTTACATATTTAGGATTTACATTGAGATTTACATTATTCTGTCTCGCGTCAGTCAACATAAACTAGAGATTTTTCTACATTCTTATTACTAAAAAAGGATTAAATAATAATTATTACACAATAAGCCTAAGCAATATTATAGGAAGCAATAATAATAATAATAATAATAAGCGTACTAACTATTATATATGAGTATGAAATAATGGATATATACATAATATCAAAGCAAATTGGGAAACTCAGTTTAATATTGTTACGAAAGGATATTTATCTAACCATTAGATAACCGTTTTGTATTCAAATATTGGTAGGATATAAATTTGAACTGAAAGCTTTCGTAAGTAAAGAACACAAATTCGAGGTGTGAGTCTTCTGTTTCGTATCATATTGACATATACGGGCCACCGAAATTGAACTCAAATTCTTGACGAGCAATGAAGAGTCAGTGTTATTCCTCCGTTGATTATACATTTTAAGTTATTTAATAACTCCTTGGATAATTATTAATAACTTAATAAATTTAATTTTTTTAAGGAAAGTGATGATCCTGGTCGCAACATCAATTGCTTTGTCGAAAGCATTTGAAGCAGAACATAACTGTTTTGTAAAAATACGTTTTAATTTTTAACAACATAAATAAATTATAAATATGCGGGAACAATTTAAATTATTTTATATTACAAAAACGACCAAAAATTGCTACGACCTTCCTCAGTCTAAATTATATACACTTCGTATTTGTCTGTGTTTTAACCTTTACGAGACTCAAATGAAATTGAATTTTCAAAATAGTTGGAGAATTTGTATTTAAATAAATTCACATTGGCAAATATTTTGTTCCTTGCACATTGAATAATTTAATCATTACTTATTATAATTTTTTCATTAGCTCGAAGCATGAAGCAAGCACTCTTTGCCATAAACTCTCTGTAAGAATAGAGATGTTGAATTAAAATCTATTTATAAATTATTTTTAAAATTAATTTAGAATCGATAGTCTGTGTTTTATGGTTTTGTATAACGTTTATTGAGCACCAAAGTCGAATCTTAAATGAGACGGACGATGAATGAAGACCAACCGAATTCAATTAAAAAGTCTGTCCAGTACGTGTAAAAAGTTTTTAACGGCAAACGGCAGGCTTCTCTCATAGCCTATTTAATTTTGTGTAGTCCACATCAATTGTATTGATGTCCGAATCGTTTGAATCTTTGGAATCCGCGCTTTCTTTCTCTTCATTAAAGTCTTTTCTGAAAGTTATACGTGACTTAAACACAATAAGGCCATTCTGAAATTAACTATCCACAATTTTTTACTTACTCGAATTTATTTTTGTCTTTTTGTGAGAACAAAGACTTGGAACAGTTCTTGTAGTATTTCCAACATTCACCGTCTTGATATCCGGCCTGTTCGGCTTCTACATATTCGTACAATGCATCAGCAAAGGGTGATCTGCTGGCCCTGTGCATAACAAATATACCTATGTACCCAACAATATCTTAATGATTAAATCGACAATTCTAAATAAAACTTACGTAAAGAAGAGCTGTAATATTTCACCTAGAAATCCAAAATTCTGCATGCTGTGACCGTGAACTTCGCAAATTGCCCGAAGCAAACATGCTTTACCATCCATTCCGAAGTTACTTAAGAAATCTTCTACGACTGTATACAATAATGCCCTAAAACGAGAATTGACTTTTAGAAAAGCAACAACCAGCATTAATCTTTGGTTTCTCAGACAAAATGGAGTAAGAAATTTTTTTATTTTCTACCTCTCGCCACCGTGAAAATTGGCCTCAGGGGGTGCCTTTGGAATTTCCCTCTTGTGTCTTCTGCTACTTAACACTTTGGCTATATAATCGGCCATCATCACTCCGGCGGCTCGTCCCATACTTCTTTCCAAGGTAGGTGGTAAAACCCCGTAAGGATTCTGATTGTCAGTCAATCCCAATTTATCGAATTGAACTGAAATCAATATAAGAATATAATTAACAATCTATTCTTGTTAATGGGGAAAGTAATATGATCAATCTAGTGACTCACTTGTAAATGGCAAACTAATAGACATATTAGAAAGGAAACCGTCAGGTGGGTACCTGACAAATGGCATTCCCAATGTTGGTGCTATAACTAAAGTGGTGCCTGGAGGCAAGGCCAGGCGTCCATCCGTCGTCAGCCACAGTAGTCTTTTTTCTCTTGAATGCACTTTATTCCTGTTATCAGTTCCTGTTGAGTTGACTAGAGGCACGACAGCAGCACTAAAGAGAATGTACATCCAAACACAATACGATCGCGATTCTTTCTTCATCTTCTGTCAAATACATAAATGATTTAACGTCATATTTTCGAGTAACGAGTGCTACCAGTACAAACATAATAAAAATTTTTACTCATCTAAACAAATCTGTGTAAGATTTAATTCGTTATTTATGTCGGGATTCTTTTGACAAATATTTTTTTTCAGCAGATTTTGTGTCAGGTCAAATTTAACAGAAAAACGATTACAAGTACATTTAAAATCAAAGTTTACTTGCACAACCCACCAAATTGATTTCTTTTGAATTTAAACCAGGGTTTTAGTTGCCAACATGGGAAGGATGGGGACGGGAGCAACAGGAGCGGTTTAACAGTATAGTATAACAACTCAATTTGAACAGCAAAATCCCCAGCGTGTTTGAATGACAAATATAAATTCAACCAATGAAGTCTTTAAATAACTGTACAGATAAATTGAAATCAGTGGCTGGACAACGGCGCAACCGGAAACTTGTTTTAGACTCCATTAAAAAAAATCCAACCTAGATTTGATATTCCGCTTCGACAAGAGAAGGGAAAACCGAAAACCGGCTAAACGAACCTGAATTTCGTAAGGCACCCAAGGTGGTTTGGAAGAATTTTTGGCCAGGGGAAGCCATCTGTTACACATTTGGATAAACAAATTCTTACAGTAAAATTGTTTCATGGCAGGAAGAAAAAAACTTTTTGAGTTTCTAATTAATTTTAATTCTAATTTAACGAAACAAATTTAAATTCTTCCATATGTATAAATTTAATATACAATACGCAGAGAAAGGAAAAATTACACTTTTTATTTTATTCAAGTTGATAAAAAATATAACGCAGTGTTTACTATGTGCAGTACGTACTGGTTAGATATTTCTGATTTCCCTGGAAAGTAGTGAATTTCGTTGTAAACCAACACGTTACCTAACTGTACAGCAATGCAGAATTTTTGTACTACTGGTTACTGTTACTGGAGATAAAAGTTTGAAAATACAAGTATATAAATTAGTTTTTAAAATTCCCATCGTGGAGTCAACATCCTTTCTCTTAGAATTTCCTGCTTTGATGACTCTGAATTGTGTAATAATATAGAGACAAATCGTCAAATGACATTGCCCAAATTTATTACCTTGTTTCTTCCTTTTTTAGTACCTGAGTTTACTTTAATTATTATTGGGGTCACCACATTTTGACATTCGAGACTGTCACATCGGATCGAAGAAAATTGCCACTTTTGAAAATTTCCCAAAATTCTAACTACCATAATTCAGATAACTTGGATAAATTGCCAGCAGGCGAGAGAGAAATTCGATCAGGTAGACTTCCCGGAAAAATATAAAATAAAAATAAAAAACCAATTGATTCTTATATTGCAGGATCTTGATCCGTATTTGAATTCGTGTTTTGACATTTCATTACGACGTACGACTAAATATGTAATTTTTCAAGAGTTTTGTTTGATAACTCTTATATTAACAACAGCAGTATAGTTCTGTCACTGTTCAGAACCGTAGGTAATAGTTGCGCATAATTTTTCATCTTATGTTTTGTTACCATGTCGTAATTTAAAGTTACAGTCACATTACTACCATTTGTTCCTGGGTCACCGTAAATGAATATGAAATTCTCTGTGAAATCTCAAAAAAATTGGTCTGCGATTAGTCAGAGGGTGTTTCTCTGTGTGGAGAGGTCAGTCGAAACGATCAAAATTGTTGATCCGCTGTATTATTCGGTTTTAGACCAATAAAAATCATGGCTGTGTGAATTTGGTATAGTCCTTTACCCTTCGTTTCACACAATTCCACCTATTTATCATATTAACAACACATAATTGGTGGATTCCTTCACCGGTTTACCGTTCTTTATCTGAATTTCACCTTACATTCGTAAGGTACACTGCCAAGTGTACCGAACGAGTTACTTCGTTTAATATTTACACCCCAATTTAACTCTTTTACAATTCTTTGTTGGGAACTCTATACATTCCAATTAAATCCTTAAAGTTAAATTGACTTTATTAAAATTTTGCAAATGTTCAGCACTGCATTCGACAGGGGCTCTAACCAGATTTTGCAAGGCAGCAGCGAAAGTCAGTGTAAACGAAAGGCAACGGAGTTGTGTTATTTCTAATATGGAATTTCTAATAAATCTTGAGTGGCTATCTAGTGGTTTGAGTTGAGGGCACACTTTGACCATTAAGCTGCGGTTCCCAGCCCATTTAAACGACTTGCAGAGACCGGTTTGCCCTGGTGTCCTAATAGGTAAATCGGAATAGTCTGTTATAACCGCAATGACCCAATAACATTCGCCTTATTATTTCTTTTCTCAATCAATTTATATTCGGTCAAACATCCACATTCTTTGGGTAACGCACAACTGGTTTCCCCGGGCAATTTCTTAGAAGAGCAATGACCAGTTTCTGACTGTTCACTGACAACTCCGAGTCCTACTGGTACAGGTTACAGGATCACCTTACTGTTTGTGGATGAACAAGTGATGGACATCCGCAACACTCTCGTGTCATTTTCTCTATTCATTTGTCTATTGGCGTGCCGGTCACAACTGGCACGTATGAGCTATTTTCTCCACATATTCTCTAACTACGGCCCTTCATTTATATGTATCGCGATCCCCTCGAAAAATTATATACGACATTTGCATTCAACTGGTCACCTTCCTTTCACGCATTTTTGGAGAAACGTGTTTTTCAATACTTGTATACATTCCTAAGTTCCCTTGGTAGAGTTCATTTGAAATTTATTTTTTTGTATTCGTTTTGAATTCGTTTAAGAAAAACAATGAAAAATACTCATTATTCTGGTTTGCGGCTATTAATTTAGTTCGAACCGGTTAATACCCCAGCACAACATTATCTTATAAATTTTTGAAATCAACAGAATGAGTGAGACTATTTTAATCAATCTTTCAGTTTATTAGTGTGATTATCACAAATTACGCATTACAAATTGTGGTGTACAATAAATGTATGGTACTTAGGACTATTAAATATTCTCGACATTTATTTCATATTTACTTTAATTTAATTGTTCTTTCAGTTATCTCACGAAAATCTTATTCTCCCTGGGACAAACAACGTAATTATTATTCATATTTTATTTTATATAATCAATCCTTTCGTGTAATTTTAATTATCTATCAATCATCTCATTCGGTTGAGTGTATAGTTTATGGATTTAAATAGAAATGACTCACCGAATAATTTATGATCCATACTTTGTAAAATTCACAACATGAACTAAAAAACTTATCATTGAACTATTTTCGACATTTGGTATTCGGTGCGTACCACGCGGAAGTAGAAATTGAGCTAGCGACCGACCGAACAAACGACCATCCAAGGACTTGTCTGTGCCAGGTTAATGGCCATCTGTGCCTACCCACCTGTGTGCAGCCAGGTACTTACTTACGGGGTACCCATTTTGGTGGGGACTTTTCTTCCTTTCGGTTCTTCCACCTTGATTGTCTGGTTCTTTCTCAATCATGTCCGAGAGGTAAAAAGTTCAATTCACACGTGGTCGGTTACGAAACTTTTCTCGAACAGGAACAACCTCCGGCGTCTGCCCTGATTTTTCGTCTAAGGAAAGATGGACGACATCGAGATCAGGAGGTCTGTTGTGAACCTTCGAATGACTCAACTTTGCTTTGAGTCTGCTCTCACACGCTGTAATTTACATTTGTCTTCAATCTGATTTTATTTATTCTACGGATAATCTTAATCTTTCACACACCAAACAATAATGTTCTATTGTAATGAAATTCGGATGCAGCTGTTATATTTTACGAGGGTCAATTGTTCAATTCAAATTGACAAAAAAATATGAATCCATAAATTTTGTTTAGTTTTTAGTGATATCAGGAGTAAAATTGTTTCATAAATATTTAGAAATGATGTTTGAATGCGAGTGACAGAAATTATAAGCGTTTACCGCTACCCGCATTTGTAATATCATACAGGTAATTAATATTGCATGTGATGTACAAGTATTTTGAATTCTAACGAGGGAACAACACAAGCAAATGTAGCACAATGTCAATGTTTTTCAATGTCCGGGTCGGTCTCTGCACCAAACACAGAATTTTTTTGACGGATATTAGACTTTTATTTTTTATTATGATTCAATCGACACCTATTTAACATTATAAAATATAGTGAACATCGCCTTCATTTACTTTGAACCTCGAAAGACTCCTGCACCTGCTTGTCCCATTACAGTTCGATTTATATGTACTTTTATAAGATCTTTTATGTTGTCTTTTTACCATTTACTACCTTTTAGAGACGCTGAGTCAGCAATCTAACAATCGATTCTTGTTTGCAAAATTATGTCAGTGTCAGTGGGACTGACTTATTAGTAACACAGGTTGCTGGTCATTAAAAATTGAACTTAACACTTCCGAATGTTGATACGAAGTAATGTGGTATTAAATACATCCTAAAGTATTTCAAATCAATCAGGAATACAATATTTTCATAAATTTATGTGTCACCTGTGTCACGTAAAATCTGAATGTAACACACAGAGGACAAAGAAAAAGAAGAAAATAAAGAAAAATGCAGGTGCAGTTTCTGTTTCGAAATAAATAAATATATTGGTGAAATGGCGGGCTGATGTTGCAACGGCTCCACTTGCTCACACAAATTCCTACAATTTGATTTTTGTTCAGACAAGAGAGCTGACACAGAAATTTCCGGATTCAACGTCTGCCATTCACCCGAACGTCTTGCACAATTTTTAAACTTCACTTGCTTTTCCGTGAGCCTAGTCTGATCGTTAATTAATCTAATTCAGCCCGCCGATCCCCAACACTTGTGACAGCCCACATTTATCACTAAGTATGAATGCTATAGAGTTACTTAGAAAAGAAGCACACTATTTTAAGCTGGATAACACTTTATTTACATTTACGTAAATCAAGTAAAATAAACACAAATTCTTATAATGAAATGTACCAGTTGTAAAGTACGATATTAAAATACAGTTACAAAGCAATAAGGGGGAAGAGTAAAAAGTGTTGCGCGGTCGCCTGCTCCAGCCATTTGACGAACGACTCGTTCTGTGATTTTCTTAAACGTTTGTAACAAAATGAAGTCAAAAAAGGCAATGAACAACGGTCTAAAATATGAGATATAAAATAAGTAATTGTGAGGAGTGTGACAGCAAGCGACCGACTGCGACATTCATTGCTTGGTAAATAAAATTACAATTAATCATTAAAAATGCGCAAACACCAACGAAAGCATTTTAAAAAATATGTATGATCGTTAGTAATACATTACTTTATAAAATAAAAGCATTCATTTTTTTACTTGGTAGACAAAAAAATGTTTAAGGGCCATATAAAAGATTAATATAAAATACAGAATTCCAATTTAAAAATTAAATAAAAATACATATGAAATAGCAGGTACACGAGCGGGACAGAAAGAGACCAGAAGGCAAAAGGTGGTGACCCTAATTTACTACTTTAAATTAAATCTTTCGAGTAGTGCACTACTCCGACTCTTGGCTCGAGTCACATAATTATTAAACTTCGATTTTCATAGCAAAATGAAGTTGGGTGTCATTCAATAACCAGATTGTTTTTTTATTACGACACTCTGTAACGTTTCACGTATATTTTGTTTAATGTGAGATTACATTATTGATAACATTGTTTGATTTATTTATTTTATCGATATGTTGGTTTCGAATGGAAAATTTGCGACTTATAGCGAACTGTGCAGGTGACGATAATGCGAAAGATTAGATAAAATAAGAGAGTTAAATCTAGTTATAGTTAATTTAATTAAGGCTTAAAAACAGCAGGAAACATTCAACTTTCAACCCGTTTCAACCCATCACCCGTACACGAAGACCCATTAACCTCGTAGACAATCGACAGTCACGGGTCAACCAACATTAGCACGAGTCATGTACCCAAATTTTTTTCTTCTCTTTTTTTTTGTGAACCCTGGTTAACCCGTGCAACAAAATTAGACAGAGTCGGTACCAGCAATGAACCCATCGACCATGGGAAGTGGATTACACTTGTTAAAGTTGATAGTTATCTATTTGAGAGAATTTGTGAACCCGTTAGGAAATATTTTACAATAGCCTGAAAATTTCCAATAGTTTCTTAAATTCATTTAATAATTTAGTCTTCTATTATTTTTCTGAATCCGAGCAAACCATAGGTTTGGTAAGGGGAAATAAGCACCTCGAATAAATGTCGTTAATTGCGACTTATCAAGTATTTAAAATCCCACAGAAGAGCTTTTGTTTTAGGTTCTCACTGTGGTTTACGGTGTGATAGCGAGAAAAAACATACTTCAATAGAAATTTATGTAATTAAATACATCTCACCCCACCACTTGAACATACGAAGACGCAACCCTCCACCCGAGCATGGTTCCACTCAAACATCCGAGCGTTGTCCTTTTGCCGTACCCAACAAACCTTAATATTTTCTGTTTTTTTTTTCGCTTTCCTAGGGCAAACAGCTTCCTTCTTACCTTAATAGGAGAAATTACTGATAATATTATTATTGTCAGCGATAATAATAGGTGTAATGATGAACCACAAACTAGATTAATTTGAGTGAGGCCTCGAGCACTTTGCAGGTCTTTACTATTCGTGGGTTTACATCCTGAAACCAGGTTTCTATAGGACCTAAAGGTGCAGATTTACCATTTACCGTAATTATAATTTCAGCTGAAAGGCAATTAGTCGAAGTTCGCAAATAAGGGCATGGCCATGGTGGGATTCGCAGAATTCGTCTTTAAACGGCTTAGAAAATTCCAGTTGAAAAGTGGGTTAAAAAACACTATCACGTAAACAAAAAAATGTACCCCTCTTAAATTAAGTGTTATTTACATTAATTAAGACCATAGTCAACACGAACTGTTAAGGTTCACAACATGAGTAAAATTATTTTTTAAGCGGACCGAAATGGATAAATGTCAGTTTGATCGTTCAGATGCAACACCCCGATTTTATTTGAAATATATACTTTTGCTGTAGTTTAGTATTTGCTGTGAGAAGGGGAGTTTTTATACAGAAATATGTCAGCCTTGATCGTTTTGACCAGAGTATTTTAAATATTTTTCCATCAGTTTCAGAACGGTCCATAATTCAAAAGTTTCATGGTTTTGATGAAAACTTTAACGATGCAGTGATAATAGAAAACCAAAATACTCTAAGAGGGTTTTCCACGTTTATTGAGCATGCTCTGCCATCAGGAGAGACAAGTGACAGGAGACCAGTGACAGCTGGCAAAATACAGGCAACTGATGGAAATCATAACTGTTTTTGAGGGTGTTTGCGTGATGTCGGGGGTCATGTTGACTCCTTCGACCGATTGATTAACGGTTTTTTTGCGGTGAATCAGTGCCATGGACTCGACCGAGGACTATTCTTGACCTTAGTCATCCAGTTGTCTAGTTGTCTAATCATCAGATTAGTTTTAAATCAATTTATCTAGAGTAAAAATGTTTGAAATTTTTAAATCTTTCGTTTGGCATATTGTTTTGAAAAAGAACAATTTGTTGGTGATAGCTTTTAACATATATGATTTTAACAATACTAAAACTTGAAAACATTCCTAACATTAAGCAAAATGCCATGTGTAAAAAAATTCAGAAATCAACCATACGAATCGAAAAACTTAAACAAACTGAATTTTACATTTGTGGAACCTGATTGGCATTCGAAATTAGTTAAACAGGGTCAGATGCGCCATTAATCATTAGCTTTTAATATATGCAATAAATTTGTTTAGCTTGGACAAAACATTGATATTTTTATAATGGAAAGTCAGTGAGACTCAAAATTATTCATTCTTCGTAATCCACGCACAAATTGAACAATGAAAATAATTTATCACATTTTCTCCTATTTATTTTGACGATGTGCAGCGAGCAGTGCCAAGATGCTGTTGGATGTTTCATTACATGGCCAATGAAAATTTTTTTTCAAATATTAATGCCTACAGGTGTAGAATGCTTATTTAACTTCGAAGAAGTAAAATATGAAGGATGAATGACTTTAGGAAGTTTATAACATTCTTTATTTTTAAAATGTAAAATCAGTAATAAAAGCATTACGGAAAGAATTTGTATTACACGGATTAGAAAGAGACTTCTACGCGTAAAATAGAAGAAGCAATAAAACAGAAAACTTGCGTCCTGCGAAGAGCAATAAGCCGACTCACATGAAGATAATACGAATAATAATTTATTGCAGTTGAAGTTAATTAATTAATAAATATTTACAGATCAGGCACAAGCAGAAAGTGTCCTACGTTTAGGATTTTCCTTCGAAAAATTTAAATAATATTAGAAATCATTTGTCAACAAGATAAACTTATCGAAGACAACGCGTTTTAGGATATGTAGTATTGCATAATTAAACCCATGTTTTAATATTACAGCGCTAATGTTCAACAATGTTTCATTAAATTGGGCTTTTGCCCCAATTTTAAAAGTACAGTGTGAATTGAAACAATTATTTTTTTCCTTGATGATTTCGCTAACGACCATTATTCGGAGAAAATTTAAAGTGTTTCAGTTTGATTAACTGCATTAAACCTTGTTACCGCTGTCGGGTGTGAGTTTGAAAAAGAAAATTATGATGAATTCACAGTGAATTAGACGAAATTAACGAATTAAATTAACATTATTTTTAAAATAATGTTTCATGTCCTTAACCGACCTGTAAAAGTGAACGACAATTGTCGATTAAATTCACGTGCGATACGAGTGCGAACACTAACTAACTATTTAACGTATTTATCAGAGTTGTAAGTTAGACCTAGACTTGGATATGCGATGTAATATGGTTTTGTACAAACATTTGCTCTTCACCTGAAGGACGGACGACAGAGATTCATGTAAATTATTAAAAATTAACGCGATATGTACAACAAGATAGGTATTATCATCTATTGAAAGCTCAGCGTTTTAATAAAATGCTAAATAAATATAAAATTAAACAGCGATGTAAAGTACACTTGAAATTTAATTTTACATAATAAAAATATTTGTTTTTAATTTATTTAATAAAGCAAAACAAGTCTTCTTCAAGCGAAATGGTAGAGTTCGTCGTATCAAACTGCCGAAGAAGCAAAGAGCATTCTAATTTAACGAAGCATGTCAGTACAGGTACAAGCGTTAGAAAACTAATAAATTCTGTCAAAAAGTGAGATAGTTTACCATTGTAAACATGAGCGGTGAACTATTAAAGAACAAGGGAAAGAGCAAGTTTCTTGGTCGGTTGTGTTGAACCCGGCACGTTCACAAAAAAAACGACCCGATTGGCACTTTAGTACAACTAATAGTTTTTGAAAACATTAAATATTGTTACAGCTAACCGTTCGACTCTTTCAAAAATTTTATTGAAAGCTAAAAATAGTAAAAAATATACAGCGGACTAGATTCTCTATTACGTAATTTACACATTATTGACCCCTGATGTTGTAAAAAGTTACGAGTAATAAAACGATTGTGATGCAAGTGTTGACACATCAGTAGTTTTTGCATGCATATTTTATATTAATTAATAACAAATTAGTAGAAAGTTCTCATCGATGACAAAAATATTTTTAGCAAATTATTTACAATATAAAGTTTCAGTATTTTAATTCAATAGAAATTCGGGTCGAATAATTATGATAGATGAATTTCTCTTTTTGGAAATCGGGAAGAGGGCTCGTTTAGTCTTCAATAATAGTTGAACCTCAATGTCCTATTTAATCAGTTAAATGCGTCACTTTGTTTTGATTATTTTTATATTTTATGTAGAAATCTTGTATAGAAGCAATAAAAGTTTCTCTACCTCTAACTCATGTAGAAACTGAGAAATCGCACCTATCGAGTGCCCCAAGCATTGAATTATTTGTAAAATTGGTGTGACACATTCAAGAAGGCTTTGCATTTTTTATGAGCACAAATCCCACAATAATAATGATAATGATAGTGATACTTGTTATTATTATTATTATTATTATTATTGTAGATTAATTATTTTCAGTGTAAATTCAAATACTTCACGTAAAACGGTTAAGTGTGCGACACATTGAAAATGTGACTCGAAAAACGAAACTGTTTCCGTTGATCGATCAGTTTCCATGTTTGAAAGGAAAATGTTCCACCATGCAATTCAAATTTTCAAAAGCAAGCTGAATGTTTTTCAGTGAAAGTGTTTTCCAAAAAAAGTATAAATAAAAACTACATAAAAGTTTACAATTTGGGAGAAGAAGAAGAAAATGTGTTAATCAATCATTTGAGGAATCTCGACTTACCAACCGTTTCCGTCTTCGTGACCTGTTTTATCAATAATTTCAAGTGTTTATAAAGTTGATGGATTATTTGCTATTATGAGGATTATGTTTTTTAGAATTTGTTATGTTTTTGTTGAATAGGATTGTAATGATATCACACATAGGCTTCTACGAACGGATCATTCAATTTGTGCAGTTCACAAAATTGCCCGTACCGAACTAATCATCATTGATACACAATAGATTTGTCAGGATCAATTTCTTAAGAATACAACATGGCATGTTTTCAGGCGGTATGTTCTTCTGGAAGAAAAGCTCCACTTAATATCTACTTAATTTTAATTTCATTCTGTTTTTTCTGATTAATCATGCCCAATGATTCGCTTTTAATTATTTCTAGGCATATTCCGTGTCGGTGGACAAACTTCTGTCTCCAATGGAACAATTTCGTTCTTTGTAGTATGGCAAGTAGTCATCATCGTTGCCCTCTGGAGTGCCCGCGTCCGAATACGTTCTTCGCGAGTGAGCATACGAAATACTTTTTTGGTAGTTGAACAATTGCCTTTCCAGAGTGTAGTTCTCGGCCTGCAGAGCAGAAATTTCTTTTCTGAAAAGTCAAATAAAACCATGTGTTGAAACTTTTTAATTGCACGTTCACTTTATTGTTTCTTCATCTTCATTGCCCCGTATAATTTTTAATATTAAAATTCATTTTTATACGAGATGCAGAAACCTCATTCTAGTAAGTTAACTTAATCGATGTATTTAAGTCACTATTATGCTGCATTTATGTAAATACTGTAGGGCTTTTCATTTTCACCGGGTGTTAGAAATTCACACTTTTCTATAAATTTCTTTTTTTTCCTATTATTCAGATGATTCAATTTGTAGGATTGAGCCTGATAAACATATTGTTTTCGTGTGTTTTTCGAACCTCTGATCTTATTTCTACGAATCTACGATTTTGTGAGAATTTTCAGGAGAGTAAAGTGCTGTATGTTCTTTATGTGCTGTCGTTTGCAATTCTATTGAACATAATCTTAACCTAACCTTAACCTTTCAGCATTCGATTTGTTAATTCAATCATTATTGATTGCTTAAAGTAATCATAGTTTAAAGAAAAATCACTTCCAATACCTGCAAAGATTCTTATACCAGTACCGTAGGATAGTACCGGTAAGATTAGGGTCCAAAGTCTGCAAAACCAAAAATCAAAAATTTTGAACAGTAATGATAACGTTTGGCGCCACCAGAGGAAACCTACAAAGCTCTACCCGAAGAGTAACAGTTAACACTAAGGCTTACTGGTTGAGTTACTTTGCTCAAACTTGAAATACTACAAAATTCAGAATTAATTTTTATCCTTCCGTTTCCTTACTATGCAATTTTAATCTATTAAAGGACGTCCATTTGCATAGCCACCGAACAACTCAATCTCTCTTTTTCCCTCAGGTTTTCACCTATGAATCTTGATAACGTAAGTAGAAGTAGAGCGATTGAAGCTCCCCAAGCGGGAAAACTCCTGAAACATTCCCTTTCATTGGAAGGGGTCAATGTCGGAGGGCATTGACCATTTCTGTCGCCCATTTGAAATCCGCCCTTTGCCCCCTGATCGAATAAATGGCGATTATTAATTCTTCGTAAATAAAATAATTATGAATCTCATTGGCTCAACATCCACATATGGATTAGCGCGTTTTAAAAAAGCAAAAAGCGTAGTGGTAGCCTGCTCAAAACATAAGACATAAGTCAAAAGGAATCCTTTGGTGGTCACGCATAATCACATTCCGACAATGTGTCACGGCGTTGAATAAAAGGAAATGCAAGAACTTACAATTTAAGGAAAATTAAACTACGAATGTAGAAAAATCATCAAATCAAGATTGCAATAAAAAAAAACTCTCTCTTTATAGGCTGGAAGGAATGATGTTAAATGTAAAGCAATGCAATTATAAATAGTGTAAAAGTAAATGACTCGCAGTTAAAAACAGTTATGAAATACGATTATAACAATTAAATAATGAAAAGTAAAGTAGATTACAAAATTGTCGATTTACCTCATTTGATATCCATGAGTTCTGCAAACGTCATCATACTTGTGGTAGTTGGCTTGAAAGAGAAGGTAACTTTCGCACCATTCGACTTGAATACGAATTTGACTTCTCTCAGAGAGTGGTGAAGCTGCTAGATCTTTCAGCTGTAGCAAATAAGAAAATGAAAGGACTATGTCAAGGACAGTCGCCTACTTGTGGAAACTCGTAATGAAAATGTTAAAATGAAAAACAATTCCCGTTTGTTCGAATGATTTGGAAAAAGAAAAACCACATTGGAAAGCACACGACCGAAACAACAGACTGTTTTACAAAAAAACGCAAGTAATACTAAATTTGTGCTCAGCAGTTGCTTTCCGTTGACGCAAAACGATATTTTTTGTTTATTGTTTTATGGAATTTATTGTATATTGAAAAGCAGTTTAAAAATAAATAAAATGAATGAACGGACTAGTAAATATAGGGGAGACAGCCTTTCTCCTGCTTTATTGCTGTGGCCTAAATAATATTCAATGTAAAAATCACTAACACTGCAATTCAATGTATCGTAAGAAAATTTGCTTTTACACAGACGGGCTCTGTCATATTTATATTCGTTATGTTAATTATTTTTACTACATTTCATATATATATTCAGAGAAAGGTTTAATTTTATTCTGCTTGTTAAAGTAAAGACTTACTTCTTTTATGGCGACGTCCGTTTCAATTATGATTCCATCGTCTGCATTCTCTTGAGCGTAGTAGTGACTAAATGGCGCTCCGGGTAAAGCAACTGGATCAATTCTACCAGTTTTACGATGCTGGTGAAGTACGTAGACGGTCCAGCAAACGTATCTGAGGAATCAAAACAAAATTCTTCGATTTATAGAACAACGGCTTTGGAGTTGAGAGAGAAATTTTGTTCAGCAGTGAAAGTGTGGAGTCTACCTCAAATGATTCCTGGGAACATTGTGAATGTCCTTAAACACCATATGTAGTCGTACCATGTCCGAATGACAATCTGTTTTCAGAGTCCAACCTTGCTTATCCCTGTCATAGCACTGGGCCACAGGAGGATTTGCAACCAAACTCTCTGCCTGCAGTCCTCGGGGTGTCAAGCACTGAGGACTGTTCAAAGCAGTTTTGAACGAAAATGTCACTTCGCTTATTGTGTTGGCAGCGATCATTTCGATTCTCACTTTTATCACTCCCTTCTTGATGAGATCGGTAAATTTGCCCTTCGGATGCCAACCGTGGACCTTACCCTCGGTATCCGACACGTTCTCTACGACTCCTGAATCCATCAGCTTTTCTCCTTCTCCCAAATTAACCACATATTTGATCCGGCACTGGTGATCGAATCCTGTTAGCCGATTCAAATAAAAAGAAATTTTGTCTCCATCGGTTGCCTCCAAGGGTCCGTGTGGGTAGAGGGTCACATTCCAATCAAAGCCCCCGAAAGCAAAATAAGTCGATTCAAATTTCGTTCCACCTTTAGTTTGGTCATGGTTCTTCGCATGTGCGGAATGATGATCGCCATGGTACGGTACGCCAAAAGAGTGAGGCACACGAAAATGAGTTTCATAAATAGTACGAACATTTCCCAGAGTTAGTTCTAGTTGGAACTCTCCGTTGGGATCCGTAAAGTTTCTACTGTATAAGTCATTTACGGGAATGTAATTACGGTTTCCATGGGCTGGGGATTCATAGGTGAATTTGATTTGTTTGCCGGAAAAAGTCTCGTTAACACTAAAATGTTCCCTGTTGAGTATCGTGAACGAGAAGTCAATGTAAATTCGCATTCCTTCGGAGGCATTGCGCCACACGAGGAATACTCCGAGGACCTTGTCCGTTCTCGAAAAGGTTATTGCCCATTTTTGATATCCACACATGAACTCTTTCGATGTTACATCTCTTTCCAAGTCTCTCGTGACGCTTTTCGTTACCACAAAAGTGAACACATGAGTGTTTGTGCGATCTTGAATTTTTACAAACCGGTATAAAAGAGCCATATTTCTCTTTATACCCTGAGCTTATCTCCTGTGGCATCTGAAAATAAATAAATCCGTCATTTGTGAACGCCTTCATTTCATTATCATTCATTTTTCCCATTTTAAAGACTTCCGTTTATCTGTTCAGCTTTCCTTTGTTTCCCCATTTTCCACTTGATTAAATATTTTTAAACGAATCACGTAAAAATTATTAATTACACAGGTCATTTGGCGTGAGATGTTCGAACAATAATTCCAACAAGAGCCAGTGATCCACCGATGAATATTTGCTCTCTTTTGACACAACAAGTCTCTTTATTTCTTATTCTTACCGGCTAAAACCGTGGCCCCCTGCGTGATGTAAAAGCACATTATTATGGGACGGTCCAAGCAATGGTGTCAGGCACAACGCGGATACAAAAGGTAGAATAGAAGAAAGGTAAGTTTGGGTTCAAATTTGTTATGCTGATTGGCAAACTAAGACGAAAATAAAGTAGTTTAATTGTCGTCAATGGTGTCATCGGGGGTTCACCGTTTACCACAGGTAGCCAATTCCTGCGAGAAAGGAAGGTGAATGAAGCCTGTTCAATGTAATTCAAATCTGAGAATTCCAGACAATTTGAAAATAATTGTTTTTAATGAAAAGACATGGTTGTCATTTCGGAACTTTGTTTTTGATAATCAAAGCTTTACAATTGGGACAGATTCGATGTTTTTTTTAAATCTCACAATGATGCTCTATATGACGTTCTGCATATCTAATATCTAATTCAGATAAAAGCCAAATACAAAGAATAAAGCTGCCAGCTCGAGTTTCTCAGTCGTACTACAAATGGTACAATACAACGTAGTTACATGAATATGAAAACGTAAAATATAATTATTTTGTTCACGAAGATCCCCAAAAAAATAACTACAAGTTAAATATTGCTGAACGGCATGTTCAATAGAGGGAAACACATTAGTTTTGTGAAAGGTTTGCTAATTGAATATAGGAGTCCATAGGATTACATTGATTAACAGCTTCAACAAGTCCATAATTAGGTCTTTGAATTCCCGTTAACTAATTGTTTAAATTAATTAGTGTAATGAGAAAGAATTCAAGTGCGCAGAAATGATTTCGGTTATGTGCTATTAATTAGTCATTCCGAATTATATTACAAATGTGGCATATTTATGTAGGTATTCTAAAATAAAAATTAACGGACAATGAGAAAAGATGACTATAATTGCAAGGCAAATTTTCATTTGTTTTTATTTTGTAATGAAATTGTCCCTAGTGTAAATAAAATTACAATGAAATTTGAAATGACCACTGAACTACGGCGAAAATAGACAAGTCGATATCTTTCTATGAATCCTTTGTTTTCCGCGTCTGGTGAGAGCTGCATTTCAACACATAAATTATTTATAAAACTCAGAGTGCACTCTGAATGTGTACAGTTTGTTTGCTTCACCATTCCCAATAAATATTAATTTAAAATGAATAAAACATGTAAAAAAGCGGTCACGGCTTTCGGCCAGGACGGCAAAATCGATTAATGTTTCTCTAATTTTTTGTAATAAAAATGCAACTGATGATCGAACGAGCCGACCAGAAATTTTTCTCTCGCTTAAATCTCATTTTAAGAGTGAACTTAAAAATTACATTAAATATGTAACATTAGGTGAATAATAATTACCTGTCGAATGACAACAAAATTGTTGAAATCTCTTCAAACCAGTCAGGTTGAAACCGCTTCATAACATGCGTACATTTGCTTAGAACAACGATGGGAATAAAAAGGGCGATAACTTGAAAAAGAAGCGCGAATTTCCGGCAACATTGAGGAACATTGTTTGCCTTCAAACTGAGTGAGAAGGTGAGAAACAGAAGGCCAAATGTAGAAGGCAGCAGCAGCAGCAGCAGCAGCAGCAGTAGCAGCAGCACAAGAAGAAGAAGAACAGGAAGAGTAGTGACAGTGGGGAAGAAAGATCAGACAATAGAAAGAGAACGCAAAAAGGATAAATATGGATGACATAAGTAAGAAAAAGATAGATAGAGAGGAAGAGAGAGAGAGAAGAGTGAGTTTGTGTGTGTTGCGCAGACGTTTAACATTTAAACGTAAAATCAATCGATTTCCCGTTTGGTTTTTCTTGTAAAATGCTGTCAACGGGACCGTCCCACACTGTTGTCTTTTACACGTTCAACTTGTCTCACATTGTCATTGTCAACACTCACCTTTTGGTAGGATCTTGTGGAGAAGAGGAGATGCGATAAATTGCTGACGGCATGTCAGAGGCGTAGGGCAATTCAATCAGGTTGAGAAAGACACGGTAAAAGTAAAGTGCAACCCCATCTTTGACCGGAGAGCTGAAATCGTCAGCTGTTCGATATCGACCTATCGAGATATCGAAAGAAGCGTGCGCGATATTTTAATTTTCCCCGCCTTTCCATTGATTTTCTCTAAATACACCTCATGGAGACTGTATTTTCAATTTTTAAGCAAAATTTTTTCCGAGTTCATGTCGTAATTTGACCGCGAACGATCGTCAATTTGCAACGCGGGCTACTCTAGAGAAAAATGTTCGTTCCACCTTTTCGACTTTTTAATAATTGCTAATAATTAACATATGTGAGGTTAAGTAATTGAGTAAAAGGAATCGATCAACAGTTATTTGTGGAAATTTTGATTTTCTGATGGTTACACAAAGAAAAATTTAACGTAAGTCGAGGTGACCAAAATAAAATCAAGAAAGTACAAAAATATACAGCCAAGGGAATGTGTGAAATTTGGGTTCTTGTAGAAACTTTCATAGCACCGAAAGTTGATGAAAACACAAATTTATTATGAGACTACATTACAAATAATAAGCGGATCAGCTTTATGTCTTAGAGAACATTTTTAAGGACAAAATCGATGCAAACGCTAAAGAGAAGAACGAGTCCTTGCAAGTGTAAGTGCAAGCTATACTCAATATTATTGAATATACATGTCATCATGTCATCAAGTTTTGTTTTATTTTTCAGATAAAAATGATCCGACACGTTTTCTTGGAGAAGGGATAACATTTAAAGCCAAACTGATCGGTATCTTGGAAGTGAGCGAAGCGAGAGGAGACAAAATGTGTCAGGATGCCTTGAACGACCTGAAAACGGCCATTCGGGCAGCAGGCGAACATAAGCAAAGAATAACAATAAACATTTCAATTGATGGCTTAAGGTTAAAAGACGAAAAAACTGGGGTAGGAACTCGTCTTGGCCACTGAACAATTGAATCTGCTCGTTTAAACCAGTTTAACAGGGTTGTTTGCTACCTTTTTGTTTCCCAGGACTGTCTCTACCATCATCCCGTCCATAAGATTTCATTTATAGCTCAGGACATGTCGGATTCGAGGGCGTTCGGCTACATATTTGGGTCCCCCGACACTGGTCATCGCTTTTTTGGAATAAAGACTGATAAAACGGCCAGTCAAGTGCGTGAGGGACTCACATTTAAATATTACTCTCTTCTTACATTACATACTGCCATGGATGTTATGAACCCGACTCTTACGCGACTTTTCAGGTTGTCATATCCATGAGGGATTTATTTCAAGTTGTATTTGAGTTGAAAAAGAAAGAAATTGAGATGGCCAAACACCACTCAGATCAGCATCACGCCAAGTACGGTAGTACAGGATACATGGATTCCGTACATCTATCCAAGGTAGCTCGTTTACCTGTCAACTGATCCAATTCGTTTCGGTCAACCATTTCAGTTCAGCTGAATTGTATTTGAGTCAAACGGGTACGATAAAAAATTGTATATTTCAGGACGAAAACGAATTTGACAAAAGTAAAGAAAAATGCTCGCAGCTTCTAAGAACACGAGGTTTAACATCAAGAAACAGCGAATCAGGATCATCCGATAGAAAGGGAGTAGCGCCAGAAGCAATTGCCGATCTGTTAGATCTCGAACAAGGAATCCACCAAATAGACAAAATCACATCTTCTGATCCGTTCGGTTCATTGTCGTTGAAAAACGATCCATATGATCCCTTTGATGATTCTTTTTCTTCATCAGAGAAAAAAATATCGGTCGGTCAGAACCAGGAGGAAGAAGTTGACGACTTGGAAAAACCTTCTTCTTTCCTTGTTTCTGCAGCATCCACCAGCAGAAGCAATTTTTTTCAAAATTTCTCACCCGGACTGGGAAAATCTGTTGTCGACGAAGCAGGCTGGTTTCCACGAGAAACCGACTCCTTGTTTGAGGATGCGGTGAATGCCGATACCAATGCCGAGCCAACAATATCACCGATTGCTTTGAACTCTTCAGGTTTTGACTCAGAACAGGTAATAAAAAATGTCTAAAATCACATAGTAATGAAAGAGCATTACTACTTGCGGCTTGACCGAGAATATCTTCTGATGTTCTGATTGATAATTGTTTTTTTTTTCAGGCTGACGGTAAGAAGAGTCCAATAAGAACGGATTTGTTCACCGAATTAGATCCTTTGGGAACAGGTCGCGTAAAACCTTACGTCGACAAGAAGGACTTTTTTCAAGAACTGAAAAATCCGCCCAAGAAATTACTAAAAGAAATGATCGGCGATGGATCGGCTCCGGAACCGATTTCATCTCCTTATTTTTCGACCAACTTCACTGAGGAAAAAAAACCAGAGCAAACAGCCGCCACAGCAACGGTTTTAGATCCCATTAGTTCGGACTCAAATCGCAATTTGAAATATTCGAGAATTGATCCTTTCAACGATGGAGATCCATTTGAAAAAACAGATCCGTTTCAAGAAGAGAATTTGTCATTGTCATTGGGATTTGCACCAGTTTTTGAAACGAAATTCTCGCTGGATGCTATTTTCGATGAAAAACCAGCCTGGAAACACGACAAGCCCACCAATAAAGACTCTATTGATGAAAATCAGTGTAGGAAGTCGCCGACCAATTTTCCATTACTTTCTTCTGGAATTCTAAGGGTTTCGCTGCCCCCTGAAAAAGCAGGCACCACGGGACGTACGCCGACGACTAGGAAAATTAAATCTCCACCGAATTCTCCAGAAGATTGGAAATCAACCAGGCGAAAGTGTTACCAAAGGGTGCAGCATAAAACAATAGAAGGGGGAGATTCACCTGTTAATGAAGAGCCATTTATCAAGTGCAAAGTCACAGGTTTTGAGTCGAAATTAGAATCAATAAAAAAATCGCCATTTAATGAAAAATTTAATTCACTGAGTCAGGCGTCGCCGCCGGTGTCCACAATGAACCGTAAAGGACAGTGTTCGACTGTTGATATAATAGAATCCACTACCCCTGATCCTCCACCCAGGACAAAAACTGCTCTGTTTTCCATTAAGCCACCGCCTCTTCCGCCGAAGAAATTAAACCAGCCCGTACTGAAACCACCGGCTAGACCGCCGTCTCTGGACGATCAAGTTCCAAGTCATTACGACTATTTGCAACAGAAGGAGATATTGGCAAAACCGCAATCGGAGGGAGAATTCAAGTGCATGAAGTTAAAGAAACAATTGATGACAGAAAAAGAATCGTCTCCGTCGAAAGGAATCAAAAAGCAAAACATGGATTCAGGTTTTCCAGTACTTCTTCCTCCACCCGGGAGGAAAGCATCCAGCGATGGCAGCAAATTTCTGGTCGAAAACAAGCGAGAGTCCAAGATGAAAATGCCTCCTGCGGCTGACGGCTCCATTCTAAACATTAAATTAACTCAGTTAGACAGTGTAGGGTTACAAAGCCTTGCAGACACTCTAGGAATCTCATCTGAAAATATATACAGCATGACACTGCAGGATTTAACCAAAATGTTAGCCAATAAGTACATGACATCAACCGCATCTGACACCCTAGAATTGAATTCCGTAAACGAAAATGGTTTCGAAGTCGATTTTGAGTCGAATTTTGCGCGGCCGAACGTTTCAAATGCGAATCCTACATATGACAAATATGCGGTGTTTAAAGAATTAATAGAAAGTGAGAAAAAAGACTTGGAGCCTTTGGCCAACGACAACCAGAGTGGGAGGGAAGAAGAAGTCAGGGGTTGCCCTAACGAAGTCGAGGACCAAGAAAGGGATAAGTACGAGGCCTTAAGACAACTTTCTCTAAATGCTCACAACTCGGATAACCCGAACAGAGAAGATGAAAGCCCAGGGAATTTTGCAATTTATTCTGAAACTGTTGGAGAAACGCAAGAAAACTTGTTGCCGGCAAAATTCGAAACGGGTGACACACGAGAGGTAGAGGTTCAAGGTCAGAAGGAGCAGCAGTCAGATGCGGAAAGCAACCAGGTGATGAGAGGTTGGACGCCGAAAGAGAACTGGCACGTGCCGGATGTGGAAAATGGGAAAGATGTAGGGTTCTTGATGGAGAGTCAACTTTTCCCTCTCGTCGACAAATTTTCAGAGGAAAAGAGACCTCATACGTCCAGAGAGAGTTGGGCGACTTTTGAAAAGTCTGACGTGCAAGAAAGACGCACGACGAGGAGCTTGGACAACTTTAACGAGACTGAAAATTCACCTTTTTCGTCAGACGGAAAAGAAGAAGAAAGAGAAATTCCCTTTCACTGGCAACAAGATGTATTTAGAAAGAAAGACGGCAAAAGAGACGTGCCCTGGCATGACGATGATGACGAGTCTTGGGACGACTACTCACCAAAAGAAAGTTTGTACAGTGACGAGTCCTCCCATGAGGATCGTTCACCCGAAGCAAGGCGCGGCGAAAGAGAAGGAAAGGTATACTGGAACAAAGATCGTCGACGGCAGTCAAAGAACAGAAATTGGAGCGAGAAAAGCAGTCAATGGTTACGGACAAGAGACAAATGGCAGGATGAAACGGAAGATGAATTTGAGGAAACATGGAAAAAGGTAAGGGAAAGGACGGGGTCCTACGACTCGGACAAGAAAAGTTTCTGGCCCGGCAACAGTTACGAGGAATACGGTAGGCGGCACGAGTGCTGCAGCAATTGGGCAGACGACTGGGAGGACACCGCCGACAGACGTTCACGCTGCTACGTAGGCAGACGGAAAAGAAGTGAATCGGACAACGAGTACCGCAAAAGGTGCGACTCAGACACCTCCGACCGCGAATGTATTTGGACATTCCAAAAAGAATTTCAGGAACAAGAGGGCAGCAGAATTGGAAAACAAAAGCAGTATCACAGCCTCGTTCGGGTTTTCCGGGATTGTCCCGAGCACTGCCACGAATCTCGAAGTAAACACAGGAAGGGAACCTCACAGAAGCGTCCGAGCAGCGCAACCGAGTCAAAAAAGAATTACAAAGAAAAAATGTTTTCGTCCTCTGAGTACCCGTCGAAAAGCGGTGATCAAACATATGCAGGAAAGACGAGACATCAAGAGAAACAGGAATTTCCTCTTTGCCAACAGCACGGATGTAAAGAGTCCAGGTATCGCGGAGACATGGATTGTGGTTACAATTACTACAGTTACGACAGGAAGACTTCAAATGTTCCATCGAAATCCGGTTTCCTTGGAGAAAGTCATTCTGACGTGTTTGGGCTGCCAAGCAAAAGGGGCGAATCGTCCGATCATTTTGAATATTTGGAAGGTTACAACGAGAAGAAATACAAGTATTCGAAACCGGAATACGAAGGGACTCATTTTCGGTTTGAATCCGTTTTGGAACCAGAAAATCAAAAGAAAAATGAGTCGCCGCAGCAAACAGAGCCGAAGTTAAATCAATGGGCGTCGGCAAATGGAAAAGGCGAAGATGCTTTTTTGCCGGTGCGAAATGACGGTGAAAACTTTGCGGATTTCAGGGAGCACAATAAGTCACAAATGAATCGAAACAATAACTCATCATCGCAAGAAACGTCAAGCGTAGTAACGAATACGGTGACATCGACGACGACAGCGACGGTGACGTTGATGACACCTGCAGAACATCTAACTGACGTCGAGAGGTGTCAGGGTGGTAGGACGAAAGGTAAAATGACAATCGGCAGACAGGAATCATCAGGTTTGCTTAGGAAGTCCGATTCTATAAACATATTTTCGAGAGACAAGGATCCATTTGAAGGTGACGACTTCTTCAGCAGCACTTCCTAAAAGAGGGAACGCGTCCTCGGCACGCTCGGAAAGTTGCGCATTCCGTTTGTGTGTGCCAGCAAGCAGCTGCTTCTTCTTCACTTTCTAATAAATACCAATGACTAAGAAATGATAATTGTAAATAATAGTAATAATAATAATAATAATTTCATACTTAAAATGCCTAATTTCATTTAAAAGGCACTCTCATGTATTTGAAAAACTGACCCTGGTGCTTTTCTTTTATGAATATTCACGTGCACACAATCTACTCTTTCCTTTTGTCCTCCTTTCATTTCTTAAGTTTTGTCTCCAACTTACACTTCAGATCATCTACTCCCGCGAGAGTGAGAGTGACAAAAGTTGGACGTCTTTTTCCAGGATAACCAATAATAAACGATTAATAACAAGGAGAATGAGTAAACGTGTCGAGAATGATATGATAAATGTAATGAAAATAAAAAGTAGTAAATTGATGTGTCCTTGGAATGACTTGAAATTAATCCAACGACCAGTGGAATTATAAGAAAAAGATTAAAAGTATACATTGATGGTAATAGATATGTGTAATTACAAAACCTGCTGCCTAATTATTTTTGAATGGAAATGCGTAAATTTCCTCGAATCCGAGTTGAACGGCGTAAAATCCGCAAGCAAAACCAGTTAGAAAACGGCTCATCGCTTCCGGCTACCTTGAAAATACTTAGTGTCCAGGTGGCCAAACTATAGGAGTAGGAGCAGTAGCGATTACCACACCATCCACCTTGAATTTCCAGGTACAGTTTTCAGCTGAGGTTTGAAGTGAAAACATTCATCACTAAGTAACAATATGGACGGACGTATATTTTTATTTTTGTTTGTCACTTGTGTGACTTCAGTGAGTAGGAATATATTTATATTTATATTATTGCTAAATATTATTCGTTACGGTATTTACTCATTATCCCTCCCCCGCTAATTAACTTGGTATTTTTTTTTTGCTGAGAGGCTACGGCAAATTTATCTCGATGTTTTACACGACAATAACGGTGTTTTAGACCAACTTTTCTATTTAACCATCATTTCCATTAGAATGTACTGTTTATGAGCTTATGTATAAAACATAAACTAACGAGAAGGAAGTCCTCTTTGTGCATTCATTTCACGTTAACCGAGTCACAATAATCAACCACTTTGTCACTGAAAATCGACTTGTTTACAACACAATTTGTAAAATGCATCTCTAAAAGATGGTTCACGTAAAAAACCGTTAGTTATCATTTTAAAATTAAGCTGAGAAATTTATGACAAACTTTGAGATCTGCCTGTTGCCTGTTTCACGTCAGCCTAGGCTAACTCCCGGATTGACGTGATTCCCTCAATAAAAAAAAACAAACACTTTTAATAGTTTTCACTTTACTGCGTGCACACTTGACTCAGGTCGAGCAGATGGATTTTATGGGGGTCCCCATAGAGTTGCATTAGAATACATAAATTAGTGTAATTAGCGTAAGTAGCGGAAAAAAACAAGGACGTTCGTATTAGAAGGCATTGAAACTGACTAATTTTCTTTTTAATTACCCGTGGACTTGGAGATGTGTCATTTCAAAAATTAAGGAGCCCTTCGACTCCTTTTGACTACGTTTGATTACGTTCTCTTCGTCCGTGATCGTATCTCCTGTAACATTGCAGTTACTATTTCGATCGTTTCAGTTACCGCAAGGTGTTTTCATTGGTAAAGACGGAACCGTCGGAGCTTCATTCGGAGGTTACTCGGCTAGTGCCGGTCTCGGTGGTATAGTAGGAAACGGAGGTACCAAGGGAAACCTACACGCAGAGGCCGGAACTCCACATGGCCACTACGCAGCAGCCGGTTTGGGAGGCTCACTCTCCGAAAGTAAGTTCCGAAAGTTCAAAACGAAAATAGTGCGTTAATAGTTGGAGTGAGTCAGACAGAGTTAAATTTTAGATTCCGGAAGTAACGGACATTTGTACTCAAATGCGGGACACGTCAACCGAATCGGAGGAGGTCAGCCATCTCCACCCGCGGCACAATCAAATAGTCAGGGATTTCCAAATGGCGGTGGCGTAAACTACGGCAACACCAGACCGCAGGGTTCCGGCACATTTGATGACATATTCAACGTGAGTTGAGAAAGTTGCTCCGCATCTAGCGCATCTAGGTAACGTTCACACATCACAAGTTATACCGATAACCGGTTGTCGCTTTCAGATTCCCATTGCCGCACTAGGGGCTGTCAACAAATACTTAAATAACCGCCACAGGGGTAAGGGTGAATAGATAGGTAGATGTTTGATTCATCATTAACAGGAACGCGATTAATAAATTTTCATCATGTCCAGGAGGAACCGTCCAAGTAACTCAAAAATCAAGCGGCGTTCCTTCAGAGAACGTTGCCAATGGAGGGCCTACCGAGGGTTCAAACACAAAATACGACGACATTTTTAATGTAAATAATTTATAATTTGCTCTTGTTAAACGTCCCACTCGTGCATACATTTATGTTTTTATTCAATTCCAGATTCCAGTTTCCGTTTTGAACTCGGTGAATCGCTTTCTGAACGGCTAGACAATCCACACTTTTATTTATGAACTGGGAAATAAGTCGCCTAATAAAATTTTTAAAAAGTTTTTATTTTTATTGCTTCAATATAAATAAAAATCAATAAAAGTCACATAAAATTTATCCGAATGTGAAATTGGGCTTTAGGATTTAGGCTGAGAGTGCCTATTTACTTTCCATCAGACGGTAACTTCATCTGTGAACCTGCTGTTGTCGTCCAAATTAATAACGATGCTGTGGGTTTTGGCATGCCCTGAGTGGAGTCTGTCGACGTTGCTTGTGCAAAGATTTTGCTGGTTCAAATTTTCCGAGGCCTTTTCATCGGAACCGTGCCCCGTTTGTTTGCAGTGGTTGCACTCCTTTCTGTGTGCATGAGCTCCTGTGCCCTCCTCGTTTGATTTTCTCACTTTCCCACCGCATGCCCTGCAATGAGGTTTGTGTTCTGTTCCGCCCTTGGTCCTCTCGTGAACAATCACCCTTTCCGTGTTGCCTGTCCCTTTAGTCTTTTCTTCATCGTTCTTCTGACTCATTTTTAACTCTTCTGATGTTCCGTCCGGATTACTGACACCCGACGCGTTTAGATTTGTTTCGGAAGACAATTTGGTAAAGTCTTTTCTGGCTATTTCCTGCATGGCCGCGATTTTAGCCACCAAACTTTTATTTCCTAATTTTACATAAGTCTTTTTTATAGTTTCGAGCTGGGAACAAAACCTGCAGAACTCCTCCTGAAAAATTTAATTTTCCTTTTTACAAATTGAAATTTGAATTTTTTAAACAAACAAAATGTCGTTACTGAAATTCTCTTGCCAGATGGGAAACGGAACGAAATTACATCCGAATCGTCTTCCTTGTTTTCGTGTGGGAAACAATTAATACACACAAATGAAATGAAAATGTTGTTGCATGTTAAATATTTTTTATGGCTTTGTGAATATTTGTTTTGTAATTCACAAACCTGAACTTCGTATTCTGCAGTCAAATGTTGTCTAGAAATGGCAGATGAATCTATGGAAGGATTCTGTTGGGAGCTGAGAGATTTTGGTTTGACGAGGAATGTTGTAGTCTGAGGCTTTGACAAGGTACTCGAACTTTCTTCGAGTTTTCCTTGCCCCCTAAAAACTATGTACATCTGAAAAATTCAACTTCCTATATTAACCAAATCGCGAATGACACTGACACATGGAACGACACGGCTTGAATTTACGACCGAACGTCTTGCTTACCTTGCTTCCAAATATGAGACACAAAAGAAGAGTGACGGTGAGTTGAGTGTAGCAGAAAAAAATAATGTACAATAAATCCGGATTGGCTGGCTTTTGAAGAAACAACCTGTCAAATATATGGAAATATGGTACTTTTGTTAGTGCAAGAAATAAAATTAAAGAAGTAAAATAATTTTCATTTAAATTAAATCATAACTCCTTTTAATATTTTATTTTACTTTACTTTAGGGGAATATTTCGCTTTTCTAACTAAGTTCAACTAGACTCACAGGGTGACGAACGGTCAGGTAATTGAGGATAACGTATTCTCTTCCTAAAAATATAGTTCACATTACGCGGAGTCTCTACAAGTTGTGTCAACAATGAGAGAGTTTTGTAATTAAATAGGCAAAATTAATGTAAAGTAAAACGAGAAACCGTTTTGGTTAGGTCGTATCCCTGAGGCTCGACGAGGTTCGACTTGAACAAATTCAACTGTCGTGGTTTCCTTTGAAAAATTTCCAAAACTGCACGAGTAAATTGCCAATGGTGACGTTTTGATGGCCAAAAAAACTTCATCAGGTTCATTTGTCAAGAGTAAACCGGGGATCACTCGATTAAATCACTTTCACCCGATTGAATAAATCCGAAAGTTAAGGCGAGAGACCTGCACACAGCGTGCGTATGTCCGCCCCAGTTCATCGGAATCGTCGTGTTTGGATTAATGAAAATTTTAAAGGAAACATAACTTGACAACATGTTGAAAAGACTTGAATTACACCGATCCACTACGGAGAGCCGATAGTTCGGTTTGGTTCACAACAATCTTAAAGGGTCACTCACATTGAAACTTTAAGGAAAACCGTCAGAAGAAATTCATTGTAAATTGCCATTGAAATGAATCTGCTCTCGTTGAACTCAGACGGAGCTTTTCTCACAACGATGCACAGTCTGATACCCCAAATTAAAAAGAGAACTTCCACTGAAAGAAAAATTAAAAATAGTACCGCTGTTTGTAAGAGTTACCTATTTAATAAAAAATAAATAAAAACTTGCAAGAAGTAAAAGAATGGTCCCACCAATCCGTACGGCACAGGTACGCTTTCAGGTCTTCGGCCGTTTTACCGGTGATAACAAGGGGAGGTGCCACAAGAGTTCGGATAATAAGAAAAAGACAAAAAACTCCGACGATCATTCCAAGTCGCTTAAGCAAGTCAAAATCAGTGATCCTAATGGGTTTGGCCGATCTCACGTGGAAAATAACAGATATCCTGTTGACAATAATAATTAACGCTTTCAAGTTCTGCCGCGTCGAGAATAAAAGCTCATGTTGGAGAGTCCGTCAAACGCGAAACTGACCTCCATGTTTTCAACATTAATGCTCCGTAGGTAAGTGAAAATCCAATTTCCCTCAGCCACACCCTCAGTGTGCAGGTTCCCAAATTCGGCGTTGGGTACATGACAATTGGCTGAAACAATCATTTTGAAGCGATTCGTTTAAAACTAAAAGGAATCTAGAAAAATGTATCAATTTTAAATTGGGGAAAATAAATCTCACCGTGCAATACATGAAGAAGGCTCCCAAAGTGATGAATCTAAGAAGGACAGGACTGGCTGCACGAACGACCTGAAGAGTTACAAGAGTTGCACAAGTTTATATGTAAGTTTTCGAAACCTTACTCACACTTTCTTTCATTATGTTTGAAATCGTTCTCTTATTGTTTTTATTCCATTCATTATTTAGAGATGTCGAACGATCGTCAGGAAGTTCTTTTTTTAGTTTCACCCAAAACAGACGTCTCGGCATTTCTAAACAATTTTATTTTTGATTTTGATTTTTTAAATAAGAATTCATCTGGTCTGATTTTGTGAATGCGTTTCGACTTTGATTTTTACAAAATTCTCATTTTTGTGATATAAACTTATGTATAGGTGAGATGGAGTATGAAAGGTTGACCCGTGAGGTGTCTCCACTCTCTGAAAGAAACATACTTTTACGTTTCCATATTTCCAGGTGAAAACGACAATTGCCGGTAGGAAGAGTATGATGATGCAGGACAACACTAAAACGATCGTTCTCATGACCCAATTGAGTGAAGCTATGCAGGGGCGCTTGTCAACGCAGGACTCGCACCCCTCGGCACAGGGCAGACATTCAAACGAGTCTTTATTTTCGTACAGGTTCTCCTCCCCCTAAAATTAATTTTAGGCTAAAATAAATTATAATCTCCCTTTTTTTTATTTACTAATTTCTCATGGTTCTTACCATAACCAATTTCTCGTATTCGTCCTCAACGATCGTCCCGTTGTAGTACCTTTGCTCTGATTTTGTATCCGGATGATAAAAACCTTTTTTGCAAAGGCATTTATAACTGCCCCTTCGAAATCCCAAACCAGAAATGGGTTCACACTGCAAAATAATTTGTTTTTATTTTTACCTAGGGTAGACGACCACCTCTGATTGGTTTAATTCCATTAGTTGAATGTTTAAGCACGTCACAAGAACACACAGAAATAAAATTCAAAATAAAATGGGGAAAAAAAACGGCACAGGAAATTTAAGTGATATTGGACCAAATTTTCTTTTATGTATTAACTTGACATTTTGTTTTTCTTCCTTGCTGCCTCTAATTTAGTTGAGGGATTTTAGTAAATCTTTCATTATTATTATTATTATTATTATTATTATTATTATTATTATTATTATTATTATTTGTTTGCTACCAAATTTCTATAAATGATCTTTGCCAGAAACATATACGTAATCCCAAAAATAATATTTCTGACTGAGATGCAAAGACCCGTACATAAATAGCAAGAAAACTAATGTCATAGTTATGATTCTTCGTCTGGTTCTGCCACTTGGTATTTCGTCTCATTGGGGGACATCAACTTGCGTGTGCCGTCACATCACAGTCTTCTCGTATGAAACATCGACACGTCAATCAGCTTGTTTAATAAATAAATTTACTTTCTTCCAAAGAACCGTTCATTTAGTTTTTTTTCTTTTATGTTAGAACTGTAACAGTGACTTTTGAAATGGAAAATTTCATTGTCGCTCCAATTAGTGCGTCAACTCCTGTCTCAACCAGTTTTACTTTGATGTCACGAGAGAACTGAATAAGTCTCTTACCCTTGTTGTTCTTTTCTTGCACTTGTGAGATCCAGCAAAAATATTCAGTGCTGCATTCCCAGGAGGTGAAGGACACTGATCAATGTCGACTCTTCGTAAATCTATGTCTATTCCACTTGTTCCCCTAAAAAGTTCACAATAATCTGATTAGGTGGAGAATCTTCGGAAATTTCGACAAGGAGGTCGAAGATCGGCCGACCGGATGTTTTCCAGGTTAACGCATAATTCAGGGAGCATTTTCTACTTCTGTTTAATCAACACTTTTATAAATTAAAATTTAACCAGACGACCGAATACATGGCATCGTTTGCGTTGATACGAATTTTCTACTCTTTACAAGGAAAAATTCTGAAAAAACACTTGAAATCAATAACTTGAAATGAATGATTCTTTAAATCTCCCCATGAAGGAATTCAATTTTACTATTAGAAAGCTTTAAATTGTGTTAATTAAGATGGCCTTAAATAAACCTACATGAAGTAATAACTGCCATTTTTGTATCCGAAAAACGGCACAGTATAGGTGAGCATCCAAATGTTTCCACCGCCGCAGTCGTAGTAAGGTTTACTCCATTTTCCATCTTCGTATTTCACTGATAGAATTTCATCCGGAACCCATGACTTGTAGGCCGTGTCGTTGTACGTAAAAGCAATAAAACCTGTAAAATATTACACGTTATTTTTTCGGATACCAAGAAATTGCAGTTTAACAACCAACATGTTGTTCTTCATCCTATTTCTACTTCTCAGAGTTAAAGTCCGTTGATAGTTAGTGCGATCGAAAACAGTCCATGATACAAATAATGTGATACGCGTTATTAATCCGGCATTCCTCCCTCGTGCGGGAATTGAAGTTCCAATTGTGAACTACTCGTGCACTACACATTGAATGTGTAAAGTGCAAACTAATAATAAACTAAATGTCGTAATAGTTTTTTTTTTAACAGTACTTCACGCAATCCGAAATTCCACCAATGGGTTCTGAGAATCTCTGGAACTTTTGCCTATTTTTAGGATAAAATGTTTGAGTGTTGTTAGTGGGAGGAGAAGGGCTAAAAAAGGCCAAATCGATGCCAAACCGAGTGCCCTTCCAGTTTTTCACTATTCTAAATGGTTTGAAGCATATTCTACATTTTCCTAATGTGGCAATGACCATTTCAGGTTAGGCGCGTTTGGCGTAGTTGCCACACATTTTGTTTCGGGAGCAGAGGTGACTCTTGGCAGAATGGCCAACTGGCCACACTCGGTTTTCAAAACGGGTAATAAAACAAAGCGAGGTACCCCGAATTGCTCAGTTTATTCTAACCTAGCGTTAGCAGTAACTGCGATAGTGGTTATTAAATTGATTTAAAATTTGCAATGCTTTCCTAAGAATTGATCAAATCAAAGGAACACTTTTGTGTTACTTGTCATGTGGATTTGCCGAGAAAAGAAACTAAAATCAAGAATTAGAAAGTAATAGAAATCCAGTGAGGATTCGAAGGCAACATGACAGAATATTTCCGTCGGTCAGCACCGTTCTGAGAGTGGAAACAAATTAAAAAAGAAAAGGCAGGCAGAAGAATAAGAAAAACGTTGGACGACAACGATGAGACGACGGTGGATTGAATGACGAACCAAATAATCCGGTCTTAAGCTCCTTTTCTGTTTCCACTTCTCGTCATCTTCCTAGCAAAATATGAAATTTCAAAATAAGTATAAAACTGAGAATGAAATTGGAACGCTTAATCGTGTAGAAGAAAACTACAAAGTAAAGAAGAAAATTTTCAATTTTCATCCTTCCTTTTCTGTCATATTTTACTCGACAATGTATAAGTCGTATGCTAAAAAATATTATTTTATTTTTTGTCAGGGCCACGGCTCTTCCTTGCCGTTCTCTTAGAAACTAATTATAAAAGTCAATAATTTGTGAAATTAAATTTTATTCTGCGGGCACGTGGCTTTGAACGGCAGAGAACGTTCAATAGCGGAAATGAGCAAATGAAGGGAGAAGCAAAGGAACGGCAGACAATGATAAGAAAAGACATGGAGCACAATAGTGATCAAGTGTTTCCAAAATTGATAATTTTAAGATGATGATGATGATGGTGGTGGTGGTGGTCGTTGTAGTAGTAGTAGCAAATGATGATAGCAGGAGTTGTAACGAGTAGTATGTAGTACACGGGTTCGGTGAAGAGAACAAGGAATGAAGAAATTAAAATTCGGATGTGAAATGGAAGAGGAGAAGGAGGAAAAAAGAAAATTTTCTATGGCATTTCCTGTTGATTCTTGGACAATCTGCCATTTCTGAAACTGCTGTCTGTTCGTCTCGTACCAAGGCCCATTGTCAAGCTGTGGCACCCATCAAGCTTTCTTTCCTTTTGTCAAAAAGAAAGCAGGCAAAAGAAGGAAGGAAGGAAAGCGTTTGCTTGAGGGGATTGAAATTTTTTTAAGGACAATTTGTTGTTGGGCAATTGCTGAGAATTTCACGTCCAACAACAATGAAAATCCTCCCGTCATTAAACGAATTTGGTTCTTTCGGCCTATTAAAAGTAAAATTGTTGTTCAATGTGGACAAATTGGGGACGAAAATAAAACGGATGTTCAACTCAAAGAAACTCAGGGGGAAAGAAAATAAATGAAATATCAGGTAAAAACACAACGGTTTAGATCCGTACTTATGCACTTGACATTGTATGATTTAATTAGATATTGTTATTGAATAATTAAGTTTGTGTAAATTTATTGGGGCGAGAATAAGAGATGTCAACATTTCAGGTGGGAGCCGGAGGAAAACCTAAATGGCCGGGCAAACAGCCGGGCAATCGATAGTCGCAACTCTAAAATGAAGGACCAACTAATGGCGTAGACAACGAAGGAAGTGCCGCCTTTCCCTCAGTTTCAATTAAAATTAATAATTGATGGATAGTAACTTGTAAAGATGTGCACGAGCCACAAGATGTACATCTGTGCACTCATACATTTATTAACATAAATTTATTGCTCCACTGATTCATCTATAAATCAGTGACAGAGACCGTGACATTTTTCTACCATTCTTTTCACTAAATTTACAATAATTCCCTGGGAGGACTAAGAATTTATTTTCGCTTTGTTGCCTTGAATTGAATAAATAAATGAAAAATACCCTGAACATTTCCCCAGTTCAGTTAAATTTTTAGTGTCGCGAGCGAGCTCGAATTGAAATTCTTGTGCTTTTTGGGAAACTAAAAACTCACCTTAAATATTTATATAACTACGACGATTTTGTATTTTTATCTACTTCGTAAGAATATTTGGCGAATTTTAATTTTCCATAACTTCCAATTTATTTTACGAATTAAAGCAACATGTGTGCTCCACAAAGACTTCATATGGTTGTCATATGAAGTTGTCATTTTAGTTTAGCAACATGACAGCTTTTTAATGACTGAGAACGAGTTTTCTTCTTCTCTGGTTCCATCTTAAAGTACTTATCTTAGACTCGTGGGGTATTATTAACTAACTGCTGCAGAACTGATTTTCAATCGAAATTTATTTTGTTGGAACTTTGAGGTGTTATTTTGTTTAGTTGAAACATTGAAAGCATTTTTTTTTGCCCAGCACTCACTCGCACGCTCCGAACCTCCCTGAAATTGAACAAGGGTTTATTCTCTCAGGTTTTGAATGTTAAATTTCAACCGTCAGCAAGGATTTTCTATTAACTATTCTCTACGAAATCCGAAACATTTGGTTTCACTCTTTCATTAAGTTTCATCACCTGTGGTGTGAAAAGTCAGAAATTAATCTTTGTATTTAATTAGTTTTACGACATCCTTGCTCGGAAGCACAGGCTCATTGTTTTAAAAAATCTATTTCCCCCATTAGCTTTGTCATTAGTCATTTTTCACGTCACACGGCACATGGCACTGTTTCGGACAACACCTCAGTCCTGAGAATTACTAATTAATGAGATTTTGTTTTGAATCGCATTCAGGATTCTTGCCCGCCCGGTCAGGGTTTCTTGTCGGTGCACACTTGCAACGCACAATCATTCTCAATACATTCTTATATTTGAACAATGGAACGAAACAAACCGGTGCAAACCGGTGAAACCCAATGCAAATTAGCGACAACAATTATTATTCGAGGATTCACGGATGCACACATTTTATTTGTTCTCCAACAGTCCATCAACAATGACAGATTTAACATGTCTATTCTTCTGTTCCGTTTGCCGTCTCCCATTAAAAATAGACACCGACAGTCAACTTCTGTATCACGAGGTTTTTCTCGTTTCAACCGGTGCTATTTCTCTATGATCGTTTCCAATATTGTTCAGACAAATTACACCCAACAATGTTCACATTGAAGTGAACGAAGTCATTTGTTAGTACACGATACGATCCTTTCCATCGGATGGACATAAAACGAGATTTTAGCTCTTAAGAGTTTCGCTGTACCTCATGTTAAACTTCCAATTTTCAATTTAAATAAAAATAAGACGTCCTTCAACTTCGCGAGTCACCATTGTACTTTTCTTTAAATTTTATGTTTTCGGACTTCTTGCACGTGCAGTTGAGCTGGTGGTTTTATTAAAACTGGCCTAACGAGCAACGCCAAATTTGAAAAACCTAAAACCTGGAGTTGCACCACCCTTATGCATGTTATACCCTTAATTGTGCACCGTTTTGTTCGTCCTTACGAATGACCTATGTTCGTTGTTGGACGTTGTCGCAATTAGACCTGTTGCACGTTTGTTGTTATAATTTTTGTAACTCATTTGTGCACTTGTCACGGTATCAAAAGAACCAACAGGTACCACTCCTAATGCAGTTTATGTCTTTAATTTTGAAGTGTGTGAAAAATATTAAAACGAGAAGGATGGTTTCAAGGTACCAATGAATAAAATTCCAATTTGGAAGCAATGTTGCGAGTTATGAAATACCAAGTGAAAAATGCAGTAAATATTTAATAAAGACATAAACACCCCCAAGTTAGATAGAGAAAAAGAGAAGTGAGAAATTCTAAGTTACGGCAACAGTTTTTCCCAAATAAACTTTCATTCTAATGAAGGCTTTCCCGAGTTCAAATTGATAGTGTCAACTTGTTTACTTGCAGCAAAGGCAAAGGAAAAAAGGTGAAACTTTTCTTGCACGTTTTTAATGGATAGAGGAGGAATGCATGAAAGATGTCTTGATGTCTAATTATATATAAATTACAGTTAGCCGAATTGAATGAAATCATGGTGAATAAGAGTCGACGTTTGAAATATCATGAAATAAATTAGAGAGAAAACACAAACGTAAAAGGAGTGCAGTGCAAGTGAAAATACGGATGAGATAAATTACCTTTCTTTAGTTGGTCGTGATTCTTTATTATTCGCTCCGCCGATTTTCTCGCTATGAAGAACCACTCGGAAGAGTTTGTGATGTACTTGTACTCTATGGCAAGGTTCTTGGTCAAAATGGGTCCATCGGGAAGTCGAAAGGCATAGGGACAGAAGAGCCAATAGTCCTTATACTGATACTCGTCGTAGCAATTTCCTCCAGCAAAAATGTCGTCGTCAAATTCCACCATTCCAACAACGCTGGCGTGTAGCAAATACTCGGAATTTAGAACATCTGGGTCGGCGTATTTCCAAAGTCTCGTCAACATGTTGGCTCGGTTGACAGCCACGTCCGCTTCTACCCGAAACCTTTCTTGTGCGTACCTGTCGACAACCCCCTCCCCGAGGTTCAGGTCGGTGCCAGCGGTGCAATTCTCTCCCAGGAGATGTTGTGTTTCTACTATTCTTAAGAATTTAGTTACAATATCAACTTCGAAAGGCAGCTTCTCTTCCGAAGAGTCTTTCTTCTCGGAACGAATTCCTTTGTTCCTTTCAAATTTTATTTTGTAAATATCGTCTATTTGACTTTCCGTCTTTATAAAACTGCTTCCTTCGTAATCATCCGCTGCTATTTCTTCGTCAAGGACGACAGAAACGTTTTTCACAAGATTACCATGCCGGTGGGACTCCATGCTAACGATAGGTAATAGAGTGTTGTCTACTTCTTCCTCATTGAATTTACCCATATATTGCAAGGCACTATTGTAGGTCACGGCCCTAGGGATGTTCGTTCGTGATTTCCTGTGTCGGATGCTGCCGATGGAACTGCTGCATCCTTCCTGAATCATCCATGATGCCAATAAAATCAAATTAATAACTGTGGAGCGACAGTTACCATGCTTCGAATTTACCATGTTTTAAAGAATTTTTATCCGAGTCAGACATAATTATCACATTAATATGTGTTATTAGGCTCAAAATATGTATAATTTTCAATTATGAAAAATGACCATCTCATAATTTGATCTTTCCTCTCTCTCTCCTAGGCCATATTTTCCATTCTCTCTCTGTCACTCTGGGCACTGGGACGTTCGTCTTTAGATACACGGAGATAAGGAGTGTGTGTGTGTGTGTGTGTGTGTGTGTGTGTGTGTGTCTCTTCCGAGAGAGAGGAAAACGAGTAGAAAAATTAATAAACCGAACACAGCTTGACAAAAGTGAAACAAATATTTTTCACACTTTTCCGCGGGTGCACACGCATCATCGAATCAACTCTCAACCGATCGACCGACCGAACAAACAAGCAAACAAACAAGCAGACACAGAGACAGACAGAGAGAAAGACAAACAAGCGAAGTTTGCGTTTTAAATTTCCCCGGGGTGGCTCAGCAGAAGGCCAGCAGAAGATGTGGGAGTTGCAACTGAGCGACACACCCTGACTACCTTTTCAGTCTGTGAATTTGGGAATGTTGGAAGATGACAAGGCGCACGCTCTCATACAATCAATACAACTCGAAATTTATCGAGACTGTTTTTTAAATAAAATTGGTACACATTTACTTTTTTTATTGCACAATGACACTGTGTATTCTGTGATAATCCCTGTAATATACTTAGTCAAGAAGATTCAACGTTTGAACACTGCTACCACTTTAATAGCCATTTCTGTTCATCAAATAGACACCGAACCAGACAACGTGTGCTCGGACAAGAGCAATTTTAAAAACTGATTCACACAGACCACCGAGACGATTGTTAAATAACTGTACACGATTAACAATGGTGTCCCGGACTTTGGTTAAATACGTAGAAAAGAACTAGTCGTTGAAGAGAAAGTATAAAGGTGAAAATGGGGCAGAGGTGCTGAAAGAGATAAATGAAAAATCCAGTTGAGTTAAGGAGAATAAAACATTAAAACAGCACGGTCGTTGATTGAAGCGAATCGCTTTGAGTCGCAAAACAAAAAAAAACAAAGTTTTTTACTGTCAGTTATTTAGCCGTTTGGCGAGATAAGAAAATATGTAATTTTTCGTTGGACCTAGTCAAATTTTGCAGCATTCGTTCAATCTAAGGAAAGAAGGAAAGAACGAATTTCTACGTGACGTTAACGTCCCCACCAAAGCAAATGAAGAGAACCACAACCTGCTGGCCTGCTTGAGTAAAAAGAAATCAAAAATAAGAAAATTAAATTTTGTAAAATGAAAATTAAGTTTCCTAGGAGCAGTAATCATCTTACATCACTCATCAATCAGTTATCGAAACACTGAATTTTTATTTATTTTCCCACGGTCGATTGCTCTTAAACGTATTGAAAGTATAACATACTAAAATTTCGTTACATTAACTTTCTTCGGGTATTTATCCATTTATTTCTCTCTAGGTGGTTCATTTCTTTACTTAAAATTCTAACTTGGGGTAAGTCAATGAATCTTGATCAATGAATTTTATCCAGAATATATATATATATATATATATTAATTTAGCTACTACATAATCAGGTGAAGAACGAATTGGAATTTGGGATTACAGAGTTAGTGGAAATTTTCCTCTGGATTTAACAAACGATCAGACGAGGAAATTCGAAATGAAAAGACGTAGACGAGTTTGACTTAATGAACAAAGTGTAATAAAATATAAAATATTAGATCAACCCAATAGCCATTTTTCGCTTCGGAAACCTTTTACCACCAAATAATAGGTGAATCATCGCGTACCTTGGCAAAAATACACCGTCACGCTGTTCTATTTTTTAGAATTTCACTATCGGTAAACCACAACTAGTTAGTTAAATACCATATGAATGATACCGTAAAAAGTGTCAAAGACACTTAAAACATTTCTCTTTGCATTTAAAGAGTTGAAATTCATTGTTACAAAATTCAAAAGTACGGTTTTATTTGACATTATTTTCATGTTCGGTGCGACCTCTTTATAGTGACAAGAACCATACTTTTTTGTCTACCGAGCCCAAGCGCCTGAAACAAGCAAATCCTAAAAGTTTCAGTTATTGAATACGTTTCATACATAATAAAAATTTTCACGTGAAAATTGTTTCAACTATGTTGATTAAACCGTTTTCATTCATTTCCGCCTCTAATTTGTCCACTTCTCGTAACAAGTTAGCCGAATCCCTGTGTTCCTCCCTTCTTGTACCTTTTCTTAACTGACCCATCGGATAATGTTTTCCGACAGAGAAAAGTAGGAGACTCTTGAGCACCTGCGAACACAGGAGCGAAGGATTTGACAGGGTATGAGCCGGCGAATTTAATAAATCGGAGACAAATTTCTGATTGTTTTTCATAACGGAAACAGACTTCTTCCTGCTCATTTCCGGTTGGTATTGAATTTGCGCTATGTGTGCTGCATACGGGGTCACAAATGACCCTTCATTTTCTTCAACTGCAACGGCTTCTTCAATTTCATCTTCCCCAGTTAACGTGAATAATTCTTGTTTTTGAGTTAATAAATGCAGGCTAAGTTTTCCAGATCCTAAAAGAGCACAGCAGGCCGCGACAACCGGCGAATCGCAAACGTTTCTTAGCACCAAATTAGGCGTCGGCGAAGCCGGATTAAACACAATTAGTGTGTTCCCTCGTGAGAAGGACACCATGTGAATGCTGAAAGGATCGCTGACGAGTAGGGAGAGTGCCACAGGGACAGACCAAACCAAGGCCAATGTAATTGTATTCCAACAGAAGAGGCCAGCTTCCGTACCTGTCACCACCAGATGCGTCATCTCGTTGTTTCCAAATTTGCAAACTTTGAGAGGGTCCTTGCAATTCGGCGAAGACAGTGAGCACTTGAGAAGACAGGTATTCGTTTCCCAAATTGTCAAAATCGAACCAAACGTGACGGCCACCAGGGAAGAATCTTTGGAAAAATCGACTGCTTTACAAGGAAGATGTCGATATTTCCTGTCGCTGTGAACTGACCAAATCTCTTTGACCGAACTTCCAACTTGATACTCGTCCAACGTCCAGAGGCGAAACCTTTTGTCTGGCCCTGTGGTTGCTACCATTCCATCGGGACTAATTTCTAAGCAGTGGATTTCGTCGTCCCCGTGAGGAAATTCAACATTCGTGTTCAAAGTGTAGGAACCTTTTTCGCTAATGAATTTCCAAAACTTTATGCGTGACTCCTTGCATTCATTTTCCCTTCGACTTTCGGCTGTGATCATCCATTCTCCAGTTGAACTGAACACTACATGCGTCACTTCGGTGTTGGTCACGGTGCAGGTGCTGTGTGAATTTATAAAATTCCTGTTTGTTACATCAAATAAATACATTAATTTTCCTTCCTCCTTGGGTGACACAAACTGAATGTGTCCCACTTTGCCCCTGAGAACAACGGAATTGGTTCTTGGATCAACAGTGAACACATTGCTGGTTCTCACATCTTGTTGTGTACACCAATGCGAGAAGCTCTGTATTGTTGCAACACTTTGAAAGTTTAAATCCAATATTAAAATTCTACTGTCAGATGTTACCACAGATAATAGAGACTCTGAACTTTCAGATATGTGGCATATGGCACCAGATAATCTGGGCAAAAATTGCTTTTTTCCAGCAACAATGGACCATTTTACGAGAACATTTTCTTCCCCTCCACTAAAAATATAATTCCCAAAATTTGAATAATGAATATCACCAACTGCTGAACTGTGCCAGTGGAATGTTTCCTTTAGAGGATATTTGTCAAAGATATTTTCCCAGACAGTAATCCGTCCTATTGAATCACCAGTGGCAATACTATACTGTGTTGGATGAATAGCTACACTTGTTAATTTATTGTTCAACCCGGTGCAATGTTTTCTAGTTGTGTAATAAAAAGAATTTTTGTTTTCAAATCTAACCACATACAAATAATGATCTGATAGACCTACAAACATGTCTAAATCCTGCAACTTTGACAAAATGAAATTTGCATATGATATTTTTAGTTTGAACTTGCGAAAACTGAGTGCTGATTGATGTTTGCCATCCTGCAGAGAAAACACTGAAAGATGAGCTTTGACTTCATCTTTCAGATGCCAGCTTGCCCAGATAAAGATATTTGATGGGTTTCCTTGGAATACTTTTGTTTCAGCATACAAAAACTTTCGTTGGGCTAATGAATTCACATGCTCCTGTTCCCAATCAAATTCTTTTTGCTCTTCATGTTCATTCTCTGTACTGTCATTTGAAGTCTCATTTTCCAAGTCAAATTTCGAAACTTTTTTTGACTTTAGTAAGGAATGATTTATGATCAGTTTGGTTATGTGCTCCATTTCATTTGTCTTTAAATTAAAAACAGTTACTTCACCATTTTCTGTCACAGTAATCAATAAAGATTTTTCCAATGGATGTAAATGATGAGATATAATATTGCTCTTACTTTTAAATAATTCTTTCACATGATTTCCAGTAGAGGAGTTGTACAAATGGCAGGATTTTCCATGGCATACAACCAATGATTTTTCACCCTCGCAGAATATGGCCTTCTTGCTGTGAGAACAATCATTTGATGTCTTTTTAATTATCAAATTGGATAAATAAGAATTTATTTTATCTCCCTCATAGCCCATTGTTTGAGGATTATTTAATCGACTGCAGAGACATGAGCATTTAAAAACATTGAATCTGTAGAACACTGCCTCAAAATATCCAACGTTAGAATAAAAAAATGGTTCCGGATTTCAAATTTTGTAGCAACGCAACAGTATGAATTAGAGCACGCCTGGATACATAACCAAATCTTGTCGAAAAATAAGTATGTTCCTAAACTGCGTTAGCAGACGTGATATAAAAGTTAATTACGTGCAAATTATAAATCAAATGCTCAACTTATGTTGAACACAGTCGTCAATGAAATAAAGTGCCCACGGTTCACCACCAGCTGTAAATGTATTCGAATTCATTAAATGCGGAATACTACCGCAAGAGCCTTCCTACATCCACGTTGAATTTGTGTAATTCGTGCCCCGACGAACGTAATGTTTTTAAATAGATTAATGCAGCTTTCCAACTATACACTTTACAAACGGTAAAATAAAGATGTGTATAGTTTGAAATTAATATTTAATTTGCATATATATGTTCCACTAGGCTATAATGGTAATCGTGATTTATTTGGTTTCTTGAGTCGATTATTGTTCGGTTACGGTAATTTTACATGGGTAATTAGCCACACTGAAACCAGGGGCCATATAAATCCAATGGTAACCTTTGTTTATAAATCAATTGTTTTTAACGAATTATTTTACTGAATATGACTACAACAAGTGCTTAAATACATTAAATGTTATACTGATAGTTAGCCTTGGACTAATCTTTTTATCTTAGATGTTTAATTATTGTTTTAGGTGAACAAGAGTTTAAATTTTGCCTTTGGAACAACTTGAAGACTTTTTATGTAACAGTTGGTGAATGTCAAGGCAGTTGCTTTACAGTTCCTAAAAGCTTTTGTTCAGAACCACCAGAAATCAGAAAAAACCCTTCTCTTGACTTAAACATGATGTGACTTAAATGTGATGACTCAGTTCATGTAACCTATTCAATGTAATTATTCACTCATTATTAAGACACATTCATTAAAAATACTCATCACTAATGAGTAAAAGAATATTTAAGAAATATTGGATGAAAGTAAAAGAAGAGGAGAAACTATGTTACATTTGATTAAAATCAGTCGATTAGAAGAGAAAGGGAAATGTGAGTCTTGTAGTATCAGACAGAGATAAATTCAAAGGTGGTACCTTAGGAAGTTACATAAACAAGATTGCTTAAAATATTAATGCTTTCTATCATTCACCTCAACATGGTTAATAAGAAACAAAGTAAACTGAAATGCAGTATATGTGATGAAGAATTTAGTTCTCCCAGAGAGCTTGAATTTCACACTTCTTTGCATGGACCAGAGGATAAAGTGATCTGTAAAGAATGCAGAAAGGTATTTGACACATTAAAGCTTTATCAGGCACATGCTAAGCAAAATCCTGGAGTTCACTGTTTTCTTTGCAACCTTTGCTTAAGACAATTTCCAACTGAGTTAATGTTAGAACAGCATGTATGCATTTGTCAAAATGGGAAACCACTACATTGTGCCTGTGGAAGAGAATTTACCAAGTATGATGATGTAATTTCACATTCCAAGGGAACAAAACCGTTTTACTGTTGCAGTTGTCCACATCAGTCAATGTCACTAACAGCCTACATTCGTCATATTAGGAAGCATTCAAAACAAAAGCCTTATCAATGCTCCAAATGTGATGTGAAATTTGCTCTGATTGATTTTTTAAATATTCATACAAAAAAGTGTCACAGTGATGAATCAAATGGAGCAACCACATTGTCAAGGACAGATTTGCTAAAAAAACATAGATGTAATTTTTGTGACAAAGAGTTTGAAACTGTGGATGATCTAGATGCTCATGGTCTCTCACATGAACGTGTTCAGTGCCCTGACTGTGGAAAACTTCTAAAGAGAAGCAGGTTGGAAAATCATCGTAACACACATAAGACATCTTCTAGCTTGTGCCCAGAATGTGGGAAGCTTTTTGACACCAGGTTCAAATTGAGCCAGCACATAATTACAACTCATAACAGTTCACCAGTTAAATGTGAAGTTTGTATGAAAGTTCTTAAGACAAAGAAAATATTGAATGAACACATGAAAACACACCTAAAATCTGAAGTTGGTGGTCGAGTTCCACAAGCAATTTGCCCAATGTGTGGCTTGGGACTGGCTCAAAAAGGCAGTCTGTCCAGGCATATACTTCTAACCCATGAAAAGCATAAAATAGTTCCTTCCAACAAAACATATACATGTCAGGAATGTTCTGCTGTACTTCCAAACAGGGGCAAATACTACAGTCACAGGAGAATGCATAGAGCAATGGTTGACAGGTTTCCTTGTGAGATTTGCGGCAGGGAATTTAATAAGAAACAAAATCTCAGAAGGCATATTTACTTGCTTCATGATGAGAAAAGGGTGCTGACTGAGCCCATTTTCAAATGTCAAATTTGCACCAAATGCTTCAGGGAAAAAAAGAATTTGAAACGACATTACAAAATGGTTCATAAATTAGAAAATTTAGCTTAAATTCTACATTAAATTAACTTAAATCCAATGACAAGACTGATGAAATATTTTGTGTACCATCATTAACTACTATTATATTATATACAACGCCAATGTGATTAATGAGCATTTTGTGTGTACCGTAATTCAGAATTACAAATATAATTGTACAAATGAGTTATTTACATGTTGTACACTTACAATTGAACTACACACTCGTCACATGAATTAAGACATTTCATAAATTTTGAGATAATCAGTTTTTGAAATTATTTATAAAATTTTTGGTTTTACTAAACTAAAACACAGTTACAGTTCAATCAATTTTTATCGATTGTTTAGTGAGAGGTAAACAGTTGCTTTATCGGAGCACATTACTTATAGGTAGAAAAATGTGTCAAAATCGCCCAAGCCCAAACAGTAATTTTGCTGTGACATAAGTTAAGGTTTGCCCATGTTGACATGTTTGTGAAATTACTCTGAAGTATCTTTTTGAATTTTGGTCAATTTAGCAGTATAAATTTGTCAATTAGTCCAATTAAAAGTTAAGAATATAGAGTTTATTTAGACATTGAAAAATTAATTTTGAATAGAAAAAGCGCCCTAATAATTAGCTCTGTTGCCAAATTTCTACTCATTTCAAAGCACCTACACATGGTATGTTTCTATGCTTTTAAATGATTTACGATAATCCTTTTATTTAATAAAGTTAATTTAAGTTAATCAGTTTTGTAACTTCCGTCAGTTAATAAATTTAATCGTCGGAACTAATTTTTATGTGGAATTCTCGATTGCTGTAATCAGCGTTTTTTATTAGACCGACGAAAAAAGAAATTAAGGTCTCTGTGGTTTTAAAATTTACCCGAGATGAGAAGTTGAAACTCAAATTATATCATTAATAATTGTAACGAGCATAACCCGTCACTCTCAATTCAGGTGGAATGGCCCCCAGTGGGAAAGCAAGCAAAAAGGAAAAAGGAAAAAATGAAAAGGACGGAAGTAATGTGGAAAAAGAGAAAAAAGGTGGAACAGCAGTCAAGGTGCTGAAAATTTAAAAATAATGTGAAAAATATCAGAAATAATTAATTCCTTTTACTATAGATATGGTCAAATTTTGATACACATTTTCAGGTGAGACATATCTTATGTGAAAAACAGGGCAAATGCCTTGAAGCATTGAGTAAGTTAAAGGAAGGGATGAAATTCAATGAAGTAGCTCAGCAGTTCAGTGAAGACAAAGCAAGATCTGGAGTAAGTACACCTATAACATGAGCTGTTTATGTGCTTCATTTGTAACTTTACTCAGACAGAATGTGTTACAACTTTTACTATCCTAAATTTCTTTGTTTTGAAATATTTCAGGGAGATTTGGGGTGGATGACGAGAGGTTCAATGGTAGGTCCCTTTCAAGAAGCAGCATTTGCCTTACCTGTATCAACAATAGGTTCACCCATTTACACTGATCCTCCAATTAAAACAAAGTTTGGTTACCACATTATAATGATAGAAGGAAGAAAATAGTTTTTCCAGAATAAAATTTTTTTTAAAATTTAAAAGCAGTATTACATGATAATGAAACATTTGGACTGTCCAACCTAATGTCAACAACAATCAATTTGTTTCTACCAGTAAATGAATGGAGGAAGAGAATAAACTTATGTTTCATTCTGTTTTGTATTTACATTATGGATAAACTCACATGTGTTTGACATAATTAATTGTACATTTTTATATCCTTGGCATTTGTGAACATTTCAGACTGCCTAAGTGGCACCATTACCAACGACACCTGTGTGCCAGGGAACTGTGTGGTCCTCTCCTTTAATACTTGCAGTTAGTTGTTGTTTGATGACAGCTATCGGTTTTGTTAGAAAGATTGGAGTATTGTCATCTCTTCTCTGAAATATAAAAAAGTTTAAAAATCAATATCTGGAATTGAAAGGAATGAAAAATTATAATATAAATTTTTTTTACCTGAAACAGAGTTTCACCTTCAAATGTGACTAAGGAATGCTTTCTGGCTCTCAGTAGAAGACCCACACACTTGTCTGAAATTATTGTGTATATCTGCCAAACAACACATTAATGTAATAAAAATCTCAAATGTGTTTAACAGGCAACAACTTTTGTTGTGTTGACTTACCCTAAATAAATCACCAAAGAGAATCCCAATTCTTTCAACACCGTCATCATCCACAAACCTGATGTCTCCATCAGTGTGAATTATTTCACAGAGTTCCAGGATTTCCCTGAATACGTGAGCGTGAGCCCTCAGTCCACGAGCTTCTGTCTTTGATCCCACCACAGGCCTGAATTTAAACAATTTGATGAAATATACAATTGTAAACAAATACTCATAATACTTTTTTTTCAAAATGATTGTACCATTTAAGTTGTTTAAGAGACTTTTCAATTAATGAAGTTCTGCTTAAGTTGGCTTTTAACGGCGAAAAGGATGGAATAAAAAAAAAATACGTAGGATATTTGAGAGAAGGCTACGGGTAATGTCGATGGATTTTCCGTACTTTTTTTTCTGTGAAATAATAAGCATTTAAAAGCTCACCTTCCATATTCTAGATTTCCTAAGTTTCTGGGGTCTTGGGCTCCTGCGGAATTTTGCATGAACATAGCGATTTTCTCTTGAACCGGTGATTTCTGAAAAATCGGTTAAGAGTGACAATACTAGTAGTTCCCATTGAACAAATGTAAATGTTGGCCTTATGTACAACAAATAAATCTTTTTTTAATGTTCGCCAAGTGGATGTAGATGAGTGAAAAGTGATTCACAATATGATTATCTGATTTTTAGGACTGGATGCAAAATTACATTTTGCCAAAAATTCAAGAGTCCATTTCAATGTCGAAAGCGGGGGGGACTCTCATCTGTCAAGGTCGCTTTCGGATAAAAAAGCCAAAGCAGAATTATTGAAAAAACAACTGTTTCAATGTCAAAGGCAGTCACAGCTGCCAAGAGACGCGGGAAAATTAATTTTACATTCAAGTAGCTTTGCTTTATACAAATTATGTGTATGCAGTAACGTCGTCGTGTGTCGTCTGTGGACCTCGATAGTTTCCAAAACCATTACTATTACTAATTAAAGAAATATTTTGCTAAATGATTCTTAGAGCAATGCAAAATGTCGTGAAACAATATTTACACTTGTTTTATAATTACAGAAAGACATTTTTTTCGGTGGCTCTTCGAAGGTGTCCCGTTTGATGGCCACGCACAAAATTTCACATTCTCAAATTTTTAATTAAATCGAAGGTTGCACGTCAAAACTTCTGTAACGTAAAATGTGTTTAACACTTAGTACTTTATTTATTTTATGAGTACCTTCATCGCTGATTTTATCGAAACGACACTCGGGAAGTTGAAATGGATTGCCACTGATTTGCAGAAAAATCAGAAGAAAAAACAGTTGTGCTCACCCTGCTCCTCAAAAAGACAGAAATAAGGTAACAATAATATTATCACGTAGATCAGTCTGAAATTGAGAAGCTTTCCTTTTTGGGAAACTGAAAATGTGGTGAAAGACAAATTAAATTTTCAAGAGGTCAGAGCTTACCTCCCTTGCAGATCTAACGGCGGTTGGCGGTTGAAGTGTCATTTCGAAACGGTCGGAAAAAGAGAAGGAAAAAATCGTCGACGAACGTCTGCCGAGTCTTCAACGGCCACTGAAATCACATTGAGGAATGGAGGGAAAGATTTTCGGTCGAATCATTTCTACATTAAACTTTGCCAAGAATTCGAAATACTCAATGAAATTCTAATTTTCGCCAAGAAAATTTCCTGTTGATCGAAATATACCCTTCCCCCTGAGGCATTCAATTGCTTTGCTCATTTGCTCATTCATTCTAAACCGATGGATTATGCCTCTCTGTTTTCCTCGCCCCGTTCTCTTTTCGCGCCAATGAGGAAAACCAACCTATGTGAAAATGTTTTTGCATCAGTTGCGAATATTCCGAAAATAGTACAAAATCCATTTGATGAAAGCATGAAAAATAAATTCTGTTTCTAGTTCTCGAAATACGTGTACTCATAAAAAATGTAATAGGCAGATACCTCGACACTACCAAGCAATGACCACTTTCTCATTTATAACTTCTGTGTAAATTTGATTTTGTCGATATCTGGACATTTTTACTTCTTAATTTGTCATGTCCAAACAGTAGAAATATATAATTTCCAGTTACCTGTCAATCATCTATAGCTAAATACATTTTTATTTAAAGTGGTAAACGCACAGTTAGAAATAAAAAATCGCTGAAAATAGTAAAAATGATGAAGAAAAAATTGCCCTCCCCGGGCTATTAAAAATAAATTTTTGGCATCCGTTTGTTGAATTTACTGTCTTATTCTGTTTATTCTTCCAATTTAATATAATTTTTCTTATTTGCAGTTATTAATTGTCAATTATTGAATTGAATAATTTGTGATACCTTATTTTAACAAAAAAATTGCACTTTGTATTAGTTGGATACGGTTCTTGGTATTTGACCAATTATATTGTAATCCATGTGACTTTGACACATTAAATTATTGCCAGTTGACGTGAATTTGACACTATTAATCTTCCATTAAATCTCTTACATGAGATTACGAACAACATAATTTCAATCGTTATTTACAACAGGCATTAAGTTTTTAATTAAACCTATAAAAAAAATAAAAATCCAACAAGTTAGGAAAATCGACGCAAAAATGAACATATGAGACCACTATCACCGTACAATTTTGGATTCACATTGTGGTACTCATACAGTAACAGTAAGCATGTAACAAATAAATTTAAATCAAGTCTTTTGTAACGATGGAAAAGCGCTTAATTTTTGATTTGTTGGTTTGCTACGTTTTTATACTTTTTTTTATCCGTGATGTAATATTCGTGACAACATAACATGTAGTTGTCACGTCATATTGTATCACTTAGGGAATATTGGACTTCCATTTATTTCGGTTCAAAATCGGGTTCCTTCGGCCTCTAAAAGTAGCCTATTAAATTTGCATTGTTTGGTTCAGAATTAATAACTCGGTAATTAGAAAACTAAAAATCGACCACGTTATTCTCGGTTAGAGAAAGCATAAAACGATTGCAGCAACAAATCAAACGCTAGAGAAAATAGTGTCGACTACCATTTTAACTGATTGTCAGAGGAAAGAGATAAAATATAAATCTTTCTAAATATTAAATTAAAAATTTACTTTGGTATTTCAAAATCTTATTTTTCTTAACAAGACATGTATGTAGTATATATTTAGTTATATATGCGCTACTCAATTCGGACCATATGAAGAACCTTGTTGCATCACCTTATTCGTAATTTTCTGTTATCAAAACATTATTGGCTTATTTTTACAGCGATCTACAACGTATGCTGTGAACCGCTTGACAAACTTGGGGTATTCCCTTTTATAGACTTGTCTAAGTGCAGCTGCTGGTGCCCATCCACCAGGGTTAACTGAAACAAAAAAACTAAAAATGTTTGAATGTTCCCCATCTGTGTGGTCAAACAATTCTTGGTTTACATGACACAACAATACTAACTGACTGAACAGTATGTGATTTTACATCTTAAATTTTCCCTACTTATTTCAGTACCATTTTTGGGTGGGTCAACAAATGTCTGGCACACCAAACAAACAGTCAAATAGATCCTTACTGTTTTGCCAACATTTGCCTGAAAAAAAAAAAACACAGAAAAAATGAAGAACTGCACAATATATCTAAAGTTTTGTGGTAAGCTTATCATTAACATATGTTTTACCAATAGTACAGAACTTGAAAGTGTACTTAATTTTTATTTGTCATTTTTGTGAAAATTGAAAAGTGAAAACCATGGGTTTTGCTGACACACTGATAAAGTGTAGGAATGAAACTTAATGTCTCGGGCATGCAATATATAATATTCAATAACAGTGAGCCCTCTCATTTGTTCAATATATATTCTTACTCATTGATATTAGCACCTGACTTATGGTAAAATTAAGAGTACATCACTCACTGGAAATTCCTGTAAATCAACAGAATGATTGGTAACAGTCCAAATGTGATGCCCATCTGAATCAGAATGGTTTGGGACAGACTTTTTGTGAGACCAAAATATTGCATCCCTTTGAGAAGCAGGCCATATTCTTTTATGTACTTGGTAGAATATTAGAGTGTTTTCATCAATTTTTTCTACAACAGTACTTGAATCTAGTGTACCTATAAAAAATTTAAAAAAGATTAAGAGTACTGTTTTCCTTTAGCCAGAAGCAGATAAATCCTAAATAATGCAAACTATACACTTACTTTCCCATTCCATTCTAACACTTGGACTAAAAAAATAGTGGCACATTTCTTGACCAGTAACACCTTTAACAACATGGCAAGCCTTTAAAGGATCCATTACCATGCCATTTACCATTTCTTCTCTCTTGTACAATTTCATTTCTCCTTCCTCAGCAAACAAGTGCCAATTGCTACCACTACCAACTTCTTGCAAAGCATATTTTATTTGTTCTGCAGACACTCTCTCAATTTCTGGCCATAAACTGTGATTAACAGATAAATGTCCTGCCTGACATGCTAAAATTTGTTTAGATTTTAGTCTCTCTCGAAATTCTTCATCTTCATCTATCTTATCTAAGCTAGTTTCAACAGCATCATAAAATTCCTCATCTTTTAATCTGCTATGTGGACCTTCCTAAAATTAAAAAAATCAATTAAGTTTTTAGTGTTATTTACAGTAAGCAATGAAGGAACCACTATCAGCACACAAAAAAAAGGAAACTGATGCCACTGTCAGTCCTGTTTCCATTTTGTGTCTCTACTTCCCACTAGTAAGTTCTTCTTCTCCATGTTCCCACTCCTAGGTCAATAAAGCTTATAAATTTTCAATCAAAAATATTATTTTCCTTTAGCTGGGAAAAAAATCATTGAACATAGAGAACTGCTAAACTATTTGTCAACAAAATATTCTGATTACATTTTCAACATTTTAGTGAGCCTGCGATCAATAATGGGTTCATAAATACCTGTTTCATGCAAGATAAATTAACTTTTTACAGTAAATGTTGATGTTTAGTTTCTGATTACATATGACTCTTTTGATCAACTTTTTGTACATTATACAATCAAAATATCTCTTGAATATGTTACAAATGTAAATGAATAATAGTGCATTTGTTCAATTCTTATCAGATACAGAAGAAAGTTAACAGCTCTACCTCTTATCATTTAAATTAATCTCAATTAATTTAATCTCATTGATTGTTTTTGCTTCCTATCAAGAATAAATGCAATCAACCATTTCAACACTCTAGCAGACTTAAAACACAAACAAAAAAGTAAAATTTCATGAAATATTTAATACTTTTAAACTAATCACTGGAAAAAAGTCTGGGTGACATTTGGCCACAAATTCATAATGCTGATAAATTGTGGGAAACAGTTATCAACAAGGTATGCATGCACATACCTCAAGATCTGGACCCCCCTGAATTACCACTTTGGATTTTTCAGAGGTCATCTCCTGCTTGGCAAGCCTGTATAATTCTTCAATTTTTTTCCTCTTATCCACTTCTTTCTCCATTTTTTTCTTCCACAATTCCTCCTTTTGAATAAATAAGTCTAAACAATGTTGTAATGTATTAAGTACTGCTGATGTAGTAGCTTTAAATGTAATTGCTTCACCTTTAAAGTCTACTGCATGAACTCCGTAATCAGGATTTAAATCATAGGAATATTGACTTTCATTAACTTGGATAATATTATCTTTGTGGCCATTAACAAATGAATCAGATGACATTTCCGCGCACTTGTCAAAATACTTTTGCAACATTTCCATTTGACCACACAAAATATTCTGAAATGTATCTAATTCTGCTAATTTTTCTCTGAGTCCTCTACACCTCTTGAAACTTGAGGCGGATGCAGAAGATAGTGTTGTAGATTGGAGGGAAACTGAACTTCCATGACGTTTTAGGCTGTTTTCACTGCTATAAACTGATTCCACTTTATACCCTTCAAGAACTTCAATCCAATGCCTCCGGTCTTCTGGCGTATCAGCTCTTAGGTACCAGGTACAATCATTTAAACTTATATCAAACCGACATTCGTCGAACTCATGGGCTTTTATTTGTGCCTTGAAGATGCTAATGGAACCTCGACAACCGAATCCACTGTCCTCCTCAGATTTATAGTAAGATAACGTTCCATTTTTGAGAGTAATAAATCTAGGTTGCCAACCATGAATATAATTGGTCCATTTGTTTAAAGTACCATGAATCTCCGAACTTGTAACGCCGTAGTCCGAATCCTCATCATCATCACTAAAGTTTAAACAATGAAAATTTTCTGACATATTACGCAATGTTTTGATCACCAGAAAACAACTAAAAATATGCAGACTAAATCATTATCAAATAGGTATTGCCAAACATCTCGTTGAGTCTAATGCCACGCCACTCGATGTGAAAGTAACCGTTAAATGTTGGCTAACTTGCTTTTAAATGCAACAACCCTTTCAAGTTTTAATATTACCTGCTGGTCAGTTGAATTGTAACTCTTCATTTACACTACATGACGGTATGGGTGTATTAAGCAAATATTAATCATTTTTTTAAACTCCACTCTGGATCTTTTCGGTCAATCACAAAGCATTAGTTGCCGTTACGCTACAACTCCTACCGGGTAATGGCAACACTTCTGTACAGAGATGTCAATTTGGATTCGCTCAGACGTATTCGTGAAGCAAAATTTATATAATTCTTTTTGGGCCAATGTGAAATTTGCGTGGCCATAATTTCTTTCGATTGAAATGTATACTCATTAAAGTTGTTATTGTTACATTTGATCAGTGTATAATTGCCGTACGAAGGAAGGGCCATTCTCAGCAGGGTTACATTCTCTACAAGGTCATCTTTAGTTAACTTATCCCCACAGATGCATTAGTTCCGCTTTGATAATGTGACCAATGACAGCTGTTAAATGGGGGTCCAACTGGGTGTCCAACCCAGACCTTGCTACTGACAAAAATCCTTTACTTCAGACCACCCACTTAAGTGTGAGTGGTGCAAGTAAGGGTTCCAAAGGAATATAGGTCAGTCCAAAATGAGTTAGGCATGGATCAGCAATAAGTTATGGCCAACCATGTGGGCATAAGTCAACCGCACAAGTCTGTCACCTCACTAGTAAAAGTAGTAAACATAAAGGAGAAAAAATGTGCTGAACCGTAAATTCGACTAAGGCTTGTCAAGACCAACGACATCTATTCAAAAATGGCTGGCACACCCCAAAACTTGGTCACACGTCATAATGCTATTCCACAGGGTCTCACTGTCCGGGTCAGAAGCAAAAGTGAAAATATAAATCGATACAAAAAAAATTGGGGCACGTTGCCTTTTGAGTATTGATAAATAACATAAATGAACGGTTACGTACAGCAATTAAAAAGTACACTCTGAATAAAAGTAGGGATGTTGGGACGTGTCATCTCCTGATAAAGAAACGAGTGTAGAAGGTTGAGTGACAGTCGTCCCCCGTCCCTTCTTTCGAATCTTTTCGGTTGCCAACATTTCACTGTTTGCTGGTAGTTAGAAAGTCCCTTGTTTCCGGTTGATGAATGCCAAACCGAATTCAACAGTGAAACGCTTTCCGAGTAATCCCCTTGTCCTTTACTTCTATTTTGGTTTCATTTACGGTCCAATCACCCACAAGTAAAATATATAGTAAAGAACAATCTAATAAGTCTTAAACTGTGAGTGTATTTGGGGGTGGGGGTGGCAAAAGAGATCAGGCAGGCCAGTGCCTCCCCAGTCAGTGACGAGCGAGGCGTCCTACATCAAATAGCCTTCATTGCGTAATATATAATAATTTTTCGACTTGGAAAGTGCTCACACGACTAACTTTTGGTCTTTTCCTCCAAAAAAGAAACTGAACTAATTTATAGTGTAATATTATTTGAAAGTGGATTTTGTTTCTTCTGTAGTGTGACGACCTTGGAATGCTCCTAAGATTTTTCCTTTTCCTGAACCTCTTGAAATGTAGATTTTTATAAATCTTTGTTTTATCGATTGCATACCTGCACCTGACGTAATAAAAATAATTTGAATTTTCTAATTGTAATTACATAAATTAATTATCTTTGCTTATGCTTCGCCTCCTTGATGGCAGTGTTGTTTCATGTTTTTCTAACTAATTCAATAAATAATACTGTTAGAGTTATTACACTTCTCGGTCTTGACGTTTCTTCAATTGGGTTAAATATCCTCCTACCTTTAGGCTCGTAACATATTCAAATCCTCTGCTCAAAATCTCGTACTAATAATTGCACATGATAGGAAATATACAAAATTTTAATTGTTAAATGCAGGCCTCTGATTGGCATGACACAATAGACATCCTGGAACGCTTCCATGGTTATTTTTTTCAGTAGTTCCATCGCTTCCAAATCACACAAGATGCAGAATACATAATGTGTGGAAACGGGAAAATTGATGGTGGTGCTCACCGTGAACGTGCCGTAAGTGCTAGTGCTCTTTAACACTAAAGACTACATTAAATTACGTTACAACTCAAAAATATAATCAAATTTGTGATAGTTTCTTTAACATTTCCTTAGGAAATCTTATTTGAGAAATAAATTTCAACAAATTATTAACGAATTGAAAATAAAAAAACACCAATACTAAAAACACAGGTTTATGTTAAGGCTGAGCATGCAAGCTGTTGAATGTGTAACTATTTCAATAATACGTTTTAAAAAAATCAGATCAATTTCAGTTTTCGTTTTTAACACCTGACAATTGAAAATAAAAAGAGAATTTACTAAAATGGGAGTGCGTGCAAGTGAAACTGTTCCAAGAGAGAGCAAGTAATGTTGAACCCAAATGAACGGGAACCGGGAAGGGGAAAAAGGATGAGCAGCCTCCATTGAAAGTTTACACACAATGATTAAACTCATGAAGTGATGAAAAGGAAATGTGAAGCTTAACGAGAAAGTGAAATCCGTAAGAGCAACAAAGGGAGAACAGTTTTTTTGAAAAGCTTTAAATCTTAAATGGAAACCTTCTATCTGAAACTTTTCCAGACTTAAACCCCGCAACTGGGATCTACGAGCGAAAATAATTGAAATTCTCCAACTGTAACATGGCTGCGTTCAGAGATATCATTTCCTGTGGGATTTAACCATCGTCAGAGTCATCCGACCAGCCGTGTTTTCATAATTACAAAACGTTGTAAACGATTTAACTGAGGAGGTGATGAAACCTCAACGGTTCTCTTATTTTACTCAGATGTGACGACTCACTCAAAAAATTTTCCACATGCTCATTTTCTTTCCTAAATTTATTATTTCTTCTTCAAAGCAATCAAAATGAAATAAAATAGAATCGAGTAATAGATTAATTTTTACCAACCAATTCAAATTCTCAAAGAATTTTGACGATGGAGAATGGAGACGTTTAACATTTTAAACGATATGTTTTGCAGAGGTTTCACTTCGTTAACATGCGGGCACCGTTGGAATCGAATAGAATTTCGTCCGATCCGGAATTGTTACACCTTTTTTTTCAATGTTAAATATAATTGTGTAATTTATTAAGGTTATTATTATTATTATTACTATTATTAAATAATTTAACAATAAATTTCTCTATCATTCATTATTTTGCCAAATTTTCACTGTTGCTTGTATTATTGCCCCGAACGAATCACGATCTGTAATTTAACACAACTATAGTGTTTTTTCAATCGGATAACACTACAATGAATGTTTCAGTTTTTTGTTTTCTCATTGTCTAGCAATTTGCCTTGATGCGACACGAATCAATGAGCTTCTGAGATTTTCTTTCCGTCATTTTTAATTTACAGCAGTGCTGAAAAACCGAACTCTTCCTGCCCACTTTATCTCAATGAATTTAAATTCCTGTACAATTAAATCTTCCTATCATATTTCATAATATTTTCTTTTTCACACCAAAGAGATGTGTAGAGATAAGTTGCACCCATTCTTTCTGGTCTGACCCACGTCTAGAAATATTCGTCACCATTGTCGTTATATTGACGTATTACCTATTGTCACGGTATCTGTATTATTTCTAATATCTAATTTTGTGAAATCAAACTACTCCTGGTACTATTTCTATTTAAATATTACCGATTCGTTAAATAAAATCAATTTTTACCTTTGGGTCGGTTGGTTGTAAAATGATCCAATTTAACCCGCTTGGTTAGCTTTGACCATAGTATCATCTATTATAATGAGTGTCATTGTTGCTACGGTGAAGGTTAAAATTTAACTTTAATTTGGTTTATAAATCTTTTAATTGGTATTCAGTTCACATAAAAACCATAACGTTAAAAATTTAATTAAAATTGTAATATAAAAATATTATTTAACGAGATTTAACAAAGTAATAAAATCTTTTCTCTGGTTGGCAGTAAAATTCTGCTGTAGAATAAATATTTTCGGTTCTAGAAAGGGAGAAGATCAGTGACATTTGGCTATGGATACATTTTTTGCGGTTCCAGTAACCAAGAACTTTCTAAACATCTTTTGTTGTAATAAATTATCACTTTTTTTAGGAAGGATAAACTTTGATTTCTGTTGACTAAAACTCAAACGAGTTAAAGGGGGATGATTGGGGTGCTCATACGCGTGACGTAGGCAAACCTGAAAGCCCAAAGTTTTCAGTAGAAGCATAAAAACCATGAGAAAGAGGCGGGAAGAAACTTTCACCCCTAGTGAAACTCCGCCCTTGAAGTCTTCAGATTGGTACGAATTTTTAAGATTCCTCTGATTGGCTGACTGTTACACCGTTAAGGGGGTTGCAGAAAGCTCCTTGGACAATTCCCCCTTCATTTCGGTTTCCGGATTCTTTGTAATTGTTTGAAAAGAAAAAAATTGTCTTTCTAAAAGTCAGTGCTAAATTTGCCGCGACAGAATTTATATAAGTGGTGAAGACAAATTTACTTGAAAATTTAAGTGATAAAATTATTTAAGTATTTTTAAATTGTTTTAATTCACAAACAAATTAGAATGTCAAAAGAAATTATTTCTGCACATTTGCATAGTCAATGAGTCGAGAAAATAATTTTCAGGAATTAAGTTAAAAGAAACCACTTTTTTGTTATTAAAAGATTACAATATAAAGAAAAATTAAAATTGCATTTATGTATTCTTATAGTAGTTTTTAGTCGTTGTAATTGGTTAAATTAAATTGCAGAAATGGTGCTTTATATTTTTCTTGTTTCGGTTTCGGCTCCTTACAGCTATGTTTAAATTTTGAGTTTGTATTTTGTTAAATTGCATATATTTCGCTGGCGCAAATATCTGGATGCTTGCGAATGTATTAAAGAGAAAAAAGTAGACCGATGATGATGTGAAACCTTTAAAATATTTCACTACAAAAACCTGTGCGATTTTACTTTACAATATTTCATCGTTAGAAAAAATGAGAAGCAAATGTGCGTGGTTTAGGGATATCTCTTAAATTGGCTGAGAAGAGGTGCAGTTCCTGGAGTTGCATTTCAAATAAGAAAAATGTTTGAATTTTCCAACTTTGAGAACAGCAAAAAATTCTACTTGTTTGACTAACAGGAATTGGCGAATGCGATAGGACTCAATATATATTTAATAAATTCATGCAATGCCACATTCAGGTGGGTAATGGGGCACAGCCGATGTATTTATTAGTATAATGAGACGTTTAAGTGAATTGGTCAGTAACAAATTATTGATGAACTACTGAGAACTGATTAAACCAATTCCACCTTAATGAGAATTATTTATATTACGAAGAATATTTAGTAAGTTTCATCTTGACCTCAAGTAAAATAAATTCAAAGTCATTCTGAATAAGACACAGGCGGTTCACTAACGCGAAGACGATTAAAGGAGTGCAATAATTGAACTGGATTTTGAAGAAACGAATTTCAAGTTGCTTCCTTTGCTTCTTGCAGGTCAGGCCGGGGTTAATCAGTTAGGTGGAGTCTTTGTCAACGGTCGCCCTTTGCCCGATTACGTGCGAAGGCAGATAGTAGACCTGGCGCTAATGGGGGTCAGACCCTGTGACATTTCCCGGCAGCTTTTGGTTTCTCACGGTTGCGTGTCCAAAATTCTAAGTCGATTCTACGAAACAGGCTCGATACGACCAGGGTCCATCGGAGGCAGCAAGGCAAAGGTAAAAATGAACAGTTACGTTTCGCAGCAGTTCAACTGCTAAATTTAAATTTGAAAGAAGTTCATGTTTGCAATTGTTAAGTTATTTTCTAGAAGGACCCAAGACTAGTCGAAAATATTTAAAGTAAACACCTTAACACCTTTACAGTTGCCTTTAGATATACATTGAGAGTTTTAGGGCTCCCTCCGAAAACCATACGAAGAAAGGATATCACACAATAAAGGGTCGTTTAGGGCTATGCACTCCACATTCACACTTGTATTCGTGTAATATGTCAAGTTTCATCACAGCAGGTTACAACGCCTACGGTTATAAAGAAAATCTTGAGATTCAAGCAAGAAAATCCAGGAATGTTTGCCTGGGAAATTCGAGATCAGTTGCTGTCCCAGAAGATCTGTGATCCTACCTCGATACCTAGTGTGTCGTCAGTTAACAGAATTTTACGGAATAGTGGCATTTGTTGTGACACGGATTTTCCAGCCGTTCAAGGTAGTATTTGTTTGCCACGTAAGATATTATTTGGTTTCCGTTTTCTTCCACCTGAATTTTATTCACTTTCTGAAAGAGAATCCATCGGTGGGTCGAAGAATCTCCCAGGTCAGCATGCACTCTGGCCAGTTTCCACTCTCCGGTTCATTTGGTCAGTTTTCCCACTGTCCTGCTCCAGGTACCTCATTAATGGAATTAAGGGAGTTTACTTCTGACGCTGCTTCGTCTCGTGTCTTCAGACCAAAGCACGAAAGCTTTGTAAATTGGCGACAGAATTGCAGGTTCGAATCATTCGTTTTTGACACTGTCGGCACATATTATCAATTCAGTGGTTTAATTACCTTTCTTGAATGCATTCGATATTTAAAATTTTATATTTCCAAATTCAGAATAACAATCTCTAATGGATTACTTAAAAGTATTTGTTGCAGTGGATTCCTGTCCAAAATGAGACCCAGTGAGGAATTTAAACGAACAGAAGAAGTTCGTCACACCAATGAAAATGCCGTTGGTATTCGTCCTTCATCCTCATCATTCGAAGATGCCCACCGGGAAAGACAGAAGAGGAATCCTCATTCAATAGAAGAACTTTTGAAGTCTTCGCCCGTTGTACGAACTTCGTGCTCTTCACTCGCCACACTCCATTCTGTTCTTTTCCAACCTCCGTGTGGTCTGTTGATTGATCAGCCTTGCACTTGCACGTTTCTTGCCTCTCCAACAGCGTCCACATCAATCAATTTTAACCCTTAAGTTATCACAGAATTTCATTTATTCGGTTATTTAGTCAACAATAATATTATAGATAGACGCGATATTATCCAAATGATGCAGCGTTGTGATGCTCTGAAATCATTTCTTCCAAGTAGTTTTAATTTTTTTGAATGCAGCATTTTGGTTAGTTTTCTTAACATTGGCGTGATATTTGTAAGTATACTACAAAACTCGAATAAAAGGTGTAATTTAAATTTAAAATTAAAATATTAGTTTTCTTTATATTATAAATTAAATTTATGTTTAATTTATTTATTAATAACATTGTTACATTCGTTGACTTCGACGGAACAACGGAACACAATGGAACCGTCTTAGTAATGGACAAGTTTTTGTCATTTGCTGGAGCGAATTCATTCCTTACAATTATTATCTACAAAAATTATCTGAGTCACGCAAATAAACTTTTCACTTTCTCTCTCAAGGAACACAAATTCATACAAAAGGCGATTTACATCTCCATTTGCCGTTTCTGGGACCTTTTTTCTACGAGAATTTGAAGAAATACCAGACAAAAGTTTGAAATATTTCAATCTTTTTGAGAAATGAAAAGCAAACTGAGGAAATGTAATTTAAATAAATTTACTTCTTTAAACAGTCAATTTTTTGAGACCGGTATCTGTAAATGTAAATACTATTTTACAAACAACGGTCGTCCATACGTGGCAAATTAAATGCGTTTCTACTTCTTTTGTGAATTTTCATGATACGCCACTACTAAAGGAAACTGATTGTTTTTCATTAGATATGAAGTGTAATATTGAGCTGTCCGCTGTTGCTTTTGTTACAAAAACGGTACAGAATCAAACTGCATGAAAAGTCTCGAATTGAATAAATCTCGTATTTTAAAAAAGGCTTTAGGCGCCCCAAAAAAAGGAATTAAATAAATTAAAATTGAAAATCAATGTTAAAAATCAACTGTCAAATTTAAATGGGAAATGAGAAGCAATGCAGCGGATGCTGCCAACTTATGAAAACTTAAAATTTTCCTTTCGGGATTTGTTCAGATGCTTATTTGTCGCTTATAAAATTTTAGGAAGTTTTAATTTCTGTTAGTTCCATTGAATACGATGCGCAACTCCTAGCTAAGTTTTAATTATACTTGCTGATCTAGTCCAACCAATAATGGTAATTAATCGACCGACGAGATTAAAAGGAAGGAAAGTGAGTTGAATGTACGACATCCGACCAACCATTCTTCAATAACTCTACAAACATAAATCAGTGCTCCTAAATTTATTGAAATTAATCTTTTATTTTGTAGAAAAGTATCATATCGTCGCCGTAGGACATAACTTAAATTGCCATGGAATCTGCGTCAAAACAAATTTCAGGGGAATGTTTTTTAAAAATCGGCACATATTGGAGCGAAGCCGAAGAGAATTTTGAAAGTATTGCCATTAAAGAAGAAATAGTTTCGGATGTCGAACCCGAGGCCAGCGAAGACAAAGAGGAAAATATAAGCAATGGTGGTTATGTTAAATCAAAACATAATGAGAAAAAATGCGATGGAAACATATTTTCTGGTAATCCGCCGACCGGTCCACGATTGTCTCTCCATAAGACATTAAAAAATAAAAGTCACGGGAACCCGAATTGCACCTCCATTCAATTAGAATTATCAAATGACACCAAGCTGAGTTGTTTGCATGAGACAAAAAGTTTCAAAATTGTGAACAGAAGGCTGAGGTGTGGCACTTGCAGGTCTCTTGTGTGTCCTGAGTGTTTTAAAGTCATGCATTCCACTCTTCATAATCACTTTCTGGGGTTTGACACAAGCAATTACAGTATTTATGCTTGTAAATTTTGTTCTTTTCCATTCCCATCTGTTTGCGCTTTACAGGTAACAATTATCACTTTGAAAGTTACTAAATTTTTCTTATTAGATGTGAATGCCAATAATAATGTTCTTTTAGGCTCATGTCAGGATTCACACAATGGATACTCCATATGTTTGTCCAGATTGTGGACTCATTTACAGCAATGCTTACTTTCTCATATTACACCTGATAAATAAATGCTTACACATTTATAAAAGTGTTACTTACAAATGCAAGGGATGTTCTGATATTTATTTTGAAATTGATTCGTTTGCAAAACACATTAAAGATGCACATGTCACCAGTATATTCAGGTGTTCCTATTGCAGTTTATTATTTAATACAGCAGATGAATTTAGTCATCACACTGAGTCTAATCATCAGAAGCAAAAGGTAAACAGCTCTGTCTTTTTATCACTACCGATTTTAATTAATTTTACATAATCTTATTATTTTACTCTGGGTATCAGGAAATGTACCATAAATTTGGATTGCACAAATGGTTTTAAGTAAATTTTTTTTACTTTTATTAGTAATCTTGCACTTTTACAAATGAATAAATTATGTATCTTAATTGTATGATATATTACATATTAAACCACAACAATTTTTCAGGTTCAATATTTAAACTACTTCAGGTGCAATTTATGTTCAGATATGGTACTCACTAATTTGATGTATGAAAAGCACATAGAGTTTCACAGTGAAAACTCACATTCATATGAAGTTGAGTATCACTGTCCATGTGGCAATGGTTTCAATCTAATTGGAGCATTTCGGGCACACATTCAATTTTGTGATGAAAAGGGAACTCTTCCACCACAGTGGGCATTTCTAAAGAAGAATCTGAAAACCCAAGACTTTGTTTCAATTCAAATAGAAAATATCAATCAGAAGATAGATGGCATTCCAGGTCAAGGAGTAAATGCATCTTCATGCCTAACTTTCAACACTGAAGGGGGTTGTAATGAAAAGATAAACAGTGGTACACATTTATTAAAAAATGGAATTCCTACATCGGAAAATGAAAAAGAGGAGCATTCCAATTTGCTGGGTAATAATAAATTCGGCACAAGTGATAGGGATGGAGCCTCAGAAGAATGTTTCAAGCTTAGTCGAGGTGGTAATATCAAAGATACCGACACAATAAAGAAGTTGTCATCCGGCAAAGTCGAAACTGCACCATCAAGGGCAAATGAAAATGCAAAAGATGAGGACAATATGATGGCAATTCGAAAGTCGCACGTTGAAGGTGCGGATGATGGGCAAACCGAAGGAAAAGATGCACCAATGCAAGAGGATGGTGCGATAAATCGTTACCAAGATTCCTGTAAGAGTAGTAAAGGGACGGAAGACTCAGAGGCCGACGTTGCGACGTTGTGTTACGATCACATACCATGCGATCACATGGGCTACGTGAAAACGCAGGGCCCAGAAGCGTCAGCCAAAAACAGAATCGGTGGAGGAGAGGAAAAGACAGAAGAAATTTCTAACGGATTAAATAATTATCGTATCGTCTTAGAGCTGGACGACAAGACGGGATTGATGATTTCGAGAAAGGTACCCGTGAAACCCGATAAGGTAGCGGAAAACCCAGAAGAACAAGAGATGAAAGCAGAGAATTATTTTCCGTCAGAGAACTGTGAGAGTGAAATCGGTGTCGTAAACAATGATGACTTTCTCACTAAATTTCCTTCCTACGAAAAGGGTAAATCGAAGGGCAGTAGCTCTTTCTTTACCTGTCCGTTTTGCATTGTCATGTTTCCTAAGCACAGTTCAACTTTTCAACAATTTCGCCTTCACTTAGAGTATTATCACGTGGATGCCGCGTTAAATGTGACAATTAGGAGCGGAGATTTGTCTGATTTTAAGGAATCAGGAGAACGCGCAGGACAAGGAAATTTTGAGGAGTTTCACATAAACCATGAAAAAAAGAAACTATTGGGCAACAACGGCTTCCGGAAAATCGATTCTCACATGAATACGGTAAATAAGATGATTCCTGAGGGAAAAGCGCAATACGCTCAATATGAAGCTTTGGATTTTGAGGGAGAAAAATATTTTAATGAAATCAACCAAGGAATGGATATTGAAGGGGAAAAAGAAGAAGTTCGGACTATCGAAACGAAAATATACGGTGAAAACGAGAAAAAAAATTTGACGAAAGAAACAAATTCAAGTCCAGACAAAGGTCTGGTCTCAAAGAGTGACAGATTTTTGTCAGTTAAGGGCGCAGATGAGGCAAGAGAAGTGAGAAAAGCGACACACAAATTGGGTCAAAACTCAGGTTTCCTAGGTGGTGGCTTAGAAAATGTCGAAAGCATGAAGGTTACAAATTCGTCAAATCAACATGATAAAAAACCTGGAGAACCAGTCGAAAATGATTCACAACATAATGAAGTTATCACTATCAGTCGAAAAACGGAGCAAGCAAAGAGGAAAAAAAGCAACAGCTCAATAAGAAAAACTTTGAAAATGTCTCGTGGCATAAAGAGTGCCGTGAAAAGCGAAAAGGAATATGAATCGGTTGAATTTGAACTGGAAAACCGTGAGACGTCCATGAAAAATATCTGTTCTGGGGAACGGAAAAACATGCAAGTAACATCTGACGGCGAGGAAGAATGGGAGAACTCAAAGGATTCCAGTTGGAGCAACACCAACTCAGAGTTCGATGTAAGGGATGAAAATGTCGAATCATTCGATGAAAATTTGGTTAGGATGAAAGGAACCGAGAAATGTAAGCGGGAAAGCGAAGTTTGGTCAGAACTCTATGAATCGCTTCAGTTAGCCGAAAAGCTGAAGAAAAGTAAAAAATCAAAAATGAAGAATTGCGATGAGACCCAAACAAAAAGTTCTACCCTAGTCGACTATTCTGCGAAAAGAGTAGTTAAAAAGCCGAAAAGATATAGAGAGAGCTCTGAATCGGAATTCAGCCTGGACGGGGTCGAAAATTCGGAAAGCGATACTGAGTTTCGGACGAAAAGTAACGGTCACGCGGAAGAAATAATGGATGGAGAAGGAAATCGGCAGGAGGAGGATAAAAAACAAAAACTGTTACGGAAACTGAAGAATATCGACCAGAAGTTCGTCGACTATTTGTTTGATTTAATCACGAGAAAAGAGAAATGTATAGAATTGTACAAAAAGCATTCGGGTTTAAGATTCGGTCAGCATTTGCGAAGCCATAGGAAGAAAATACTAAACGGCATTAAACTCCGGGGAAGACCTGTAAAACTGGCTCTGAGGTACCAGAGACAGGGGCCGACCAAAAAGGAGCCACCTCTAGTGGTGAAGGAAGGGAATCTAAGCAATACAGATGTTTCATTTCATGGTAAGTCGAACGAGAGGAAGCGAGGAAGACCGAGAAAAGCAATGGACCCTGCCAAGTTGATAGACCGACGACGATCGAACAGAGAAGTTGATTTCATCGAGAAACATTTCGATCGGGAGGAGAGCGGAAGTTCCCCTAGCAAACGGAAACGGAAACTCTCATCCAAATTACAATATTACAAGAGAATAGGGTTGTCAGAAGAAAAAGAAGATTTTTCTTCTGGCCAGTTGATTGCCAACAAGGTCTCGACCGATTCAAATAAGAAATTTATGTGTGCCGTTTGCAAAGAAATTTACCAGGATGGTAAAGAATTTCGAGAACACATCGGCAGTCACAGGCTGGAGGAAAACACTTACCAGTGCTTGGAATGTGGCGAATGCTTTGTCGTCAGGCCATCTCTTGAAAAACATTTGCTGGCATTTCACAAGATAAAAAACACCGAGCGCTACATAACAGAAAATGAACGTTGCACTCCTCAGAAAGAAGTTGTGGAACCGGAAGTGGAAACCTTAAAAGAAAATCAGTGCAAAGTTTGCCGGGACCAATTCGAGCGAGCCATCGACCTGACGAAACATTTTAGAATTCACGGAATGGCCTTTCTGAAAGAATTCAAGAAAGAAACGAAAGAAATCATCAACGAAAAGAAAGGGAAAATTTGAGTCCGACGTCAGCGTTCAATTTCCAGTTTAAGTGGCCTAACGAAGGGGCCTAATTTAGTTTTGTGTTCTAATTTAGTTTTTGAGTTACCAATATTTTTAATTTAATTAACGGATGCCATTAAAGCAATAAATCACGGTTTACAATTACAATTAATGATTAATAAATTAATTTTGCTTTTGTTGTATTTGTGTTGTCGTAAGTACGCGGTCGGTACTTAGCTGTGGCGCCAATGTTTTCTACTGCTACTTTTACTTTTAAATTGGACTGAATTATCTGTTATCCAACTTGCCTAAACGGAGGTGGTACACGTTGGAATTAGGGAGAAATATAGTTGTTATTTCAACGGTTTTGTTACTGGTCAATAATAATAGTAATGATGGTGATAATAATTTAATGAATAAAGCTTTATTTATTGACTGTCTTCCTCTTTGCTTGAAAAAATTACAACTCTAACAAGAGAACCGTAATTTATATGTATACATTTTAAATCGCAATTCTAAAGGTCGCACCTCAAAAAGGAATGGACGCCGACCGCTTCAAGGAATGAAAGGAATTTCCGCCTTGAAAATGGCGCCTTTTTCACCTCAGTCGAGCCGGGCAAGGGAAAAGAGGCTTGGGGGAGGGCGTGCGGGAAAAGGGAGAAAATGAACCTGAAACGACCGCATCGCATCCGTCTCGAATTAACTCAGTCCGCAGTCAGATTTGTTCGTTGGCGGTCCGAGTCCTCCTTCGTTTTCTCCCTTCCACCTCCACCTCCACCTTCACCTCTTCTTCTTCAGGTCTGCACATTTCAGGTTCGTTTCGGTGACGAACGGAATGAAATCGGTCAGTGTCCCCTGTGCGTCGGATCATCTGCTTTTCTTCGCTTTTTTCCAATCGAGGCTTTTGGAAAATTCAAAACGGATTGCGTTTTATTATGTCGAATAGCTGTTACTTTAGGTGAATATTATCAAGTTAAGGATTTCAGAATGGACAAAAATGGCGGCTAAGCAAAAATTGTTTTCTTTCTTTTAAGGTAAGAAAATTTTTTTATTTTTCATTTTCAAGTTCAATCACCGGTCACTTGACCGTTTGAAGATGTCATGTGGACGAAATGGCGGTCTTTATTGTAAAAAAATTATTGTTTTCAAATTCGAAAATTTAACCTCACATGCATCCGTCGACTTTTTTAAAATTACATTTCGGGGTGCAGCACGCAATCTTGCGTCTTCCAAAAAGATTGAATTAATATCGTGCAAATGAAATGCATGGTTTAACTTCCTGCATCGAAATCATATAAATACGTATTATTTGTTGTCGTCGTCGTCGGTTGTTTGTGCTCCCGCCTTTAAATTTTACATAATAAGAAAAAACAAAAATGACAACGGTAGTCAGGCTTTGAATTTCGAGCTGGGTACTGAGGAACCACCAGCTGATTTGTATTCTGTCAATCCACGTAAATCTCTGCCCGCGTTATTCATATTATGTTGTAAGTTTTTAACCAATGGAGTACATACTCGGAAAGATTGACCTCAGCCCCGGTCTATTTCACAATATTAAAATAAACCTTTAGATGTATTAAAATACATTTTTTTAAGCTGCGAGCAAACGACCTGACACCGCACGGTGTAAATCAAATAAAGAGTAATCCAAGTAACTCTTTAGTTTGCACCGGTTTAATTTGCCTGTACTGTTTTGTGCTTGCTAGGAAAAATAAGATCACTGGTTCGAGTTGAATAAAGGAAAGAGACGTACAATGCAGTGTTTCTGTAAGAAAAATAAATCCTACAATTGTCGAATCGTTCTTCTGGACGAACAGGAGCTAATCAAGGAGATTCGGGTAAGTTTCCATTTTGTTTCACAGATTGTACAAACCATTTCACGTAGCTCACGTTATAGTTGCAGGTCAGTACAAAACTAACCTTAAAAGACAATCAATAAAATATCGACTTCTATCAGAAAGGCGAAACAAATAAATATTTGACCACCCGATGATTGATGGACCCGACCACTCTTATAATGTACAATACGAAAAGTTAAAATAAATGAAAATGTTGGTTCCACGGGTAAAAACAGATGTCAATTTGTCGTCAATTGAAGGATTGCGGATAAAGCAGAGCTCGTGAGGTGGGTTGGGGAGGAGGGATAAAAAAGATGAATCCAGGTTTTAGTGCAGAAGAAGGCACCAGTGGACGGACTTGTGACCGCTCACATGTTGATAGTATACTTATTAATAAGCAGAGCATTGCATATTGCACGTTTTAAAATTAGTCCTAATAACCATGGATAGATGAACAGAAAGACGGGAGAGAAGAGTGGCATTCGCCTTTGGGCGTGCGTGCCTTCTTCTTCCACAGTCTTCTCTTGATATTCTGTGAGTGCGCTGACGGTGAACAATCTTGTGGATCGTGACTTTAAAAAATTATAAAGAAGCCACATTACAAAAAAAAAAACAGAAAGAATTTTTATTCAAATCCCACGACTTGAATACACAATATTAACGGATCAGTGGCTATTGTAGGCGTGGACTAGTCAAATTCTATAAAAATATGCGACGTCCCAACAGATCCGACAAATGTCTACCGGTATCAGGTCCATGGAAAAGAGAAAAGTCAGCATAGTTATTAGAACTATAACAAAATGATTTGCAATAGAAAATAAAGTGAAAAAATCATGAACCAACACAGGTCGAAACACCAGAAGCAGAAATTTTCGTTTGGTAAATTAGTTGTCAGATTAAAAGTTAGAAATGCGATTTACGCATCTCAGACGTTGGACTCTACTCGGGACCTGTAAATATCGTGTCCACGGGTAATTTAGAAAATTCTTCTTACCTTTAAGGTGGAATTTTCAAATAAAATCCAAAGACACCTTCTCGGGAGGTGAGTGATAATAAATTACACATCGACTTTTAAGGTCTTATTCGTTGACGCTGAAATATTTAAGAACAACAAAAATAATTCATACTAACGCGATGAGTGAAGCTCGATTTGTTGTAAATCGGTGATCATTGTGACGAAGTTGGACACTGAAATTTGAATTTATTTGCTATTTGGATTACTTTATCATCAAAAGTGCCACGCAAAGTTATGTTGTGACTATTGCATAAAGCTAATTATTCTACTATTACTTAAATGTTGTTTACATAATTATGAGCTTTAAAGCTACTTGTGTACTCTCAATTTTGTGAACCCGTCTCGTTTGAAAATTATAATGAGAAACAATCGCATTTTCGTAAACGAAATGGAGTGTGAAGAAAAGTACATGGATTAGATATAATGGGGAAAGTTACGGTTTTTTTATTTGTTGCCAGTTTAACTTTAATTGACTGTAAAATGAGAAAAGAAAAAAGTCAACAGCTTGGGACCGATGTGCTCACATGTAGCACACTGAAATTATTCATCAATTCAATGGTAATTTTATTGTAATCCTTGAAGGCATTGACGTATCTCAAGTGTAAGGATTCTACCTGCGAGAATCACAGAAAATGTAAACAAATTATTAATAATTTCAGCATCCCGAATCAATCGAATTGCTTATGACGAAAATGGGTAACAAAATTACAAGTAACAGGAGTAATAACAAGTCAAATGAAATGGGAACGATTGATCATCGGCCTCAGCGGACGAGTATTTCCAAAACTTTTCTATCAGAATAAGAAAACCTTTCGTGTGGAACAAACGAAACAATCATTAAGACTGAGTAAAGGGGAAAAATTATAAAGGGCCCAACGGAATCTGTTTAAAATGTATAGAAAAAAAACAAGAATTTAACAAAGGGCCCTTGTTGTTTAAATTAAAATACCCCGAGGCGACCAGAAAAATGTTGAACGCTTTACTTCGGTGATTTAGTATTGGCTATTGAGAATTTAAACGTTTCCCACATGACTTATGTGCTCCGATTTTATTTTACTCAAAAATGAACCTAGGAAGACGCAAGTAGCTGAGCTACTGCCCTTCATGCATTTTGTTACGAAAAACCACCATTATTATTATTATTATTCGTTAATTTCCAAACGGGTTAAAAAATCAATTTGCCACACTCGGACTATTGTTTGATTTTTTTTTTTTGTAATTCAAATTCGATACACTCAATTCCACTTTGAAAATGTTAACCAGCACTACACGTACGTCGTCATCTACACAGTTTACTTAATTTTGCAGGACAACACGAAGGGTAGAGATATTTTGGATTACGTGTTCTCTCATCTGAACCTCTTGGAGACAGCCTACTTTGGTCTCCGATACATAGACTCAACGAATCAAACCGTGAGTTCCATATTATTGCTATTGTACGTAGTGTCCGTTTCTCCAGTGACCGAACAGTTGATATTTGATTTGTGTCTTTTACAGCATTGGCTGGATGCTACGAAGGGCATTGCCAAACAATTAAAAGGTAAGAATTATATCGCTTAGAATGAAATTCTCTAAATTATAATTTCAGTGCGGTCAACCCATTAAACCAAACAATTGCGTGACTGGCAATCCAAAATTAATCGTCTTATTTAATTAAAATGAAGTCATCGAATGTTTTTTAATGTAGAAATTTTCTAAATAATTCTAATTCACTTTTTCTCAACCGATTGGCGATTGTTTTATTAATTTTGATAGTAAAGTATTAAATGTTGAAAATGATACTACAATCTGGATATCTATAATTCTGAATGAATATGTATTTTTAGTAAATTTACCGAACCAGGGTGTTCCTGCTTATGCATACACATTTTCAATCAAAAGTGAAGTTTCTCTAATCGTAACAAAATAATTTTTTTTTTCTTGGCTTTTTCTCTTTGGGGAGTTGAACCCATTTGCCATTTCAAAGTCAAAAATTTCAGGGTGAAAATTATATTCGATCTCTCAACCGTAAAGTAATTTACAAGGGACGCCGCAACTTCCGGTAAAACAGGTTTCGCTTCAAGTGGCAACACCTCCGAGGAAGACCTGAAAACTCGGAAGGGAAAAGGATCTGTACGAATACGAGAGTACTCTTTCGACACCTGCCATCCCTCAGAAACTGTACTTCTCTCATTTTCATGCTTAAATACTCTTCCATTTCCTTGTAAAAATACACTTGGTAACATTCAACGATAAGTTAAAGTTCTGGTCGAGTGTGATGTTCTACCCACAGAATGCAACACTAAATGGTTAGGACTTGGATTTTAGTGAACCACCAAAACGACTTAAAAAATTTATTTAATGCCAAGCCTGAATTCATAATTATTGAAGGGAATAACTGGCGTAGTGGCGTTTCGCATCTGTTATTCGCATTCGCATTATGACAAAACACACATCGGTATTTCCTCATCCTCAGGAAGAATTCCTCCTGATTCGTGAGAAATCCAGCTTTATTTGAAACACGTTGCACAGAATCCCTACACAATTACCTGTCTGTTTTTTTTTTTGAAGTTTTGTTTCGTAACCGTAAGTGAATTATGAATCGTATCTAAGAAAAAAAAAACAATTATGGTTCCAACTGAAACCGAATATGGTAAAATATCTTCATTCATTTGATTAAAAAAATGTTCAAATTTTTCTCTCTCACTTAACCTGATATTTTCATCCAGGTTTTGCGGCCTCGTGGGAACCACAAACTAGTTAACTGTATTTAAATGTATTTAATTTCCCATCGGATTCTTTTCAAATGAGATATTTTAATTGTTTCGTTTCACTATTATTTGTATGCATTTTGGGGTCCTCGATCGTACTTTTACCACATTAGTGAAACTTTTAAGATGTTATTGTATGTTCTACCGAATTGAGAATATGTAACCGGGGATACGTGTTGCTTTTCTAAGGGGACGCATGTACATGTTCTGCCGGATACGGTGATCTTTGATACTTGTTTCCTCCGATTGTAAACATAAAATTGGAATTGAGAAATGAATGTCACTGCAATACCATTCAATTTTCGCACTTTCGACGTTAGAAATAGTGGCAACATAAATGCATGAAACTTGGTATTTCTGGGCGTCATTTGGCATATAAGAATTTTGCTCACTTTTTTCAACTGCGTCTGTGTTGAGTTCCTTCAAATTAATTAGCGTAAGGAACTACATTTCTCATGCTTCTCTCCTTTTTATCATTGATCAACTATTCTTGCTTCAACTGACTAAATCCTGCACGTTTAATTTTGTGCGTGCGATTTGAATTAACGAGTTTTTATTGCAGTCATTTCTGCAGTTGACTAAGCAAAGTTGACATAAATTCAAGTCGTGTAATATATATAAAAATTCAGTATTTCTGTAGAGTTTGCAGAGCAAATAGCTGAACAGAGGTGACTTTTTCAGGAACCACATCGTAATTGGTTTCTAACACATGAAGTGCCTCAATAAATCAGTGAATGTAACATACACTTTTATTTTTAGGGTCGGACTCATTTTCACTTTATTTTGGCGTCAAATTTTATGCGGCCGACCCCTGTAAACTGTTAGAGGAAATTACCAGGTATCGGCTTAATTGTAAACACTACACTTTAAGATTTTTTTTATTCTAAAATATATTTGAACGTTGGTACCTTGATTTTGTCAATTTTCCAGGTATCAGTTTTTCCTGCAAGTGAGACAGGATATTCTGCAAGGAAGGCTTCCCGTCTCGTTCGAAACGGCTGCGGAACTCGGAGCTTACGCAATTCAATGTAAGATATCTGAGCAAGAGGAAAGCAAACGATTTTTACTTTGCCTTCCACTCATTACATGTCTTCCCTTTTCAGCCGAAATAGGTGATTACGACCACAGAAGGCACTCAAAAGGCTACGTTTCCGAATTTCGGTTCACATCGAATCAAACGGCAGAGCTCGAGGCTTTGATTGAGGAACGCCATAAAGAATTAGCGTAAGTGGGGAATGAAAAACTGCTTAAGGGATGACCATTAAAGGTTGAAATAGTATTCGATTGATATTAATAGTTCGAACTTTAAGAGTTAATCATTTTCATTTTTTCAGGGGACTTCTGCCAGCATCAGCAGAGTACAGCTATTTAGAGAAAGTAAAATGGCTAGACATGTACGGTGTGGACCTTCATCCTGTTCTGGTAGAGTTAAAAAAATTATTTTTTTATTATTTCTCGCTTTATTGTTTATGTCTCTTGTTTTAACCTTTGTTTTTTTTATCATGGCTTAAGGGAGAAGATAACGTGGAATATTTCTTAGGGTTAACTCCAAGTGGAATCATAGTCCTTCGGTACAAGAATAAGGTCGGTCGCTACTTTTGGCCAAGGATATCGAAAATATACTTCAAAGGAAAATATTTTATGATTAAAATCTGCGACAGAAATGTGAGTTGAATTTTTCATTTGTTTCTGAGTAATACAATGAATTGGGAAAATAATGCTTCTCGGTAAGCAATCAATCAGTCCCTTTCAATGTAATTTCCTAGCTGATTTTACCTGATGCTTGCTGTTCAATACCAGAAATATTTCAATTAGTTTACTTAATACTTAATATTCAATCTTCAAATTATTTACATTTTGATGAGGATAATTTCCACACATTTCTCATTTCACAGAATGAAGAAAACACTTACGGATTTGAAACTCCATCAAAGTCTGCTTGTAAACATTTGTGGAAATGTTGTGTTGAGCACCATGCTTTTTTCAGACTTTTGCAAGTGTCACCCACAGCCACCGACATCTTCTCTTTAGGATCTAGATTTAGGTACAGGTACGAAGCCGTGCATTATAGGGAGCGCACCATTAAATTATAATTCTGAAAAACAGAGTGTCGAGCATTGAAATTCAAATTTTTACTTTCTTTCATATGATTTTTGACTTGTCTCGCAGTGGGCGTACAGAAAAGCAAGCTCAAGCTGACGTTCAAATGCAATTACGAAATCCTCCTCATTTCTTAAGAACGACCAGCAGACGGTATCAGAGACGACTGACGACGGATAACAGCAACGAAGGTTAGATTTCATTAATAAATATAAATTATTTAAGAAATAGGCACCAGTATCCGTCGTTAAATATTTTCAACTACCATCGCATTATATTTCGCGAAAAAGCATTCCTCCTACACAGGTTGAGTCAGACAACCGTCGGCATTTAAATTAACCGAACAAAAAGATCCAACTTTTGGAAAGGAAAATTGTTCAATGAATTGCTGAAGGTACTCGTTGCCGGTGGCACTTTAACATTTCTCAATTGGTTATTTGTACTCAACAATTCCTTATTTTTATTAAAAATTGCATGATCTATGCGACCCTGTAGTATACGACTTCAGAAGGTATTTATCAATTCAAACAAACTGCATTGCTTCATTTTGATCGCACAATGTATATTCTTGGAACTTGGAGCAATACCATCTGTGACTTTGAAATTCTGCGATTGATGGATTTGGGCCTCCACTGATGGGTGTTTTGATTTAAAATTGTCGGTTTCTTAAAGTCAAAGGTACCGTTTTAAGCGATTCTTGGTGTAGACTTGAACACGGAATCAAGCGAAGTTTTCAATTTTTTTTACATGTTGTGGCACTTCATTGCCTCAATTAGTTAACTCAGAACAAGGAGGCCTCGTTTTCTAAGTACCATCTAAAATACTTAGTCTTATTCATCGCGTCATTAAAATATTCTTATTAACCGAGATTTTTTAAATGTAATTTCTCGTAAAATGCCTATATTTTTAAGTGAAAAACTTTCAAAAGCAAAAATTAATTTATTTCAGTTGTCAACGAAAGCGAAATTGTACACAGGGAAATCAAATCGCACGGTGGAGGCAAATTGGTCTCGGTACCTCAGCCGGTGAATTCGTTAGTATACAAGAATTCCAGTGAAAATGTTGGACGGGTTGGAAGGAAAGTTGGCGAATGAAGTTAATTTGTTTTGCAGTGTGTACCGGTCGACGAACAGCATACCAATGGTGATCTCACAAGAGCCCCCGGAATCACCTCGCAGTACAAGAAGTGCACCATGGTCGATGTCCGGTCACGATCGGGGTTTGTACAGTTTGAGCCCTAAAACTATTGCCGGACAGCGAACCTACTCTTCCGTTCACAATGTCCACAAAACGACACATCGTTCTTCCAGCGTGGACAGCCAAAGTTCCAATGATTCTAGATATTGTAAACGGTAAAACAAATTGGTTTTAAAATTGTCAAAAATCAGTACCAGGAAACAATCAGCCTGCAACACTGATTGAATCCCACAAGTATGAAATGGTCAATTAGTTTATGCTTACGTGGATATTCCAGTTGTGAATTTAATCTCCGACTATTGCTTAGGCTGATTATTTATTATGCTGCTGTTAGCCTTGTGTCCGGCATTTTTGTTTCAGACATAAGAGGCATCGAGGCAGAAGATCTTCCGACAACGAAAGTGAATTGTCCAAATGTTCGGGACGGTCACATCGCAGACACAAGCAAGGATACGAATCGGACAGTATTAAAAATCATAGACATAGACGGAAGAGCCGAAGTTTCAGTAGAAGGTGAGTTAATAAATAATTATCAGATTCCTTTATTTTACATCAAGCCGGGTAAAACAGTCAAGGAAAAGGTAAACAACAATAAAATTAAAATTCAATGAAATATTAATGTAAAACAATGTTTGTAACAATATAATAACGTCACACAGTAAGAGTTTGTCGTACCGTTACACATTTTTTGAGTAAAATGTTTTCTACTTCAGTTCCAAGTACGATTTAATAGACTCCCAAGCTCAGTGGCTGGCGGTTCAAAAACGGCAGGCTGAAGGAGTGACGGGAGTGCAACAAGCCACTGTAGTTAATAATATGAGTAGAACATCTGGATATTTAAATAGCGGAATGGAAACAGAGTCTGAGAAATCATACCGATACAAAAGAAAACAACAAAAAAAGCACAGGTGAGTTAATGGCCTAGGCAGCTGCAGAATCGTAAAATGAGGAAGTAAATGCCGATGAAGGCTCTCCAATAAGAAAAGTGAAATTTTCATTAAATCTTTTACGAAGATGCCCCTTGGGAAACCTGAAAGTGAAAAATTCATTTCGTTTTAGGTCCCGGTCAAGATCTCCGTCGGATTTTTCAAAGGGGAGACTACCAGACGAAGTAAAAAAACATTTAGAATTTAGACTGATCGATACGGAGGGAATGAGTGAGACACAACTTCGAGACATTCCGTACAAAGTGGTGGAAACGAATACAAGCGGAAGGGTACACAGGAAACAATCACCTAGTGGAAGACGAAAGCATCACAGTAAAAGGTGCATAAAATGAAACCGGCTTAAATCGGCTGTTAACTGACCTGTTATATAGTTATATGTATGTTTACAATACTTGTAGTAAATTAAAAAATACAGATAATTTACAAATAAGTAGCAGGATCGGTTTTTTCGGGCCTGTTTAGTGCGGACTTATTGATTAATTGAACCACTTGATTTAATGTTTCCTTTGTAGAGAAGTCCAGTGCGGGAAAGTCACCTGATGTTATTTTATTTTATGCGATAGGCAGTGTTTTACCATGGCATGTTTTACATATATTTTTTTATTCCTAAAAGAAATACCTTGAAACGACGCAAACCCCAACGCCCTGGGATTCGAAGAGAATTAAATTCTAAGTAATTGCCATGTATGTTGAGAAAGCGAACCTCTTTGCGTTGAACGGCAAATAGGAGTGTGTTTGTAGTGGTCACCGATAAACGAATTTCCAAACAAAAAACACGCCAACAGAAACTTGGCTATTGCGTCAAGTAGCAATTTTGAATTTTGAAAGTATATTAAACGTGATTGCATTTACAACTAGGAATTTTAAAAGAACCACCAGACACCACTTCGTGTTAATCATTTGCACGACATCTAGTGTCGAAATTGTGTTACATCAACAACTAAAGGAAAGGTTGTCCTGGACAACAGAAAGGAGTTTCAATTGCAATGTAAGCGGTAAAATTGATTGATCTCCATCTGTGTGACTCATTTAAATTTTCTACTTCCACGGCAGTGAGTTTTTGAACTCATTTCTAAACTTGTCTGTTCTTCTCTTCAGAATTGAATGGATTTATATCTACAGACAGCTAAGGAAAATAAATATACTGCCGTTGATCCGTTCTACCGTCACAATTATGCCTGAAAAAAATATTTCAATTGTGATTAGCCTTGTTTCTGAAAGGAAATAATCAACGTAAACATTCCGCTTTGTGGTTATGGCGAATGATCCTAATAGGGATTTATTGCCGGTTAAAGAAGATAATTTTTCAGTTGGGAAAGGTAGTTGTGCGTAACGTTTGTTAGCACCAATTTTTATGCAGCATTATTATTTAGTTTATTTAAGTTCCAGGGCTAAATGAAAGAATCGACCATCAGATAATAGTTAAGCTGTCCAGGTGTGAACTAGAAGATAGGTTTCTAAGGCTTGTCGACGAAAAGACAGATTTGAAAAAGTTAGTGAATTGTCAAGAGGAAAAGATAAAAAGGTACTTTTCTCAAAACATTGTTTCTTATATACATATGTAGAAGATTATATATATGCCTTGATTTGGTAAAAAAGTGAACTATCCCTCTGCTATGAAGGTTTTCTTTTCAGAAGTTGAATCTAGGACTTCCTTTGGAGGGAAGGGACGGGGGGAGAAATAAAAGAATGAAGGAAGAAAGAAGATAGCGGGAGGGGCGCCCTCCCCACTAAAAGTTATATATATTTATATATATATACATATAACTCTCTCTATAAGTTATATTTTTTGCATTTATGCTTTCTCCAAAGTTGCAGTTAAAGTGTGAAGCTCTTTGAAAAACCTTAAAAATTTTTGTAATGTGTTTTTCATCATTCTATTTAAATTTGTACTTGAATGGTTTAGGCTGGGTACAAAATTACTGAGACTCATCAGCGAGAAAAAAAGCAGAAGAAAAAATCTAGATCTTTCTAAGGAAACTGAAGAACTTAATTTAAGAATCATTGAATTGGAACATGAAAATTACACCCTGAGAGATAGAAATACAGTGAGTAAAAGACACTTTTTCCATTTTTCAGTCATTCCACTGCTTGGTAGAAATACTCTCTTGACTGCTTTATTTATGGCAGGTACTAAAACAGCAACTAGCAAATCATACGCGTCACATTGTGACTCATCCGTCACTACTCAGATCAAATCATACATCACCCATAATGTCAGTTAGGCAATCAGCCACAAATCAAAATGAGTATGTTACCTAACAATACCAGTTAAAGCCACAATTATTTTGTGTGATCTGTGAAATTAAAAATTATGCATTCAACACATTTACAGAATAATTTATGAATCTGAAATGAAAAACTCTGCCACAGAAGCTCAGTTAGAAAATGCTCAGCTGCACATTAAAGAACTCAATGAGGAAATTAAGTCTCTTCATTGCAAAATTGACTTCCTACAACAGGTTAATTTCATTGCTGCTCACAAAGTTTTGATCATTTATACAGTTACATTCACACAATTAAGTTCTTAATTTTTCAGGACATTGAAAGAAATTCCCTGGATAGCAGAAAAACTAAAGTGACAGAAAATATTGAATTGATAAGACTTCAGAGGTCCCTTAAGCAGCAGTCTATTCAAATTGCAGCTCTTCAGGCTCAAGTCAAAAGTGCAAAAATAAATCAGAGGATGTTAAAAGAAGAGTTGGGGAAGGCACACAGTGACAATGGTACATCAATGATCACTGTTAATACACAGAATAAATTTGTCTCACAGTAATGAAAATTAAAAATAAATTGCAGATGAGGCTGTAAACTTAATTTCATTAAAGCAAAATGAGATATTAGGTCTCTGTGCTAAATTGGAAGAAAAAAACCTCAACAGACTTGAGGAACATGAACTGAGGGAAAGAATCCATGATTTAGAGGTAAATTAAAAGTCGAATTAATTGTGCTTATCATGTGTTCCTGGAAATTTTGGCATATCAGAAATTTCAGAGGGAACGAAATACATTGAAGGAAAGAAGTGAATTTTTAATGAAAACTATTGGAATTAAGTCTGAAGAGGCAGAAAAGGCGAATACTTTGCAAAGATTGCTGGCAGAAGAAAAGCTAAGGAAAGAAAAACTGGAGGCTGCCTATAGAGAAACAAAGTTCCAACTAAAAAAACTTCAGGTAGCAATTTACATTTACTCAGTTTCTATTGTTTAAATAGAAAATTGGTCAAATATTGAATAAATCTTTAATATTTACAATTATTTAAAAACCATTCTGCTTTTTCAATTAGGCTGAAATGAAGAGTAGTCATGAGATTTCCAACTGCTATTGCCAGACATCCACACAAATTTTGTAAGTGATAAATCTAATAAGTTGAATGTGACTTATTCTGAATATTCAGCTATAAAATAATTCACCTTGTTTATACCGAAACTTATTTAAGTCGTATTTCACAAAAATATCATTCCTTGAGATTGACGGTTGTAGCATTAGCAGACTTAAATTTGGCATTGGCATTCTAAAAAGGACGAGCAGAAACATTTTGTAGTAGTCGATACAAATGACTGAAGCAGAATTACTAGCAATATACAAAAGCTTTTGACAACCATTTTTTGGCACACACGGAAGGAGGAAAAAATACTATATTAACAGCTGGCGGAATTTTTGTTTCCAAAATTATGCATAATTCAAAAAAGAATGCAATACTACAAAATCTAATTTAGAATTAACCAGAGTGACCCCTTTGCGACACTCATAGGACCAATCCCCTTCGGACTTCGGATTTTTCATTTTAAGTTTTAACTTAAATTTTAAGATTTAATTCCGTACGATCAGGGATTGATATTTAGATATTGTAATTTTGTTCTCGTTTGCACCCGCAGGGAAAAACCTCAAGTAACTTCAAAATTGGACTTAAAGGTGAGTTGTTACCTTCAATCACGGTTGCTTTGTTGGTTTTATGCGAATTTGCATTGAAAAATGTAAGATAAATCATTATTTTTTATTGTTTTTCTTTTATAGACGGAATCGAAACTGACAGAAAACGTTAAAGGCACCGATAAAAGTTCAAACTCATCCGAACATGCGGGTGATTTGCATATGAGTCCATCGAATGAATGTAATTACTTGTTTTGGTTCGTTTTATTGTTTTTATGATTGTTAAAATGTTTTTGTGAAATATTGGTGATAGGGAAACGCGTTTTATGACGGAAGACGGACGGAGAAACTGTTGAAACTCGAATTGTAATGTTACCGTATTATTTATAGGTGTCAAGAAAAACGGTTTACCTTTTGTCCTTGATAGTAGTCCGTGAGTTTAAGAGTTGATTTTTAGTTGAGTAGTCACGTAGTAATAATAAGCTATTTCACATAGCGTTTGCGCAAACACTTCTTTTTTGGAAATACTTTGAAGTAGAAATTATTAACACCTTTGCTGCAATTTTTGTGGGCTCTGGTTTACTTGCATTTCATTACTGAATCTCTTATGAATGTAATTGTGCCGTAACAAAGTCGTGTTAATCTCAAAAGTTTGTAGCACAGAATTATAAGGTTTTTCAAATGCTTGAGTGATTTTTTATTATTTAATAACAATAATATTAATAATATACTGTCCTAAATAAATGTATCTTTGTAATGAACAAAGGCTGCAGATAATAAAATAATATTGAATGCTTTTGTAAGTGTAAAATCATGACACAAAGTTTTACAATTTAAAATTAATTCACTTGCACGCCCACTTTTTTGAGTTGAAATTAAGTAGATAATACAATTTTAGATTTCTACCTGAGGGAAACTCTGAATTTGATGACGTGTGCCCGGGTGTGACAACCACCTTCTCAGATTCCAGAATACTGCAGGAAAAATTTTCTGAAGAAAAGATGAAACTACAACGGGAAATGGATTATTTGAGGGAAATGCTCAGGAGTCAAACTGCCCGATGCGAAGCACAGCAAAATCAGGTTTAATTTGGTTTTTTAACAGCCGTTTTATTTTTTCCCATTTAATTATTCAATTTAAGAATTAATTCTGTTTTTCTACTTCTAGATTAATCGTCTTATGTACGAGTTAAAACTGAACGAAGAGAAATGCGATTTCTTATTGCAACGGTATAATTTTCATTGCTCGTATTACCCCTTGTTTTATTTCTTAAGTCACATTTTTAACACTACTTTACAAAGATATATTCTCTGTAGTGAACGTGCAGCATTTTCTACGACAAATTTACACCACCGTAACAACGGAGCTAATGAAAACCCGTCACTTTTGACTAAAGAATTGGATTCGTTGAAAATTCCGTGAGCGACATTCAATTTAATGTTTTTCCAATTTTAAGAGGTTGCTTTTAACTTGCTTACAAAACTTTTTTACGTTTAGAGAAAATGAAATGATGCTCAGCAACAGTGGGGGAACCTTTTCTAGTTTGGTAAACAGCGATTCATTCAAAATTAATTCTGGTCATCCGGTGGAAAAAGCAAGTGTGACAAAAAAGTAAGTTCAGTATTATCGTAATTGGATCAATTTTATTTTATTTTATTATTTTAATTTTTGCATCCCACAGGGGAAGTGAATTTGATTCGAAGAAGCGATTCATTGATCAGGTTTTCCTCGAATCAAGCGAGGAAGAGGAACTAAGTGATGGGAAGGCTGATAAGACCACTCTAATGAAAAAGGCAAGTGACAGAGCCTTTCCTACCTCGGACTGGTTATTTATGTTTAGTTTTATAGTGATCATCGCTGCCTGCTACCAACAATGTGTCTGATTCATTCTACACTTTCCAAAACGAAAACGGCATTAGAAAGACCGCAGGGTAGCTGCTCAGACAAAAATTCATATTATCTTTTAGTAAAAAGAATTTGAAAAGTGAATTTGTAAACGTATATGGATACGTTTGCTATGTTTACTAGACAGATGGCAGCTAACGCCGATGGTGTCGCCTACACCATAAGGGCACATCTGCGTAACATCATCGCGTATGAGTTTTTTCTTAACTCTTAACTGTGAAACTTTTATTTCAGTCACTTTCACTACAACAATGCCTAGGCAAGTGATGCAGTACAGATTATTACGGTTTTTTATTGTAATTTTCCAGTTGGAAACGCTCGAAAGTGAGAAAGTAATTTCTGATGGAAATGCAGAGCTTTTCCGAAAAGAGCGAAAGTCTGAAAACATTAAAACGATGACTGTAATATCAGGAAACACTGAAAACAAAAGAAATACGTCCGCCGAAAGTTTGGTTCTCAAGAAGGATTCAGTTTCTCAAGCCAATGAAAAAAGTCAGGAGATGAGAGAAGGTAAATGAAAATGATATTATACTAATTAATCCGCCTTAATATATCTATATCTGTAATTAACTAATATTGACGAAATGGTTGTTTTTACTCAGAGTCGAGTGTGGCTTCGACCCGAAGCATAAACCACGGATTTCGACTGGGAGAAACAGGGGACACAATTCAGGTGAAGAATTGGCAATCTCAATTACCCATTACATCTAGTAAGTTACACCTTTGTGTTAATTTCAATTACTTTAAATTGTACTCTTGTAGATTGGCATCATGTGGCTTCGGATAGACACAACGAAACTTCTGTGGATGAATGAAAACATAAAACTGCTTTTTGTCGACTTTTCTTTTTTGGGGATGAAAGGAGAAGACACCGAAACTCCAACTTCTCTGCGAAAACCGGAGACGCCAGATGAAAAGTGTGAATTCAACTTTTACAAAAGTGAGAAACAAAAGTTATTAATCCAAAATTTTAAGAAATTTATTCAGATGGATGTTTGACGTTTGGCCATTCAATTTCAGACATCGATATGACAGAGGATAGAAAGAAAACTCTCAATTCTTTGCTCGATAAACCTGATATGGATTTGATTGTCTTTAAGGTGGTCACCGATCCGGAGAGGTCCTATGATGATTTGGAATGCGAGGACATAGGGTGAGAAGCAGAAAAATTTCAAGGACTTGAGCATCAAGTTACATACGATAACTGGACAAATCTATTTTCAGTGTAGCAATTGTAACCGTAAAGCAATTTTTGACCAACTACAACAAAGGCCCCATTACCGTACCTGTTCATAACATGAACAACTACAGGGAAGTAATTGGAAAATTGGCGATCAGCATCAGTACCACAACAACGTCATCAATTTGAAAAATTAAAATTCATTTGCGACTTGAATATAAATTAATTTGTAATTAAGGTGAATTTTCACAGTGTCTCACAGACAGGGAGAGCTTAGCGTAAGTTTGAGAGAAACCAGTTAAAAGAAAGCTAGTTGCATGTTCTTCTGTTTTAATGAAACCGACAACGTTGCGTTTTACTGAATGTGGTGGCAGGGGCTGTCAATTTTATCAAACGGCACACAATTTAATCTGTTCATCTGTGGAATGATTACACATTGATTGATTTGACTTAAACAAAATTCGTGCAAGTCGTAACACTTGAGATGAAGGCATGTTTTTGGTCATTTATTAGATGTTGCAACGACAAATAACACGCCAAAAGAACGTTGTTTCTTCACCGACAAGAATGGCAGCAGCGGTGTTCAAAGAGTGCCCTGTCGGACCATTACAGGTAGGAAGATAATAGTAATTACGTCTACCGATAACGAGTATGAATAATGTGAAAAAAAAATTCATTTTATTGTTTTCTTTTATTCTGTTAATGATTTTATTCATTTATGAATTGGTCAATCGATTATATCAGGTGGCTCTATTAAATGAAAGTTTTATTACCATCAAGTTTTGCTACCAAAATAATTAATTTCCGGGAGCGGCAGGGCTTTCTCTGAACGACTTCGGCAAATCCCACAATTCCACCCATCCTTCCTCCCCTCCCCCAGGTTCTCGTTCACCGAAGGCGGTGAAACAAAAGTTTTATTTTGAAATATATAATTGATTGCAAATCATTTGCTACATTTTTTTTTTTTTAGATTTAACGGGTGCGTTTGTTTTAAAATTATAAAATGGACGAAAGGGCACAGGTAGAGAGAATGTTCGGGAAAAACGAAGGACTCTATAAGACAGACGCAAAAAGGAATGCAACACTTTTTCTTACTTTGCACTATGTTATTTACCTTGTCCGAAGCTTTCCCGAGAGAATGTCATAAAAATCAAATATCCACATGTAAGAAAACATTTCTCCCTGACAGGTTGCCAGGTTGTGTTCTGTTAAATTTCAATGCTGATGGCGGACCGTCCATGTAACAATTCTGATCGTCGTTATAAAAAATATCATTGTCAGGACAGAGCGAATAACAGAAAAGTTTTTATTTGACTATTTTTGTGTTAATTTTTTCAGGGAGCAACGGTAGCTGGAATTCAAAGTTATTGACAAATTATTTATTAAAATTTACGGAACGAAAAAATAGGATTCTCAGCCCTTGCGAAAGACGGTTGGTCCGGAAATTAAATAATCGCGACTGGTGCGGTACGAATTTTGGAGTCAATTCGATGAGAAATAAGCAGTGCCGTGAAATAAAATGGACACCAAAGAAAAGTGGAAAATCTGGTGAATTGCAAGGACAAACAGTCGGAATTAAAAACAAACTGATAACCGGCGTTACATTGAATGGTGGTGGTGGGAGTGAGAGATGTGATGATTGCAGTTTTCCACTTGAAATTAAAAGGTCCAAGTGTTGTGGTGTGACATTCGCGAGCAAACCAAATTCAAGTTCACCTTTTGTTTTGTTGAATGGTTTTGGTTCAACCGACTCGTACTACTCATCAAAGGAGGATCTGTCGGATGATAGTAAAGACATTTCTCCGACAAGGATGAAAGATGAGAGCGATGAGGATGATAACAAAAAGGAGAATGAATCCGATGATTGCGCCGATGAATACGTTCAGAAATTGAAACATATTTTGGATGAAATAGAAAACTTACTCAAGTGGAAACCGAATCAGGATTGTAAAGAAGGAAACTTAACTTCGGTAGGAACGACTGGCACAAAAGAAAAAATTGATAAAATGGCGATTCCCATCCTAGAACAGATATCAAAAGAGTTGTGTCAACAGGGGAACGCCTCTGATATAATTTCGAAGAAGGTAGCAAAACAGAAAAAATGCTACAAAGGAAGCAAGCCCGTTTCAACAAAGAGCGGTAAGAGTGGCCAGGACAGTAGAGACGAGGGCAACAGACAGGGTCATAACACTCCAAATTCCACACCTGACAAATTGCAAACGGTAAAGTTTAAGTTAAATTTTAGGTCGAAATTGCAGCATCGAGGGACTTTGGTCGAGCACGACCGTAGGGGCCGAGTTTAATTTGACCATTTTGCCCAGCATGATGCTCAAAGTCAGTCTGAAATCGTTCAAGAAACACAGTCTTCTTAACAAGAAATGGTTCCTTCAAGGACTGACACTGTCTGGGACTGGAGGACCACTCATGTTGGCTGCAGTTTGCCCCCAACAGATGAAAATCGCTTCTTTCCTAGGTGAAAGACATTATTCACTACACTAAAAGACAAAACTACAAAAAAATGTTAACGGTTACGGTCACATGATTTTTGCAGGGCAATGCAAGGTATGTCACACAGAGGATTTCATTTTTGGAATGTGGACTGTTTTCACTGCACCTTTGAAATGCAGCAACATCTGGACAGCCTTGGAAACAAAAATGGACATTCTCAAAAGGTAAGTTTTACACTGAGGCTTAGAGTGGGTTACACGTTTAAATGAGTACTAGTATTCTCGTGCTTCTCAATATCTTCTCAGAAAACTGCCAGGCCAGGCTGGTCACTTTGAGAGAGACTTTTGCAGTTAAAAACCCTTTCAATAAAAGTCTGTTGTTTTTTCTCGTACAGAGAGCAATGAGATTCTTCTTCTGACCTTTTCATTTTCGAGTACCAACTTTTGAGCACTAAGAATCTCTCATTGCACAGGAAGAAACGCAATTACACAAAGTACATACAGTAAAGTCGTGTACATGAAAAACAATAAAAACAACACTTGTTTGCCCTGTGTGCATGTGCCTTGTGCGTGTGCGTGTGTGTGTGTGTGTGTGTGTGTGTGTGTGTGTGTGCGCGCGTATCAAGTGAATGTCTCCACTCACTTAGATTCCTTAGAAATTCAAATGATTTTCTACCGGTTTGTGTGTAGTTAAACGATTCGAGTTAGAAAATACGATTAGTACTATTACCGAAGCGAAGTATACCTCTCTCTTGTCTGGCCGTGCGATTAAATTATAATTTTATTACAGCTCTTTTCTTCAGCAGCCGTTAACATGGCGGAATGTTTTATTTTAGTATAAATAGAAATCAAGCAATTGCGCAGAAATAAATGATTTCGTGATCGGCTTCCTCAGTTTCTCTCTGTGTTTGCTCGGTGATGTGCTAACGTTTTTCATGTCTTTTATTTAGGTGAGTTTGGGGTTTGAGTCTTCATTTTTCGGCTATTATCTTGGATTTCGTCCGGTGGCCACTGGGAAGGGAAACATCGCCAATTTCCACTACACAAATCCATCAATTACTCCGTCTAATGTTTTTGCTGGGCTTTGCTTCTAGACCTTCTCCCACATCTGTAAAAACTTTTTTCTTTCACTTGTTTTATTTTTAAAATGGGTCTGTCGTGGCCCCCGCGATGGGCAACGGTCGACGTGCCAAAGAAAAGCGAAAGGTCAAGTCTGTTGAATTGTTGTTACTTGTTTTGGCGGTTAGCCATTCAACACTAAACTTCAAACTGTACCTATTGACAAACTACACACAAGAGGTTTTTCAGAAATCATGTCATAAATTTAATGTAGCAAAAAATAAAAAGTTTTTAATAAAATTCCTTCATGTTGAACTCGGGTCGAGTCTCATAAATCAGTTTTAATTACTCAGCTTTTGGTTTTGTTCTCTCCCCAGAACGTATTAATGGTTCATTACCATTATCAATATTTCCACTCGGTCGGTTTCCATTCATTTTTTTGAGAGATGAGTGCGCTACTCATCGGAAAGAAGTAGGGAATATGACAACCTTACCATACCTACCAGATTGTTGTAAATAATATTTATTTATAAACGTAATTTTATGTTTGTCACAACATCAAATTTTAATTGGTAAAAATTTGAAATTATTTTTCAGGAATAAAAAATGATGAGCAGACGGGAGTCAGTAAGGAGAAGAAGTGAACAAACCTTGTCACTCCTCCAAGAAAGTACCAATTCCCGATCACTAGATACCCAACAGGTAGTTTTTGGTGACCTTTGACTGCATTGAAAATATTATATATGTATGTATTCAATTATATAAAATGTCAGGAAGGACCTGAATTTAGAAACCTGTCATCACAAGATAATATAGACATATTTTTTAATTTGAAAAATAACCTTTCGTGTTATGATACTTTCAATTCCTTGATGATGCTTGACGGTGCATCATTTCTTTAATACTTTGACTTTCAACTGAAGTACTGCCACACATTACCTAAAATTCCCCTGAAGCAGCTGTAGCCTTTTTACTTTTTTGTTTAATTAATTGTAGTCAACAAACTCCTGTTTAGTCTTGTGTTGCAATAAAGTTACAAATTTAACTTTCACACACTAAATAATATGAAGCGTACATTTAACATTGTAAAAGTATAAGGTACTTATGTAATTGTATAAACGTTGACCAACTTGTGTTGTAAAATGTGTTTTCCTGGTAATGCAAAGGCTGACTCGTTTTTCTCCATGTCGTCCGTCTCCCGTGTGAATATCCCGACTTGACTTTCCAACATCCGAGCAAAACAGCTGTGGTCAATAGAAAACGATGGGTAGGCAGAGTCTTTTTTTATTTTCCATTTTACCCGAGTGTACGGCGAAACTGCGAAGTGAAGTCTCGCAGAACGAAACGTTGAGGGCATCTCTTCAGACGAAACTCTTCAATTCTGCTGCTGCGGTCACTGAGTGCAATAAACTGTTTTTTTTTTAAATTTATTTTTAGTCTTTAATCAAAAGCAAAATAGAAACTCAAATTCGAGTTTAGTCGAGTCTTAGTCACAACATCGGTCAGAAATTAGAACATCGAAACGGAACCGGTTAAAATAATTTCCGACATAATTTCACTTTGTACACCATAAAATTTAATTAATGCTCGTTACACCTTTGTGATCAAAATGTAGTGCCTGGTTTTTTTTAATTTTGAAATATTGAAAAATAATAGTTCAAATTTTTACATTGTGGAGTGACTCTATTTAATGTTTTAATACTAATTGACGTAATCTGCGTGTATGCGTGCGCGTGCGTGTGTGTGTGTGTGTGTGTGTGTGTGTGTGTGTGTGTGTGTGAGTCGGCGTTTGGGTTTGGTACGTGTGACGGGACAACTGGACAAAAGAAAATTTGGTTAGAGATTAGAGAACCTCATGAAATATATTACAATCTCATATTCATTATTCGAAAGAAAAAGAATCAACATTATCTCGAATTAAAAGATTAAGTTTTTCAATTATACGATTTCAATGTGAAATTTAAATTTTACGAGAAAAAAAACAGTTTGTGTTAGTTCTTTTATCATATCCACAAAAGATTAAGTGATATCAGTGACTGATATGACTAAATAATGTGCTCTAATATTTCAAAAAGATTACACTCTGATGCGGAAGAAAAGTGTGGTGTAATATTGCAATTAATGCTAATGGTGATTTTTAGAAATAAGAAACTTGTGTGAAAGTTGAAACTTCCAACTGAACAAGGAGAAATAGAGAAAACAATTTTTTGGTAAAATAAAACCAGGCGAAATGTCATTTTGCCGAATAACAGGAAAATCCAGGGGTTTGCCGAAGCCGAATTACTTTCCACTTCTGCCTCCTATTTCGCCGGCCGATGCAAAAAGGCTGTGTCGCATAACAAACAAGTCAAAGGGCCTTCCAAAGCACCACTACATACCTGCCCTGAGTGGTGCAAGGGGAGGAAAGGCCAACTGCAGAGTAACGGCAAAATCAGAGGGACAGGCACCACATCACTACCCTACTCAGGATGGTCTTCTAAAACCTCACATCGTAATCCCCGGCTACAAGTACGTGTTTCCCAATTTTGATGAGGACCATAAATTGCAGAAACAATTACTCGCATTGATGTCAACAAAAGCGGGCAACGTAAGCTCAAACGTCCGTTACGTATACTGCGTAGAAGAAAAGAAAACGAATTTGGTTATTCCGGCAGGGCTGGAAGCAGCCGTCAGAGACGGAGAAGTTCGGGATGTCCTCTTGGGACAGGAGGGCGACACAATTCTGATTAAAATGATTCAAGGACCTAGTGTCACGGTCGATGTTAATGATTTTGTGTTAACCGATGAGATCGTACTGTGGGAAGGGATGGGACCAAAGGAATCTGTACTGATGGAACGGATGAATGAAGACATGGAAAGTCACGAGAAAAGGAAAAAACGATTGCAAGCCATCAATGACAGAAAGAAAATATTTGAAGACAGGGAAAGGAGGTACGATGAAGAAGAATTAAAAGTAGATAATGACGAAAAGGCGAGAAAGACGAAGATGAACATGTTGAAGTTGATGAAAAAAGAAGAGGAAGAAAAAATAAAAAAAAAAGACGGACAAAACTTTATGCATCTCAAAGAGAAACTCCTCTCAAATTCAGAAAATTGCGAGCCTATTTTTGGCCACATAGTTCAGACGTCTACATCTGTTACATTTTACCCGGGGGCGTCAGTTGTTGATCTTCCTGAAGGGAAAACCATACCAGGAAGAATGGAGAAACACGGAGACACAGTTAAATTTGTTCCTGGAATGATAATAGATGATAAATTTATTGCCGGACAAATTGTAACCACCGACAACGGAGAGGAGTTTGTGCCTGGTCACGTGATAGAGACGAGTGAAGGTCCCAAATTTGTGCCCGGACAAATGGTCGATACGATTGCAGGACCCAAATTTGTTCCCGGACAAACTATACTCACGGATAACGGCTATCAGTTCGTTCCTGGTCAGATAATCGACACGAAAGCGGGACCCACTTTCATTCCCGGACAGATCATTGTAACAGATCAAACGGCCAAATTCGTACCCGGGAGAGTCATTGAAACCTCCGAAGGCCCTCGATTCGTTCCTGGACGAGTCATTGAGACCGGAGATCAGGTCACATTCGTGTCGGGCCAAGTGGTCGACACACCGGAAGGTTTAAAATTTGTTGCCCCTGATTTGGAGAACGACGATGACGGAATTCAAGAATTCTCAGTTCAAGGATTCGAAGTCACTCCGGAGGAATTAAAACTTTTACGGCCCGCGGCTTCTCAAGTAGCTTCGGACACGGCCGTCGCCATTGATTCGGAAGTGCTAAAACAGCTGTCCCAAGCAGGTATGTCAATTGGCAGGCAGTTGAGCAACGATTTGCCAAAGGTAGACATCAGACTTCTTCCCGTGACGTCGGAAAGGCTCCACCTGAGCGGAGAAGAAGCGGTCAAAATGGCACAGGTCATTCTCTCGCTGGCTCTGATAGGACTCAAAGTCGCCCGAAAAGACGACTCTTGCACTTGCGACATCGACGTGAACGATGCAGGAGTCCAAGTGCTCGAGGCAGTGGCGCAAAGTAAAAATCTAGAGAAGTATCTGAGAGTGATTGTTGCATCGGCGGTCGTTGCCTGCCGCAAAGAGAAGGCAGTCACCGAAGAAGCTCTGATGGTCGCCATTTCCCTGGCAATAGAAAAAACATTGGGGGAAGCCGTTGACCAAGTGTCCCCTGAGAAAGTCGTAACAGTTTTACATGATTTTTTGGCGTCCCCAGAAAACTTTAATCAGATAATTATTGAAACGGTAACATATCTGGAATTAAACGAAACTTTAGGCGATAAAATCGAATTTGTAAAAGACTGCACAAGCGAACCTTCCAAGGTAATTAATAAAATATCAAAAATCCTAAATGGAAATATGGCGGAAGCTTTTTCAACGCTTGTAACGAAAGATCCGACTCTGTTGAAAGGCGTCGTTGAACATTTAAATCAGACGACCGAAATTCGGATGTCAGCAATGGAGTTACAAGAAATACTAGAAAAGGCCATTGTTTCGGTTGTGAAAGAGAGAAGTGAACAGAAAATAATGGAAATGATTCGGAAACCGGAAACGAAAACTCAATCCGAAATGAAAGAGTTTCAGAATTTGTTGCGTCAGTCCGTGGGTTTGGCGAAGGCTTTGGGCATGTGGAATGTGGCCCGTACCCTGATGGAAGTCATATCGGATCCGAGTAGCCACGAAATTCTCTCTAAAGACGCCACAGTCATGAACATACTTGAAAGATTGACGATAATGCGGGAAATAGCGGAAGGAAAGCCAGAGCTGGCGGAGGCTCTAGGAAGGCTTGCCACCGACCCAGAGGCTGCAAAGGCAGATCCTCAAATGAGAGAGTTGGTGAGACGCAGCACTGCCCTCATGGTCGTTCCCCACAAGAATCTCCAATCTTCGGCCGACATACCGATATCGCTGCTCATGTCTTGCAATAATTTGGCACTAGAAAATTATTTCACCGAGACAAAACGTCCGAATATTTTGCTGATTCTCAAGTCGGGAATTCAGGCGGTGGTCCCTAGGGAAGCTGCGAGGGCCGTTCTCACGGGACAAGTGCCCTATGCGGTCGTAGACGAGAAAGGTATCAAGTACTTTGAGCCCCTTCACGTGTTCTCGGCCATGAGGTTGCCCAAATACGCGGCCAAATGCTTTACAATGTATTGCTGTCCAGAAGTCGACGCGAGTCACCTGAGAGACGCGGCCAGGAATCCAGCGAATGACTTTAAATTAATAAAAACAATAGAAAAACCATAAATTTACAAATCTATTTATTAATAAACCACAGAGTGACTAAACGAGTGTGATTATGATTACAAAAATATAGAACAATAATCATAGAAAGGTAAAAAAATTGTGGTGTACAATAAAATGGTGAGCGAACCAAAAGCAAACTCTTCTGGACCACCTCGGTAAGAAATTTGTCTATTTGTCCTTGTTTGTTCGTTTCCCAACGATTTTTCCATCTATCTATCTATCTAGAGAGAGAGAGAGAGAGAGGAGGAGGAGGAATTTCCTCAGTTTACTTTCATCCCCCCAGTTGGGAACAACGCCATATAAATAATATAAAACGAATTTTATTACTGGCGGTGACAGACTAAAATGCAAGGAATATTTCTGACGACCATTACACGACGAGTCGCATTAGCACGCAGTAGAAGGTAGAAGGTAACGAAAACTGAATTGAAAAGTAAAAACCTCCGACTATATAGATGGACAGATAGATAGATAGATAGAGCTTTCAAATCTTTATTTTATGAGTTTCCGGTTTTTGCATTTCCCGCATCCATCTTAAATTATTTGCAGACAAGATTTGTAAACATCCATTACATGAATGAATTATTCAAAATGACAAATCTTATGGTTGTAGCAATGACAGAAGAAGCTGACCGCTGGTGGCCACGACAACAACAAATTTTTCAGAAATTTTTTCTTTGTTAGGCATTGTTCTTTCTACTCATTTTGTCATTGTTTCATTGTCATTATACATGACATGACTACAATCCAGAAATGTGTCCTCCTCAACCTCTGTGAAATATTGTTTTTTTTGTTCAGTATCCCATGGATTATTTAAACATTGCATTCAAAATCTTTTTTGTTGAACAGCCTGAAGTTAGCACCTGAGGTCATTCACCTGTGGTTGCCAACATTCTGTGTCGAAATTAAAATGTTTTGCATTAATTGCCTTGATCATCTGTAAAATTGAATAAATATAAATTAGTCAATAACGTAATGGGAAACATAAAATAAAAATTTTGTTTATTTTTTCGCAGAGCTACACTCGTATTCACAAAAGCGAAATGTTCTCAAGATCCGACGACGATTACGACAGAAATACCAAGTGAGTAAATAACTATTTTCACCGGCTGACAGACTCGTTGATTGATTGATTCCAGTAATCAGTTGATTAAGAAGATGAAACCTTAAATGTTGATTACTTGAGACCCCTAACGAAGCAGGCTGTCTGACAGATGTAATTCTAATGTAGTCACTGAGTAGCCACCGAGCAGCCATTGAGTATTTGGATATTGGGTAGGGCAGCAACTTCAAATAATTGAATTTCGTCCGATCCATGAAGCAGATTCATTAAACATTTGTCTATTTTGCCTATTATTAAATGTGATTCACTCGTTACTTGGTGGCGACCCTGAGCAAAAGGTGAAAAATAAAAACACCTTCTCGTTCTCGGTCCGAAGAGTCGGACGTCTTAAACATTTTGGCACCACAAACCTGTCAATTTCAATTAGATTTCGATGACCATGTCTGAGGCTGACGTGAGCAAAAGGTAAATAAATATTGGACATTGGACGCGAACAAATTCACATAAGTGTAGGACACGGTGCTTTTCATGAGATGCACATTACTATAATATACACGTATAAGTGTGTTGTGTACTCTGCGAGTAATTTAAACGTTGGGAAAACAGGGAATAACACTGATAGGAGCGAGGGTGGTCCAGTCAGTCCTGCAGAAAGTGGAACGTGCTCCACAATTGTTTATTAATTATGTACGTATGCGTCGCCTTATATAAATAGATTATGCTATCCTTGCGAAATATTTTACGTAAAGAGGTCAACTCGTTTAAATGTAATTTGGCGCGGGGTAAATGTTGAGAAATTTTTGGTTAACAATATTGCAGATTTTGACTAACCTTCGACTTTTTGATTATCTAAAAGTGGAGGATCAAGCCAGCGAGAGCCACCGTCCAGTCATTGATTTTAAGTGCTTTATTTTGGCTCAAACTGAACAATTAATATTATTATTTAAATTTACGTGCGATTTTGATGCTAAGAGGTCAAATCAAAAGAAATGGATGGACGCTCAATTGCCGCCTGTCCGCGATTTAAATTTGTTTTGCGGAAGTAATTCAGACATTCTTTCTGTAGATAAATTGGGCATGGGCCAGAGAAGTAAAAAGAATGTGCAAAACCTTGCAAAATTCATACAATTGAAATTGAACCAAGTACGTGTTGTTGGAAAATTACAATCTGCCCAAAGTCTCAAATAACTAGTCACTTTTGCCTAAGTGAATTTTTTTTTTCATATGAAACAAGTTTCAAGTCACCGATGAACAGGCCTTTGATGTTTCTATTTGTTAGTTTATTTAATTTTGATGACATTTTAGCCGTCGCCAAAGTGCCGCGTATATCACTTTTAAACGTTATTTAAAATTATTACCGTTCTGTTCCCGCTTTCATGTTGTTTCAAAATTTAACTTGTCATCAAACATCGTGCTCTTAATAGACTAAATAAATTTTGTTTGTGGAAAATAATTTGCGTATGTGAAAATATTAATATTGAACTTTATTTCAGGCAAATGAAATTTGACGTTGGCGGAGAGACGTGCCAAATTTTGGACAACTCAGCTGCAAAACATAAACTTTCTGTTAGGCCTCATAGGAAGTATGTGGACTCCAGGCAGCCAACCCTGACTTCTGTCCACACTCGACACTCGACCGAGTACCGTTTATTTCATTTATTAATTTCCCTAGCCGGTATTAGCCGAGTGTCGGTATTAATATTGATATATAATTTATTTTACTTTTTAGCTGCTCTCCGCGGAATACTTCGGAAGAACAAAGTGACATCCACCACCGGTCAGCGAGCATTAAAAATCAAAACGAACAAATTGAAATTTTTACAAAGCGAGAGTAAGTTAATAAATCCGATTGTCTGTCAACCTGCACTAAACGAAATAGTTTGTATTTTTTTCTTTTTCGTGATAAATTAATCATAGGGGGAAACGAGAGAATTTACCTGGCAGCAGAATTTAGTTCTACACATGTTACTCCATGCCTTTTTCTCATTTTCGTGTAACTCTTTGAGCAAACATACTTTTTTAATTTGCTGGTTTGCACTTTTCATCGGTACCCTTTGTTTGCACATGAAAAAATTCTCTCTCGAAATTGGTTTTAATTTATACTTTATTTACCGAATCAATTGAATTTCATACGTAACGGAAAATTCAATTTTGTTTTCCATTTCCAGAGCCGTCGTGAAGGAACTCTTGGAAACCGAAGATGAGTTCTGTCGCGATTTACTGTTTGTTGTTGAAAATTATATAAAACCATCAGACTCCCAACGAGTTCCCACCATAGTGAGGGATAACACGGATGTCCTATTTAGTAATTTTAAGCTCATTGCTGAATTCCATGCGACGTGAGTAAACTCTCAAGTGTACATCATGCGTATCAATCAGCTTTATCATTAAAATTTAATAACAATTAAATCCACTCAGTGATGGTCATACCGATATGATCACTGTCGTATTCACAAGATTTATTACTTAAGATTATTAGGTTTTACACCATCGTTCGAATAAATGATACTGAATTAAATCTACCTTCTGCGGAGAATCCAAAATGTAAACAATATGTTCTCCAGAAAACAAACCAAGAATTAAAGCTCGCAGAAGTTTTTATTATTGAATTATTAATAAATGTTTCCCTTTGTGATACCTTTGAAAAGTGTCGAGTAAATTGTCATATCGCTTGTAAATTTACCGCAGTTGCTTTTTTTAATTACATTTTTAGAATTCTGAATGAAGGAATCAAATACTACAGTGGCGAGCCGAGGATGTTGGGTAAAACGTTCTTGAGGCTGGAAAGGGACTTTGACAAGCACATAAAATACTGCAGAGACGTTCCTCTTGCTCATGAATTTTTGGCAAACAATCCACAGGCCACAGAATTTTTTGAGGTGAGTTTTGCATCTGTTTCTTCTACAATTCTATTTTTAAGTAACATTCCGATTACTTTTTAGCTTACGGCTTTCTTTCTTTAACTCAACAGTAAAGCACGAGTTTCCTTTGACCAGTTGGAACTTATTAGGGTAGTCTTAAATAAATAAATAAATATGTTTACATATATATATATATATATATATATATGCATGGATGGGATTCAATGTTTCGTGGGATGGTTTAAAATGTAGAAACTAACTTGAAAAGAGGCTTAATACAATAATGATTTAGAAATTTGAAATAGGAGGTACTCGGTTGTTCAAATTAAACAAAAGTCAAGCTCAATGTGTCAGATGCAGGTTCTTATTAGGTTCTTCTGCCTGAAGTAGGTTGGGTCTGCTCATAAAATAGATTATTTACTCAATGACAAGGTAAGTAAACAGATTTCACGCTTTCAATCTGAGGTCGGATGCGAAATGATTGGAAAAAAGAGAGATATCTGAGGGTCTCAAGTCAATAATAGTTTAATAATCACGTGTAAAATAAATGAATATTCAATTAAATATAATTGAGCTATTGATTAGTCAGTGTCAAATACCAAAAATATTATACATAGGAAAAAGCCTTATAATTCTATAGAAATATTTATTTTGATTTGAATGGAATCTTCCTAAAATGTTTTACTTTTATGTAGAATTGAAAGAATTTATGTTCACAAAATGAATAAAAGAGATTTATAGTTTTTGGGCAACTCGACCCTACTAATTCAACTGTTGACAAATGCATAGCCGTATTTATTATTATAAACCAACTCTAGTTAAATGTTGTTAGAATTACTACATGTTTCCCTTAAAAGCCTATGAAGAGCGAGCCAAATTTAACCACCACCGGTTTCACTAACAACAGTGAAAAAAAACCTATACTTAAAAAAAAAAAGAAAGAAAAGCATAGCTTTAAATTTGTGTGTGCGTGTGTGTGGGCCACAATTTGGAGAGAAAGTTGAAAACCGATTAAACATATTTTCATAAGCGATAGAGAAGGATCGTCACTGAAACCGAGAATGAAAAAAATAATGAGAATGTCTAAGTTTAGAAATGTCCTAATTCTGTTTCTTTTCTGTTGGCAAATATTCAGTCTCTTGTTAGCCGTTGCAAGAGGTGGGCCTTCGCTTCAACTCGAATTCAATATTAATTTTACGTGGTAAATGCCATTTAAATAATCGTTTATATCAGGTGAAATCAATGCCAAGGACGATTTGGAAAAATCCTTCAATTTTACACAGATGTGCCTGACGGGAATGAAAAACAAGTTAACAAATAAAAATAACATTGGACGTGTGTTCGCGTTACATTTCAAGTCAGCACTCGTAAAATCGACACTGTATCCAGTTTCTAAAATCCTAATTTTTATATAATTTGTCTGTGTGTATTAATTTGTTATTAACAGTTCGTGTACTTGATTCCGGAGGTATAAAAATAACAACTCACCTTATTAGTTTGATTGGTGTTACAGCAATATAAAACCATTGTAGGGGTGAATTTTTGTCGGACTAACCGTAATAATTGTTCTATTTCCTAATTCACCTTGTGATTATTTTTAGCTCGGTTAGAATACTTTACGTAAAAAATATAGCAAAGGGCATTTGAAAGTTTATTATTTTCAGGGACACCTCGAGTGCACCTACGCAGAAAACGACAGAAAAACAAAGCGAATCAATTCTTTGAACCATGTCGTTACAATAATAAAAACGGCTAATAAATATAGTATGTAATATAACAATTTAGTTATTCGAAAGCGTACGAACAAATTCTCATCTTTCAAACTTATTTAAAATGTTTGAACTTAATATTATTTAATTAACACCGATGGTGCAAATCACTTGCTGATTTCGGTGTAACTTGAGTCCACTTGATATTTGAATATTAATTTAAGTAAGAGCTCCAAAAGACATTGTCAGTTCAGTTCAAACTCGGGGGCTGAAATTAATAATGAATTCTATATACCTATGTAGCAGCAGTTTATTTGTTTTTATTTATCGTAGGAACTCAGTCAGAAAGCAGGAGACGAAAAAAATATTGTTGAATACTTGAAGTTACCAGTTCAACGAATCAACGACTACCAGGTTTTACTTAAGGTTAGCTTACGATTGTAACTGTAATTTTAACTGTCAAACGTTTTAGTCTGACCGCCATAAACGTTGTTACGAACACAATTGTTTCAGGATCTGGTAAAGTTTTCGGAAAAATTAAGTGAAAATACAAGCGACTTGAAAAAAGCCCTCGAGTTGATGCTGGCCATCCCTCAGCGGGCAAACGACAATAAATTTCTAAGTAACATCGAAGGTTTTCATGGTAACATTCATAATTTAGGAAGACTTTTGCGACACGTGAGTATTTCTACCTTAGGAAAACATGAATTGAACCTTTTTTTGTCCATTTTCTCTTGCTGACCTCTCGTAGAGATGATTGCACGTGCTTATTTTAAAACTTTTTGAATGTAACACGTGTTATTAATGTTCACTCAGGATTGGTTTTCAGTTGAGTTTGACGAGTCACCGTCCAGAGAAAGATATTTATTTCTATTTAAGGATAATATTCTCATTTGCAAGGTGAGAAAAATTTCCGAGGATCGTTCCGTATTTAATTTGAAGGATCTAGTACCGGTAGGTTGTCAATCAAAAATCTATTTTATATTTTTATAATGTAGCTAGTCTAATCCTTCTATTGTGACGATTCACCAGTTATCCGAGGTTAAAATCAAAGATTTTCCCGATAATAAGACATTCGAAATAATAGCAAATGGCCCAAAGGCAGACGTAGGGCGAATCAAAGTAGTGGCTCGAAAGGAAGACATTAAAAATATCTGGTTGGACGAAATTAAGAAATACGTGGTCAGTACACTTGACAAGGGAGAAGTCGAAGAAAATGAAACAAACAAAGGGAACGAAGAATTAGAAGAAGAACACGCGCAACTTCGAACAGAGGAAAGTAAATTTGAAACGAAAGAAAAGGTAAATTTTCGTTTCTGGGGCGAGAACGCCCCAATCAACGCTTGGTAGGTTTTTTTTGTGTTCCGCTTTTATATTGTACCTGACCCGAGCAGGCGAAAAAAGAAAAACAGAAGGAACTCTTCTCTTTGGACGATTTGTGTGAGGATAAGAATAAATTGACAGGCACGATGAATCGCCGATTTTCAACAAGGAGATCCATGAAATCGTACGAAGGTACATAAATTTTAGTTTTGTCACTGTTACACGCGACTCAATTGTCCGTGTTGAAATAAATTAGTCAATTCATTTTCAGAATCGTATTCGGTGTCCGGGCATCAGGAAGTGTCCTACACGCACACATCGGACAGCAGGTTCTCCTCAACATCCGTCTACGGTTCAAAGAATGCCTCGATCGAAAACGTGTACTCCAGAACGGCATCTGGCTCACTCAGGAAAGATCAAAATTTATCGCCAACCACAGGAAAAAATCCGGTCTTTTTGAGCACAATCAGCGGACTCAACATAGAACGTGAGATTTTAACGTGTGCGGCTGTCTCCTGCTGATGTCCAATGAAGACTTGAAAAATTTTCTGTGAATTTCAGCCGGCGACACTGCCGTGTTTGAATGTCAGCTGGAATCAAAAGTCGACCTTACCTGGCTGAAGGATAACAAACCACTTCGAGACAAGTTGGCAGACAGGGTGGTCAGATCATCTTCTGACGATGGGACCCACAAGCTGGAACTTCAAAATGTCACAGAGGCCGATTCTGGCACATACACGGCCTGGGCGCAAACTGACTCTGGTTATGCCACTTGCACGGCTCAACTGGTCGTAGGAAAAAGTATACATGATCGCATACGAATTTTCTTTCTTTCAATGGGATTCATACAATAGACTGAGTCGTTGTTTTTCTTTTCCTTTTTCAAGTGACAAACACAACAGCAGAAGGGGAAATGAAAGAAAGTAATGCACCTTTTTTCGCGGTCCGCCTGAAAGATGCTGAACTCATGAGAAACACAAATTTTGCTTTCATGGTGAAAGTAAAAGGAACACCAAATCCGCAAGTCAGATTGTACGTGTAATTTTCATTACTATATATCTTAACCTTATTGTTAACGGAAAAGAATGAAAGGTGAGAAATGCCTTGTTTCAGCTACAAAGACGGAGTTCCCATCGGAAGCCAAGACGACACTCACGTAAAAATAAATTCAGAAAAGAGTGACATCGGATTCTACGAGTTAGACATAGAAGACGTCCAAAGCCATCACGCAGGCGTATACTCGTGTAAAGCGATCAACGAATTTGGGGAGGCCCTCTGTGAAGGAACAATAACAGTAACTGGTAACCGTCAAAAACCGTTTATTGCGTTTCTCAAGCAGTGAACTTTGCTTCAAATATTTGTTTCTTTCTCCTCAGATGAAAAGGTTGTTTTTAAAGGCTTCGAAAATGATGATTTACTAACACCAGGAGAAAAACCTACTTTCAATTGGTTCAAAGATGGAAAGTCCTTTGATCCAGACGAAAGATTTAAGGTTCTGCTCGGAAACGATGATGATTCTTTAGCTCTTATTTTTCAACATGTTAAACCGGACGACGCTGGTCTTTACACCTGTGTCGCTTCCACAACGGCTGGAAAAATTTCTTGCAGCGCTGAGTTGTCTGTCCAAGGCAAGACCTCCACTCTCAAGTAGCACTTTTTCAGTTCCTCTTGCAAAAGCAGTACAACCCAATCAATTGATATTGACTTTCTTTCTCTCTCTCTTTTGTTTCCTACTTCATCCGGTTGCCACTTCAAATTCATACTCACATTCGAATTTTTCTGTCACGTCATTCTCATTTTTTTCAGATTCTGAAACAAAATAACACGTCCTTACAAGACGAGATGTGCGCACACCGCGTCATGTTTTTTTTTCTTTTACCGTTCGCCATGTTACTGTCACACTTGTCTGATCTGATGATTTTCAATCGGTTTCAGGTGGAGTCAGTCCGCTGTCCCGGGAACCAGAGAAACCTAAAATTTCAAAGGAATCAAAATCGTTTGAAGGAAGCCTCGGTGGATCGGCCATGCTGGAGGCCAAAATTTCAGGATTTCCACGACCTGATGTCAAGTGGTTTCACGATGGTACAGAAATAAAAGCGGAGGGTCGCTACAAGTTTCTCTACGAGGATCAAGAAACCCTCACTTTGGTCATAAAGAACCTGAATCCGAAGGACTGTGGCTCGTACAAAATCATAGCCAAAAACGAACTCGGAGAGGATTGCACCGAACTCGATTTAATCGTGAAAGGTAGGATTGATTGAAACTGTTTAATCGAGTACAATACGCAGTTACAAATCGGTTGAACATCCATCTTTAGGTGCTCCAAAAATAACAAAAAAGTTGGAAGACATCACTGTGAAAGTTAATAGTCTGATCGAAATTGAAACCACAATAGAAGGATCGCCGAGTCCAGATGTCAAATGGTATGTGTTCTATCTGGAGGTGAGATCGTCTCTGATAGGAAGGCCAGTAGACCTTCGAGAACACATTTAAAATGTGGGTTCCTTCGTTTCAGGTACAAAAACGGCAAACAAATAACGGAATCCGAGAGAGTGAAAATCACTAAGAATGTTCATAATTCGTCCAATCGTCTGCGAATTGAAGATGCAACCGTCGAAGACGAGGGTTCGTACTCGGTCGTGGCTTCCAATGAAGTCAACAAATGCACCGATTTTTGCACGGTCAAAGTTACACGGCCGGCTCCCGAGTTTCTCAAAGAGATGAAGGATAACGTTCAAGTTTCTGAGGGAGAAGAAATTACGTTTGAAATTGAGGTGTCTGAAGGCTCCGCACCGGATGTCACATGGTAAGAAATTGCAAACAAAATATTGTTTTCTTTTCCAAAGGAACAGTCAACTGAACAAGGTTGGCGTTAAACGGAACATAACTGTTATTCTTTGCACCATTTATGAATTGTACGCTAAGCTAAACGTGTTCCCTGGATTTCTCAGCACCTTTTTTTTTTTTTTTTTTTGAGTAGCCCAGGAAAAATGCCCACGCACAAAGGACCCCCTTGGGAAGAGATACCAATAGTGAGGGACTCGAACCCCCTAAAAAACCTGAGTGTCCACTGATCCTAATGTGGGAAGTGGCGAACGGCTTGACGCTATAATCGCCTGCATCCCACGGATATCGGCTGAAATTATAACAAACCCCCTAAGAAGAATGAAATAACCCAAGCCCCACGAAAGAGGTGAAATCGAAATTCCACCGTTTCCCCGAAGGGAATCCACTGGGTGCGAGCAGAAACCGAAACGGCTTCCCTCGCACTGCGGGAGTGCAAAGAAGAACCCCAACATCCTCGCACCCCCGCCCACGTTGACACATTAGTCGCCTTATACGACACCCAGTGTCACGGAGTGGTTGGATTCTACGGCCCGGCAACCACACGGGGCATTCATCGGCATTTCAGTCGCCTCGTACGACACCCAATGTAAAAGGTTGGTCCTATTCTATCCCGGAAACCACACGGCGCGCCACTCACATATTAGTCGCCTCGTACGACACCCAATGGAAAAGGTTGGTCCTATTCTAACCCGGGGACCACACGGGGGCTCCCTGACACATTAGTCGCCTCGTACGACACCCAGTGCCCAGGTTGGTCCTATTCTAAGTCCGGAAACCACACGGCGCCTCCCTGCATTTTAGTCGCCTCCTACGACACCCAGTGACCTGGGGGTGGTCCTATTCTAACCCGGGAACCACACGGGGAAGGATTTCTCAGCACCTGAATGAACACTTCTGATTTTTTCTTCAGGATGAAAGATGGATCGGCTCTAAAATCGGACGGTAAAATTAAAATCACCCAAGAAGGAAACGTCTTTAAATTGAAAATTTTCAACGCCGATGCCAATGATTCTGCCACTTATTCCGTACAAGTATGTTGACATCTCGCGTCCAAGAATGTCCAAGTGGCTTGGACATTGACAAATCACTAAAATACATGTAATTAATATTTAACAGTTGAGTAATGATTTTGGAGTAAAAAGGAGCGAGGGAAGAGCCACAGTTGTGACAAAGAGTTGCGCACCAATCATTAGAAAAGGATTGAAAGACGCAATGGTTAAAGAAGGCGACACGGGCGTCGAATTTTCCGTTGAAGTCAGCGCCTACCCCAAGCCCAAGATTAGGTGGTAAGTAACTCATCGTTTCCTCGTGAGTACCAACAGGTCCCCCTAAATGAATATCATTTCTAAAAAAAAAGACAAAGAATGAATTTAGAGTGACTACCTGTTTACGTGTAACAGGTATCTAGATGAAATGGAGATAACTGAAAAACGTAACGAATACACAAAACTTGAGGAAGAAAATCAGTACAAATTAATTGTGAAAAAGGTCACAGCGGAACTTAAGGGAAACTATAAATGTCGGGTCGAGAATGAGTGCGGTTCAGCTGAAACAACAGCACATTTAGCAGTTCAATGTAAGTGCTCAAGTAGTTTTTTGTAAACTTATAATTTTCTGTCGGGGTCGAGTCCGAGTGCTGTTGCCTACGAGTAGGACGTTCCACGCAGTTACTATCTCATTTCAGCTAAACCGATGTTTGCCAGGGTTCTTGAACCCAGAATTGCTGTTGACGAAGGTGCAGAACTGACTTTGCAAATTGAGTGCTCCGGATATCCCGAACCGGAGGTCGTTTGGTGAGTTCCTTTTATTTTAACCTTGTTAATTTTTTTTTCAAATTGTGAACGAATCGCACTCTGCCTATGCGTACAGGTTCAAGGACGGTGAGGAAATACACACGGATGCACACATACGGATAATGAAGGATTCCCACAGATCTGAAAGCTACAGCATGACTCTGAATTTAATCAGAGGAAGCGACAGCGGAGACTACGAAGCGAGGGCTACCAACTGCATGGGCTCAGCGACAACGAAAACTTTCGTCCAAGTCATTTGTAAGTGTTCCAACGTCAAATTGTGTTGCGTGTGCCACCTGTCACCTGTTAATTAGTTTAGGCACTGACAGTCAGAGCGAACTTGAAACGATTCACTCGAGTTGGAGTTTTTTGTCAAAGTAACAAGAAACACGTTTGCATTTTGAGTAACTTATTTTCACTTCTTTTTACTTTAACAGCAAAAATATTTGAAACCTCGGATGAGGACGCCGTTGGTGTCGTAAAAAAACTCGGAGACACACAGACATTACCTTTATCACAGGAGGAAGAAGGTAAACCCGTGAGAAGGGCAAGTGGTCACAAACAGTTAAGCAAACGTATTACACGCAATTTACTATACACACTTTTCACCGAGGCTCACATGAACATACTTTCACACGATGCTATCATTTTTCGTGTACGCTTCCTGGCGTTGTTGGGCAATTTGATGTATCGAGTAGGGGTGCAGTATGCATACGGTTGTGACCGAACTTTTTTGTATAAAAATCTTCATTCATCACTTACAGCGCAGTACAGAATGTAACATACTTAATCACAGATAGAATACGTTCTTATTCAATACGTTCCTTGTCCCGATCCCCACCATTTTCTGTACAAATTATAAAAACTAGATGTTGTATCGCAGCAGAAGAACGAGACAAGTTCGTAGTCGTGGACCAACCAAAGGCGAAAAAACTGAGTTTTGCAGGAAGCTTTAAGGGAGACATTAGAGTTGAAGAGATCGACGAAATCACTTGCCCAGAAGAAAACGATTTAAATGCCACACAGGGAATAGTTGAGGAATATTTAGATACCGAGGTTTTTATCGAACATACACAAGACAAAAATTTACACGTGAGTCGAGGTGTTTCGATCGTTTCTCTTTCCGAGGATGAGAGAAGTTTGTCGAGGAACAATAGCGTCATAGACATGAACGAAACACAGTTTGACAAGAATCTTGAGGAAGAGAAAACCCCAGAGTTCGAAGACGAAAATTCTAAGTCTAGGGAAGAAAGCCCTCAAGTGCATACAACCGAAGAAAGTGATTTGAGGACATCACCCAAGAGGGCAGAAAAAAATTTTGAGACCTCGAAGTCGAAAATTGAAATGTTCGAAGCACCTCCCAAAGGCTCTTTGGAGTCTTCAGACGTGAACAAACCTGATATTGGCAAACAGGAGGAAATTTTAAACGATTTTCTAGAAGAACAGACAGTGGACGGTGGCACTGGCAATCTTCTCAACGGTGCGCCCGTGACCGAAATCAAAAAGTCTACTGATTCGTTCGACGTTTTGCCCGTCAGTTGTGACATAAAAAAATCCGAACAAAGTAAGGAGAATAAAGAATCTGAGTGTGACTCAGACGCAGAACAAGACACTGCCGTAGGTGATCTTTTGAAGAGAATCAAAGAGCAGAGATCAGTCTTGGAAGAGATTTTGACCAAAGAAGCGGACGCTCAAATAGATCGAGGTACAACGTTAACTCACATTACATTCACTCACTCAAGTAAATGGCTACCCTAACGAACAGATGGCATGCTGCAGTTTGCTTTGCTGTACAAAGAGACTCGCTAACTGTAGGCAATAGGCACAATACGCAGTGGGTGCCCTAACGCATCCTCTGGCAAACTTTTTAGGTTCTATCATTTATTTTTCTCAATACTGGATGGGTGGTGGTGATCACCACGCACTATGATAATAATAAAAAAAGAACAATACAATATTTTCCTGTGTTTTTCATATTAAATTCTTCAAGAGAGCATTCACGAGGAGTCTATTATATTTATACATCGAGAGGAATAATAAATTGTCTTTTTTTATCTTTTTGCTCTTTAAATTTCAGATATTAGTAATATTGTTTTAAAAGTGAATTTCTGAATTTTGAGTTCTCATTCAATTACTTTTGTGTCCTTTTGATTTACCATACATAAATTTGAAATAAAGTAAATTGATTTTATTTCCAGCTGGACAGCAAAAACCGAACTTTAAAGAAAAACTGAAGGACGAAAAATGCCGTTCAGAAGATGAAGTGACATTTAAATGTGTCATTGTGGGCAATCCAGAGCCTGAAATCTGTTGGATGCGATGCGGCAAAGAGGTAACAAAAGAAAATACTTTGCTCCGACGAAGTTCAAACGAGGAATCTAATCAAAGAATAATTTTCAGATCAGAGAGGATAATAAAAAAATTAAAATAAATCGTATTGCTCGGAAACTTGAAGACAATACCATTGAATGCTCTTGTACGTTAAAAATTTGCAACGCCGCAGCATCCGACGCTGGAATTTATTTGGTCAAAGGTGAAAATACCTGTGGCTCTGACGAATGCAGCGTAAGGTTTTTTTAATACATGAAATAATTGTTTTATTTGTTAAAAACATTGCTAACAACTATTTGCTTTGACAGGCAAATTTAACAGTTTGTGATAAAGAAAAACTAGAAAAAGCAGAAATTAAAAATCTGAAAGATGTCATTGGTATTCTCGCGGAAGAAGCTACCTTCGAAGCCGAAATCCTGTCAGACACTCCCACTGTGGTTACATGGTGGGTCACTTTACGAGCGTTTCTACGTTTGTTTGTATTACGTATCCCTGAATCTAATCGTTCTTGACACTTTAATAGGTTCAACAAGAACGAGGAAATAATAAATGGAAGCGACCGTTTTGTTTTAACCGCCGACGACAATAAAAGGCAATACAAAATGACAATTAAAGGAATCAGAGAAGACGATATTGGAGAGTATACACTGGCCGTGTCCAACGCAGCCGGAGAGAAGACACAAAAAGTCAAATTATCCATTCACGGTATTAACTTTATTCATTTACCTTGTTAAACGTTGGTTAGTGGGAAGTTAAGTTTAATTATAAAAACAAAAAACAAACTAATCCGCTTGTACCAGGAGAGAAGCCGTCGTTTGTGAAACCTCTTGACGACATTGAAATTAAAGACGGCAGTGAAGTTGATTGTCACGTGAGGTGTAATGGAATACCAAAGCCTGACATAAAATGGTACAGAGACGGACAGGAATTGAACGAAGGAGCCAACGATGGTGTTGTCGTTGCCATACAGAAGGAAGGTCAGGTTTGCACTTCACTGAGCGTGGAAAAATTCACGGGAAAATACGCCGGACAAGTAAGGAGCGGTTGCTCAAATTCGGTGTATTCTGATTTGGTTAAAACTACTCAGGAGGGCATACATTTTTAAATTTTCAGTACAAAGTCACGGCGACAAATTTACTCGGGGTGGCCGAAAATAATTTCATGATAAAATTGGCAAATGCAGCACCAATATTTGAGAGGGGCCTTCCGCGGTCCTTAGACGTAGACGATGGAATTCTCGAGCTTAAATGTAAAATAACAGGAAGTCCAAAACCAACAGTGCAGTGGCTGAAAGACGGAAAGCCGTTGACTCCAAACGAAACCTGCAAAATTGAGCACCTGCCCGACGGTCTCGTCAGGTTGTCAATAAGTGACATGACTCCTCAAGAAAGTGGAACGTACACTCTGGTTGCGGAAAATCCCAATGGCAAAACGGAAGGAAACTCTATTGTTAACGTGCTAGGTAAGTGTGCACAAGCGAGAAAGTTTTATCATTTCTTCTCAAGTGTCGATTATTTTTCTTCTCACTTTCCAATTTCAAATACTTATTTTAGCCAAATCCTGTAAACCTAAATTCTTGAAAGGATTGTCACATGCCCAGGGAACCGTTGGAAGTACACTTTCCCTGGATGCCAAAATCTTGTGTCACCCACCACCAGAAATAAAATGGTAAACGTTTTATTCGGTTAATTTTTGTCTAAATAATTCTTAATTCTTAACAGCAAAACTGGCGTATTGGCCGTTCTGTTTTATCCAAAGGTTTAAAAATGGTCGTCCATTGAGACAGAGTCAGGCAGTTCAAAGCTTCAATGAAAAAGACGGCAAGCTTGAATTGACTCTGAAGGGTTTAAAACCTGATGATGCTGGTGTGTATTCTGTCAAAATTTCAAACAAATTAGGCGAGGCCAGTCAAGAGGCCAAGGTCGAGGTATTTGAACAACCCCAGAAACCACACCTTGATGCAGTTTTATCTGCTGTTTCGGCAGTCGAAGGATCCCCGGTGAAATTCTCTGTCACCGCCGGAGGCAATCCCAAACCAAAAATTATATGGTATTGTTTGTAATGTACTGATCATACATCAGTCGCAATATTTTACTTATTTAAAAATTGGGTTTACCGTTCATTGAACCAGGTGCCACAACGGAAAGGAATTAAAACAAGATGGTGAACGTGTCATTGTAAAAGAAGAACCTGGAGGAACCTCGGTTTTACTATTAAACGAATGTAAGCTGGAAGATGAGGGAGAATACACTGCTACGGCTGTTAATGACCAGGGAGAAATATCTTCTAAGGCCCCTCTCACAGTCTTAGGTAATAATGTGACTCTCATTTGAAATATATTATTGAAAGGGAGAAAAACAGGGAAGGAATTTTATCAGCAGCAAAGAAAGTACAAGAAGAAGAGGAAAAAGAGCCTTCTTTCATTCAACCTCTCAAGGATGTGAACATCGACGAAGGCAATCCACTTGCTTTGACCGCCCAAATTTCGGGGAGTCCACTGCCGGATGTTTCATGGGAAAAGGACGGTAAACCTGTTGACGTAACTACTCGTGCAACACCCACTTTCGATGGCAAAAAGGTAAAAACAAAATGGACACCCAAATCAATGGGGGAACTAGTTGTTTGTGACATTTTTTGAATAAATAGAATATAAAATACGGATGAAATTTCAGGCCCAGCTCGAAATCAGATGTTCAAAACCAACAGATTCTGGTGTGTACACTTGTAACTTACGCAACCGTTTGGGCGAGGCAAAGAGTAAAGGAAAAGTTGAAATTAGAAAAGTTTTTATTGAGCCAGTTTTTGAGGAAAAATTCAAGGACGCGGAACAGGTAAAAGAAACTTAATACCTTGTCGATGGAACAGTGCAGAGGAGGAAAAATAGAGAAGAAATGAAAAAAGTAAAGTAACTCATTAATTTGGTCGTCGCATCAGCTTGTAGGTAGAGCGTGTAAATTTTTAGCAAGAATCAGTGGAAATCCGAAACCTGAAACGGAGTGGTTTTTCAATGGTGCGCCCGTGAAGAATGACAGTAAATACGAGGTCAAGTGTGAGAAGGACGAGTATTCGTTGACGATTAAAAATTGTCAATCAGGCGACAGCGGTCTTTACAGATGCAGTGCCCACAACAGAGCCGGAAAAGCCGATTGCGTCGCTCAGCTCAGAGTAACACAGGAAACGTAAGTGTTTTCTGTTGTCCTCTGATCGTAATACCATTCCAACATTAGATTGCTTATGTTCAAAATTGTTGTGCAGTGATGCGAGCAAAAAGGAGGAGCCGCCGTCGTTCTTGAAAAAAATTAGTGACTGCGACGTGTACAGCGGTATGACTGCCAAATTCACAGCTTGTTGCACCGGCTTCCCGAAACCCGATTTTCAATGGTTTAAAGAGAACGAGCCCTTAGTGAACGATAACCGTACAATACAAGAATATGAAAATAGCGGACTTGTTCGCCTTACAATTTTGGGAGTTTCCGACAAAGATGTCGGAACGTATACTCTACGAATTTTCAACGAACACGGAAAAGCGGAGTCGACAGGTCGACTCATCTGCGACGGTAAGTAATAAACGTACATAATTACAAACTGGAAAAGTATCGTTCGTTATTCCACTGAATAAAATGACACATCCTTTAAAGTTCTCGAGCGCAAGGCAAAAATCAAAGACGCCAACAAAAAGGATCGTACGGATAAAGCAACTGGCAAAGGTGTACCGTCGGCCTTGACCGACAGGCCCATCATCAGCAGAATGACAGATCGCCATCTGACACTGTCCTGGAAACCTTACATACCTCAGGGGTCTCATCCTCCAGTTACGTACGTCGTAGAAATGTGTAAGCAACCCGACGAAGACTGGTTCGTCGTCAGAAAAGGTAATTTTGGCATTAAATTCAGAATCACTGAACGAGCGTGTGTATTGTCCTACTACAAAATTTAAAAATTAATGAAAATTTACTTTTCATTCAGGCATAAGGAGTTGTGCTTGTGACGTAAGAAACCTAGAACCTTTCCGGGATTACAAATTCCGTATTCTCGTGGAAAACAAATATGGAATTAGCGATCCATCGCCATATGCAGAAACCTATAGGTAAAACAGAAAAAAATAATTAGGTTCGCTTTTAAACGTGTGTATTCGTATGAACGTCGTAGACTCGACTGGCAGCCCGTAAAACAAGGGCTACAAAGAAGAGGGGTAGGGTTTCGTACACAAGAAATAGAATATGGGGTACATCAAATGGGGTACTGACTTAAGACGACAAAATTTTAAAAGAACCGAAATTAAATAATGTGAATCCACATCAAAACCGTATTATCGTAGACTAGGAAGAGTAATTTTTTTTTAAGTTTGCAAAACGTGATGTGATTTTCGCGAGAATATCTCCTTTTATTTTGTGCGAATTCACCGATTGAACCGATTTTTTTATTTATAAATTTCAGACAGAAAATTGTTCCGGATGTGACAAAGTTTGGACCTCGCGGTGCACCAGGATACAACTTACCCTCCGGTTATCCAAAGGATTTCGATTTGGAGAGACCACCGCACGACAGAAATGCACAAGCCCCGGAATTTTTACGTCAAGAACATGATACCCAATACGGAGTAAAAAATCAAAGCTGCAGTCTCCTTTGGTATGTCTACGGCTACCCCAAACCTACTGTGTCCTACTATTGCGACGGTGAACTCATAGAAATGGGTGGCCGATACGAGTGCAGCTACACCCAAAATGGCATGGCCACCCTTTTCATTAACAGGTGAGGGTTGTAAGTCGGAGAAAGACGGGGCATCGATTCGTTCATCAAATCAAATCCGTTTTGGCTTCTTTTTTTTTTCAATTCAGAATGCTGGACCGCGACGTCGGTTTCTATGAGGCCGTAGCCAGGAACGAGCATGGCGAAGCGAGGCAAAGAGTTCGCTTGGAAATTAGTGAACATCCGGCCTTCATTCGTAGGCCCGAAGAAACGTTCATCATGCTTAGAAACTCTGGAACTGTGACGGTTCGCCTGGTCGGCGTTCCATCTCCCGATGTAAAATGGTACAAAGATTGGCAGCCGTTGGCCCCATCCTCACGGATTAAATTTAATCAACCCACTTCTGACACTTTCACCCTTACAATACACGAGGCCATTTTTAAAGACGCAGGTCTCTACTCGGTGTCTGCGAGTAATGTGGCCGGAACGGTCAGTTCTTCGGCGATGGTTCACATTGAAGAAAATGAGGAGGTCGATTCTCTTGAAGATTCAACCATTTCTTTTTCTTTTAAACATCACGGTGGCATCTTATTCCTGAAGTTCAATTATTACAGGCATACAGGTACGCAACCTACGACGGAGGCCCGAAAATCAGAACAAAATCCGAACCTTTCTCAAAATACTATGACCTCGGTGACGAACTAGGAAGAGGAACTCAAGGCATTACATACCATGTGGTCGAACGGGACTCGGGTAATTTTACATTGCTTCTGCACTAAGCGTTTTACTCGTTCCCCTCTTCTCTTTGAGAATTATTTTTCGGTCAATTTTAGGAAAAAATTATGCCGCAAAATTTATGCACGGCAAATCGGACCTGAAACCTTTCATGATGAACGAATTTCATGTGATGAACTCTTTAAGTAATCGAAAACTGATTCGTCTTCATGACAGTTTTGAAACTAACGACTTATTAGTTCTTGTAATGGAGTTGTATCCTTTTATTTGATCATCAAAAGACAAAAGGTCCCATACGTATTTATTGAAATTGTGACTCTTTAACATTAATAATACAGAGGTGGCGGAGGAGAGCTCTTGGAATGGTTGACGAAACAAAAATACATTACGGAAACGGAGATTGCAATGTACATAAGGCAAATCCTATGGGGATTGGATCACATCCATTCTAGTGGTTACGCACATCTTTCTCTCACGGTAATCAACAAGTTTCCAGTTGAGAAAGGTTGCATTTTGACTGTTCACCTCATTCTAATTGACATTTATTTACATTTAGCTCAACGATTTACTTCTTTCTCGACCCGATAGTGATGATCTCAAGATTTGTGACTTCGGTCTAAGTAGAAAAATTACGCATGATAATCTTATGGCTCTTCACTACGGTAAAAGAAACACGAAAGTTTACTCAGATTAACCAAATTGAAATTATTTGAATTCTTGGTTCACGTAGGTTTGTTTTAAACTTTTTATTCAGGTATGCCGGAATATGTGGCACCCGAAGTTGTAAATGGAGATGGAGTCGGCTGTGCAGCTGATTTGTGGTCTTTGGGCATAATCACTTACATACTCCTATCTGGATTTTCACCATTTAAGGGCGCAAACGACAGGGAAACCCTAACACGTATAAAAGAAGGTGGCTCAGCCTAATCCAAATTAGATAACAAATTTTAATGTACATTTCCGTAAATGAAAAAGACATTCCACTCAACAGGAACATGGAGGTTTGAGGAAGAGTACTTCTCTCAAATAACACAAGAGGCCAAGGACTTTATAAGTAAATTACTTGTATACAAGGCCGAAGACAGAATGGATGTTAAATCGGCCTTGAGACACCCTTGGTTGCAAAGACTAGACACATCCGCAAGCGATGGTATTAAAATAGAAACAACCCAATTGAGGAGTTACCACTCCTCGCTAAGGTAATGTTATATATATATATATATATATATATATATATATATATATATATATATATATATATATAAGAAAATGAACATTGTTAAATATTCGGCATTAAATTTCAGAGATTGGTACAAGAGTGCCAACTGCAGACCCTGGTACAGACGAGAAGTTCTCAACAATGCTTTTACTCATCCTTCAAAGATGGTGTATCCCCCCGGTGAAGAATACTATTTTCCGGAAATTCTTTCGCAACGGTTAACAAAGCCATCCGGTACTCGTGTTCCGGTGGCCTCCGAATTCCCATCCAGAGAACCTCTCGATTATGAAGTGGGAAATTTCAAATCCGAAAGCCAGTAAGCCAACCTGTCACACATAGACGAGATGCACCGCAAAATTGATAACTTAATTGATGAAAACCTCATTTCAGGTATCAGTGCGGTCCCGATACATACCTGTTACAGTTGCGAGACGTTGATTTGCCCTGTCGTTTACGTCACTACATGAAAGTGGCCGCAGATAGACAGCAGAATTTTACGTCGGAGCCACCGGAGCGACACATAGATTGGAGGGTTCGCACTTACATTTACAAAATTTTACAAGTTTTAGTACGAAAATTTTTACATTATTATCACTGAGGTATTATATTTTTGGTTATTAGACTCCTGTCATCAGGGAAAGAAGAAAGTTCATGGATATCATGGACGAAGAGATCGATGATGAGAGACGTGCCAGAATTGACCAATACGGCTCTGACGATGTTTATTCTCTCAGGCGATTAAAACATGAAATTGGATGTCGATCTGAGGGCCGAGCAGAAGCCGAGGCGATGCTTCAGTACCAACGAGAGGGTCACGTAAGCAACTTCAAAACATTTTTCACATTGTCGGTCACCCTGCCAAAAAACTATTCAATTTCTCTTCCAGTTGCCATTCTTCGTTGAAAAGCCCAGAAACCTGTCAATAGTTGTAAATAAACCTGCAGAATTTTCATGTCTCGTCGTCGGAGAGCCTGAACCGGTCGTCCAGTGGTTCAGGTAGGTTTTTTTTTCAATTTGGAAAGGAATCCGTTTCCCCGTCACGCTTTAATAAAATACGTGCATTTTCTTATAAAAACGTTAGAAACGATTTGGTCGTTGCTGAAACGTCTCGAATTAAAATGGTCACCGGTCAAAATAAGCGATTCTTTCTGAAATTCAATCCGGCTCTGCAAAGCGATGTTGGAGTTTACAAAGTAGTTGCTAAAAACAAGGTGGGTCAGTCGGTGGCCAGAATGAGGCTCGTCCACGCTACCGTTCCTCTCTCCCCGGATCCGCCTGAAACCGTGCAAATATCTGAGAATGAAATACTGCTGAGGTGGAAACACGACAACAGGGATGTTTTCACGCCAACCATTTGCTATTCTCTGCAATACAAAGAAACTGGTAATGATGCTAACCTCGTATTCATCTCTCTGTTATTTATTGTAAATTGTTGCTGTATTATAGTGATACTGAAAACAAATGTTATTACCATCACCAGAGAGTTCCGAGTGGATCACCGTTGCAAAAAACATTGACCACGAGTTTTGGCTTCTAAAAAATTTAAAGGGTGAAACGAGCTACGACGTGAGACTTTGCTCGCGAAATTGCGCAGGCTGGAGTGCACCGGGTCTCCCGCTGTTGGCCGTTAAAACATTGGCTTCAGGTGAGCGGACTCATCAGGTTGTTCTACTCGTTTTTGTAGCGTTCGCCACAAAATTTGCATGAATTTCTCGTGTTTATCCAAGGAGGTTCGGTGACCGAGAGGTTCAACGACTTGCGACTCATTGCACAAACTAAACACACAGATACACTCAACCAACGCGTCCCAAACCCTGCCAGCAACCTCCGGTCCTATCCCTCCCATTCCTTTTCTCGCTTTCTCTCAATTTTTAGCCAACACAACACATAGCACTGCACATCAACGGCTACACTTTGATCGCTTAATTCTTTACAAATACATAAAACACATATACAAGTTTAATAAATGCATTTTAAGGTTCGCCGCAAATTAATCTCTCTGGTACGCAAAGAAAAATCCAGTTGGAAACAGAAAACAGAGACGAAAATTGGACACCAGAAGAAATGAAAGGAAAAATACCTTACGAAATGAGAGACGTTTCATCCATGGAGTGGGACACTCGGACAAACTTAGAAGACAAATATCAACTCAAATCAGAAATATTTAGGTAAATCCGAAACGACATGTGTTGATTAGGTCGTCTTTTGACCGAGTCTTATTTCTTCTAATAACCCGTTGCTTTCAGGGGAAAATTTTCTATGGTTGTTAAGGCCGTGGACAGGACTGGTGACCAAGAAATCGTAGCAAAACTTTTCACCGTTGATCCATCCACAGAAAAATCGATTGAAACCGAATTTGACAATCTAAGAAGTTTAAATCACGAGAGAATTGTCGGTGTCCTGACGGCCCTACGACCCGCATCAAACATTGCGATATTTATTATGGAAAAACTACAAGGAACGGACATTTTGTCGTATTTCTCTCTGAGAGAGGAATACGATGAGGACATGGTCGTGACCGCACTCACACAGGTAAAAATAATTGAAAAGATTTGAATGAAATATGACTCGATTCATAACTTTTTGACCGACATGACATTCATTCAGTCATTTTCTTCTGCATTTTGATTTGACTTAGGTCTTGGACGGATTACAATACTTACACTGGAAAGGCTTCTGTCACCTTAATATTCAACCAGACAACATTGTCATGTCCTGTGCTAGAACATTACAAATTAAATTGGTAGATTTTGGATCGGCACAAAAAGTTTCGAAACTGGGTACGATCGTTTCGGCACCGGTCACCGACTATTCAGGTGAATTCAAAATGAAAATAAATGTTAAAGCGTAACGTTTTAACGGGTTTCTTAATGTACCTCTGAATTTTGCCTTTGTTTGCCTTTCAGCTCCCGAAATTCGTAACAAGGAGCCCGTGTTTCCACAAACAGACGTTTGGAGTTTAGGAGTTGTGGCCTACGTCCTCCTTTCGGGAGTTTCACCCTTCAAAGGAGACACGGATGAAGATACTCAAAATAATATAATTTTTGTCAGATACCGATTCGAATATTTGCACAAAGAAATCACTCAAGAAGCTACCCGTTTCTTAATGCAAATATTTAAAAGAACACCCACGTGTGTATTGTAGTGAACACTTTGTCTCTTTTTCCTAAAATCAATATTGAATCTATTGTTTTTTTTCTCTTTTAGTAAGCGTCCGACAGTGGAAGAGTGCTACGACACCAGGTGGTTGCTTTCTACTGAGTCAATGATCAAGAAAAGGCAGAAGGCATGCTTTCCGGGCAGGAGGTTAAAAGTGAGCGTAACTTTGCTACCACCAATCAGATCCCGTCGAATACAATAATTGACACGCAAATCGGTTTAACGTTTGTTTTCAGGCCTACTGCAGCAGATACCATTCTGACAAAACTGACGATAGCCTGGACGTCGAATCTTTGTCGAAAGTCATCGGGGAAAATAGATTAAGAAAATCTGACAGTGTACAAGAAGAAATAATTAACCTTTGATTGGGTCAGAAAATTTCAATTAATTCTAACTTCAGCTTCATTTAGAGTCGCTCGTTTTAAAAAAATAAAATTTCAACATTCAAAATAATAATATTACATGTTATTGAGAGTAAAATATTCATTTCGATTCAATTCTTTTTTTTTGAATCAACTCAATTAAGTCATTACGATATTTTCCTCGTTTCTCCTTTCATGTACAACGACATGGGCCATATAAAGAATGGTCACAACTCCCTGACCCATTGGCAATAGTAATTTCAAATAATTTGAAGAAAAAAAAAGCAAACTCTCGTCGCCTTGAAGTCGTGAATGTTAACTGGTAACATTTAACCAACGAGCAAAAGTGTGGGAAATGTCGGCGACAGACAACCCTGTGACAATTCGACCCTTCGGTCTGAGCACCTGAATAGAAAGAAAAACCCTGATTTTATGACCTACGAGGGCTCAACGAAACATCCCTTGAACCGTTTCCAGAGATTTATTATCAGATTTGAATTTGTGCTGTGTTGCTTTTTGTCGCTGAAAATTTTAAAATGAATATATAAGAAATACTCGTAAAATGGTAAACCGGCTTGGTTTTCGCTTCATTCGCCCACACTGGAAGAATCGTAGGCCACGATAAGATTCAAGGATATGAGTAAACTGAAATAGATCGAATCAACTTAAAATGAAAATAATTTTTTTTTTCATTTTGTTGTGTAGTGTGAATTCGATTGAGTCGCTTTGGGGGGCACGAGTACTTCTTCATGCCAAGGACAATGAAGTTGTTCAACCAAACTTGACTTCTTTGGCGAAAGTTTTCAGAGAGAAAATTCAATTATTGAAAAGTGCGAATGAGGTAAAATTTTTGTATGTTAAATGTTTGGGTAAATTTTTATATAACAGTCATCTACTGAATGTCGTTCTTATTCGCCACAAACAACAGGTAGAGCTCGTTATATTAGTAGACGGATCGGACAGCGTGGGAGAAAATAATTTTTTAAGTGAAATTAAATTCATTCAAAAAGTCATATCAGACGTTAAGGTTGGTCCTAAAGATTTTCGTCTCGGAATCGTCATCTACGGCACCAAAGCGGTAAGGTTCTGAAACGAACATTTTAATGTAACAGTGCTTTTGGTTAATGTGCACAGCAATCCAGGTGTCCTGTTCTATTCCGACTACGACTGCAACTCCGACATCCGATGCATTACGTAAACACTTATTTTTCTTTGTCTTTCTCTCGAAGGATATCCGCGTTGACCATTTGTCCGTGACGGATAATTTGGACTTGGAAAAATGCTCTCTGCTCAATTTTGACATTCCTAATATTGTCTATCCGGGTTCTAATACTAATACGAAGGAAGCCCTGGAAAGAGCTGAAAAAATTTTGACGAGGTCAAGAAGAGGTGCTTTGAAGGTCATCTTCCTCGTATCCGATGGGTTTTCAAATATGGGAGATCCTTACTCGGCATCAGAAATTCTAAAGGAGCAGGGAACTATAATATTTACATTTGGAATTCAAAATGGTAAGTGAAATTTCGGCATCGGACCTGGCACTTGTGCAAAAGTGACAAATTTAATTTTACCATCGACAGGAAATGTGAGAGAATTACGTGAAATCGCCACGAAGCCAGCCGATGAGCATTCATTTTTGTTTGCTTCCTTTGACGAATTTGAAGGGTTCGCTCGAAGAGCCCTGCACAACGATTTGAGTCGGGGGGTATATGCCCCCGTTAAAAATTCTTGGTATTGCGATCATCTGTGCTCCAATAAAACCGTTACAAATGTACGTTGAATTATTGATCCATGCATACGCTGCATGGTCATTTTGAATTGGTCAGCAATGTTGTATTTTAATTTTAAACAATTCCTCGTTAATTGCTCAGGGATGCTGCTCGCAAGACGCCACTTGCAGTTGCGGATTAATTTCGGGTCATTTTGCCTGTCTTTGCCCGCCTGGTTATTATGGAAGTGGACTCGTTGGAGAGGGTTGCACACGTGAGACAATATAAACGTTTATTGCAGATCCGCACTCGATAGTCATCCGACGATGATTAATGACAAACATGAAACACCGATATTTTTAGTTTGTCCGGAAGGAACCTACAACGAAGGACTGTTTCCTGGCGACTCGTTGACTTGCATTCCCTGTCCGGATGTACATCACGTAATTGCAAAGTATCCCGCGACAAATAAAGCCCACTGTATTTGCGGCAACGGAACCATTCCCATGGGAAACGCTTGCAAAAGTGAGTATAACAGTGTAAGGTAAAGAAATTTTCTAATCTTCACATGAGAACTATTTTAAACAGTAGTGTCGTGCCCTTCTCTTTCGCCACCGCCCAATGGCTATTTCGTCAAGAAAAGCTGTTCGAATGCGGTTAACGCCGCTTGCGGAGTGCGGTGTCACATGGGATACCATCTAATAGGTTCCAGCGTTCGGATCTGTCAAGGAAGTGGCACCTGGTCGGGGACGAGTCCGATCTGCACGCCAAAATACTGCGATCCTCCCAAACCGGTGGCCGATTCGGCAGTAACATGCACCAATGAAGAAGACATGCTTGAAATAAATCTGATTTACGACTCGAAAGGAAATGAAAAAGAACACACCGAAATCCGTTTAAAGTCAGAGAGAATAATTAATGAAAAAGTGTTCGATGAAAACGATTTCGTTCAGAATGGCAGTCATTCGGAGTATGCCGTTGGAACCGCGTGCTCTTACTCCTGTTTGTCCGGGTATTCGATGATTGGATCAAAATCCAGGAGTTGTCTGCCTCTTCTAAAGTGGAGTGGTCTCAAACCCACGTGTAAAAGTGAGTTACTCCCCTAACACCAATAAACCTGAAGGCGAACCCGCTGAACCAGTTGCCTGCTAATACGATTACACCATCAATTGTAGGTATTCGATGTCCTTCTCTGCCGGAAATACCAAGCGGAAGTATAAAACCTAAAAATTGCACATTGAAGGGCTTAAGACATTACTTTGGCACCGTGTGTAGATATCAATGCAACCCTGGTTATGAACTCAAAGGACCAAAGTTGACTAATTGCACGGAAAGACATGGCTCGTGGAGTGCAAAGAACACTCCCAGTCGGTGTATTGGTGCGCCTGCCTCTTACCTATCCTGTTCCATCAGGCACTCACCTACTCATCCGATTTTCCTTTCTGTTCGCAGATGTTGAACCTCCAAAAATTGACTGTCCCAAGAATATGACAATTCCAACAGAAATCGAAGTGAATTTTGCTACAGTTAAACTATCGTTGCCGAACACGACGGACAACTCCGGCAGTGATCCCATCATTTGGTCGAAACCTCCCTTTGAAGAGCAGCATCCTCTGAGGTTGACCATCGGCGAAACGAAGGTGGAAATTTACAGCGTCGACGAAGCAGGCAATTATGGATTCTGTCAATTTACAGTATTCGTTAAAGGTGAAGTGAAAAGGTGACGGTTCTCCTCCAATGAACTCTTTTCTTATTATCTGAAACTCATTTCAGACGAAGAAAAACCAAAAGTGTTGGAGTGTCAATCGCCTCCCACGTTCTACGTAAGTCAGTTGCAACAGTCTCAAAATGCGTTGACGTGGAGAGAACCAGTTTTTGATGATAATTCAGGGATTCCGATTTCTGTTACGAGACACCCCATGACCGAAACGTTTCCCATGGGCACCACTCCCGTCACGTACACTGGAATAGATGCTGCCGGGAATTCTGCCACCTGTACGCTAAACATAACAGTTTTAGGTAACTTTTTGTTTATTTTAATCGTTGGTCGTTAGTTGGTAGTAACAGGATTTGGTAATTGTATCGTTTTTCAGCTAATCCATGTTCGGAAAGACCGAAGGATACGAACACCTTGTGGAATTGCTCTATAGATGAGTATGGCGTCACTACGTGCAACGTGTCTTGTTCCGAAGGTTTTACTTTCATTACGACTGATGACACAATGGAGCGATCAAGTTTGATTCTGAGCTGTGCATTTTCGGGAAGGAAAGCATTCTGGTCACCAGATCTATTTCAAGGAGACATAGATCTTTTTCCCGAGTGTTCAGGTCGGTTTTAGGGTGTTCAAGTCGATTGTAGCCGAAAAATTAAAATTTCATTAATCTTATTTTCAGAACTCTTTTTACCAGAAGAAATGAGTGAGATCGTCGTAGATGATTCACGTGATCTTTGTAATGATTTGAACATGTTTTCCGATGATTTATTAAATGGAATTGTCGACAATGAATACAACGTTTCGGTTTTTGCTTACTGTGACAACGATAATAATTGGGACGAGGAAGACGCCTCAGTCGTCCTTCCGACAAATGAATACGAAGCTGACTACGAGCATGAGAGTAGCACAGAGCCACAGGAACGAACATCGACATCTCGCGAAGAAGAAGAAGAAGAAGAAGAACAACATATAGAAACGTCAGTTTCAGAAATTACGCTGTACGCTGGTTCTGTAACACTCGAGAGCAGAATATTTGACACGAGAGTGCCTGACGTAAAAGCGGAAGACGATGAAGACGATTTGTTTGAGACGAGAGAAAGTAATGATTTAACAAGTTTACCGGTTACCTTGTCCACCATTACAACGAATGCAACAACTGAAACGAATGAAACTGAAAAAAATCGTACAAATAATTATGTTACCGATGACACGGTGTCTATTACAACCGTGGACCAAACGGAAATTGAAAGAGAGGAGACGACATTAAATATTATCGAAGTAACTCAAGGGAATGAGCAAATGCGGGACTCCGATCGGGAGAGTGGAAAACAAGTTAAATTTGAAATAAGTACTTCGACAGAAAATAGCACAGATATCAAGTCGGGTGAAAATTCAACAAAATCAACGAAACAAGTCCAATACGAGTATCAAACATCAACTATTGAACTGTTGACCTCGAAAGAAATGAAAATGTCGGCGGATGAAAAGTCGATGAGTTCGAGGAAAATGGCCGAGCCAGAAATATTTAGAATGATAAATCCTGCAAAAAATGAGGAGCCAGAGGCTGAACCGAAACACGTTCGTGACATCACTCAGGAAGAAACACTAGAGCCAACCGAAGTTGAAAGAAACGATTTCGCGAATGGAAATGGCGAATGGAAGAGCGAAATGATCTCTTCAAACGGTCTGGGAAGTGCAACAGAAGAAAAGGACGGACAGAGAAAAAGAAGACATTTAAAAGAAAAAAGGAAAAAAATTCGAATTGCAATCTCACAAAAGGGTACGTTATTTTACTTCACCTTCGGGAAAGACGAGTTCAGGAGAGAGCACTACATTTTTCCCACATATAAGCATGATTTCCAACGCAGGTGGTCGTGGAAAAGAATACGAGGAAGCTACCGACAGAAACATATTCAGAAGGTTAGGAATCATTAAAAAACTATACGGGAGAGAAGAGGGTGATGACGAAGTCCCAGAGACCGCGAACCACTTGCAAAGGAAACTTCGATGCAGAGTTGGCTCTCTCTTAAAGAACCGTTTTTGTGGTGGGTACATTCACTTATAAATCTGGTCTAATCTGTTAAAGTTGCCTTTTAAAGAGATCGATGACCTTAATCACATTTTTGCCGGCAGTGAAATGTCCAAAAGGAACGTACCACAATGTAAGCGGTTCTAGGTGTGATCCCTGCCCGAGGGGACAATACCAGGAGATAGAAGGTCAACTTAACTGCATTTCCTGTCCGCCAGGTTTTTCCACCAGAAAAATTCGTCGCAAGAATTTGAAGCAGTGCAGAAGTAATAGAATGTGGTCGACTCATAGGCATGCGAATACGTCAGTGCGCTAACTTTGATGGTCGTTCCAGGGATATGCCCCGCCGGAACATACGGCAAGAAGGACGTCGGAACGGGGTTGTCTCTGGCCCCGTGCACCCCCTGTCCGATTGGCTTCTTTCAACCACGCGATGGTCAAACATCTTGTCAGAATTGTCCGGACGGTTACACCACCGTCAGACCCGGGACCAACACCTCAAATTTGTGCATTAACGTCGTAGAACTCAACGACCCCTGCTTCAAAACGAACTGCAGCAACGGGGGATCCTGTTCAGTTCTCGACGGTTTTCCACTTTGCATATGCCTCCCGGGATTCTTGGGCAAGTGCTTTTGCTATTCAACATTGAAAGGCATTTGATTTTTAAATTACCAGTGTTTATTTTATTAATCGTCGTTATTAAATAACTGTTATTGACAGGTTCATTTTGTGAACGCAGTTTTGAGCCATGTGGCACCAACCCTTGTTACAATGGTGGCACATGCCGCCCCACTGCCCCGTTGGACTACGAATGTGAGTGTCTTCCTGGCTTCGAAGGTTACCATTGCGAAAGTGAAACGAACGAATGTCTGTCTGAGCCTTGCAATGGACAAGGCGAGTGCACAGATCTATTGAACGGTTTTAAATGTGACTGTTTTCCCGGATTTAGGGGTGAGCTCAAAGTGAAATTCACCAATAAACATTTCCCAATTTTATTCTACTTGCATTTTTGATTAGGAACGTTCTGCAACGAAACGATCAGCGTTTGCGAGGAATTGAATCCCTGTTTAAATTCTGGTGTCTGCGTCGAGGCCAACGGATCGTACAGGTGCATTTGTTTGGATGGATTTTCCGGTGTCCACTGTGACGTCGTCTTCGAATGTGATTCCAGTGAGTGCAGGCGTGGCGGCGGAGTGGCCACACCTGAGACTCAAAATGGCAATCTGTGTGAGAACTTTCCGTGTCCAAATAATATGGAATGTCAAATTCTGAGTAATCGGAAACCAGTGTGTACATGCAAAGTCACCTTTCGCGGAGTAAATTGTACGCAAGGTGCGATGCGCTTTCATTTATTTTATTCGCATTTATATTTTCAAACCTATTACATTTTCTCTGTCTTTCATAACAACAATGTAGAAATTAATCCGAATGTCTTATTGAGATTTCCCAAATATGGTGTCAGCGAATATATACTCGTTGACTTTCCTCCTGGTGACCTCAAAGAAATTTCTGTCTGCGTTTGGTTGAAAACGAAAGATACATTCAACTACGGAACAATTTTCTCTTATGCCACTCGTACGGAAGATAATAGTTTAACTTTAACGGATTACTCTGGGTGAGTTCGTGGTGGATGTTACGTGTGCCATCAGAAACATCGAAAAAACAGAAATGACCTTTTGCTCAAAACATACTTTCAGTGTCGTACTATACGTGTCGGGTCGGTACGTTGTAACCGACATAGAAGCAAACGATGGTTTATGGCATTTTATTTGCGTCACCTGGGAATCGGAGGAGGGCCGCTGGGCGGTGTTTTTAGATGGCTCACTTTTTTCCAATGGAACACTACTATCGAAAGACAGTGTAATTCCCGGGGGTGGTAAATTGGTAAGTCATGGTAAACACAATATTTCGATTATCCTCAAGTGAAGTTATATTGTTTTTCTATTGTTGCTACAAGGTTGTCGGACAAGAACAAGACACATTTGGTGGCGGTTTCAACGATGTAGAATCATTCGCCGGTGAGATGACACAATTTGACATATGGAGCACGGTGTTGAATTCATCGGAAATAATGGCTCTCTACGAGGATTGTGACAACGTGTATGGAAATTTCATGGCCTGGCCCAAGTTGTTGCAAAACCTACATGGCGATATCGTAGTTAGTGTGATATAAAGTAGCAGAAGCAGTTATTAAAGTCGTGCAACTCACACCTCACAGGATCACTTTCTACTTGATTTCTATTTGATTTTAGGAAGAGAAATCCATGTTTTGCAAAACTTGCAATTCTGACTTGAACGTGTTTCGCGGAAAAGTCAGCTACGACTTTTCAAAGGGTAGAAAAATAGCAAAATACACGTGTGATGAAGGTTTCGTTATCAAGTTTGACGATGACAATGAATTTGTAAATAAACGAGTTAATTCGTACGTGAGGACATGCATGAAATTCGGTGGGTGGCACCCGAAAGAACCAAAATGCGCACGTAAATTTCATCTCTATATAAAAAAAAATTTAACTATAAAAAATTTTCCAAAGCCGTCCCATCTTGGATTTAGTATTTCATTTTATTTTGTATTGTACGTCCAGGCGTTTCTTGCGGGTTTCCCGGTTACTTTCTTCGGGGTAGAATCACTGGAACCTCCTATAAGTACGAAGATGTCGTAGTTTACCATTGTTCGGAGGGATACCGACTCGATGGAAACAATACCAGAATTTGTACATCCGACGGCACTTGGAGTGGCGAAACTCCTCAGTGTCGCGGTGAGTTCCTGTGACTGAACCTGAGACAGGTGGAAAAAAACTAGTGTTGATGTGCACTTATTTTGCTGCAGGACACGCCTCTGAATGTAGAAAATTAAGAGCTCCCAGACGCGGTTCAATGTTTGTGTACTACGGTAAAAACAACAATAATACCAAGGCTTACAGCTTGTCTCATTTGATGGTTGGCGACAGAATCGAGTTCATTTGTAACAAGGGTTACACACTTTCGGGTTTCGGAATCTTGACATGCACAGAAGGGGGAAATTGGGACCGACAACAACCAACGTGCAATAAAATAAGATGCCAATTTCCCAAAGAGTTTGTATTGACTTGTTGACTCCCCTGACTTAGACTTTGAAATTTAATTAATATTTTTGATGAACCCATGTCCAAACATTCTCAATATAACTTATTTATATTTCAATACAGAATCGCTCATTTTCTGCCATCGAACATCAACGAGAGTGCGTCATTTTATTTCGACGACGTCATCTCGTTCACGTGTCCCTCGGGCAGTCGTCAAAACATACATTGTGGACAACTCGGTACCTGGAATTTCTCAACTGAAGTTGTCTGTAAAAGTTCAGTGTGCCGCGGCAGTCCAAGCGGCGTACAGAATGGATATCTCATCGTTACAAAACCAGAAGGAACTTCCTACCGCGCCGGTGAAAAGTTAAAAATTTCCTGCCTTCCCGGCTTTCGCATTCAAGGAAATCATTTTTTTGAATGTTCGCAGTACGGAACTTGGATTCAACAACGTCCTACCGTTTGTCATCGTAATTTTCAACTTTTAATACATTTCATTGTTGTTATTATTTTTATTACTATTAATTAACGAAACCGTTAATGATCTGTTAAAGGTGCCTCGTGCGGTCCTCCACCTCGACCGCCACCGTCTTACAGAATCGTTCACGAAGAAGGTCACAATTACGGAGATAAAATTTTCCTTCGCTGTGCTCCCGGCTACCGAAGCTTTGGCGAAGTTATGATTCGGTGTCAAGCGAATGGAAGATATTCCCGAGTTCGAAACCTTTGCACAGGTAATAAGTCAGCAATTAACTAAGAGAATTATACAGAAAAATTAGATTCCACAGGATAGGACTCCACCCGACTTTTCAAGTTGCATTGAATTTAATTAACATTGTACCCGTAGAGTGTAGGTTTGATTTGCTTCCACGGGCAACACATTAATAGTAATGATTTTCGTGTTCCCAGCCACAGAGAATTTTATATTAATTTCATTGCAGAAATTTCTTGTGGAGTTCCCTCGCTTCCAAACGGCTACAAGTTTCATGGGTCCACATTTACTTTTGGAAGCAAAATTGGTGTCACTTGTCCCGCGGGACTCACCCTGGTGAATTCTTCCGCATCATTTCTAGAGTGTCAAGCTAATGGAAAATGGTCACCCGCACCAGCTTGCGTTTAAAAAGTTCTTTTTAACGCTTAAAAATGCCACTTCAAGCCTCGCAGTGGTCAATACGTCGCGCCAAAAAAATTTCTTCGAGATGGATTTCGAAATTAAATAATTTAAATAAAGATGAAAAGCAGTTAAAACATTATTTCAAAACAAGTGGTTTATTTCCTTACCGATCCACTATGTAATCAATAATTACATTTGCACCGCAAACAACAAAGGCCAGGAAAGAAACGGGATATGCGAACCGATATGTGTCGGTTACTGAAAAACTACTTCTATCTCCTGATTTATCGAAAATGGCGGCGAGAGAAATATTAAGTGATGTTTTGAATAATTTTTTACCCTCAGACAATCTCTTGGAATGGTTATCCAATGATACGCCAATAAAACATGTAGGTAACTCTTCTGCCTGAGGTCCATTGAAATTAAAATTTTAGTAATGAATGCAAGGAAATATATCAATTATTTCTTTCAAACGTATTGAGTTTGAGGTTATGTTGTTGTTCGCATCCTACGATGATTGATAATTACTTATTCTGTTGCACATCAAAAATTGCTTATCTGAATAATGCATACCTGATGAGCACAATGTTTATTTATTTGTTTTAATCATTTTTCTTTCTGAAGGAAAACAGTACATTTGCACAATTTGAATGCAGCCGTGGAGAATTTGCTTCCTATTTTTTGACGTACCTCAGGGAGCAGTCGTCAAGGTGTGTGCCATTTTTCTCAGAGAATTACCTTAACAAAAATAAATTTTAAGATTCTTTAGAAGGACAAAATTATGTTATTAATATTATTTCATTTAAGAAACTTTGAAGTATTCGATGCGGAAACTCCAAGGAAAACTCCATGCTCAAGAAAATTAAATAATTCGACAACTGGAAAATCTAGTCAACTGGTTCATTTGAGTCACAATTCCTCACAGTTTGAAAACACATATTTAGATTTAGAGTCACTTCAATCATTTCCAAATTTGTCTTCTTGCTCATCAGTCAATTTGGGCAGCACTGACAAGAAAAGACTGGAGTCTACTCCAAATAATGTTGGACTCGAACAATGTAGCAAAGAAAATTCAGAGAAGAAAACATTAAGAAGAGTTAAATTATTTTCTGAAACACTCGAAACAAGTTCTAAGCAAAGTGGTTCTCCACCAAAAGAAATGGAGTTCTCAAGTGATTTTGATAATAGATGTGAAAATAAATTTACAGTGTCAACTCCAAAATCTTTAAATGCTCAGTCACATCTTAGTGTTGATTGCTTTAACAGTCTGAATGTAACAGAGGCATCACCAAAACAGGCAGTCAAATCACAGTGGATGAATCAAACTTTCGATGTACAAAGCACAGAGAATGCCTTTGTGGCACCTAAAAGCAAATCATTCAGTGGAAATTCTTCATTAAAAAATAAGGATAATAAAACAGGAGGACGAATGTCTTTAGGAGACTTCATATTAAATGACTTGCATGCCACTGAAAACAGAAAGGAAAAAAAAAGCAAAACAAAAAAGAGACTAAATCCAATGAGGATAAGCAGTCATACTTCAGTTAATGAAAAGACTGATGATTCTTCCCTGATCACGTTACATGAGCATGTCGGTGTACTCCCAACTAATGAAAATCAGTCCGATAATACCTGCGGGAGATCCAACCCTGACGAAAATAAGGTTGGTTGTTGTTCTCTTCTGTTTTCAATTTTTTTTTGTCTGTGTGTCTAAGTGAATATTTTCTGACTTCAGCAGGATTCCAGACCAGCAGAATCGTCAATAAAAAGACAGCCCGAGCTTGATGAGGCCACTTTCACTCATGAACTTAAACTTCTGGCAAAAATCTATTCATTTTTGATTAGTGAAAATTTTTGTCAAAACATAATGATGGAGCTGTGTTTCATTGTCAGTTTGTTAGTAATCCAAGATTGTGATAGGAAGAGTTCAGAGTCTGACTTCAATTTCAATGATAAAAAGTTTTTTAGCAGTATTCACAATTGTGTTTATTTTGCCGTTGAAATGTTGTGGCTGCAAAGGAACTGTTTTATACTCTTGAATCTGTCTGCGTTAAAGCTTCTGAGTGAAAATGACAGGATAAAGAAGTTTAATTGCAAATTAAAAGAATTCTTGGTGAGTGCGTACACTCAGAAACAGTCGACCGAGGACATGAAGCGATGTCGAGGACTCTCAAAGACGAGTATGCAAGGTAAAATTCGTTCGGCTCGTTCAAGAAAATCAGAAGTTCACCTCTATGTTCTACCTAATGATGAGATGATTTTTCTGTTTTACTTTTTTTTTGTTTTTTTTATACCACTTTTCTCCTTCTGCCTCCCGTTGAATTGATTAACGAACACTTTTCACTTTCAGGGAATGTATCCTTTCAATATGAAACGGACAACAGAGAAAATTTCACTTCGGACTTTAGCTTTCATTGTTTCCGGAAACAAAGAGACTTATTCTATAACATCTTGGCCATTTGGGAAGCCAACCATTTGGTCAGCGGCTGGATATTCTCCGTCGGGTTGGGTTCGAAAATCCGATCATTGCTTTCCATTAGTTCAGACCCCATCAATTTGTTGCACTTGGCCAGACTTTTTCGCAATCAATTGATTACGTCCTGCTGTGGAGAAAATCACCAAGAGGTACAGCTTTCAGAGTTCCAAACTGTTGGTTCTCATTTACTTGTTAAACCCAATCAATTTTCGTTAAAAGATATTTATAAAATTGATTTTTTATTGCTTCAGGAAGATCTGAACGAAAAAATACTTCAGCTTCTACCAACGGCCGACCCAAACAAAATTTTAAGATTGAGAGCGCGTTTGACAAGTTCTCCCAAACGACAGGGACCTTGTCCCCTGCCGGATTTTACGGGACATCAGGAGTTCTACAAGGATTTTATTCTTCACACTGGTCACACCGCATTTCATGAGCATTTGAAAAATAGTTTCTGCGATGAAATTTTACGTTTAAACGACACCGATTTAATAGAAAATATTGAGGATGAAGGTGAGCTGTGTCGATGTTTCTGCATTTTTCCAATTTTGTCAATGAATCTATAATGAATCTATTTTCAATGGTGACATATAACTCTCGAGGATTCCGTTCTGCTTTAAATTAAAAAAACCTCAAGAAAGTAATTCTTGTGACTATTACAATGGTCCACTTTCTTTTATGAAAGCAGTGAACCGGTTAAGTGCATGCGGTACCCAGTTTATCAAGGTATCAGTTGTGTTGTGTATCAGATCAGTGAATGTGCCGTGAATCCATCAACACAAGTTGTTACAGACTTGATTCAAATTCGTTTTTTTTTTTTTTTTGTATCCGGGCACGGAAGCACTCGACAGATATGGTTTCATCTTACTCGTGCTTCCTCCGGGGTTTTAATGAGATCAGATAATAGCAAATATTAGGTACTACATCGGATATGGTCATCCGATGTACCAGTGAAGAGAGAGGTCAGACTTAAGAGATTATGGACAGAGTTAGACGGAAGAAAGTAGGAAGCCCAGCCTTATAACTAGGCATTAGAACTTCAAATTCGTTAATTGCAAATTGATTCCCAAAGGATTTCGTTTACCTGGTAATATTTTATGCGTTTCAGATATCTCATTGGATGAACAAATCGAAGAAAGTTACCTTCAGTGCACTAACATATTGAGACTTCTTGCAAAATTCTTGGGATTCCTGGAATTTATGCCGTATCGTGGAGAAAAGTCATTTTCCGATAGAATATTAAATATGCATTGCTCTGTAAGAAACAATGTAAGTAAAAAAGAGAAGTTTTTCTTTGAACTTGCTTATTGATAAGATGCCGCATTAATACTCGTTTAATACACTATTTGGCCGACTCTCCGGATCATCAAGTACCATGCTGTACTTTTGATTTAATTCTATTTGCAGACGTTGCCGCTGTTTGATGTCAACGAATGCCTTCGGTCCGCTCTACGAAAGCGAAAATTAATTCTAACAGTTCCGTGGATTGTCAGCTACCTATCAATGATTGATCCTTATTCTGCACATTTGAAAATTTTTCAGAATGTGTGGACCGTTTTAATTCTAATTTATAAACGTCTAAAGACATACGCGAACAATAGTTTTTATCTCAAATTGACGTTGGGGTGGATTTTCCAGCTACCCAGTTTCCCAAATGAAAAATTCTATGCTGTTTTGGATGATTTTAACGAAGCTTCGCCCGGGGAACCCGACGTTACCATGAAAAATTACGTAATGACGAGGAAACATGGCTTGGATTCCTACGGGTTCATAGAATACTCTCATCTGTACGCGTTGTGTCCCTACCTGAACGAGATCAATGTAATTCTTAGTGAAAATTTGGGTTGCAATGTACGTCACATTCGTCCGGTAACAACTCAAGAAAGTAGTTCCAGCAAGTCACAGGCCTCCAAACAGTTGGAGGTTGGTTGGTTTTACATTTTGTAATTTAGGGAGGGATCCCTGTCTTGAGGTATCCCATCCAATATCAATTTCTTCAGTTCAATGTGGTTTTTCAGCTCCGTTTAGAAGGAAATTTTCTACAAAATCAATCGTCTTCCACTCGTAAAACTGTTGAATTTGTTACCGAAAGAGTAGCATCAATTACAATTAAACATCTGGTGCACACAGTGATACCAGCCATCAAGGCATCAGCTTGGGTCGAACTTGAAAATCTACCTGTCGATAACCCCGTGAGTAATTAATTAAATCGTAAATTGAAAAACGAATAATGTTTTTAATACTTTATACATTTCATACTTTATACATTTATACTTCCTTCAGAAAGAAACAGATTCCGCTGCAGAAAATCGATCCGAGCCGCTCTACAAACAACTGTTGTCCGCTTGCGAGAAGGAGAACTGGGAGATCTGCCTGAAACGATCAAATATTGCCATGAATGCATTATTAAGCAGTGATCTACACGGATCCGTCGTGGACACATGTGCAAAAATAGTTGCCAGGCAATCCGTGGAGAAAGTCGAGAGATGGATGCAAAGTCATCTAACCCTTGGTAATGATATGCAATTTTTTTTTTACGATGTCCAAAAATACCGAAGTCGACCCGGGAAACAGTGATCCGCATTCACTTGTTTTCTCATCATTCGCAGCTATGGTTAAAAAAGAACTCGTTTCAATAATGCGGAAAAAAAATTTTAAAAAGACAACGGACGCCAGCATGCATGAATCGGAGATGACGGGGGCAGTGTTTAAGAACAAGTACCAGGTATCGAGTGACAAAGCTGTGGAGGATCACCACGGGGCGGCTTGGCCCGCGTCGAAGTCAATCAAAGCTGTACGAGAGTTGATTTGTTGCTTTCGCGAGGTGGAAGTGGATGCCCGACAGGTTCTGTCTCTGATTAAAGAAGCAGCGAAAACTGTAAAACAAAGAAAGGATACGATACCTGCAGCCGAGAAAACGTTAATTTCCCTCACATTGGACCTCGTCGTTATCTTCTGTGAGTCATTCCCATCTTCAAAAATTTCAATGCGCCTATGTTAAATTAGATTTGTAAATGTATTTGTATTCTTAAAAAATATAACTCTCCGTAACTACCGCTACCAAGACGGGATACAATCATCGCATCCGGTCTTCGGGTACAGGGTATTTAAGACTTAATTTAAAAGTAATTCTCGTGGTTGTCCAGGTATTCACTCAAAAAGCTCTGATCTTGGCAAAGTCTTCGAACAATTTTCTGAGCTGTTCAACTCAAGTCAAGCGGAAAAAAATTCGCATTGCAATCTTGAAAGGATAATTTGCGCTAGAAATTTGGCAATAATTTCACGTGCTGGAAATAAAGAAATTGCCTGGGAAAATATAGGAAAATTTTTGTTCTTTCTTTTGAAAGGAAATTTGCTTGCCAAAGAACACCTTGAAGCACAGTTGCTATCGTTGTTTAGACATAATTATAACAAGGTACCGTTACAACAATAGAAAAGTTTGTGGTTTTTTATGGTGTGGTAAAAAAAAAGAATTCATTAACCAAATTAAAACTACATATTTTCAGGATGAAGGGGAACAATTTTTAAAATTGATATCGCAATTATTAAGTAAATACACCACGCATTACGGACGTGATAAATTTTCACTTCTTTTGGAGTTCATGACAGAAACGTTGGATGAAGACGAGTTAAAATCGGATGGCCTCAGTTGATTTACGATGTCCTCTATGTGACTCAGTTTATCCAGTGGTAAAGATCAAGTATTTTTTTCATTTATGGAATGCGCCTCACTAAAATTTTAGCCGTAAAACAATGCTACCGACGAAATTTAATTGAATTATTGTTTATATATTGACATTTTTATAACTTCGGGATTTATTAAACCGTTCACGTCAAACGCAAAAATTACTGTTTTTTTCTTCGATCGAACAAGAGTTCACCGTCCTGCCGAGCCTAAAAAGTACTACTGCCTTCGATTGTTTACTCGCTTTGCGTATTCTCTCTCATACTGTGTTATTACTGTGAATTGTTTTTTGGTAATTCCCGCCGTGGCCTGCTGGAATCTATACTCAATTTATAATAACAATTATTACAAATACATTATTGTGCTTAACATATATTAAGCAGTCGAACGTTCGGATGGTAAAATAGGTAATCAAAAACAACAGTTCAAATGTTCAATAAAATAAATATAATTTAAATTCTACTAAGTTAAAAATTATTTTGATAATACACGAAATAAATTTATTTATTGCTTTTCAAAAATAAGCATACTGATTAGCATTGCCATTAATAAATAATGGCATTAATTGTTTTGAATGTCGTTCAATATTCCTTTTAAATTTTAATATAAATTGACATTAGCGGTAATCAAACAAAATAACAATTTAAGTCGCAGAGGAGGTAAAAAAGCTGTCAATAGTGTTAATCTATGTCACATATCATTAAACAGTCTTCGAGTTTAACTAAAGTTCTTGGACCTGTCAGATTCAATGTTCTTTTCTAAAAATTATTTTCAAAAGTCTCCTAGTGAGAAATTCTTTCACCGGCTCATAATAGTGTTTTTTTAATGTGATCATTTCTGGCAATCCGCGAATATTGTTCAACAGATCTGAATCCGATTCCAAAATAAGAATTGTGGCTGCAAATAGTGAAATAGCGACGAACAGAAACGAAGGAACAAACACCTGAGAAAGATAATTTTTCCTTTATTTTTTGCGACGAAAGTTGATAAATGAGCGGTTTTTTTTAAATAACCACCACTAACTTGAAATAAATTGAATTTTCCAATAGAACTGGAATTTTCTTCGATGGTGCTTGCCTTCGGCTGAACAACGCCCGGCAGAGGTGCAGATGTGAGCTGAACAAAATCTGTCGTCGGCAGGGATGGTTTGCTAGTTTGCTTTTTCAATCGACACGTATGTTGCGGAGACTGACTCCTGCTGGATCTCAGAGATGGTGACAATGTCGTCTTAGTAATGGAATCCTGAAGTTGTGAATCGCATGAAGACCTATCGAACGAGTCGCGAAAGTCGTAGTCTTCTGTATAATTTCCCTCTCTGGCACCTGCAATAATAGGCGAACAAATTTGACAGTAACCAAAATTTGGATCCTCCACCAAAGGTGAACAAATTGTGTCTCATCTGGACCGCACGGAACAATAACTTCAACAACTTATACAGCGAATTGTTACAGGTACAGTTAAACCAATAAATTTACTCAATTAAAAAAATATCTACTTCCATACTAACATTAGAACTGCCGAGCAACTGCCGTTAAAATCACGCCGTTGGCTGTAATTTTAATTTTAATGAGTGAAACGAGTATGAATAAATTACTTACTTACGTAAAACTGGTTGCAACTTGTGATTCTAAACTAACATGTGAACAAAATATATACAACAGCTTTTTGAGTAGAAGGAAATTCCTTACTGAGTCCACAGAGATCCGATCCGACCGGTGTCGACGGAGTCGCCGGAACACTTGACGATTTTCTCCTCAATCTTCCAGTTTGGCCACTGGAGATTCCCTCAGGATTTTTACCATAACGAGATTCATGTAAAATTTCTTTCTCCGTTCTTCCAGAATATTTGAATTTTGTTCCCCAAGAAAATAACCCCCCGCCCGTCAAGATGGGCGCATCAGCCGACTTCTGAAGGGTAAAAAACAGCATTTGTTCGACCGCACAACGCCAGACGTATCGACATGCAGCAGCTGTTGGGCATTTGTAACCAACAGTGTGTTTCTTCTGGAAATTGTAAAATTTTTAAATCATGATATTTATATACGTACATATTATATGTACATAAATGACACCTGCATATAAGTCACCTATGAAATTAATTTTTAATATTAAGGCTGCCATTTTTAGAATAAAATTACTAGTAATTAATTAAATTAATTTGTAAATATTAAATGCGTTAATAAGACTCACCTTCGTTCTGGCGTCCTGATGCAGAAGTAAAAATGAAACAAATCAAAATTATGATTCTCATGATTTACTGTAAAATAAATTAGACATTGTGAAACATGCAAAAAATATATAAGATTTAAATGAAGGCTATAAATCATGTTTCACAGAAGATTAACTGGAATTGACTTCCCCAAATCATTGCTTTGCATGACTCAAATTTCAAATTGACTATGATGGTACTTTACCTCATAATAGACTAAATGAATTATGAACATTTTCCCTTCGTAATTAATTTTCTGAATCTCGGACCATGTGAAATGCTTGGCTTTTTTACTTCCTTGGAATGTTAAAACACCAAGATGATTGATACCCAAGTACAATGGGTTCCCCTTGTGATCCTAAAGTACATTTTATATTGAAACATATTAACAGAAACAAATACAATGAATCAAAAATATGCAAAAATTTTGCACTACCTTCACTGGGTAAGGATCCACACCATATGTATCTAACTGGCAGGCCTTTTTTAGGAAGTGACATTCCATTGTAGTTGGAGATTGTCCCTTGAGTTGTGTTTGATGTAATTCCAAAATCTTTTCTTCAATTGTCTGAGTTTGTTTTAGCAGTAATTTAAACTCCGATACATAGTTACCAACATGGATCTCAGGATCATAGTCCCCTAGTTCAGCTAAAACACATGGGGATTCTTTCAGTTAAACTTTATTTAAAAGAATAAAGGCTGCCCATAAAGTATGTTTGCAAAATAAAGGATATCACAATTTTTTCAAAATTATTATGGACATTTTGCATTCAATGCCTTTAAAATTACACATAAGACAGAGGTAAAATGAAATATGGCTCATTAATGTTTCCTGACATGATAAAACAAAATTAATTTACCGCATAATATCTTGTTGTTGCTGTTAGGTTTTGTTATTACCTCAAAAATCTACTTTTCATTGCTTATTGCCTAATTTATATATACCTTGTACTATGAATGAACCCAGAAGAGCAGCATCACTGTGAGTGCAATACAATCTGCCATGAAGGAGGTCTCGTTTCAATTGCAAATATATATGATACCGTGTTATTTCTTCCTTTAGTAGAACTGGATTTGGAGGGTAAAATTTCACTCTGAAGCTGAATAAAAGTGGATCAACATCTAAAAATTGAAATTAAATTACACAGTTTTTTTTTCTCCTTAATTTTAGGTTCTGACACAAGGCCTGTGGCCAGTTAGAATCTGCATTAAACATATTGTAATAATTATTTTAAACAAATAAACTAAAAAAAAATTAATATTAGGTCAATTTTTTGACTTTTTTATAAAAACAGCTTTAAAATTCTGATTAAACTAGTACAATTACCTTTTATTTGTTTCATAACTGCCTTTTCCAAGTCAAGCCAATGCTGAAAACAAAATTAAAAAATTGAAAAACTTATGATTTGACCTCATAATAATATATACAAACTTTTGGACACATAAATGACACTCACTCGTTGCTTTGTAACATCAACATATCTTAAGCCAAAATAATCCTTTTCAATTACACTGAGTTGATTGCACACATGCTCCAATAGGTATGTTCCCTTGTGGTGAGGCTAATGACAAAATTACCAATTGCTTAAGAATATATTATGATTTATACATTACCCATGAATTCAAACTACAGTATTGTTACTAAAAGGTAACAGGATGGATTATTATCTTCACTACCATCTTACCACTGTACGTGGGCAAATTACAAATTGGTTTGCCCCTCAGGTCATTAATAATCTTATAGTAAACAATTCATTCGGAATGTAATATATAAATTTGTAATATTACAACCTGAAATTCGCACTCCAGCACCTCAGTGTCATCTAGAAGGCGAACCGTACATTTATAACTGGCATTAATATCAGTTTTGCTACCCAATTTTAGCATTGTAATCTAATTTGAACATGAGAACGTGTGGTCGTTCAGCGGACATATACGGAGAAACTATTAATTGCAAAATCGGAAAATTTCTTAAAGGTCTTTTAACCTAGTGCTCTTTAAATTGCGAAATAGATTGGATTGGAAGATTGGAAAATTTCGGAAATTGCAACGCCGAAAAGTTACACGGTTAAAAGGCGGGAAACGCATAACTTTACCTATCACCGTTTTTTTCATGCCACCGAGTTGTCAGAAGCTGCGACTACTATTGTTACCTGCAGTAATACTATGGTAGAAAAAGTGTCATGGAACAAAGTGATGATGAGTAGCAGTATGTGTGTATTGAATAAAAGTTATTCCAATTAATTCTTAGTTCTTATTTGAACACCAGTTTCAATTATCAGTTGAGAGAACATATTTCTGCTGACACAACGTGAAATTTGGAGTATTTCCTGAAGTAATTAGTTGTAATGTTACGTTAAATTTAATGCGTTGTGATTTTGAAATTTTTAATGTTCAATATTAGAATGTTACGGATATTTTGAATAAAAAAATTTGTGAAACTGAATACTACTGCCACGAAATTTGGCAACATCTGTTTAACGAACAATGAAGATTGAACCTCAATGGTATGAAGAACAGTTTACAAAATGGCAGCGACGAGTGTTGTTGTTTTAGATAGAGGGAATAATACAACATGTACTATAAATTTACACGGTAAATATTTTTATCAGTCGATAATCTTTCTGTTAACCCCTGGCTGTGCGACCTTGTACGATTACTTAAAACAATTAATTTGGCAACGAAAATTAATCTGCCATGATTATTCAAAAGCGGTGTCTTTTCAAGTATTTAAAGTACTTATAGTATGTGATAGTTTACTTTCTACACTCCCAGTTTTTCTTTGCAATGCAGAAATGGTGTATTGATTTTAAATATGTTATTGTAATTTTTAATTAAAGGTGCCACTGTAGTTTCTTGGAGAGTAAATAATCAGGAACAGCTATTTGTAAGGTACGTAAGTACACCGTTTTTAAACTTGATGGTGGTTATCAGAACAGGTTAGGTGCCACAGCATTAAATAGAGTTTTGTAATTATTTGACTGATACAATCTCTTGCTTCATCAATTTACAAGTTCAATATTTCTGTACTGTATGAAAAGGTTCACAGGATGTTATTGTATTCCTTAGAAATAAAAACAAAAAGAAATAGAAGCCTTACAAATAAGGGTAAGACCACAAAATCTGTCAATTAGACTTCTCTTTGAATTGCCTAAGGAATATTAATGTTCATAATTTGAAGAACATATTATACAGTCCATATTACATTTTCCTGTAATAACATCACAACAATCACTCAGAATCAAAATATTTATGTTTTTAATACTAAATATAAACCTGTTCAGACTTTACAGTTTGTAACAAATTTTACAGTTATCAAAAAAGCTGTTGTGTGTCACATTTTTTTCACATGTAATAATTATGAATGCACTCATGGTACATTGCATTGTTAGGCCTGGAGATAATGAGGCTGAGGGGAATGGAGAAAGGAAAAGGGTACTGTCACACTTAAGGTTTTGCTTAAGTTACAGTGTCATAATGTAAACATTATCAAATCTGAAATTGCTTGCTATCCTTCCAATTTTTTTTATTGAACTATGAATCAGTTGCAGTAAAAGAGTATTCATCTCAGTGAATCAGGAGGAGTGCAGTGGTTAAGTTTATTATATGATAACCTGTAATTTTCTTTTCTTAATTAACCTTTACATCCTAAATATTGAATGTGCAAAGTCATAGGCTGAAAGGCTATACATTGCCGACATAATTGTTCTTAATAGCATTTCGGTTTAAAATATTAATACCAGTAACACTGCGCAACCTACATCAATGTTTTTGTAAGAAATGAAAAAATTTCGATGCGGTTGTGCTTCGACCGAACGGCATAAATAAATTATGAATTTAAATTTTTTCTGTCGGCCCTTTGGGCAGACTTCTACCCCCTAACCAATTTACTCCGAAAATTTAATTTGTGCACAGCATTGTGTACTTATTGTGTACTTTGGTCAAGTTCAACCGACTACATGTGAAAGATATAATGGTACATCTGCATTTCCCTGTAATTTTAGAAACGTTTAATTGTAACAAAGTAACAAGTCACAAGAGCTGTTTGTTTTTTCTTTTTGCTGGATGCCCATGCTTTTAGGGATCGAATTTAGTGATGAATTACATATTGAGAGACTAGGTCCTACAAGTAACTGATTGACGGGACACAGGAGAATTTAATGATAGAATTCATCCGATCGGTTAAATCGGTTTTTCTCCGTACAAAATCAGAGGAAAGTTGAAGAAGTGTTTTCATTTTCATTTGGGAGTGTTGGCTTCCTTTTTGTTGAGAACACACTTCACCCTCATTAGATCATTAGGAAAGCAACCCCGTCGGCTCATCAGTCTGCACTTTTTACAGATCATCCCCAAGTTACTCTAGGAAAGGGGAGAAAGGCAATTTATCTAAAAATGTCTTCCTCATTTTTACCGTTTCTGTAGACGGTAAAAGTTATACCACTCCGACGTCTCTTTCAATTTAGTTTGCCCTCACTTGTAATGGGCGACAATTCAAAGATATTTGCTTTTGTGAGGTGATTTGTGGCCAACGGAAAATTGCCACATTGTTTGCATTGAATTGCGTGAATGATTCGTTTAATTGATATTACGCATCTGATTTAGATAGGCGGAAACATGCTTGGAAATCCAATGAGAAATAGGTTGCAAAAATTATGTTAAAAGCTAGTTAAAACCAACTCATTCTTTTGGTACAATTCACGTACAGTTGACTCTGAATCCTAACTATATTTTGGGGTCTTTTTTTTCTAAATTTCGCTTTTCTTCTTCTTCTTCCCGCTGAACGTAATCGTTACAGCATGATAGATACAAGTGTATTCATCGTGGTAAATTCGTGTAAATTGTAGGAAGTAAAAGACTCGATGGATTTATCTCTTTCAATTTGTCCTTATTTCTAATAAAAATGTGACCTCAACGCAGCAGGTATTTTGTGATTGTCTCTGTTGTAGTCGCAACTTATTGAAAAGAGTAACCACCAGAAACGTTCTACAACGTCACTTGGTCATTTGCATTATTTTTTATTCATGGATATTGAGAATCAATTGCAACTTAAAGACAATCAGACTAAATGGAAAGGCATTGTTCCGATGCTAAAAAAAACGGTTTTGATCAGTGCGAGTTACATATTGGAAACATAAATGGCTAATTACAACTAACTAATATTAGTCTTTTGGTAGTAGTCTTGTGCGTATTTAAGTATATTTTTCTTCGGTAAGGTCTGTGAAACCCGTCCAGACAATTTTATGTTCTGTTTTTAATAGCAGGTGGTTTTACGTGGTAGCGCAGAACCTGAGGTGTCGTAGAGCGAGTGAGAAGTCCTGTTAAATACCGGAATGAACGTGATCGGCCCCTGAAGTATAGAAATGTTGACTTGTACAACTTTTTCACGGGTAACCAACTCTGATTTATTGCGGTCAGCCTTCGAAAAATTTTCAAAAATCTATCGATTAATAAAATTGACTGAAGGATCGTAGCACAAGACAAATCAGACGATTAACTCATTCATTGTCTTTGGCTCCATGCAGACGGAACCTGGAAAATTTGAGTTTGAAATTTGAAATCATCGCCGGGTTTTTACAACTAGCCTTTCGATTTAACTCACTGGTGACCGGCAGTGCAAAGTGCAATTCGTAATTCCTCAACTTCACCAGCGTCCGGAATTTCAATTTACGCATACATGAAGCCTCTTAAGCAGGGTAGCGGCATCGTAATTTCGCGTTACGTAGAAATATAAAGGCTGGAATTAGTATTCACGAATAAAATGGCGGGGTACTCAAAGAAGTCTTACGACATGTCGGGTCATGAGGAGTGACCATGTTCATTGACCAACAGATTGACTAACTCAAATTTCTAAAACAAATATACAACGAAATGTTAATTTATTTAAAATGCGACGAAAACATTTGCAGAAGGAGTTCAGGAAACGTTGTTTCCCTTGGAAAAGTAAATTTTATGCCGGAGCCTTAGTGGACAACCCTGGAACGAGATTAAATTTAATTTTAAATTATAATAAAATTCAAAGTGAACCGTTATTATTCGTTACAAAATTGTTATTGAGTTGGGTATTTTCGTTCGGTCAGTGCTAGACGGCTCGACACCACCTAGAAACCATCCTTCCTTTCCTCTTTTATTTTATTCTTACGCTTTCTGATCACACAAGTCTTATATGACCATAAGAACAACCGGAATGTGAATCATGCCCTTTACATGCACCGTTCGTCTCATTGATTGCACCGAAAATGACAGATTTTGTGCAATTTCATCCTAATCAAACATCCTAGTTGGGAGAACAACTCAAACGATGTCACGTAATACGTAAAATTGAAGTCCTTTACTTTATATTGACAATCAGGTTTGTGCGTTCTTCGTGCAGGGTTCTCGGTTCGAAAAGTACCACTGACGACTGGCAAGGGATAGAGATAGAGACTACGAGGAACAATACAAAAAGTAGATCGTTCAAGTGATTTAAGGTCGGGCAGGGTCGAATTGAGGTAAATCTAACTAAACCAGTGCTGCTCCTGTCCCGTTGTCCTGCCCGTAAGCCAATTTAATCCGAAACAGAGATCCACGTGGCTCATGAACAGCGCAAGAGGCAACCAGGAAACCTCGTCGAAACCAACTTTTTGTCGACTGTCGTAACTGTCGCAAAAAATTCTATTTTTTGCTGGATGACAAATGACTCGACACGCCAGAAATGACCCACTGCCGTAAGTTAAACGTGTAATCCGAATTTTGATTTTTCGGGGTTTGTTGTTTGGACACGTTAAATGAGCCCTCGATTTGGTCTCGGAGTCGGAAGCTAAACGAAGTCGTTGAAATTTTCTTTGGTTTGCTCGCTGAGAACGCCATTAGGGGAACATAATTAATTGCATTGCCGATAAGTTAAACATTATCTTTGTTAGTAGTTTGGCAAAGTTTTTGGTATCAATTAGTCTGCACCGTTTCGTTAAATTCGCGTATGCTAAACATTAAAGCAATCGAGAATCTTAACTAATCCTTGCTTTCAAAAAGCAACATGGAGCTTAGTATCCACAGCAAAAAACTTAAAATTTTCGTTTGATCGATTTATCTCTCTCTCTCAGTTTCAAATTTTTTGCTAAGATTCAGTGGCGAAACTGTTTTCCCTCGTAAAACTTGCCCTCTGAATTTATTCACCATGTTTTTCCTATTTTCTGGCACTTCCCAAAAACATTGCTGTTGTCGCCCAACTTAACTCAAGAACAACTCATTTTCCTCAGCTCTAAATTGCAACACGTCGGCGAATGCTACTCGATTCTGAATTTATGTATTTGCACCATAACCCTGGTTGACTATTTCTATTTTCGCTCGAGATTCCCGTTTCTACTACGGTAGTCCTGCGGTCTCAAGCTAAAAAAATCACTTTCTCAAAATTAATTATTTTATTCTACTTTTACTTAAAGTAGTTTAAATTGCAGTTTTATTTTAATTATCTACGATTTTGAAAATTTGTACACATTTATTTGTGTCATTTCGAATTTTAACATTACCTGTTTCCGACTGATCTAGTTTTCTTAAAGATCATTTTCACTGGTTCAGTTCGACGACGACAATATGAGTACATCGTTTCAGTCGAACACTCATCAAGAACAAAACTTAATTTTACTTTCAAATCTGTAACCGGAATAAAATGCAGCGAATTTTTGGGGGTGCCATTGTTGTACTTCAAGATTAATGAGATCAAATAATTGTATTGAAGAAATTTCTACATAGTTTGTCGTTGAACATAAAAACTGCATACAAACACAAATCCGCGTGCTTGAAAAAAACTCCATAACAATCTTACAAAAGCTCAGGCGCCCTTGTTCATCTTACGGCGAACATGGTAAACCAGACCTGCTGCCAAAACTAAAAATCCGACCAAACAACCGACGTTCCGTCATCCCTCTATACCCGTTTTCCCGCCTGGTTTTTCATGCACATGTATCCAATGGCAATCACTAATTTCATATAAATTTAACATAATTAATTAAATTAAATTTTGTTACTTGTGGAATTGAAATTTACGTAGACTCACTTCGATGCATTATGCATGCATTATTTTTTATCAACTCCTGTACAAAACAGAAATGGATGACGCTTCAATGATCCGCTATTTCCCCTATGATTCCCTATTTAATTATAAATCTCTTTCGCATTTAATGGAACTCCGTAAATATGAAGCTGCTTTTCAAACGTACCAAGGTTCTCAGGTAGAGTCGCAAAAGAAGTCGATTGTTTAAGTCAACAGTTTGATGAAATAGATTTTTGAAAAATATTTAGTACGGCAAGATGTACCGAGGTAAAAATCTGTTATTGACGTGATGTAAAGTGGTAAGTGGCAACACTTCTGACGTTAATCATTCCTCAACTAAATATTTTACTTTTCTTTCCAGCAAGCAGGCTGTATTTGACGGAAAAAAAGCAATAAGAGGAGGAGTTCCCTTCGTCTTCCGTAAGTACACAACATCAGTCGGTGCTGTACAACCCCGTTTCTTACCAATTAATTAATTATTAGTCTTTCGTATTTTACCGTCTTGTCTAGTGACAAGTGGCAAAAGAATGCGTTCTGCTTCTATCTTTTTTCCTTTTAATTATTTAATTTTCCACAAATTACAGTTCATTAAAGGTCGTTGTTGTGTGTATCAGCTACTGTGAGAATATTTTGTTGTACTCACGTACTTTTGCCTCCAGCGAAATATTTCTTCTTGATTTCTGTTCGGCCCTGTGCAATTCATTGAAAATTGTCATTCTTTACCACAGGCAGAGCGGCTATTCTGCCGTGTCAACGACAAGAAAATGTATCTTGCCATTGTTCTTGCTCAAGCAACGCTTTCAATTTAAAGGGTTGTCGCACTATTCATTTTCCTGTCCGCTTCCTCTTATTTAATAATAATGAACATCTGTTGTTTTTTTTTTCAAGTGTTAAGTTTTAAGTGTCTAATGAGCAATACGCAACACGCAGATTTCTTTTAATTTTTGATGATTTTTTCATTTCAGCGCAATTTGGGCAATGGCCTTTCGGACCACAACACGGATTTGCTAGAATAACCAGGTGGAACCTGGAAAAGGCACCTGAAAGGTTGCCCAGTGGTGACGTCGAAGCTGTCTTCTCTTTAATGGACAATGAATTTACTCGTTCGATGTGGAATTATCAATTTCGTTTAACTTATAGGCTAATTTTGAGAGAAAAAGAACTTCACTTCAATATCGGGATTTATAATCCTAGTAAACAGTTAACGTTCAGTTTTAATTTGCTTTTACATACTTATTTTAAGTGTCCAGATGTACGTAGGTGTCAAATCACAGGACTTCACGGATGTCCCTTTGTAGACAAGGTAAGAGACAATGAGATAATTCACGTCTTTGTCCCACCTAACTTTCATTCGACATCAGAATTTTTTTCTTGGGGTAAAGCTTTACTCCACTACGTTCATGTTCGAATTCTCGAATGTTCCTTTTAATTCAAATTTCATCTTATTCCCGATTGGGGCATAAATAATATTTATTATTTCCAATTTTAGACGAGAGAAGGAGCCGCGTACCAGGAAGGTCGAGATGTAGTAACTATAAGTGAATGGACAGACAGAATTTATAGAAATACACCGCAAGAGCACATTATAACGAACGTTGTGTCCGGAAGAAAAATGAGAATACAAAAATACAATTTCCCAGACACGGTGGTGTGGAACCCTTGGATTGAGCAAGCAAAGGAAATACCGGACTTTGGAGACGACGAGTACCCCAATATGGTATGCGTGGAGTCGGGCCACGTTTCCAGTCCTGTCATTCTTTTACCGGGGACGGCCTTCGAGGCTAGTCAGATACTGCAGGTGATGTGAGTCGAGGGTGGGGCTGCGGGTACCCAACAAGGGGTCCGCCGCGGCACAGGAAGGTCCCAGAACGCTCCCGCAGCCCCCATCGCCACACCTCAGCCGTCCACATCTGGGACCGAGAGCATTCCGGGCCCCTCGGGGGCCCATATGGCCTGGCCCTCTAACCCATGGTTGGCCCTAAACAACGTTTATGTAGGAGATGTCTTCGGACACCACCGTCTTCTCCTCGACCCGGCGGTCGGAAGGAAGGCTTCGCCAGAGCACCAGCCTCCCTGTAATTCACAAACTTCCTGCAGTATTTGCTCACTGAATCTCTGAACAAAGGTGACACAACGTCCTTTCCGGATAGATACAAGCGAACAAACTCGAATTTGACTAGAAGGGAAGTCATTTGCTGAGGAGTCAGAAATGTTTTGCAACCATGTGATAATCGAGAATTGTAATTGAAGATAAATTTAAGTAAAATTTAATTGGTAGCAATACAAATTGTATATTACGACGATCTTCAAAAAGTAGAAAGTGCATATTCTTTTCTTCAACTAACACCTTCCTAAACTCCAACTTTTTTGTGTCAACATTCTCTCACCTTTTCCTCAGTGTGCAGTTATAAGGTTGAACCAAATTTTGAGTTCCTCATAATAATTATTTGGTTCATTAGACCATTTTTATTTAACTCAATTAGGCACACGGATATGAAGCAAATTCATTGCGGATAGGAAAGGAAATTTCAAACTCATTTTTTTATGCGCAATAATTTAGGTAAAATATGCCGGGTAAAAATTTACTATTTGTCTCTGTTCAAGTTATTTTTTATTTTAAATTATGACAATATCATTTAAAGACAAAAAGTTATGCTTACAAAATTATATTGTTTGCCATCAAGAATTTCATTCTCATTGAAAAGAGAAAAAAAATGAAAATGACAAAATGAGTTGAGTTGAGCTGAGCTGAGCTGAGCAGAGCAGTATAGTAACAGTTCTAAGAGGACTTTAAAAAATCACAGAGAATTTCAGGTTGGTTGTCTGGGACACTTGACAAATAGTGGCTATCATATATAAATTTAATTTACCATTTTCACTGTTTTTACAATCAAGTGTAGCAAAGAATTTATAATTTAAGGCAATTCATAGCCTCAGTTACTGCCACCCCCTGCACTACCTTCTTGCTTGCGCCTTTGTTTTTCCCTCATTAATTCAGCATCTCTAAAAATAAGAAAAGACAAATCATCAGACATAGGCATTTGCACTGTTTTTCCAACAATGCCTGGAAGACAAAATTAAAAATTAATTAAATCATTAATGGCAAAATTTGTGCATCAATTCAAATTCCCTTATCATTTTTAATGCCTTAATTATTTTCCACAAACTGAACTTCTTTTACCTCCCAGTGACCTGCCAAATTTCTTATTTACAAATGACCAATTTTCCTTCATGTGATTGTACATAAATCATTTTACTCATATTTGAGTGGTGCTCAGACTGTTGTATTGGAATTTATTAAATTCTACACTGCAATTGGGTAAAATTAATTTTCTGAGCCTGTAATCCATGTTTGTTTACAGGTTGATGAATGAAGGCTACTCTCTAAATGATGGCATTTAGAATTAATTTATGTGGCAATTTGAAATCCTCAAAGTAATGTTTTCCAACTGGATATGTGAAATACAACCTAATCAACAGTTTTTTTTTCTTATACCAACTGAACCCTTTCTGAGTTGACTACATGCAAAGATGTTACAATACAAAACAATTTACAATTACTGTGAGAAAGAAGTTAAAAGTCCCATTCCAGACTGAATGGTTAAAATTTCTTTGCTAATATTATCCTCCATTCATTTAATAATTTTTGTAATACAAACCTGTGCTTTCTCTGTTCAAGGGTTAATCCTGCATTTGATGATTTGTCACATGCTCCTTTTTTCTTTTGAATTTCCTGTTGCTTTTTTTGGTTTTTTGCCCTAGCCAATTCTCTTTGGTTTCCACCTGTGTTAATAAATAGTACATGTGGGTGTAGCACATTATGGAAGACAAATTTTTAGAAAGTCAGTAATTAAAAATATGTAGACATTAACAAGGTTGTAAATGTTCATTTCAGTCCTTCTGCATTTATTTAAGTTTGTTATTCCGCGGTCCACAGATTCAGTGTTTCACAAAGGATTTCGTCAAAATAATATCAGAGCAATAACCATATTACCCAGCAAGGAAGCCATTTATTGCGTTAAATGACGTAGTGGTCAACGAACCCTTATCTGTCATGCCTCTTATAATTCTTGTCAATCAAATACATTGGAAAATATATTTTCCAGAATTACCTACAGATTCAATTCACATTTAAGACCACAAGTCTTTGAGTACATAACAAAATGATTATGAGACTAGTTTGCGGAGACAGGAAACATGAACAAAAAATAAACAGGAACTTACGAGTCATGATTCAATCTCAATTCTTGTTCTTCAACCTGCAAGAACGAGACGAAAAACCTGATAGAACAACTCGATTTAGTAGCACCTTGGTCAGACTTATTAAGCTGGCAGTTCAGAAAGGCAAATAAAAACGAAGTGCAAATTGTTCGTTCTGCTGACACTTCATTTTTAACTTAATAATAATAATAATAATAATAATAATAGCCCGCCTTCAGGGAAATTGTACCGACCCGTCATCGGATGGTGAAAACAACACATCTAGATTGTGAAAGAACAAAAGGAAAGAAGTAATAATAATGACTAAGATGATGATTAGGATCAAAGGAAAATAAAAAATTTTTAAACACGTTTCTGCTTCTTTAAGCCAAGGCAGATGCTTGTGATCGTCGAATTAATCAAAAGGAAAGAAGAGATTTGCAAAAATACCATATTCAGAATGGCGAAATACATTTGCGTCGAGTGAAATTAGTACGTGTACAAGTTCTCCCGAATTGTTATCACGTGGTTAGTCCATTGCAGGAGTTGAAGAGAACCCACGGACAGAATTTAAAATATTGTAGAAATCGATTTTGGAGTTCGATGAGCTGATAAAATGTTCTGTATGCTAGAGGCATAACAAAGGTACACAATAGATGTGGTGGCTTAATCTCTGTAGCTCAAGCCAAAGTGGCAATGCCCCACAATGTATTGCGGGCCCGTAGAATGGGTAGATTCCAGACTCAGGTGTAAAACCTGAACGTTTGTAAGTTACGATAACCAGCAGATTCACAGCACTAGTTTGTAGGTGGTATGTTCCTATCTCGCTGCCAACGAGATTCGTAACGGCTCTCGAAGGTAAACGTGACTGAACCAACTTGGCTGTAAATATGGCAGAAGTAAACGGTCACAGTATAAAGTACAGTATAAGTCGGGAGCACGAGCACCAGCACCAGCAACAACAACAACGTTCTAATTGAAACATGTGAAAACCTCAAGGCCTCAGACAAGCCAATAGTGCACCACTACTGGACAACTCAAAACCTCTGCGTATCTTTAGTTTCGCTTGGGCTTGCGGAAACAATGCTGACGGACTCGCTACTTTAACTGTTACTTGAACTTTAAAATTTAAATATAAATACATCACAAATAGTCATTCAAAAATGTTTCAATAAATCTTGGGTTTAAAGGAACAATATATGAAAGGAATAGTAATGCTTGTGGTCACAAAATTATTGTTGCGGTGTTTATCAAAACTTGTATTGAAATTAATTCCGTACAAAATAATAATTTAATTTAAAATTATTTTGACTTCCCGTATTAACGCGGTTATTTTGTTTAGCCAAGGTCTATGTTGATGTCAAAAGTTTGAACCGCAAGTGTAACTAAATTTATTCGCGACTTACATTTCCACAACATTCAATAAGGCTGCTTTACTTTTTTTCTTTCATTCATATAATGTTATTTATATTCAATTTAAGAGTAATGCAATTAATTGCAGGAAAAAAATCCAAGAACAGGGGATTCATTTTACATTAAAAAAAAAAAAAAAAAAAAACAAATGTTTAAGTTTCCTCATCGAAATTTTACCCTGAGTTTTTACTTCGTCATCAGTAAGTTAGTGGTGATGGTAGCAGTTGTCAGTTCAAAAACAAAATAACCATAATGCACTAAACTTATAACTTTGGTCATTCGAACCATCTACCGCCTCACAGGCGATCGACATCACGTCCCTACATTCTTTAATACTCGAAGAAATCAATAACGTTTTGTGAAAAAATTAGTAACAATTGTTGAGACTTTTTATTGCAACATTCTCAAAAAAACATGTTTTTATTAAACTGGGGAACTCTACAACTCATCTTTCTTTGCCTTTCCATTTCTGTCGTAACCCTTCAAAGTTTCGGTGGAATGCTTGGCGATGTACTTAATGAAATCTTGCAACTCTCTTCCGCCCTGTGAAACAATAAAAAAATTAATTGGACTTGAAAGAGATATTTTTTACATTAAATGACTGGGAAGTTCGCAATGGATAATTCTTATAGCATATGTAATATTTTAAATAAATTATCACCGTGCATTTTGACAGTACACAGAATTTCCTTTTCCCTTACCAACTACTTTTTTTGAAAATTCTGGCGTATACATTTTTCTGTTCCCTTTATTTTTAAGTGACACAAATTGGACAATTGATTCCTCACCTCATATCGAACAGGACTTGATTTTTTGTTTCTCGGTGACCAATAAAGTGTTGGAAACCCGCGAACGTCGTAAGGTGATGGGACGTCATTGCTGGTCGCATCCATTTTAACAATATCAACGTTCTCGTTCTTCAGGGCTTCTCCCAGTTCGTCATAAACCGGAGCCAATTTTTTGCAATGACCGCACCACGGGGCGTAGAATTCAATCAATGTATCACGTCCACTGTTTGTCACCAATTCGTCAAAGTTTTTAGCAACAGCCACTTTAACGGGTCCTGAATTGTCATCTGGGATGGGCTCAGACTTCAAAAATGGTTCCAGCCGGTTACCCTTCAAGTCTTTTAAAAACTTTTCCAAGTTTTCTGACCTGAAAATGCAAATTAGTACAAATTCAATACCCACCACTATCAACACTCTTGAGACAAACGAGGTGAAAAAAAAATAGATTTTCCTTTCAGAGAGGGCAAGTTAATTTCATTTTAAACATCAAGGTTGTCTGTATAAAATCATCATCTGAAAATCTGTGACAATATCTCTAATAGATGGACCTTCTCTTAAAGAACGATAGGATATACCGAGACTTACGAAAAATCATCTTTCATTTTGAACTTTTGATTAATTTTGTTTCGTGCGAAAATCAAAGGTTTATCTCCGGAAACATAGTCGATGCCAAATTCGTTTAACTCATGCTGGAAATCGTCCTTAGCAGAAATGGCAAACTTGAAGTCCTCCACAAAATCCTTGGCTACTTTTAAAATCCTGTTCCTCCAGTAATTTGTTCCTTTAACATTTTTTACGTAGTCCACTGCATAATAAGCCACAACTAGAGGGTTCTGGAAATCATTTATGTTCTCACGGTGACGATGACCAACCAACCCATGGCTGCAAGCAGAGTTTCAAAGCAAAAAATAAGTAGGACTTTTTAAACTTGAGCAGCAAGCAGAGGGTTGCCCATACCCATCAGTTGCATCTTTCCTATATCTTTCTTTACTACAATTAAACATAGGAATGTTGCTCAGACAAAAATTCCACAAAATGTCACTAAAATTTTTCATTATTACTTTTTTTTAGGTTTTAAAAAGTTCCCAAAAGAATTTATATGTAAATAATAAATACAATATTGCTGGCTTTTGTTTTTTCTCCATCTTTGATGAATGTCTACTTCTCACCTGTTACACCCTACAACAACTAAAAATTCCCTCAAGTGAAAAAATAAAACTTCCCATATTATCTCCACTGCAAAATTTATGAAAATTTCAATCTATTTCCCAGAAATAAATTCTGCTGTCACTTACAGTGAAATTTTCAGAAAGTGATTTGTAAACCAATTTATAATACTTAAATCAGGCACTAGTTACCTTTATTTAAATAAGTTTGTGTGAAAATAAGTAAACAATCAGATGGAAGGCAGCAAAATATTATCCTTTGTATTTTAAGTAAATACAAAAACTATTTGTGGATTAAAACATTGAAATTGTGATCGAAAACAAGTAGTGACAAAAAATAATTATTGTAAAAATTAAATAACCCCATTGTAATTTCTTCAATTTATTTCTGCATTTGAAGGGGAAAACTCAACTCAAAACAATTCATAACCATTTCACTGTACTTACTAATTGTTCTGCACAAATTTCTCCACATCATCCTTGGATGCTTTCCCAGAGTATTCAACTTGGTTGGGTTCAAATTTATTGTGCATTTGTTTTGGTCTGTACAACACTATGCCATCTCTGTAAAATGCAATCACCTATTTATTAATATAAATTAGTTAAACAGAATGAAATTCATTAAATTTTAAGCTTATGACTTGAATGATATTGTGACCATGTAGTATATGTCCTACAGTAACTAATGAATTACAAATGGTTGACAAATGAATTTCAGGATTGAATAATAAACAGAATAATAAACAAAGAATAAACTAATTCTACTTACTTCACACCAACTCTGTCCATAATTACTTTGTTTGATGTATGTCCAAAGGCAACCTTTTCTCTTAGTTTATCTGCTACCTTCAGGAATGTTTCTTTTATTTGTGAATCACCTTCGAAAAACCCAACTACGACAGCTTCACTTTTGCCCAGCAACTTATCGAAATCTTCTTCAGAACTGATTTCTTTTGAGCTGGGTCCAACTTGAGATTGCATATACTTGACAATTCCATTCGCTTCCCTGGGGCCGTTGTATTCTTGCACGAAGTCTCCATTTTTAAATATTTTCAGGGTCGGATATCCATTGACTGAGAACTTATTACAAGTTTCTTTTCCGGCTTCAGTACAATCAATCCTGGCTAAAGTTATAGGCGGATCATTTTCCCTCAAGAGGCCAGCCGCTTTCTCGTACTCTGGCTTTAACCGCTTACAGTGCCCACACCTGAAATGCAATTGTAACATGGCTTTAGCAAACGTGGACAGTGAAGGAAATCGGTCTCACGGCGTGTTCTTACCATGGTGCGTAAAACATGACCAAAACTGTTTCATGAGCAGCCGTCTTGTGTAAAAAATCATCGTCGGTCAATTCTAACACATTATCACCCGCCAATATTAAAGCATAAGTCGTGAAAAAAATTATTAAGTGTAAAATCCTCATGTTAGAAACGCCGGTAAAAACATAAAAATTACGTGGACAGACAAAGATGTTTCCCAATGAACAAGTAGCATTCAGCTTTGTGTTGTCAGCTTTTCATTGGTCGGCCAGTTGCCACTTGATAGTGGAACTAAGCAACGCCTAGTGCTACTGTCTTTTCTTCTGCTGCTAATTTCTTTTTCATTTTTTCTTTTGTACGTTTTGAACATATTGGCAGGAGTAGTCAAAATGTTTATTCGCAAAATCCTTGTGCGTTTGCGTTGCCCACAATACTCGAATTTGAAATTATTTAAGAGGAGGAGTACCGATTTTCACCTTTTCAGCCTCACCGGCAAGAGTATAATGTACGGTTCTACCGGTCGTCAACTTTTTAAACATGTTAACATTCGTAAATCTCCTTTTGTGAAAAATAACATTCAACTACCCAGGACCAGAACCGTAATGTTCGCTACACCTTCAGATACAAAGTGTTGGAATTGCCAAGAAATGCTGAATTCTAAAAAAATTTATTGTGCTTCATGTGGAACATTGCAGTACCCCTCAAAAAATATGAATTACTTTGAATTATTTGGCGTGTCACAAACATTTGATGTGAACTTGGAAGATTTGTCAAAGAAATTTAAAGAAATGCAAATGACATTTCATCCAGACAAATTTACAAATAAGTCCAAGGTACTCAAGCAGTGTACTTTATTAAAAAAAAAAAAAGGAAGAGAAAATTGTCTAATTTTCCTTTCCTCATTCATATCTAAAAAACTACTAGTCTAGAAAGACATTACTTAAATTATATAATGTGTTATGCTACAATCACTAAAAATGACTTTCACATTTCAGGTAGAAATGGAAATCTCTGAAATGTACTCCAGGCTGCTGAATCAGGCATACACAACTTTGAAGGAGCCTTTAAAGAGAGGGTTTTACCTCCTTGAACTTAAAGAACTACCGAATGAAAATAATTTCCTTATTGCACAAGACTTTTTAACTTCTGTTTTGGAAAAAAATGAAGAACTTGATGACATTAACACTGAACTCAATCTAGAGAGATTCATGAAAACTAATGATGTTGAAATAAAAAAGCATATCAATTTGGTTTCAGAGTCATTTTACTGCAATAATTGGAAAGAAGCCAGAATTAACTTACTTAAACTAAACTACTTTATCAATTTAGAGCAAAAGATCAAGAGAAAAGCAACAGATTTTTTGTCAGAGAATAAAAGATGACTTTTGCATTTCTAAAATGGAAGCTTTTACATTAATCTTTCAAATGTAAATACTGTAAATACTATAATATCAATATAAATTCTTAATTTTTACTACAACGCTTAGTGTTAGGCGTTTATAAAATGTAATACTCATATTGGACTGAACAAATGTGAATGTGACAAAATGTATGAAATACTCACTTGTGTCAACCAAAGTGGACAGTCCTATTCTAGAAAGGGTTCTCCAAATGCTATGTTCCACATTCTGTGGTATTAAAGCAGCAACCATAAGAAATTAATTACAATATTTATCTATTCAATAGAATTTTTTTTACTCTTCCTCCCTAAATCTTCTATTGATGAAATAAAACTAATTGAGATTGTACATTAAAATATTGATACTATTCTAACAATGAATCTCATAAACTATCTTTTAATTTTCCAGTTCCAAATAACTCCGGAATGGTAGAACGGCAGCGATATTACCTTTGTAGTCATCAATTCCTCTTGAATTAAGGTTTTTTGATTCAAAGCTCACAGTTGGAAACATTAAGGTTTTGCAACACGTTTCGTGCTGAAAAATGTATTAAAATAACACCTTTAAGAATAGTATTACTTGCAGGTGAGAAGCACGAAATACTTACCTTGAAAGTAACCTGTATCTGTGACGCTTTCAGGTTGTGGCACAAACGGTGCTTCGGCTTCTAAAAGTTTGTCCCAATTTATTTGGGCAAATATGCTTAAAGTAGTCACGGAAGTACCACTGGCTCTTAGGGCTGGATCCAATGTTAACAGAGCATCAATTGCTTCATGGGCTTCCTTTGAGAGTTCTTCATCTCCTTCTGGCCATGGAATGTCTCGATTTAGTATATTCGTAAATACAGCCTGCGGTGTCTCGTCGTTGAATGGAGGAATACCGGTCATGAACTCAAACAGACATACTCCCAGGGCCCACCAATCGACAGCCGATCCTAAGAACAACATGCGGTTTGTTGGGCTCAAACAATGGTATATGTATTAGTAACAGTAATCTAATTACCATGATCTTTCTTTTGTAATAATTCAGGAGCCAAATAATCAGGAGTGCCTAAAATTCTTTGATCGCTTGCAGCTTTCCCCCTCCTCACAGATTTAGGTGTCCGGTAAAATGCATGGCTATGAGTTAACGGTGTCGATATTGGACTCACTGGAGGTTCCTCCTACAAAGAAACCCACATCCGATCGGTGAACTTAACTTTGCCAATTGCACTAGAGAGACAACCAAAGCAACTCACTCACCATTTGAATAGTGTAATTTCTTTCCCTAGTTTCTGGTAACACAAATCTTGTCGATTTGAGTTTCTGTACTTCGTCCTTCTTTGTTCTTCCAGTTGACACCGGCGTCGAGAAGAGAACACCTTGGGCCAAGTCTTCCAAAGATTGAGATCTGAGAAAGGTTGACGAAGAGTGATTAATGAAGGTTAATTTAATTGTGTGGTTCTCTGACAAAATCAAAACTCTGTCAGAAACACTGCTACAAAGTTGTCTCACCTGTTTTTTATAAAACCCTTTAGAGGACTAATATGATCAACATTGGTTACGGGACTGGTACACCTGGGCGACTTCAACCCCAAAAGATTAATTTCTTGTGTGAGACCCGTGTGAAGATTTGGTTCTTTTAACCCGTCGTCATACCGCTTCTGCTTATTAATGTTTTCCCCATCTTCAGGCGAGGTAGTTGTTAGGAATTCCGCTAATCTCCGTTTTCTTTTCAACGATCTAATCAAATTGGGTCTTTTGGTAATATTTGAAGATGGTCTGTGAAACAATAAAACAATGGAAATGAAGTTTGCTGTACAATTCAAATATGAGAACTTAAAATAAAAGCTACACACAAGGTACCTGCTTAGAGGAGAAGTCATTTGACAAACACCTTTTCCTAAAACTTTTAATGAAGATTCAGTATCTGTTTCATCAGTTGAATTTTCTACATGACTTGGACAAGTATGATAAGAGCCAGAATTATCACTTTCCTCATTACTCCTAACAAATAATTATAAAACACAAAAATGAACAACTTTTTATATACCACAATTAATTGTTCTATAGTAGAAGATTAAAAAGCTTTCATTAAATAATATAACAATACAGAGAGTTTATCTAAAAATAAATATGAATGCAGTTTTTTGTATTTAATTACAATGAAGTAAATTTTGCCAGTGCCTGTACTCATTTTGTAATGGCACATCAGAAGTAGATACATATAATTATAATATGTATTTCTGTAAATAGTAAAAATTGTAGAAAGTAAACCACAAAAGCAAACCTGTAAAAACTGTTATCTGCAGTATGAAATGGCACAATCCCTGACAAATGACTACTATTCAAATCATTGCTCCAAACATTAACTTTTAATCTTTGACTTGGAATTAGGCAATCTTTAACAGAGCAAGCTGATGATTTATCTTTCTTGCTTGAACTCAATATTAATCTTGACCATGGTGTGGCAGTCTTTATATCTGTTGTTAAACAATTCATTTAATAAATATAATCATTAGAAAAGTTACATTACTTTACTATTTGTCTGGTTTTTTTAGTTAGTTCATATTAGTTTTTAGTTGGTTCATAGTAACAGTCTAACTATAACATATATACCAAATAAGTTAATACTTTGTTTAAAATTAAATATCTTTTGGACTTACTATCTCTTAAAATTGTAGACAAATCTTTATTAGCAATTTCTACTGATGAGGTATTAACAGATGCAGAACTACTCCCTGGTGAGGAGCCATTGCATGAGCCCTGATAAAAATAAAACATTTGAGAAGACAATTTTCAAAGAGAACAATTTTGTTTCTAAAGGTTACTTACAAAAGATAAGTGAGAAGTCAAAGACAAAAGTTGTCCAGGTGTGCGGGTGCAATACCCAACATTTGGTGTACAATTAACCAAATCTGAAATTTCCAAGTCCCTTTGTACTCCTATTCTACTTAATCCAAAGTCAGTCAATTTAATGTGACCTTTTGATGACAGCAACATGTTATCTGGTTTTAAATCTCTATGAATAATCCCATGGTTATGTAGATATTGTAAAGCCAACACAACTTCAGATATATAAAAAACTGCCATCTGTTCATCAAAGTATCCATACACACTGAGGAGTGACTTCAAGTCACCTCCCACCATATATTCCAAAACTAAATATACAGAATGTATTGACTGCAGGGAGTAGAACAATTGAACACAAAACGGACTCCTTGAAAGAGCTAAAGCATTTCTTTCATTATTCACTTGTCCAACCATATTTTTGTTAATCATTTCGGATTTTTTCATTACTTTTATTGCATACATTTGGTCCGGATTTGATTTCTTACAACCTAGAAATACTTTTCCGAAAGCTCCGCGACTTATGGGTTTAATTATTTCAAAATCACTGATTTCTGGCAGCTGGAAAAGATAATCAGAATACTAATAATTGACAATTAATTATTGGAACCGATATCTTACATACCGTTCAATTAATTCATTTATTTATTATCATGTGACACAATGGCAAGACTTCTTTCTTTATAACAATTCTGTAAATTAAACTTGTCAAATATACATTCAAATGAACCAACCGGTTTGTTTAATTCGTTTTTCTTGGAGTTCATTTTCAAGCATTGGAAAAATTATACGCCAAATAAAACCGTTAACAATTCACGGTGCTGCCCCGTTGTCGTGGCACCAGAGATATCGCCGCATTGGCCATTGACAAATGTCAGTGATACGTCAATTTTATGTGGGCCTTAAAATGCCCCCCATTGACTTTTTAATCTCGTGAAATGACATTGAGATGAACCCGCTAACAAATTCCAGATGTAAGATAATATTGTTTGTACTCGCGTTGTTGTTAATTTGGCAAAGTATAAAATTTCTGCCAGAGCTGCACGTTTTACAAGTAATTTAATTTAACGTTATTCGGAAGTTTTCACACAGGCTGGTATTGTTCCTTAATAAGTATGTCTTATTACAGAGGTCTACCTCAGAGAGCAGCTCCGGTTCAGTTGTTCCATTCAAGCCAGTTCAGGTATCCGTGTATTACGAGGCATTATGTCCGGATTCCAGGAGTTTTTTTGTGAAACATCTTCTTCCAACAGTTAATAAAGCACCAGCACTTGTTAATGTTACCCTGGTGCCGTATGGAAAAGCCAAGGTGAGTGGGTTACAAAGTTTACACCAGCACATTTATATTTATTTTTACATGTATATGTTAACTGGAAATTTGAACCACAATGTAATTTTATTTTGCAGACAGACAAAAGGGCTGGGAGTTTTTTATTTTCCTGTCAGCATGGACCCAATGAATGTGATGCAAATAAAATTCATGCTTGTGCAGTATCCAAAATCACTGAACCAATATTGTTAATTAAATATATAACTTGTATGATTTCTGACAATATGGTTCCAGAATTAATTGGACAACAGTGTGCTAGTGAATTTTCAGTTGACTGGTCACAAATACTTGAATGTGCAAATTCCATTATGGGGAGCACACTTTTGAGTGAATACGGGCAAATGACTGATTCATTAAATCCAAAAATGACTTTTGTTCCAACAGTTTTACTAAACCAAGTAAGTAAATCTTTTATTTGTTTTCCAATAATACAGGAATAATTACTTAATCAAGAATAATTACTTAATCAATTAATTAATCAGTAACTATTGCTCTTATTTTACAAGTATTTCTTTTGCATGAGTACTGTTTCTCATTTCAGAAATATGGAAATCAGGCAGCTATTCTAAAGGATTTTTTTAAAGAAATATGTGCTGCTTTAAATGACAAACCTAATGAGTGCAATTAATCTCTTGCAATTCTTTCAAAATATTTTTTATAGTTTAATAATTAATTATACACATTAAAATTCAATTTCAATACAAAAAAAAACTACTAAATTTCCATTATGGTTAAACACAGTGTTTTGACATGAGTAGAAATCTGGACCTACAGGACACAATTAGGTGGTGCTCCACAATTAACAGTGAATCTGAAACAAAGCTCTTCCACTCTTGCGACCAGTAAAACTTATTTCTATACAAGATTACAATTATCAAAATGGGTGTGTAAGAATCACAAACTGTTGGTCAGTTGCAGTTGTCCTATGCTTCCTTGATGACCAGGTCAATAAACAATTATTGCTGCTGCCACCAGAATATGCATACATTGTTAATGTGTGGAGTTTTTTAGTTTTGTATCTGGTGTTAATCAAATATATTTACTATCACCATGTATTTGGTGGCTAAATGTTACAGGTATACTACCAATTAGATTGCTCCCAGCATTACTTGATGCTGTGTGTAAACAATGTCCCTTTAATGTAAAATAATGGGAAAATAATTTTTCTTGTCTCTCTCTGTGTGTGTTTGTGTTCCCCTTTTTAACAAATAAATGGAAGGTTTTGCTATATTTCTTGGTGTTCACTGAGGGGAATAACTTTTTGAAGGTAATATCGAATCTTGCCGCACTGTATGTCTTATGAATATATTTTATCTCCTTCATTGCCAAATGACAGTGACCGTGCTCAAATATTATCTAATTGGTAAGGGGGGACAGTGTTCCCATTTTTACTTTAATATGTTTCTCTTTGATCCTACTCCTTCCTACGACGATGCAATTACATCTCATCGTGTAGATGTTTAATAAATTTAATTTAGATAGCTTCTCCTAACTTCAGAAGTCAAAAATATGCACATCATCTCGAAATATTATTGCGTTCAACTAAAGAACTGGGAATGCCATCTTGAACAAGCCATCTTTAAATGGAAAATACCTGAATTGATGAAGAACTTTTTTGATAAATCCCACTGACTTTTAGATTTTTTTTTCACATTTGCTGAAATTGTACCAAACCTGCTGCGACTGATGACAAACAAACCGGTGGTCTGATGTAAATTCTATACTTCCTACTGACAAAATGGGAGAAATTTGTGAACTCAAAGGTTTTCGTTTATTTCAAGTAAGTTATGTACTAAGTAAGTTATGGGCATGTTTATGTACATGATTTATATTTATTGTTACACATGACGGTGTACGTGACACGCTACAGCCTTCAATTTCGTTCAATAGTTTATATAGTAAATTCATTATTGCAACAAAAAGAAATACTACTACCGTTATCAATAATATCGTCACTATTACTACTACTACTACTACTATGTTAAAAAGTTAAAATAATTGTTTCATCTATGTAACGTACTACAATAATAATTAATTGTTCACAGTAATTGTGTACATTCTCTTTTTAAGTCGGACAAAATTCTCCCTTTTTACAGGCATTCTTCAAAGTACCCATGCAAATAAAAATTGTCGTTTTTTCATTCCGATTGAAATTATTTAAAAAAAAATTATATGTATATAGTACATATAAGGCACAAAAGCGTTTCGAATATGATGGGTCTTGGCTGATTATGGATCACTTATGTTAAGTAAGGCATTTAAGTATTTGTTTGTCAGCAGAGGCATGTGACAAGTGTTTCCTGACATTGAGGAAGAGTTGATGATAAAATGATAGACACTATTTTAAAGGGAGCCGCATTCACGAAGTTCTCGGTTGCCAAGTGGAAGAGGAGGCCTGTAGTTGTTTACTATGAGTCCTTCCGAGGAGCTCAAATTTTCTTCTTTCTTGTGGCATCTCAAGTTTCTGAATAAAATCAACTGAAACAGACATTATATTTATTTTAATAACGAGAAACGTGATATTTTCACCCAATCCCCTGGCTTTGCACAATGTTTTATACCTGATTATTGGAAACCTCGATGGGCTCCTTGAAAATTATCCAAGTGACGTTTTCAGTACACGGCGGGGTAGTCAAGGAACCCTGGTAGGTCCAGTACCCTTTTGCTTTCGGGAAAAGTCGAGCAGGATCAATAGTGCCTTGGAACTCGATCGAGTCATCCCGAAATAAAACGTGAGGTAGTAGGGAGGCAACTTTTTCTAATTCGTTATGTTTTTCACCAACCTAAAGTAAAACAAAAAGCAGGGTGAGATACAATGCAGTTATGTTTTTTTTCCCCTTGAACGGGAGAGTTTAATTGTAAGTGACGTTCCTACCTTTAGAAAAATGGCCAAAACAGCTAGTCCGTCAGAAAATTTGGCAGCTTCTGCGAAAGATGCATATTTCGTGCAATTCCAATGAACCAAGTGCAGCTGAAAGGGAAGAGAGCAAAAATTGTCATGGCTGGTTCTACATGTATGAAACTAAATCGGGTTACAAAATTTTAGACAAATTAACATTTCGAATGTGTAGTACCTCGCCCGCAAAAGTCCGTCCATCAACAGTGTGCTCGGAACCTTTGTCGTTCGTGCAGCCCCAGTGACAATGAAATTGTTCCAGCTTATAAATTCCTTCCAGAGGACCTCCACTGAGCTCTGAATTTAATTTAAAAACAATTTTGGAATTTGTTACTGGGAAAAATGTTTTTCGTCAACATGTAACTCACCAGAAAGATCGTCTTTTACTTCCACCTTCCATCCATATCCAGGGTTTACCAATTTCAAAGGTTTCTCGACTGAATATCTGAAAACGATTGTCTTCGCTTCCGAATAGGAAGTCACCATTTTTGTGTCGATGTCAACAGGGGACTGTTTGCTGCCAGACGCCGAAGGAAATTTTGACGGCCACGTTGACGGACCTGAAAAAAAATGTGCCGATCTTTCATGGTTTCACCAATAAATAAAGGGTAAAAAAATTGGTAAAAGGCCACTTTTCAAGGGTGGTGACATTTCATTGAATAATTTTCAGGGATAATAATAATCCAGTATCGAACGGCCATTCAATCCAATGGGAAAAAATACTACAAAATTGAATCACTTTATTTTTTTCTTTGTTACCTGAAACGCAAAATTCATGCTGGTAAATAGCAATTAAAGCAAAATGACACGACTAGGTGGGACAAGTCAACGTCACATAATGGTTTGTCAACAGACTCGATAGATGCCATGAGAAAATTGTCAGCCTTTCATTTACAGTCAATTAAGGCATTGTGACTTTTCCGATATTTTAAAATCCGACTGAATGGAGGTGAACCAACATTTACCAATGTGATACATCAATCTAATCATTCCTCAACATTATACCTCCTCCAGTTCTGACACAAGGCTTATGGCGAGTTAGAATTTGTGTTAAATCTGTTATATCAACTATTACACATAAAAATAATTTTAAAAAATTCTCTTCTTCGGACTTCTGAAAGGAAAGGCTAGTTACAATTGAAGTGGCGTTGCTCAGAGTTGTATGATACAAAATAAATTTTTACACAGCTGTCTGTAAAAGATTAAGTTCAAGAGAACAAGATTAATAAAAAAAACAACTTTGAAAGGCTAATTTTTGCCATTAGAGAACTTACCAGTATGATAAAAGTCAAGTCGATTACCCGCACACGGAAATATCAAATAACTCTGAGAGACAAAACTGAGCAAAATTGCGTGAGCAATGGATAACGTGGAGTGACTTTCTTCAGAGAGAGACTTGCATCAACTAGTCAGTGTTTAACACCAGGCAAACCCCCTGGAGTACCCAATGACTGGAATGTTCACAGGTGGTTAGGTCGGCTTCAAACACGAGTCCGACACCCATTGCATTTCTCCGAAGGGACGTCGTGTACACGGGGGTCCTCAAAGTGTTCTGAAGTTTCAACCGGTGCCTTTCAATTGGTATTACTTTCACTACGGGCAACTCTTCAACCAAAACTTTAGGTAACGAACGTTGCAAAGCTCCAGTTTCTGTGTCCCATCTGGCACCTTCGAGGTACAGACCTTCAATGTAACAGCCTTGATCGGGTCTATCTTCGACCTCGTCGTGGTTTTTATATTTCGTAACCGCGGTATACAGCGTGGATCTGTCTAAAGGCCAGCCATTTTTTCTGCAAGCCATTTGCACCAGAGCTGTCAGGTAGGACTCTGGAATGTGAAGGCCGGACAACCACATGACAACTGGGTCTCCCTGCAAGCTCCAGGCTGTATATTGGCTTATTCTTTTCTGGTAATGATCCATCCAGCTACCCAAGGACTTTCTTGTTGCGGGAATAAGTTTTCTCCACGCGGTCGGCAATTGGCCGTTGAACAGAGACGTCGCCACATTGTCCAGAACCGCATCCATACCTATTTCTCCGGCCAATGCTTTCCTCAACTGAGTCAGCGTCCGATTCATCATCACCAGCAATTTGTTAAACCTTTCAACCTCTTGTAGCAAAACGATTATCGTTGGAGTTAAAGACATTTCAAATTGTTTCCTTATCTTGGGTATGTCATAAGTTGGAGGAATCTTTGAAATGATATCCTTACAGACGTTGTCAATAAATTCATCTCGGCTGATGCCGCCTCCAATTTCGCCTGTTTGTGGTTGGAGCTCAATCAGGTACATCCACATGTCTTTTGCCGCATTTGTATAGTAGCCTATTTCGGCGTTCGGATGAAGTCCGAAAACGTCAGGATTATTCACGAGCGGCAACAAATCAATAAATGCTATATATTCCTCTTTATCTCCATCATTCGGTATCTTATAACTGACCGATTTGTCTTTGTAAAAGTAAAACGGTTGAAAAGCATCGAACAGAAAATCGCCCATGTATTCGTTCATATAGGTCTTGACAATTCTCCTGTCGAAGTTGTCGATTACTCTGCCTCCGTACATTACTTCGCCTATTAGGTATTTGAGGCTGTTCCACGGTACCCTACTCTCTTTTGCGTCAAACATCTTTGTCAAATAAGTGTCGAGTATTTGCATGCAGACATTGAAATCCGATTCGTTGAAGTCGTAATTGATGTTCCAGCCGATTTTGTCATATTTTCTTCGTTCCTGAACGACAGCATGAAAAAAGGCGAGTACGTAAACGAGGGACTTAAAAAGAGGATGAGGGCACGCGTCGAGAGCAGAGGTTCTCACTTTAAAGTAAGTGTTCCGGAGGTTCAATTTCAAACCGTTAGGTGGCTCTGTCACCACTTTAAGAGACCTTTGCAGGATGCCTATGGGAAATGAAGGGGTGGCATCCGTTGTCAGCCAGAGACGAAAATCCGGGTGAGGTTTGGTGATCTTTTCCAATGTTTTCTCCAAAATTCTAATGAATGGAATAAGCAAATGACAGTTTTGCAACATTAGCCATTGTCCTCGATTGACGGCTATCTCGAGGAGAGACAGTGCGGCTGGTTCCTGGCCCTGACCAAGAGACAGGTACCGAAATTTTCCTCCCCCCATTCCGCACCTGTCGGCCAGTTTCATGAGCTCGCTGGTTGGATCAGATCCAGGACTGAGAATGAACACAACTGGCATAAACGGAGAACTCTGCTCGAATATACTATCCAAACTGATGACGGGAGGTGTCACGTACTCCTCCCCCATAATGACTGTTATGAAGTCCACGACGCACCTGAACACCCTGTCCACTCGAAAACATCGAATAAACATTAATCTTTCAAAGGGGGCCAATTTCTTAGCGTAGCCAAAGGGAAAAGATGTGCCTTCAGGTGCGTCCAGGTCGTACCACTCTTTCCACACTTGCGACGAGTCTTCAATTTCACTCGGAAGAGAGGAAAATTTGTCTGGAAATTCAGCAGAAAGTCTCAGAATATCTTCCCAACCCTGACCCGGTAGCCATTTAGCTGGATTTACCCTCGAAGATTTTTCTAAGGCAACGTTTCCTTTTATAAAGAAATTCAGTTGAGTTTGACTAACCCGAGACTCGCTCAATTCGAGTTTCATAGTCATTTGGAAGGAGAACAGGAGCTTGTGTTTTTCGAAAATACCCGTGCAACCGTAGTCGTAGACGTTTTTCGTTAAGGTGCGAATTATATTTTTGAGTCGGCGGGAGAGCATCGTGTCGGGAAGGGCTTTTCTCAGGGAATAAGCGAAAACCTCTAGGTATGAGTTCAGAGAGTACTGATACATGGGACTCACTGTGGCCATGTCCGACAGCAAAAAAAACAAAATGGCACCTCTTTTGGCGACGGACCTGTACCCGTTCCGAAGTCGGTCAATGTCGGAGGCCGTGGTTTCGGCGAGTTGAAGCTTCAGAAAAACTTCTCCAGCCTTGGACTTTGTGTTTTCCAATGTATTGACGAGCTCCACGTTGTCGAGCATGTTTCCCGTCGAGGTGGACAACTCCCGCAGGAGAGAATCCTCCAAGCTTTTGAGCAAATTCTTATTTAAGAATGTTTCTTCAATTAGGCTTTCACGCTGCTCTTCCAGGTCGGGTCTCTCGTTTCGTACAACCACGCTCAGGAGCTGATCTTCCAATCCTGACGTTGTCACTGTGTAATTTATCACAACGGCTTTCGCGTAAACCGCAGGATTCAAATTTGGATTAGCCAATTTGGTAGTTAGGTACATGCGAAATTTGGGATCGACGTCAACTTCTTTGTCACCTAGTATGACAAATGTTCTGCCGGACGCAACTTTCCAATTCTTCTCAAGTACGTTGTCAATAACTGGATCGACATAATCGTCAATATCCTCAAACAAAAAGGGAAAGCCATATTTAATTGCCATTTCTAATTGCTTGAGAAAGTCGGAATCGTTAAAAGAGCTGACTTTCAGGTGTCTTTCTTCCTTTTTCTTGATCCAATTAAGCGCCTGCTGTTGGGGGTCAATACACACGGGGAACCTGGACGCTCTAACGGTGAGAATTCCGTTTTGAATGGAAAGTTCGTCGGGTGGTAAACCCTCCGAGTTCCATTTGCTGATTTCTACGTCGTCCGAGAGGGCCATTTCCAAACGGTACGACATGGTCAGGGGAATTTCTTTGTCAATGAGGCTTTGCTTCCAGTCTTCGTATATCATGGTACGACGGAACTCGTAGCTGAAAGGACCCACGTAGCTCAAGAAAGACGCGGAGAGAATGCAGTTTCCTATCAGTTGTTGTTTCTCGAGATGAAGATTATCTAATTCTTTTGCCCAGCGAGTGTTTTCCGAGCTGAGACCCCCGATCAGTTTGTCAGCGGCTATTAAACGCTTCATCATGAGGTCCGTTTCCTCCTGTAAAATTTGCCGTTCTCCCATCGCTTTCATGTATTTTTCATTAAGTCCGTCTAACTGGTCTTCTATTTTTGTTATTTCGTTCATTAGCTTCTTTAGGAATTTCTGAGACTTTTCGTAATCCATTTCTAATTGTTCGACTTTTTCCTTCTTAGGTTTGACTTCTTTAAAGACGGCGCAGTAGCCCAGAACGGCCTCGACGAACATCATCAATCCGTGTCCGGCTTTGCTAACCGCTCTCAAGTCCGGTGGCAATCCCTTTGCATGGGCTTTGCATGCCTTTTGCTGGTTCTGAGTTATCAAGTCACAATTCATTTCCTTCAATCGAAGCAAAAACCCGGGATCGGCCATGACCCCTTTGGCTGATTTCCACGAAATCTCTTTGACTCCCATCAGGATGAGAACACATTCGCAAACGACTTGCACGGCCTGTGGTGGAGTTGCAAACGATCGAATCTCCGTAATATCCGACTTGTCCAAATCACTGAGAGCTGCCCTTGCTGTTTCCAAAGCAGGCAAAGCAGCGTCCAAAATTTCCTGGGCCTCCGCCTTTTCAAAAAATATTACCTTTTCCTGCTCTTCAATCTCTTGCTTTTTGGTCGTCACATCATTTTTCTTCTCGTTTGCGGCTTCCGTGGCACCTGAAATCTCGCTTAGCAATTCCTCACACGCGGCCGTCTTTTTTGCCGTGGCCACTTGCTGAACTTCCAGTTTCGCGTTCAACTCAGCGAGCTGAACACTCGCCTCTGCTATTTTCAACATTCCTCCACCCAACCGTTCGCACTGCGCAATTATAAACTGATTCTTTTGCTCCAGAAGAGTCAGGTAAATGGCAATAAAATCTAAGAACTGTTTCGGCGTCACATAGTTTTTCCTTCGCAACTGAACTAAAAAATCACTTGTGTATTTTCCCACGCAAGAGTGCACGTAAACGACGTGATCTATAACACTTTCCCTGTGTTCTTCCGGTATCTTTGGATTTTCGGCCAAAAATACCTTGGCCACAGCGTTGAGGGCTTGCGCCGGCCAAGGAAACACCCAATCGATGGTTGTATTGTTGACCAAACCAGGAAAGTTCCTGCACCTCGTCCTTAATATGTCCCCAGCCGGAGACATGGAGAGAACAACGTGAAGATTTTCAATACATTTTTTCTTATAGTAAGACCAAACTTCCTCTTTGCCCACTCCGTAACCGGCTTCTTTGGCGTGACTTCGCACTCCGTTTATTATTCCATCTTTTTCTTCGTCCGTGAAAAGAGCCGGAATCATTCCCACGGCCAACATATTATTAATCATTTCCAAAAATCCTTCCTCGGCTATTTGGGAGGCGGTGAAGAGAAAAACGGTCGACTTTCTGTCGACACCAACTTGATTGTAGAGCTTTTTCATGTCCTCCTTGAAACTGTTTTCGTTGTAACCTCGGCTCAGTGAAATCTCAAAAACGACGCAACCTGCAGCAAAGGCAGCCAGACGCGTTAAACTCTGTTTTCCGCTTCCTCCGACACCAACAACCATCATATGGCCTTTATTCATCCGTAGAACTCTGTGTATTCTGGTCAGATGTTCCAAGGCGTCGTCGAATAAAACTAAGTTTACTTTGCCGTAACGTTCGCAGAATTCGTCGAGAATTTCCTGAAATAGAAAATATACGGCATCGTAGTCCAGTAAATCTTCATAAAGTCGGACTTCATCTCCTCCTGCGCAAGCGTTTCTGTAATCCCCGAAAAGAAGGGGCTCTCTCATTGCCGCCTCCAACACTTCAGGAAACTCTTCAAAATAATATTCAATTTGACTCTGAACTTTGTTTCTCATTAGTTCTTGGTCTGTGGAGTTGATGAGTCGGTCGCATATTACCCTTGAAAATTCGTTTCTCCAGACTCGTACTATGTGGATCCTTGTTTGAAAAAACGTTTTCTCCACCTGGCAAACTCCAGCCATTATTCTCGATAAATCTCTTAAATTGAATATATAGTGGAACTTTGACGGAGTCGGAGGCAATTCAACGACTATATTTTTGTACAAATTTAATGTCATAATAACCAATGTGGGAACCGTAAGTTGAATTTCCTCAGCCAGAGTCTGAGCGTGACCGCCCAAAATGGATCTGTATATGTGTACGACAGTTTCATCCGAGGGAAAAGTCAAATTATACACGGAAAACATCGAGATGAACCTCGGATCGACCTCATTTCTGCCTCCTCCGGCCTTTCCCATTGCCGCCAGAAAACACGTGTCCTTTATCTGTTTCCAGTTCAGTTCTTTTCCTCTGTCGTACAATCCGCCTCGCTCAAAAAACAATTTCAATAGTGCTATGGGCTGCTGCGTGCCGTAGTCATCCACCTGGGGCATGTTTAAATCGTCAATGAAAACTATGAGTTTCTTTCCGATTGGTGGACCGTAAATGTCCTTCGTACGCTTCTCAACCGAAGACTCGATGTTCCTTTGAACATCCATGGATGTGGTTCGAGAGGAGAAATTAACGTTCAGCTGCAGGAAATGCTCAGGCGAAAGTCTACGTAGGAAGTCTTGCACGATGGCTGTCTTCGACGTGCCCGTCTCTCCCACCAACACTACAGGGCGTCCGATGCTGTTCATGAGCTCTAGTAACCAGTCGGTCCTGCACGTGTCGATTGTGGGAACCAGGATTTCGCTAAAACTTTTCATTGGGTCATGAACGTACCGGGGAACAACCCATTTCCATGCGATCCACTCCTGTGTGGAAATACTGACGAAGTAGTGGTAGAGAGTGGGAAATCCGGTAGGTATCATTCTAATGGTGGCTTTTTTATTTTCGGAATCCTCCATTAGTACCATGCCACAACACTTTTTGGCCAATTCATCAAACTCTGATTGGTTCTCGATGACAATGGACGCTCCGATGGAACAGTACACGCTGACAATGAAAATCGCTTCGGTGACGTCGTTCGACCACTCCTTTGTCTCGTCGACTTGTCCCGGAATCAGAGAGTCGAGCATGTTGCACAACTGGACCACCATGTTTAGGGAAGTCTGATGAATTATCAATTTGAGAGGTTTCACGGCCTGAAGCCCGATGTAACCATCCACGACGTATCTGATACACGGAACAGCCAATTTCTGAAAAACTTCCTGTAATTTTTCTTTGTGTTCCTCAGTGCCCTTTCTAGTGTTCACCCATTTGTTCCAGTAGGGAAGGTAACCCAGGTTCTTGGGATCCACGTAGACCATTCCAGCTCGAGAAACGGTTGCGGGCGAAGCGAACGCCAAGTCGCCCACCTCGAAAAGCAATGCGCAATGCGGTAAGAGTCGAATACGTTCCCCATTAGCCAAAGTCAACAATTTGTTGTCATCCATCACAGAATTCATGTTTTCGATCCACAGGGCGTCAACGTCCCCATCGAAGAGTATGTATCGTCGTTCCGGTATGTCAATGGGTTTGTTGATTTCTCTGAATATGCAAGAGAGCAATCCGTCCGTCCAGTCGCGGGTCGCGGGATCGAGTACACCGTAGAGTTCTATAACGGAACAAGCTTTCGGGTTTAAAATGAACAATTTTGTGGGAAGTCCGAGTGAGGTTTGAGCTTTCTGAAGAGTATGTATGACGACCGTTTTTCCACCACCTGTGGGACCCACTATCATTGTCGAATGACGGGTCATCATCGTTTCATACATCTGCACGACTTTGTCCATCTGATCCGGCAAAATTTCGTACCTCCCTTCTCTAAGCGATCGCTCGACGGCCGCGTTGAAATCCGGGTAGCCAACCCTGGGGCAGTCCAACCCAGGAAACAAATCCGCAATGAGACCCAAAAACAGGGGCACATCATCAAACACAAATTTCGGTAGATTCATGTCTCTCAGGGCCCTCATGAGAACAACGTTTTCTGGCAGCTCTTGAGAGCCGCGTTTCAATTCTCCAGCCATAACGAGAACAGACTTCAGAGCTCTTAAGCCAAAGTCGTAGTGAGACTGTTTGGACAGTTGCTCTTGCGCCAATTTGTAAAGGACGGTCATTTTTTTTGCCAAAACTTTAGCTTGAAGAAACCCTTCCGAAAATAACATGATGAGACAAATCATCTCTAGGTCAGGAACGATGCAAACGACAGGTCGAAATAGAGCCTTGACGGATTCCGGTAGCTCTGTTCTGCCCGCATACCCTGGATTCATGGTGATGAAAATGCCCACTTTTAGGTCCAGTGAAATTTCCTGACTTTCAAAATTGAAGCGCTTCAGTTTCAGCAAGAGAGCGTTGCGAATTGTTTGGAGTTGCGTAGAGATGACAGACAGAACAGAAATGTCAATCCTGTTGAACTCGTCGAAGCATCCCCATGCTCCGCACTGGCACAGTCCGTTCAAAATCTTACCAAAGGCTTTGTAGTCCATTCCCTCGCCGCAGTTGGTAACCATGCAGAGAAGTCCCATGGCTTTGGCGAGATCTTTGGTCGTTTCCGTTTTGCCTGTGCCCGCCGGTCCCGCGGGAGCTCCACCCAGTTGCATTGACAAGGCTTGGGTTATCGTCAGGTAAATGCGATCCGTGAGAGGGGTGATGACGAGACGACCGTTGAGTCCCATATATTCGTAGCCGTATTCAAATACTCCCGTGCACTGTTTCACCATCAAGTTGTCCCCGTCTTTCATCCAGTAAAATCTCAGCTGACTTTCCCATTCGAATTCTTGCGAGTCGGTTATGTTGTCCCTAACGAAGTCTTCGATGATATCACGAGCGTGAACATCTATTATTAAAACAGTATTGAACTTTTTCCTGTCGTTTTTTGATAGGTCTCCACGCACTCGAACCACTAATTCGTCGAGTTGTGCATTCAGTTGTTCGAGGTATTTCTTCATTGATCTGTGATGTCCCTCGGATATCTTCACGAAAACATTTTCCACTTCCGCCGTCCACCAGACTTGATTAGCCGCAAGGCAAACCATTCCTTGGTACGAAAGCATCCATTCGGGTCTCGCTCTCCTGGTTTTCCCATAATCAAATATCGACTTCTTCGTGATGTAGCGGTTAGATTTTCTCATTTCGGCAAGGATGTCGTTCATCCATTCCTCTATGCGGCCCTCTGTCACCACGACATTTCGAAACTCCATAACTTCTCTCTCGCAAGAGATCATTGCCAAAGCGACTACCCTGTCCGGAGACTGGGATCCAAATCTAAGTGCTCCAATGTTATCAAAGATTTTGACCATGTGCTCCTGTATGCACGTCGGTTCTGTGCTTCCCAAGATCGAAAGGAGTTCGTCATCCGACAAGAAGAAAAATCGCGGGAAAGCGTTCCTCTTTGAATCCAAATAGTCGTTAAGTGATTTTTGGCACTTTTCCAAGCCCAGACCGAGACCAATAAGTTCCGCGAGTCGTCCAGGAACCTCGCAAGACTCTCTAACGTTCGGCCTTTTGTACACCTCGAGCATTATTCTTCTGAATGATTTGTCAATGTCATCAAATTTTCTCGCTTCGTCCGGCAACTGGTGCCTGATGTCACCACCAACGAAAATCCCTTCCAAGTACATCCACTTACGTTGAGTCTGGATCCAAGCGTCTATGACTTCGGCTATGACGGCCAAACTTTTTTCCAACTTTTGAACCACTCCAAGAAATGGACCTATAAATTGCGACGCGGCCATGCTCTGAAGATTCATGGCATTGTCTTCCAGAACCTGCATAATTTCGTCGACTGGTCCCAGCGCGAAACCTCTGTCTTCTGTTCCCTTGAAATGCGGCAACGCGGAAAATATCATGTGCTTCCACGTCTCCTGAATCTCTTTGACCCCCTTTTCTATTGACAATTCTCTGACCGCAGCCGAGATGATTTCCTCCACAATGTCCGTGTACTTGTGTATTTCCATGGCAAACATATTTTCCAGAGTAAAGCGATCCGGTGACATGTCGAAAGTTTGACCCGTCTTCTCCATCAACTGTTTCCAGTGCCTTTCTCGAAGGGCTTCATTCTTAAGTTCCACCATAAGTGGAATTGTGTTCTTGAATTCTTTCATTTTCTGTTCTACCGCGATGCCAACGGGCGACTGCCGCAACTCCTTTTTCAGCCTTTTGAAATCGCGCATGAAATTTTCCATACCGTCAACTAAGGTATTCGGATTTAAGTTAACCCAAAGAGTTTTAGCCCATGTTTCTTGGGCAGTTTTCTGATCTCTGTACACATCGTAAATCATTTTCACACCATCAAACTCCACCTTGGCTTTAATGAAACTGTTGTAATCACCGGCAGGCAAGTCGAAGAGAGTTTCCGACAAAGTCAATTCTTTCTTTCTTTCATCGAACTCGGCAAAGAGTCTCTCGTATTCCTCCGTGACGAGGACCCCTTTGTCCAGATCCTGGGAAAACGATGCCGGACCTTCGGTTGCAAATTTCTCCACAAATTCAGATAGCATACGAAGAAAATCTTCGATTTGGTCCTGCGTGAGAAGAGCAAATCTTTCTTTGGTGGCTTGAAAGGTCTGGGCCCGGTAAAGAGCCGAGATGTAGAGTTTCTTCCATTGCTCTTCCAAATCCGCAGACATCTTTACGTCGTCCTCAGATATATCAATTTTGTGGAGTCGTAGCACGTGGTACCTCTCTTGAAACTCTTTGTATTGGATTTCTGCCGTTACCGTGGACTTCTGAATTGTGGTAACCGTTTGTAGTGTTGATTTGAACGATTCGAGGGATGTGATTTTTTGGTTCAGGCTTTCGTTTAATTCATTGATGAACTTCTGAAAACCGTCCATTCTTTCGCGCGTATTTTCAGCTAAACGATACCCTAATGCCTCTTTCCATCCAGTGCAGTGATTCTGAACGCTTTCAATGATCGGTTTGAGGTTCAATCGAACGCAGCAAACATCCTCGTACGGAACCAGTTCGGTCAGCTCGGCGCTCACCTGAGCGTAAAAGCTAAACTTTTCGTCGTAGTCGGCCAAAACAGGGTTTTTTGATGAGAATTTGTCGCAGGTCAGATTTTTGTCGTAGACCCATAGATTCCGATACTTTCTCCATCGAACCAACCGTCGCACACAATCAGACACAATTCTTAAGACCGTGTCTTGAATTTTGGTGACTAAATCGTTTACCATTTGAATTTGAACAATGTCTTCGAAAAAGGAAAACAAATAATACTCGTCGGAATCCGCTTGTTTTTGTGGCTCACATGCTACACAGGTGCCGTCCATCCACCTCGGGAACAACTTGAGCTTCTCGATGAAGTCCTTCACGCTGTGGATGATAATGTTGTGTACCTCCGGAGGAGAAGGCCTTATTATGACATCCGGCACGGCTAAAACTACCGCAATCTCAAACATGGCTTCTTTAGCGTTGAGTGCTTTGTCGAAATCTAACAAATTCCTTACGGTCATGTCGAGTAGGGTGACAAACACCTTCCTCTCCCAATACGTGTAAAATAGAGTCATAAACGGAGAAGTACCCGACGACGTGTGATGAACCAAACTTTCCAGTTTCATGAGAATCGGACCGACGCCCTTGTACACTCTGATCATTTGGCTCACCAACCGCAGCCTATTCTCTTCCATTTCCGAAAAGAACTCCTTGCACTCATATCTTCTTGACTCTTCTTTAGGTTTCTTCGTACCAAACAGATTGTATTTTTCCAGCTGAGATATCTTCCATTCGATTTCCTTCTCGATGCGAGACATTTGTTTTGCGGTTGTTGTCAAGCTCTTGAGAACCCTCTCGCACCCTCTGATGTATTCTTGTATCCCTAAAGAGTTCCAGTTGAACCGGGTCAGACCAGGTTGTATGTGTCTCTCGACGTCTTTTAGTATTTCCTTCGTGAACTGAAGTTCGGGAATACTTAATCCGTCTAGTGCTTCATTGTAGTCGGAGACCATCTTTCTCACCGCCAGCAAATCCCATTGGAGGCGATCTTTCTGAATTGCGACACTTTTAATAGAGGAGGGTATCTGAAAACCGAGGTACTCCATGAGTTCGGCCTCAGCAATAATATCGAAAACCTGGTCGAGAAAGTTCACTTGGAATCTCATGTGTATCTCGGCTAGAATGTTGTCATTAACGAATTCTCCCCAGGTCATTTGGGGTGTGAACTTTCTAACGACCGTCGAAGATACGCTGGTCGTGTTAATGGGAGGAAGGATAAGACTAGACTTTCGTTTTCCCGAACCTTTACCCGCCAAACCGCTGCTCCCAGTTATTCCCTGTAAGACCGTACGGCTTGCAGACATCTTCGAAGAGGCCAGGGTCTGCTGGGAGGTTGCCATCGACTTTTGGGAAATGGTACCGTGGGAGGAGGTTGACCTAATGCTGAGCGTTCCATCCTGATACTTTCGTTGTTCATTGAAATGTTTCGTAATTGTCATTTGATTCCGTTTTTTCACATCCTTCTTGGGTTGTTCCAGGCTCCGCTTATGAATGTCGAGTTTCAAAACGGAGCGCTTTAGTGCCATTCCGCAAATGGGCAAAGCATTGCAACACCACAACTCAAACCTCGAGTCCTCGAAAGCTTTCATTTGCCTGGCCAATTTTATATACTCATCGAAAGCTCTCTCTTTTAATTCGGAATTCTCCAATTCCTTGATCTTTTGGTAAAGTAAAATCGGTTTTTTCAAACGAATGAAGAGCTGACGTTCCCAGAAAATGGCACCACTTTCTGGAGGCAAATACCGAAGAACCGGTGGCTTCTTTTTCCCTCTATTGAACATATATTCAACTGTAGATATTTCTTTGCTGAATTGTTGCATGACAACATCGAATTTAGTCATGAGCTGTTCTTGGATTGAGCTCCGAGTTTTGATGTGCTTGAATTTGAGCAGCATTTCTAAGGCCTCCTCTGATGACCTCAGTATTTTGAATGACTCGTCAATGAAGATTTTTGCCTCTTTTTCCAATTGCTTAACCTCCTTGTAGAACGATTCTACGATGGCATCCCAATTGTCCTTGCAAGCCGGTTTGTATATATCGAAATCGGTAGTCTCTATCGACAGCAAGAGATTTTCTACTCTTTTAATAACGGCATCAATCTGACCGGGATCGGATATGATGGACTTCAGTTTGGGTCCGAATATCTTTTTAAATTGCTGAATGACGAGGGCAACATTGTACAAGTCCTCGCAAACGGACGCAATATATTCCGATTCGGAAAAAAGTTTCTTTTGGTCGAACTCCCACCGCTGACCTTTGCCGAGTGTTTCGATTTTCATCCTCGTGTCCAGATAACATTTTTTCCACTGTCTCAGCATGCTGCCAGCTTCCTTGGTTTTAGCCAAGACCCCTTTCAAAGGGCTCTTAAAAAGAGTGTCTGGTTTGAGAACAGCCGATACTTTCTGGCAAAGGCTGACGGAGATTCGCCTCATGAATGATACCATTATCTCGTCGGAATTGTAGTACCGCGAGAGAATCCAAATCATATGGAGTCCGTCTATGAGTCCGGGAAGCGTTGCCTGTATATTCTTGTAAGAGTAGGAATGCGTCACAGACTTGAGGTGCCGAAGAATGGTAAGCAAGAATTTGACGTTGTCCCTCGCCTCTGTGTAATACTTGAGAAGTTCAGTTTCTGCAAGGTCGAGGCCAACGACATTCTTCGAATTGGCCATGTTCAGAACGGCAATAACATTCTCCACGGGTTTCGCTTTTATCTGCTCGACCAACAGGCTCAAACCTGCTTCTCTGTCGTGCCAAAAATCGTATTCGGATATTGGACTTGTTCCTTCCGGCCTCTTAGACAAGTAAAGATTCATTGTTTGACTTATGAGTTTTTCCCAGGTTAATGCGGCTTCCTCCATGGCGGCCAACGACGCCGGATCCTCCCTTAATTCTTCCTTCGTTTTTTGATCCCACTCGATGTCGGGGAGTTCCAAAAGAACGACTTCCTTTAAGTGTTCCTCTGTCCAACTGATGATCTGCGATAACATGTCCAAGTCATCGATCAAATCCGTTTTCGTCGACATCTTTTCCTGAACGAGTTCCTCCTTTTTTAACGGTGTTTTTTTCTTCTCATCTGTTGTTTTAATAGGGAGTATTTCCGAAGGGGACTTCAAGAAGACCGACCTTATCATCTCGTCTTCCTCTAACTTCTTCACGTTCACAGACAGTCTTCGGTAATCGGACGGTCGCAGGAAATGTGCGTTGAGAGCGGGGCCACCGCCTGAACCCGTATGTTCATTCCCGTCCTCCTTTTCTTCTTCTTCCTCGACCGGCTGAGATTTTCGCCTTCCAGGCTTCAAAGCTGCCATAATCAGTTCCGGTTCGCGGAATTGTTTTTCAACCAGAGGGATGAACACGTTTTTCACCAGTCTAGTGGCGTTGAGCAAATGTTGTCCGCGCATTGAACCAACAATAAAGATGGTGGGCAAAATGGAACAGGCGCTGTGGAAACTGTCGAAATTGCTCACAGACTGATCCCTTTGTCGGAGGAAGTAAACAAAAGTGTTATTACGCGGTGTTGCTTCGCCCTCCAAGTGACCGAAATGAACCTCGATTCGGGTGGCTTTCACTACTTTTTCTACCAATTTGTTCACGTACACGTAAGTTTTCTCGACTTCAGCTTGTTTAGACTTTTCAACCGCTGTAACTGGACTGTGGCTGCCAAACTTTGGCATTTTACCATTATTCTTTGACTTCCCTTTGCTCCCTGGCGCCTTAGAAGATTCTCCATCGAGTGACTCTGATATGTCCACCGTCACAGAAGACTGATTCTGTTCGGTGTCGTCTTCCAGTCCATACGGATGTTTTTCAGATCCTGTAGGAGATGGCGTTTTCCCCTTTTTCCCCCTTTTCTCCGCCGAGTCATTCTTTGTTGGACTCTTCTTTTTTGGCGTTGCGGGTCGGCTAGCACCTTCGGGTATGCCTTCCGGTACGATCTCTTCGGCTACCAAAACTTCTTCTTCTATAATTTTTTCATAGTACGTCTTGTAGAAGAAGCAAATTCTTTTGTGCAAGTCTTGCGGACCGAAAATTTCATCGTTCATGAAAGATGCTAAATTGTCCTCTACCTTTCCACCATCTCTAACCAGCAAATCGTTGAACACCTCCGGATCGTCTTCATTCAAAAAGGTTAAAACTTTGTCCCGAATCCAGAGCAATCTGTAATCCTGAGTCATCTTAACAAGGTAAAATATGCCTGAAAAGAAAATAAGGCGATGAACGGGAGCGAGAGGATCTGTTCATCACCCTTGGAATTCTGTATCCGTCTTTCGCTAGTACGATTTACAAAATAAAAAATACTATTCCCTCAATTTTCAGCGAGACAATAACCTATTTAACGTGCGGTTAATCGACAATCGTTATTCGGTGTTATCTGAAAGAGCCTGATACAATGGCAGGGGGGCACACTTACCCGCCAGGAGACAATGAAAACACGTGCACGCATAATTTAACTTCCAAAGATATCAGTCCGTTTAGGAAACGGAAATTATGACTTGGTCGGAAAGTCAACTTGACAGGCTCGTGGTGATGCATTTATGTATTTTCAAAGATAAAGTAATTGCATCCTAAATATTTCTTTCTTCAACTACACAAATTAAAAGATATTTCTATGTTCTGAATAGGAAAACTTTCGAGGCAGATGGACCGATTGCCAACTGAAGTCAATAGTCAAACAGAATTCTTCACACGCTCACCTCAAACGGCTTCCATTTAAGATGAAGTTCAAATTTATTTCCTTTACACGCTCTGTATCCTTTCATTTCTTTGAAAAATCCATCAAGTCAAGTAGTAAATATTTGCCACGTCCAAGCCAATTCATATCGACTGCTTAACTCGATCAATCGACTCCACTATTCTAATAGTACTAGTTTGTTTTTTAATAATAAAAAAAAACAGAGGGATTTCTATTTTGATTGCACCCAGCCACAAAAGAATTGAGTCAACGAATTCACGTTGCCGGGGTAACTCGATGTTCGTCGGCCAACCTTCCCTTAGACGAAGTCTGTGGTGCCTGTATGCAAAAACGTAAATTTGTCCCACCCATACCTCATCACGTTTCAAGTAGTAATTAAATAATTTTCGATGTCGAACACAAAGAAGAATCATCTGTTTACGGATTTTGCAGGTGTACAGTCACTTGTCCTGCAGTTGCCATATACAATGGACTACATACACGGAACTTACACTACACATCTTGCTTTCGACCCTTAATGATCTTTCCCATTGTCCCTAACTAGAATGTGTGTACATAATCTGTAAGAGATTTGTGTCATTTACAATATGAAAAATTTTGATGGGTGAAACTGTTAGAGTGGCATGTAATTTTTATCTGTCTTTGAGGTAGACGATGGCAAACGTCGCTGATAAATGTTTGATAAACGTCTGAGTAAACAAACGCACCTTAATTTAGGCAAAGACTGTAGGATTACCAGATACAAATATGACGATTAGCACAGGTTCCCGGTCCAAAAGCGCTGCAGTGAATATCAAAATCGGAGGAATTCACAAATAAAAATGCCAAAGAGGAAGTATACCGTCATTCAGAGTCGTTGAGAAACTTCGTAAATTTAAGACAATGGTAGGAAACTGAAGACAAAGACTGTTTAGATTACAAATACAAAAGGAAGTCGTCAAATTCACTAGAAAAACAAAGGTTCACGTCATCGAGATTAACCATTACATACAGCCACACGTACGGCACTGGTTTAAAAAACACTACTATCTTTGGATAGTAGGAATGAATGCGGATTCATGCAGTTTCGGGCACTCTCTGGAGAATATTGGAATTCATTTCTTCACTTTATTGGAATGGTGGAAATTCATCTTTTCCTCTCCATCTTAACGTGACAGAGGTTAACATCCCATTATTTGCCAAAGAAACTGTTTTGACTAAAATGTTATTTCATTCCTTCATTTTGATGGGTGATGGTTTATTCAAATGTAGCACCAATTTGATTTCCGATTACCGCCATTGATGACAGAGGTTGAATTGTTGTCTTCGTTTTCCTTGTTGCTTCACCAAGTATTCCCATTTCTTGTCGAATCTTGAGAGGTGAGCCGATGCAAATTTAAAAATTAAAATTCTGTTTTGTCACATTTTGGCCACCGTTCAAATAAAAAAAAAATGAACTGCGTTTGAAAGACATAATACTGAAGAGACGTACTTAATCTCTAAAACGGTAAACATTTAAAAGTGTAAATTGGTGAACATTACAAGGTCGAACACATTTTACGAACGGAATACATTGGATTTGAATTTATATTTGGAATTATTTGCTACATGGTACCCAACGGTTGGAATATGAATAAAAAGCAAGCAAGAATAAGCAAGAATACCCAAGAATACCTTTTCTTAGGAATTTAATAATTCAAAAGCAGTATCCCGTACAACAAAAATGACTATTACAGAAAATTTATTTTCCAACGTCCGAATAATCGTAATAATCGTTTGGTTTTTATCGAATTGCATGTGTACGTTGAATAAAACTGAACAAAACACTTTCTCCATTACATTTTTGAACAACGTGAAAACGCAAGCCAGTAAATTTTACAAAACTCACCATCAATTCAGAATCGGCGAACACATGCACGATTACATTTGCTAACAGTGATATTCATCAGGCTGAGGATAAGTTTAAAAATGAGAAACAATATGAAATCTTACCGTTTACTTCGGTGTATCCCCAGTCATGATCGGCCATCGTCGTGATCGTGATTCTGGCAGAGAACCCGTTAGAAACTGTAGGAGGCGACACCCAAATGAAAACGAACTGCCTGAGCCTCAGACGAACCAGCCCGAGTGACTGACTGACTGACTGACTGACTGACTGGTTGGTTGGCCGATTGTCAGCCAGACTTTCAGCCGAGGACCGCACAGAAGTAGACTTACGTTTCACCCGAAGAAGTCGTTCCTACAAGCTAAACGTCATCGAAAGAATCTAGTGGGGGAAAGACGGATGGTCATCACTGGCAACATTCGCAGTGGAAGAAGCGGAACGTAAGGGGAAAATTTCCTTACAAGCGGTACGCAAATTTGTGTCCTCTTGTGTGTCCCAGAGCAACCTGTTGTGGAAGGTTGTTGTGGTGAGAGCAAAAAAGGAGTCGATCTGTCGTCGTGTGCCTGTCGTCCATTCAAGCTTGTTCTACCGCTGTCTACCACACTCCAAGTTGCCTACAAATTATTTCTTCTTCCTCATCGTTCTGGAACCCAACATGTCTCCCCAACTCAAATTCCCTCAACAGGATGCGCCCATTAAATAACTTGACTTGATGCACATCACCGCAATTGTATGGCGTCGCAGAATTTTGAATCAATATTCACGAAGGCAATTTTATCATTTTCTCCTCTAAAATTACAAAGTAAAGGCAACGGGCAAAAATTACATTAAACTCTTGCTTTGCCTTTCGACGATGTTGTATCGGCAAGGTTTACTAAATAACGCCTTCTTACAACTGGTCCTCTCACTTGATAAGTGATAACATAAGCGATGAATTTTCATTTTCTGAAAACGTTTGACTTTTTTGTTCAAGAAAATTCATTTATTTTAGACATATCATGTTAAAGAACAAAATGACATGCTTGACGCTCGTATGTAACAATACTGAATTCGTTCCTGCGATGTATGGCTTAACCGTCGAATGCGATCGAATGGGACGTCTCTCCCGCCCTCTCACTGTCAATAAATCATTTCAATCAATTGGCGGTCGATCGGATCGAAAATCAAAGAACTCATACGCACTACGTAATGCGATTTAAATCTCGCAATAATTCACCACACTGTTTCAACTGTTCAACTGATAAATTGAAACATTAATTTGCAATGATAATTGTGATTATTTTAGTAGGCCACATCGGTTGAAGAAATCCGGCTATTTCACGTATTCTCGACACATTCAGGTCGGTTGGCGACACCTAAGAAGGCGCTGAAGAAAAATGGCGTCTTTGAGAAATGGAAATTAATTTATTTTCTACGAGTTTGTTTCTGTTTCAAATATATTTATAGTTTTATAATGGCAAAAACGAGCAGTACTGCTACATTAGAAATTTTAACGAGTTAGAAGCTTTCCTTTTGATGGTTTAACGGACGCAAATAAGGCTCAAAGATTCGAGGCCGGGGCCCGTTGAAAGTCACGACAAACCTTTTCTAAGTTTTGACAAATCTGTCAACCAGATTATGAATTGTTTTGTGGGCGAAGGCGAAATCAGATACAGGAAAGCAGACTTCCTCCGCATCAGAAATTATTGTTCACGCTTGACAAAGAAAATTTTCGTTATAAATGGGAATTGATCTTGTACGGGGTAGCAATCCCAAATGCCCGTCTTTTTTACTCTGCGGACTGTCTGTTATGTGCTTTTTTCTACTGTGCAACTGGTGGTCTTTGTCATCTCAAAATTTTGAACTCTTAAAGCAAATTGATAACTTGGCAGAACAACTCAGAGTGAAGTAAATAGCCCAATAACAAACAGTTGCTATCATTTTGCTTATTCAAACCATAAAATTATTTAAACGTATTATTTGCAGCGGTGAGGAATTAGGAAAGTGTTCTCAGCAACAAATATTGTTGGAGGAAAAATTGAAAGATTCACAAACCAAATTTGTACAACAGCAAATAAAAATAGAGCAGATAAAAGAAACAGAAGATGATGTGAAGGAAGGATATGAAAAAATTCAAGATGAGTTGAACACCATTAAGAAGAAGTGTGATTCAACTGAGAAAAAATTAAATGTTTGCAATGCTGAAAAGGTAAATTTATCAGTTTCTAAATTATTTTTAATATGCTGTCACTTTTTTTGCATAATTATTTTCTCAAAGAAACTGCACATACATAATTGTTGTGCTTGAATGGCTTAATGATTAAAATAAATTAAATTACTTTGTTTATTGGTAACAGGATTCCTTAGATAAAATATCTAAATCAAAAATGCAAGACATAAGTATTCTAAATTTGGAAAAAAAACAACTCCAGCTTGAAATTAATGCAAAAAATGAAATGATTAATCAACTTACTGAGGAAGCAAAGTACTCAAATGTTAAACCATTGGTCAAAAGTAGAAGCACAACAGGGGGAGTAGTACAAGAGAGTTACAACAGAAACAACATGAAGACAAACAAGGAAAATTTGAATTGTGAGTGTCAATTACAATTTTAGTAGATTACTGTTAATTTATTAGCAGTTAATAATGATTTAAAATTTTTTGCAGCCAAATCCAGCATCCCAAATAGTAGAGACCAAATCTTTGTGGATTTTGCAAATGAAATGCATGATACAAAAAATGATGGTATGTAATGAGCATTAAAAAAATTTTAATTTATGTGTACTCATTTGTTACATTATGACATTAATAGTCATTTTCGTTTTTGTTCTCATGTTGTTGATACATGAGCTGTGACCAAGTCTAGGAATCTTTTTTTAGTTGTTCATTCAAGTACTGTTCTGAAACCTATACTCCATGGTGTTTTAAGGTTGTGTCCACCCAGTGACAAAATTTATTTGCCACTGGATTTACGAAAAATTTCAAAAAATAACTTTTCCCTCTCTTATTTTTTGTTTAATTCTAATCCATTTGTGTGTGAGGCTGAAGAGGTAGCCTGTGGATTTAAATTGTCACACATGTGGAAAATCAGATTGTGAGTGGCTTTGTACCTTCATTCCCTTGTTATGCTGCTTTCAACTGAGTATCTCCCTTTTTGCAATTCCTTTTGTTTTCTCATTTACCCATACTTTTTTCCACTCTGCACTTCTCTGCTGTTTGATAAAATAAATGCTGAATCTTTGATTATATATTTTTTGGTTTTCCACAGACAGGAGTTGTCCATTTATATTCCTAATTTGGAAAAATGAAAGAATCCTTCCTTGAACACCTCAACTTTTGAGTATCAGTTTTTTAATATAAAATTTTATTTAGGTGATACTACTCTCATACCCCCTGAAAGTGATGATCCGCGGGAACAAGCCATGAAGGGAAATTAGGTGTTCAATATTTATCATTGAGTGCTTCCTAGAATTCCTGATGGGATGGAATGTGGAGCTAGCAGATACTTCTGGGAAAAAGTCGTAGCATTTATGTGTTCACATCATTTGAATTTATGTCAACTGAGCAGCAGGCAAAGTAACCTGTTGTGGTTGTTTTATTAATGCGAGATAAAGCCATCAGTGGAGTTAATACAAAAAAAAATCATTTGTTTTTATTGATAACTTCAATTAAATGTCTCACAGTTTTTTCTTTTTCCATTAGGCCATTAGACACAAGAAATTTTAGAAATATAGGACCTACTTACCAATTCAAAAACCACACTGAATCTAATTAATCCATTTAAAGTTTTGTACAGAAAAAATATAAAATTTGTACGGTCCATGTGTTTTTACATTTTTCTATGAATTGTATTAAAAAAACATTAGACAGTTATTAAATACTATTACCTAACAGTGCTTAGTAAAGTCTTTAGATAATGGTGATTGAGTTTGATTTGTAATTATCATTAATTGCTTCACTCTGTCCTTTACCTTCGCGTTTGCTGCACCCTCTAACTCGTATCTGAAAAATTTCGATTTTGTGTTAATACTAACTAACTTAGACAAAATCAACGTTAAAGTTTAAATAGTTCTCGTTCTCGGCAGTAAAGCCAGCGACACCATCTCTTCTCTTCGTCGATCTCAAGCTTTACTTCTTAAAAAGTAACCGTTCCTTACCTTAAGAAATAGCCTTCAATTAATTGAGGACATAAAATGGAAGAAGACTTTAGATCGGCGTAAAATGTTTTGTCGCCCTTGAGCACCCAACGTTCGTGCAGGGCACAAATCCAGTCGGGTTCATAGTCGAAAGCCCTTGAAATCAACACAGCTTGTGCAACGCTAAAACGGTGACTCGTTTTTAGTGGAAATAATTAAAACGGCTCTCATTTAGAATATATAAAAATTTTGGAAACCTTAAAGTTTGGTTTAGGTGACACTGCAGCTCTCTACGGGACTCTATTTTCAATATGAAAGGACCACCAAGCAAAGATATTTGAAGGGAGACAATTTGAGCCTTGTGTGCCATCCTCAGGGCTCGGTTCAATTTTCCAGCCTGTAAAATGGCATTTAGAATTACCGGCTGTCCATTATATTATAATATAAATTCTGTAATTTATACGTGGTTACCTAACGAGAACCTATAAATGTTACCTGAAGAAACCACTGAACGGCGTGTGAATAATTGTCAAGAGCAAGGTTTAAGGCCTGACGCGTTTTACCGCTGTCTTTCAAAATCTCGGGTGTTCCGGAGAGGCTTGAAATAATTTCATCTGCGTCTTCCTGCCAGAAGGTTGCCACCTTCGAATGAAGGCCGAAATGTGCTGCAACCATTTTGCGTATTTCTCTGTCTTGGGGACAACGGCGTTGTAGAAATTCGGAAATGGCAACGTGCAGTCCACGAACCTGAGAGAAACTCATATTCAGTGAAAAAATAAATTAGAGCAAAAAAAACATGGTTCGTGTTCATTCGTAATAAAAAGGTTGGAAGACATGTTCGTGTGTTTAACCTAACCTTTTGCATTCCCTTTCGGAGGAGCTGTTCAAACTGACCGTTGTCTTGCAGCGCACGAAAAATGTAACTCATGTCGGAATATCGTTTTATTCCAACTAGTAATCGAACCTAACATCGAAAAAAAATTATATGATCTGTATCTCTGTATCCATCTGGTTCCTAATAATGGTTATATAATAGTTTACGTGGATTTGTTACCAAATGATGCCATTGTTCCTCTTGCACAGCTACAGATGTTAAAATTCTGGCTCTTCTCAATACTCTTCCAATACCCTCAACATTGCACGAGGTGGTAAAACAATCATGAGCTCTGATGAGCACTTCGATGGCTGAGACATTGTTTGGGCAAATTACAATTATCTTGCAATGAGTAAATTGACCACGTGAAAAACAAGTTACCTGCACGACAGGGCAAATTCGCCGTTGCTTGAAGCAATTCCGAGCCCAAAATTGATGGATTCTTAGCTAAATTCATTATTAGGTGGAAATCCTCATCCAAGGAGACGTCCCATAGTGTCGGGGATCCGGCCAAATCTGTTGAGTTAAACTCCAGTACGGCGGCTACAATTCTATCTTTAAGCAACTTTGCCAAAAACGGTTGAGACAAATCGGCCAGAGTAATCAAATCGGTAGCCACATTAAACCTGTTAATGCCTTCCAGGGCCACAGTTCTCGATAACAGTGACAAATAATCACGTTCTGAGGCTACGTCCTGAAAAGAACGAGGTGAATTCAAAAAGAAGAAGGAGAAGGAGAAGAAGAAGTAACAATTTGCCCACGACTGAAACCTTAAATGTCAAATCCAGGTAAACTGAGAGTCTATAGCAGACAAAAATTTTTTTCGCTAGAGACTTTCCGTATTCCACTCTCTGACAGAGTTTATCCAATATGTAAAGCAATTGATTTTGCTCGTTAGAAGGAATCATTTCGTAGTCTGAGAGATCAACTCCATCACGAAACTGAGTGTGTATACTGGGAGAAAACTTTTTCGGTGTTGTCGAAATGACGGAATTTAAATTGGTCAGATCTGATGGAGTCACTTCTTCTTGAGTAACCTTTAAGCATGATGTCAGAAGAATCAAATCCTGAAATTGGTTTTAGAATACTTAGACGATGGTAAAATTTTAGAGAAATGAACAATTCTTCAAATAAAAATGAAAGCATAAAAATGCCGCAGTGTGGCCGGGGAAAAGGAAACAGCAGAGCGGGTCGCTTACCTGGTTGTTACATTTAAAGAAAGCACTCAGACGCAATGCTTTAAACAAATTTCCGCGTTCCAGAAACATGTTTATTAAATTTTCAACGTGTTTACTTTGTGGATCGTCGAGAGCCTGAGATCTTATTAAAATCTTGGTGGCAGATCTTACACTTATAAGAAGTGAATTTGTAGCATCAACGGGATCGAAATTATTCAGAAGACCAATATCGAAATTAGGCTCGATGCAGCATTTCCACTTTTCCAATTCAATAGAATCGCTTTCTTCCCTGAATGTTGTCGACAGGGTGTCCTCCATGAGTCGCCGCCATCGCAAGCAATGATCCAAAGAGACGTACCTCTTCCTTAAACTGAGAAATGGAGTTCCGAATTATGTACGCAATACTTTATAATTCAAGTAAAATTCTCCGAGAGTAAAATACTCATTAAGATGATACGCAATGTTCAAAACCTGTCTGCAGAAGACGACTGAAAATGTGAAGCCATATTGTAGTAAAACGAAGCAGCTAAATTCGGATTGACATTTTCATCTTTGAAGGCCAAGGAACTTTCACTCCAAATACAATCAATATTAGCATCGGTTTTTAAGGCCTCGTCGAATTGGTGCTTCCACAATGCGACCACAAATTGATCCTTATTGAGGCTCAAGAGCGAACATATTTCTAATGCTTGAGCGAATTGGTGGGTTTCCACCAGAACATCTAAGCAGTTTCGAGGCTCATGGGAAACCATGGGTACATCACATAATTGAATAAAATCCAAATTTCTTTCACTTGATTCCAGGATCTCGCATATCTGAGACCATAACAGATAATTTGGAAAGCCTGAAAAGTAATAACAGGACACGCTCATTTAAAAATATGACAAGAGAGTATAGGAGTGGAAATACAAGTACAAGAACACGAATTGAAGAGGAATCCTTATAGAATAACGTACAGGAGTCGACGGACGACAAATCCGACTCTGCCAAAATTCGAAGAAATCTGCTTTTCCTTGAATTTTCAAGGTCTGGTCTTGCCAGCAAACTATTTATACACCGAGATACCATGTTTAGTATGAATTCCTTTGAATAGAAAAATGCGAGATCTTTTATTCTAAAATGACTAATATCCACGGTGAACTCCTTTAATAACTCAAGTCCAGTTTCGAAATCCAGAAGTACGATACTGTGGTGGACGGCTTTCAAAAACAGTGTCATTGGGTTATCCTGAAAAAAAAGAGAAAGCGAACATTCGTGTACCGCCACACGAGCAAAGTGAATGGAAAGTCTGTTCATCAGGGTGACCCCTTACCGGCATAAATAAATGCATTCCTCTATAAAAGGTCTGAAAATAGCCGGTAGAAAAAACGTTTACGAGCAATGCCTCAATTTCGGAGGAAGAATACGAACGATCTACTAAACGCTGACCTTCTTCTCTTCGTTTCATTCTCGACATGCAAGTGGGTATCGAGGCGACGAGCCACGCAATTAAACTTGGAAAAACATTGTCCGACTGAAACCATGAGCAACATCTATTAGATTAAACATTTGTCCCTCTGTTGTCTCTCACATTTGATTACAATTCACCTGGAAACATGTGGCCAGGATGGCAAGAACAGGGGATAGCAGTTCAATGGAGGAAACCAGCAGAGATTTTGAAGTATCCGGCTCACTCTCGCATTTTAGAAGTGTCAGAAGCAGATCATTCTCAGGGTCCTGTTCGCAACTCCAAGGAAGAACAATGTTCCGGTCGGTAAACGTTTGAATCGTGTTGAGCACTTCCGTGTAAATATTTGTGACAAACGAATGGAAAACGTCTTTGCTATCTCTCGGAGTTGTCTGCTTAAAGAAAAATTTAAGAGAGGAGTGAGAAAATGGTGTGACCTGGAAAGAGCAGAAGATGATTGATATATTGGCGCCTTTCAATAGGTAATACACCAGCTAACCGTTTCCGTTTCTTCTTTTCCATTGTTTTCGGGTTCCAACAAGATTTTAGGTGGTGATTTACTGGGTGATGTGGTTGACAATTTTAACGTGGTTCTTGTGAGAGCTCGTATAAGATGAGATTTCAATATTTTCGATTCGATTTCTTCAATGAGCTCGATCGCCTAGAGAAAAAAACCTAATGTCAGCATTGCATTACGAAGTAAAAAACCGTTTATCTGCGTTGCTTACTGGAGAGTCAGTGTAATTCTCACCTGATCATACGGGTACTTGAATATATCCATGCACATTATGAAAGGAAACCAGTTGTGAGTTCTTGCTAAGAATTTCAAAAGAAGTGTGGGCAATGGCAATGAATGGGCATTACAAAAGCACACGGAAAGGGACCAATTTTCCAATTGCAGAGCTGTTCTTTTTTTTCTTACGTTAGCCATGACGGAATTTTCCAAAAGACAAGACATTTCTTGCAGGTGAGGCAACTCTTTGGCCACAACTCCGTGAGCCATCGAACCTGTCGTGAAGTAAACAAAATAATTGTTTAATCAATTTTCTCTCGCAGCCCGCCATTCTTTTTCACTCACCAACGTAAAATCTGTCGTTAACTGAGAGGTAACGGTAAATGCACTCAATTGCACTCAAATGAATTCGTAAAATATTTGCCGACGTGATGTCTCCTAGCATTGCTATAAAGGAAATACAAGCGTTCCCCACGCAGATTTCCTTCCAGAACCTTAAAGCCAATCCGTGAACGGCACCACAGACGCGTTTTATCCTGCACATATTGAACGTTTAAAATGTTGCAGATCGAAAGATTGTGAGATGTGTGTTTAAAATGTTGAAAACGAAGGGGTGTAAGTACTTCAATCTCGGTAATTTAGAGAATATCAAAGTTTTACGATAACAATAATATCGTCAAAGAAATCAATCAATGCAAAAGTGAAGGAAGCATGAGAGTATGCATCGGAATTTATGCTTTCCTACGTGTGGATTTTCTTACATTTTAGTAGTTAGTCGACGTTGGGTTCGTAGAGATTCTATGACAAAGAGGTTACATGCAAAACTCGGCCTACTTTGTTTCAAGTAATAAATGTGATCCAACGTTTGGCGAAACCCGAACTTGATGCCCAGTACTTGGTGGTTGAAATGTGGGAATTCGGGAAATACGTCGTGAATTGACGATCCTTTTTGAGTGGATCTTGACAATATGAAATAAAGAAAATGGTTTATAATTAAAATCCAAAAAACGTTTAAGAGCTTTAAGGCGAACTTTAAAAAATCAACCTGTTTTGTGATTGCCAGAGGAATAGTTTGCCCGCCTGAACATTTGAAAATGCCAGTAGATCGTAGACCGTGACATCGGGTTTTTGGTCGATTTTGCTCTGTCTCATTTCCCAATTTATTTCCATTAGTGGAATGTGAAGTAAAAGACAATTTTTTCTTTCCTTATCGATAGTAGCCGATATTTCCTGAAAAAAAATTAAAACAAGTAGTGCACTACTTTTAAATGTAAGTGCTGAATTTTCCGATTCTCTCTCTTCCTATCTCGAATTACTTTGCCTTCGTTGAGGGCTACGGCCAATTCCAAAACTGAAGCCTCCAGCGAATTGCACGCGTACATTGAAGAACTCATTAAAATTGCTTCTTTCCAAATTTTTACTGTATTTCCTTCTGCCTTGTCCCAGGAAGAAAACAGTTTCCAGGCATCGGTGGACAAAGCGTCCAGATTTAAGAGTGGCGATTCCCTGGGCAAAGTCAAGCCGCTGAGACACGTCAGAATGATAGGTTTTAGAGAATGATCTGTGCATTTCCTTAGGAGCATCTCATCAAAAGTGGAGGGACTAACATTTGACGTAGCCAGGGAGAGGATGTTTCTGACGGAGGAAAGCAATGAGTTGTGTTCCAATCGACAAACAATTTGTTTTAATTGATTTTTTTCGTGTGGCGCAAACAGACCATAGGAAGCGCAGGTGTCAAGAACAAAATCTTTGGTGACGGTCAGGCATTTCATGGAAGGAATCAAGTCCAGCATGTTTTCCGTGATTGACCAGTCGGAAAAACGATTGAAAAAACTACGACTCAAATAATCTGCGGACTTGCCCGTGACCCGTCTTAAACCGTCTGGTGCGCAGCAAATGTCGATCCAATTTCTCAGCATGTCCGCGTGACTTGTTTCGATCAGGTATTGCCAGCTTACTTCTTTCTCCAAGTCTTTTTCTAACGATGCATCTGCAATAGATGTATGTTACTCCGACGACTCTAGTGAGCACGAATTCTCCATCGGATTGTGAAAAACTCACCTCCCGTGCTAAAGTAGACTTCTGCCAAAAATACATGACGGTTTTCTTCGGTAACATTCATTACTGTTCTAAGGTCTAGAGATCCCCCAAAAGCCGAATGCAGCTTAAATGCAACGGCTTTGACCCAGTCTTTTTCGGAAACGGTCATTTTCTCTACGTATGTGTGACAACGCTTAACAGCAGAAGAAAGTGCACTTTCTAGTCTCTTATTGAAAGTCCACGACTTCACTTCTTCTGCGGTGCATTCCTCTTGTTCCACCAGATGGGTAATCAGTATATTACGTAGTAGACAGTCGTTAGTGTCCAGACAGAGAGATTTCAAATGCTGAACCGGATCGTAGCCCTAGATGAAAAGGTAACATTATTCTTACAGAGAATCATCCAGCAAAATAGTATATTCCTCGTAAGCTCAACTCACCATATTGACGAGGGCTGCCTTTGCTTTGTCCAACTGATTTGTAGAAATTAAATGAATAATCCAGGCATGAGCTTCGGTATTAAATTTTATTTCTGTTTCTTCTATTGACCATTTGCGACTGGTCACAAAAAAAACGTGAGCCAAACCAATTGACCCTGCTACCACAGCTTCTTGAATTACCCTTTCATCGGTCATGTCCATCCAACTGCCCCAATCGTGTTTAAGAGGATCCGAAATTTTAATGGAGTCATACAGTAATAATATTTGTTTCAGCAGATTGGTGAATAAATCTGTTTCATTGGTTGACTTCCGCTCAACTTGGGTTAACTCCAGCAAACGGACGGCATGCAGAAAACAATCTTCCAGCATTTCGTCCTTTACATCGGTTCCAACATCCTTGTACTCAAGTACCACCTTGAATAATTCCCAAGTTTTATCCATTTCCTTGGTTCGCGAAAGCGAGTGTTCGACATGATCACCCTCGCCATGAAGCTCACTTTGACGTAAATTCAACAAACTTGAGCGAAAAACATTCAAATGTAAACTGAGGATTATTCGTAAAAAAATTTTATGGAAGTCTTCGCTTCCGTTCCTGTCCTGACAAAGCATGCTTCTGTCGAGGTCTTTGGAGAATGAGAAGTTTGGCACGATGTCGCATAATTTGGCAGTAAAGTAATCGTTGCAAAATAGCCCTAAACAAACAGACAAAATAGAATCCGTCATGATGAGGGGAAGAGGTCCACCGGGTACGACTAGAGACTCCACCAGCCCACTGAAGTTGTACACCACTTCCGCCGTGGACTCGTTCACAACTTTAAAAGAGTTGCATTTTGACTGACCCAAAATGCAATAAAATACAAAAAAGCCCTTTAAAGAAAAATGCATGTAGGAAACAACCAGTCCTGAAGGAGGCAAAACTTTTCCCAACATTCTGCATAACTCCAAACTTGAATCACCCTTTGATTTTTTACTTCTGTATGACCAAACCCAATTTCCCTTTTTAACCTCAGTCAGCATTTGGGCATCTGTTTTTGCACAATCAAATAGTTGACTGATGGCAAACAAAATTGTTTCTTCATCCTGATTTACCAGGGCCAAAATATTTCCATCTGAATGAACACAGAGTTTAAAAAATAACTGTTGAGTAGCACAAGTGTTCAACTCTCCAATGCACTTTTGTCCAGTCTCGATATTGTAGGCAGCTTAATATCATGTTAAGGAAAATGAGGAACTCTGTTGCGGCATGAGAAGAATCATGCCTAGAACAACTGAACATAAAGTACTGTAGATTCCAAAAGCATTTCATAATCTGCAATTAGTACTGAAAACTAGGAACACTGAATCAAACACAGCAAAGAAATAATAGCATGAAATACAAATTAAAAAAAAGGATACTTGTAATTCCATTTCTTTGTAATACAAATAATAACTTTTTATTCACAAATGAATCTCCGTTAGATTCTACAGATATACAATATTTGATTTTTGGTACATTCGAGCAACTCAAATCAATGCAAAATACCAGCTTCCGATCTATCATTATAATAAGTTCATGTTTCTTGAGCTTTAAGGGCTCCACAACAGATGCAGCTGAATAATCTTGAAAAGAAATGCATAATTTTATGACCTCATGTATTAGATCACATTGCTTATGTTACGAAATTGTCACATCAATTTCTGAATTCCACATACCAATACTGTATCCCTGCAAAAGATCTGTCAATGCTGATGCTTTTATTTGAATTAACAGTGTCACCCTGTTCAAATCAGCTACAGAGTACAATTGAAAGGAATTAACATTCAAAATTATGAGAATAATTTTTCCATCTTCCGAAAATAAGCATCTGCATGAGGATAAATGATAAAATAATATTAATCAAATGTTCACATCATCAATTGTCACATCAGAATGCAACAAAAGATTGTAAAATACCTCTATAAGGAAATAAAAAAATTACCTCTGCACTTTTGACGGGGATTGCCAGGAGTGTTGTGTGCTGCAGTCATTGGTAGGCAAGAAGTACAAGAGTGCATCCTTCTGTTTGGTAACGACGCACAAGCAATTTAACAAAGGAGATACAACAGCCTTGTCCGCATGGATAAAAATGTTTTCGCTGCTCAAAAGATTAAGAAACTGAGGGTATTCATTCTGCTCGAGCGATGACATTTTATTTTCATTCTCGACGTTACTCAAAAAGCAGCAACATAATTATGTTCATCAATATTGTACAATATTGACGCACGTCTCTAATTTCGAATAATCTCACCTACACACGACAAGCTCAGGTTATATATTCTCACTATCTCTCAATCTCACTCTCACGCTCTCTCTCTCTCTCTCTCGCTCACACACACACACTCTCAGTGCAGTGCGTGTGTTTGATAACAGATAACGGTTCACCGTATGAGTCACAGACCGAGGACCACTCCGTGTTCGCTCTTGATACAATAATACCAATATCCAACTTCTTTTCATTTCTCTTTCATTTCCCTTTGTTTCGGTATTTTGAAGTTTCGGAAGTTGTTTGACGCCATTAAATGTCAAAATTGATAAAGTACCAAAAGTAGGGTTTTACCGTTCCGGATATTTGCCTATCTCCTTATCTTTTATACAATCCAACGGTTGTCGAGAAAAAAATTAAGTAGCAGCGAACGCTGCGGAACCACGTAGCACTCAGGTTTTCGGCTGTTTAAACTCCGCCGAAAGGTAAGAATGAGTGTTCATCCTCGTGACTTTTTGTAGACTACGACAATCAACAGGAGTTGCTCATCGTTCGGCAGTATCCGTCGGATTACCATGAACTATGAAATTAAGGTAATTGTATACTTTTTTTTCGTGTAAAATGAAACTTCCTTGCTTCATTTGTGTCATTATGTGCGAATGTAATTGATATCGACGAATTAACACGCTTTCCGTTTTGCAGGTAGGAATAATTGGAGGTTCGGGTTTGGACAATCCCGATATTATAAGCGGTAGGATCGAGCTAAACGTGTCGACACCCTTTGGACCACCATCGGATACTTTGATAGAAGGAACCATTGAAAATGTTCCTTGCATCTTACTGCCGAGGCATGGTAAAAATCATGACTTAATGCCCAGCAGTATCAACTACAGGGCCAACATTTGGGCACTGAAGTCTGTTGGTTGCACTCATATTTTAGCATCAACTGCTTGTGGGTCTCTAAAAGAAGAAGTAGCACCAGGTGATTTAATTATACTGGATGGATTTGTTGACAGGTAAATGAAATACAAGAAATGATAATTTAGGAGGTATATATCAGATTAAGAAGAGTGGTCCATTTTACTTTTTGAATGCAGGACAAAAAGCAGACATTCAACTTTCTATGACAATTCTTGCGGCTCATTCTCTGGAGTTTGTCATATGCCAATGGAGCCAGCATTTTGTGAGAAGACAAGAAAAATCCTGATTGAATGTGCAAAAGCTCTCAATCTTAGATGTCATCCTAGTGGAACATGTGTAACCATTGAAGGACCAAGATTCTCTAGCAAAGCAGAAAGTAATATTTTCAGGAGTTGGAATTGTGATGTTGTCAACATGACAACAGTTCCTGAGGTGAAATTCAGTTTCATTTGATTATCACATTACCACATAACCAATTCATCATTAACTTACCTTGTAGTTTTTTCACAGTTTCAATTCATTGATCTTTTGTTTTATAATATATAAATATGTATTACACAATCCAGGTATTGTGCAACAGTAGACTTAAAGACTTTAAGTCTTTCTGATGTGTAAATAATTATCAGATAATGCTACAAATGTGATTGTATTTGTATTCATCGACAGGTAGTATTGGCTAAGGAAGCTGGCTTATGTTATGCTGCTGTAGGACTAGTAACTGATTATGATTGCTGGAAAAGTTCGGGGGAGAATGTAAATGTTCCAGATGTGTTGTTACTTTTTAAGAAAAATGTGAAAAGAGTTACTGATTTGCTGACTGCAGCTGTGAATGAAATAGGCAAAAGAAATTGGGATGACACTCTATGTTCTTTGCAAGTAAGCATTCTGCAGTTTCAATTTAAGTTTCTAAAAATAAATAATTTGGTTGGTATTTTTCAATGAAGAATCACAAAGTTGTAGAAGTAAGATTAAAACTTGTGTTCATTTTTTATTACAGGAACTCATTAGGAACAACACAATGTAATCCAAGATACAGTATACAATGATAAAAGGCAAAATGCGGCCACTGATAATTATATTATTCAGTTCTAAAATATAATTTTTATTTTCCTGACTTTTTGAATATAATGATAATTACAACATAACTTTATTTTAGAGCCGTGTATTCTTGAGGTGTCGTAAAAGTATTACCGGGAATAGATGCCACAAATAGTACCGTAACGTACTGTAGAAAAATATGCAAGATCCTAAACTCTTGGATGAACAAGTTCATTCTCAACGGACTCAGGAATCAGGTACTAAATGGAGAAAGAGATGCAAGAGTGGTTAAAGTGCAGATACCGGCAACCAAAGAGGCGGATTAGAAGGCCGTCCAATAAACTAGACCACCCGCCAATGACATTTTTACAAGTATAAAATAATGGCTATTGACACAAACATTGAGAGTAGTATAACTACTTCTCTGCTCACTAGAAACAGGTTGTAGAATCCTTACATTAGGTGAGCAGTGCACATTGTGCATAAATAGTAATATTGAAAAACCTGCACACAAACCCATAGGAATACGAATATGAACCAAGTAGGGTGTGACTAGCAGGTCAGTAAGAAAGCATACCATATAACAGTTCTGGTAACAAAAATATTGGTATAAAAACATATACACATACATGTAAGATGGGTGTATAATAAATGTGTATAGTAATTGAGAAGCCGATGCGGGAGAAGAGTGGAAAAAGAATGGGTAACAAATGAAGATACGACAAATGGCAAATTCGGAGAAGGGAAAGTAAGGAAAGGGATTTGAGAAAATGAGAAAATGTCCCACTTGTTGTACTTGTTATTTTGACGTCACGAGTTCGAACACAGAGATAAATTTTGGATACCAGGAGAAGGTGGAAAAACCAACACAACCCAGTTTCACGAGGACGTTTTTAAAAATATTACTATTTGATAGAATTAAATTTAAGTTTTCAGTGATCAATAATTCATTGCAGACATAGTAATGAAGATAGGGATATGCTATGGTTATTAATACCGAAGGAAAAGGGACACGCAGGACAGGTGACACGTAAAAAGATTTAGATCTGAAAGAAATTACAGATATAGATATCACCAACAGTAAAAACGATAGCAAAAATAAAATACTTTGTATCATAAAAAGCAAAATTAATTTGGCATTTAAGTGCCGATTAAAATTGTCTGTAGATAGACAGAGAGACGAATGTGGATGATGCCTGACACGAGGTAGGAGCAACACATACTTTTTAATATGACTTCCTACTTAACAAAATTGGTACGACTCTCTGTGAAACAAATCCTAATGAAAAAGTTTTAAGAGCGATGGCCACATGTGGTGGGCTGTGAGAACCGGGCAAAAACAATTTGGTCGAGGTCGAGGAAGAAAAAAGAGCAGTTAACCAAGACAAGCAAGCGGTCGGCGGAGGGCTGCGGAACACGATCGGATTACTTTTAATTGTATCCACAAGAGCATCTAAATAGTGTATGGTTGGAGAAGAGGTCACGCAGTGGTTTATGATAAAGTATGATAAATATGATTAGTGGTTAATGATAATAATGTTTGTAGACGAGATTCGACTCATACGTAAACAGAGCGGTTGAGCGTATCTCAAGGCAGAAGGAGGCGCCTCCACTGTGATTGGCACTTATATGAGATATACACAGTATACGTACATATATATACATATACATACATGTAGTTATGGTATTACAACACTACATGTTGGTATTCGTACTGAGAGCAGAGGGTGTGCGTACGCCCCAGCACGACCATGTCCTTGTGTCCGATATTGTAAGAGAAGAATGAGACATCAAAATAGAGTCCTGAATACGAAACCTTAGAGATGTGGAAATGCAACCGTTCCAGGTCACGAAAAGGGTGAGACTCGACATATGCGATGTGTGACATCGAGCACATTTTAACCCATGCACTCCGTCTTGGCAGAGATGTTTTCTACCGTTTTCAACTAGCTGCTACATTCAATCAAATTAATTTGTTTTGAATGAATGATTTTTCTGCACCAGTAATTGGTAGTGCTTTTTTTTCGTATGTTCCGACTAAGAAAACAATTAGAGAGTTTCTCTTGCATTTTTAGTTTTTACTTAGTTTGATTCGTAAACATTATCCATTTTACGTAGGGCAAGCAAGTGGCGTGAAAGGAAAGATTTCACGTTGACGTCTCGGCGCCGAACTGAAGGACGCCATTCAATTAAGATTTCATTGAGTCCTCGGTCTTCCGTCTCCGGTTCAGCGATTTACTTTTTTTTCTCGCTCCAGTTGGTGACGATCCATAGACAGAGAATCATATTATAATTTTTCATTATTTCAAACATACGGTATTCGACGTCGAGTCGAGTCGTCTCATAGAGATTCGTATACGGCGACGTACGACAGAGATCCGCAGCAGTACATACAATTGAGGCAGGCAAATCTCCCAAATTGAAAATAAAAGTAACTGTAAAATCTCGTCATGCAGTCACCTCTTCTCGTGAAGATGGCACTGAGAAATAAAAACAAACACTTACAGAATGTTTGACCATGCGTAAAATAATGATAATTTTATTCAGCTTTCCAGGACTGAAGACCAGGAGAAAATAACGGAAGACAATGTTTTTTTTTCGGACTGGAGGAACGGGGAATAATTATACTTTTTACACACTGTCCAGTGATGTAAGCAAACAAAAGAGGAGTCTTATATGATCGCAAAATAGTTGGTATACAAATGTAATTGTAATTTGCAGTTTCAGAAAACCCGATCCGATTAACCATCAACAGTTTTTGCTGCGGTACATAAACAAATATCACAATAAAAATTGTTTAATATAAACGTCTACACGATCAATAGTCCTTCTCAAGTTGAAAACTACATCCCAACGTAAATTGTCTTTTTTTTGAGTGAATATGTAAGTAAAAAAAAAAAACAGATATTTTAGTCTTTGCTCGTTTCTATCGTTTCTTTGTACGCTTGTCCATAAGTCTCGTCGTTAGGTGAAATGCCTGTTTAATCTGAGAAGAGAGAATTCATTGATGTTTGAAACGGGCAACGTCAGTATGCCTCTCACGTGTGAAAGAAAGAAACAATTTTCGTGTTCCTTCACCGAGAGGAAAATTCTTTGCTAAAGACAATCGTTGGAGGACATTTGATGGAAGACTCAGAGGGATTTAAATGAAGGAGGAAAGGCAACCGGTCTGAAAGAAAAAGAAAAGATCCTTTCGTTTATTATAGAAAATTACAATTTCCAAGTCGTGCTCATCCTCATCCTAAGACTCATCATTTTCATCATCAACATGACTTGCAGCAACATCTTAATCAGTGTTTACTTGGTTGGCTTCGGCAGCATAAACGAAATAATCAGTTTCCTTCATTTTTCGTTGTACAGTTTTACCTTGCCGTCTCGACGTCATTTTGACTTTAGATTTGCAGATTGATGCGAATATGCAGAGTATGTTTGACAATTGTCATTTGACTCGTAATCAACCTCATTCGATTCGATTTATTGCGATCAAAAGCACATTTCGTCAAAGATTTTATTTGTCAAAAGAATTTGGTTTTCTCACTCATATTACCATGAGGAATCTCGGGGTAAACGGGCCCCCTCAATTTATTTGACAGGATCCAACGAGTGGAACAAATTCGTGGATGGTGCCGGCTTAAGATAAGACTAGAGGAAAATTTCGATTCATATTATATAATCCCTGGATTGCTGAAGAAAAAAAACACTGTTTCTCGGTTTCTGTCCGCTGCTCTGCGGGAAACGTATCTCACAGTCTCAAAACAGATAAGGTTTGAGATGGAGAAATGAAATGAAACGTTTCGTCACATCAGTTTCAATAGAAAATTTATTTGTACAATAATAATAATAATAATAATAATAATAATAATAATAATAATAATAATAATAACAACAACAACAACAACAATAATAACAATAGGATAATAAAATAAATGTCAAAGAGAAAAAAGGAGAAAAGAAAAAGAGTTAAGACGGAAGGACGAAGAGGCTGGCAAAATCCGCCTAAATCAAAATCAATTATTTCGATTTGAGTCGCAAATTAAATTAAAGTTCCTTTTCAGAAGCAATTGAATTCCCTTTTTAACCAAAAATCGAATTCTCTTTGGAAGTTGCAAAAAATTATTTTTGTTATTCATATAATGAGAAGCTTCACTTTCCCAGTTTTATTTGTTTTTAATTTTGCGCATTGTTTGAAAAATGATTGCTTGGTTGAACAGACACGAAGAATGAATATTAATTTCAACCACCTTTTTCAAGACATGTAGGGGAACAAAAAATAATTCCAATAAATTTACTCGGGCTATAATTAATAGGGTAACTCATATTTAATCAAATGAAGTGTCACAAATCCGATTCACGAAAGTAGAGAATTACCATTTTGGAATAATTACTAATTTGTTGGATTGAAAAGAAGAGATTTATTCCCCAGTGACAACAGTCCTGCCATCACACATTTGTATCACAGCAACTACAGTTACTGTTGAGGTGCAGAATGAAAAATTTTGGAAAAACATAATGGGTAATAAAAAAAAAGATAATTCATTCAAATGTAGGGCTCGTTGTGATTGGCTGTTGGATGCCTCACCAAACCGGAGAACCTATGAATAAATAAAACGTAGAAATTTGGGAAAATAATCGCAATGTTTTTCTCAATACCACGGACAGGACTGAAAATTCCGCGCGAAAACTTCTCCCCAGTTGCTGATTATACACAGACAAAGTTTTTGGATTTTTTATGCAAAATTCGTTTTCGTACAAATAGTGTGCCGTATGGGCCAACAAAAAATGAAATGACATCACGTACAGTAGTTAAGCATTCGGGAAGAATTATTAGGTATATTAAATATTAAAAATATTGTTCATGCATATAATATTTCTATAAACTCAGAAAATGTATCTTGAAAAATGTTAAACTGTCGGGAAAACGGAACAAAATTTCAAGAGGATGAATTAATATCCATTTTTGGACATAGGAAATAGTAAGGAACCATGGAGAGTTGAGACTTGATCATTTGGTCAAACAAACAGAAATTCGTCTCGGGTTTTATTGCTCACCGGGAATATTTCTTATAAGGTGAGAAGTTGCAGGCACGTTCAACTTCATGTCCTGTTGTTCAACTGCTCGGTCCTATGTAAACATTCGGCGATGTGAGGTCACGTAAAATGTGGTTTTCTAATATCCGTTCGGCAACAATTAATTAAAGGAGTTGCAAGGAAATACCGAAAGTAAACTTCTCATGTCGGGGTCTTTCCTTCAACGGATTTGCAATCAGTCACTGATCACAACTTCTCTTCTTTTCTTTCAATCTTCGGCTTCACACGTGCGAGTCCGTTCAACGTCTTCTTCTCTGAAAGAAACAGACCAAATACTTCAAATCACATTTTTACAATCTGATTGTCTCACCAAATAAGGATGACCGAGTTCAACGTCGACGTCGAGTTTTTCACTGGACGAGAGAACCATGTGAATCGCTCAGGTAAATTTTAATGCGACCTCAAGAGTAGACCTTCCAGATTTTTTCTCCGCTTGTCGGGCCAGCACTCCCAATTCTTGCTGACTTTGAAAGGTTGTAAAAATTCTTTTTGTTTTTGGCCATGATGTTGATAAAACTTGTCAGCTACGTGTATTCTCAAGCAATAACATCTCGAACGGTGTGTTAATTCCCCAAGAATACGCGTGGCCAACCAAGTTACGGAATCTTCACTCAAATCTGTAACGCATAAAAATAATAATTCATTCTACTTATTTTTATAGATCCGAATTCCAATCCGTGATAACTGCTTACAGGTAGAGGGAAGAAGTGTGTCCTTTTTCACTGCCACAAGCAGTGAACGGACCCGCGATTATTTTCTCGGAGAGAAACGAACGCTTCTCCATGTGGTTAATTTAAATGCGTTGTTTAACGTCCAATAATTACGTATTGATCAGCCTCTGAAAATGGATATCTCATTCTTGAGGAACAAATGATATGAACTGGAACTCAGAGAATGTTCTGGCAATTGAGTTAAACTCTAATAAGGCGAGAGCAGACGAGATCCGTTGTCGCAGGTGTCACTTAACCATTTCTCCTATTGTTTTTTGCCTATCGATTTACCTAGCAATTGCCGCAATTTTAAATGATTTTAATTTGCCTCCCTTAATTCTCCTAGACCATGATGGTCTCGGCTCGAATGAATCGTGGCGTTTCAGGCAAACCCTTTAGGAAATACAAATGGCCTTTTTTATGGCGGTGGCTACAACTTCTTCTCGTCAATTGGTATTCATCGCCATGGCAACGTACAAATAGAATTCTAGGGACTTTGATATAAACATATTTATTACTGTTCAGATTTTGGAAAATGAATTTATTTCCCGTTCCAACACTTTTACAACGTTTTGGAGTCTTCCTCGTATGGAAATGCGACACCATCTTTACTTTCACCTTTCCCTCACCTCCTTCTCCTCTTCCTCTTCTTCTTCTTCTTCTTCTTCCTCCTCTTCCTTCTTTACAACTTTGCGCTTCACCTCACGATTGACGCCTGCTCCTATTTCACCTCATCACCTTATTTTTGGCAAAACTTTTTTCATTCTTTTAAAGAATATCAGGTCTTGTCGAACCCTTTGCCTGTCAAAGCGAACAGGTACGAAAAAAAATTACTTTATTCAGAGCCGAATATCTTTCGTATTCTAAAGCAATTATATTGTCTGAAAGAATGAATGAATATAGAGTTCCGAACAAGTATAAGAGGATAGTATACAGATGAACGTGTAATATCTCTCCGGATTACGAGTTAAAAAACTGGCTGCTGTCTGGACAGCGTAGTGCTCCAACGAGTGCACGACTCAGGAAAGAACAGGCAGAGAAGGAAAGAAAAAGTGACGACCGCCTCTTTTTTGAGTGCCTTCCTCCTCTTTACTACATTACTGTATTTGGCAATGCCGAGACTCACTTGGCAAATGGTTTCACTGTTACTAATTTCTAGTACCAAAATAAACCACAAAAACAGTGAAAATTCAATGTACTTTAGTGCAATTGAAAAGCTTTGTTCCAATTGTTGTCAGGAATATTTGACCACCGACTGATTGAAGTCTCAGGTGGATCAAGTTTCCAAAAATCAAACTGAAGGCTTTATTGGATCACTAATTCACTCTTGCTAACGCTTTACTTTCTCTTAGATCTTTTCATTCCAAACGCGAGAGTAATCGAATAGCAACAGATATTGAAATTCAATTGAAAGACTATTGAAATGTGAGACTCTGCGAAACTCGAAAATTATTTTCACCAAGTTAAAGTCGGAAAAAAATAGAAAATAGAAGATGGACAAAACAAATAAACTGAGTGATTGATGGACTAGACCACTGTATGCCATGCGAAAAACAAAGCTTTTTAAAATTTTTAAAACAGTTTTTCTACAAGAATGCATTACGTTAAACTGGTTCGCGTTTTCTGAATAACAGTCCAAAAAAGAAATCTAAAATTTATTTACCCACAAATTGTTGCAACAAAATTTGGTCCAACGACTTACTTGGACGGAGAGCTTTCATTAGTGCCAACATAAATTAGAGATTTGGAATTTCTACGATTGAAAAGAAATTAATTTTAAGAATTATGCTCACTGTAATGTGAGTACATATGATTATGTAGGAAATAATTTAATACAAATTTGAACGCACTCCTGCATTAGGGGTTAATAATTTGTCTGATTTTCCTCACATTTTTAGTTTATTTCCCGTTTAATCAGGTGTGTAATGCGCGAAGAAGGAAAACTAAAAGTAAAATTTGTCTGCGTACGACGAGAGGAAAAGTATACAATGTGGAGTGGCGAGTGGTTATTTCTGCTGGATTTTCCCTGTTTTTACATTCCCTTTACACCAAAAAAATGACACTGAGAACCTTCTCTTGCACTTTCCCCCTCCGAGAAGGCTCAAAGATTAAGCCGAAAAATTGAATGAACAGATGTTAGAAATTTTGCATAGAGAACCTTTCAACCAACGTCTGTCATTTGAAATAAAATTATTGTCTAATATACTTATAGATTGCGATATTATTTGTATCGGGAGTGTTGTAGGTTGATGGTGCTGATGGTAATAATAATGTATGCAGGAGAAAGGGACTTCCAACCTGAGGACCCTCAAGAGCGAAACAGGCATGCACCCTGAGGATTACGAGGATTTCAACCACTTTTATTAAAATCCTACGAGCTTTTCATTATTTGATAAGTTCCCATTCTCATTTTCACTCATCGTCCGGTTCATTTGAAATTACACGATGTTGTCGATTGTTTTCAAAGTACATCAGTAAAAGTTATCAAATTCAAATAATTCCTCAACACCAACTTTAAACCAATTTTTTTTAAAGGATCCTCTGCGGTCGACCTTACCCTTCAAAAATTACTTGAAGCATTCAATTCGATGCCTTGGCCTTCAATTATCTATAACATTCAATCAGAGTAACTTGCGGTCTGCCATATTGCTGTTGACATAAGCCATTGCAACGCAATTCATTCAAATATCTCGTTTGTACTGCAAAAATTTTTGTTTTTCAAAATCTTCCTATGGTCGCTTGATATATCATAAGGTTCACTTTTCTTATACTTTTTTCCTTTACTCTAGGAATGGGATTTTTATTGGTTGATTTAGCGGAAGCCTTACCGTCGAATCAAGGGGTAACGCGCTACCCTCAATATATATGAAAAAGAAATATATTTCGTAAATTTGTATGGATTTCCCGACGGTTTAATTTCCAACCTTCTGGGAGGAAAAAGCCGTGGCGATTACTGACGTTGCGAAATAACGTATATTTTTATTTAATGTCTACAAAAGTTGTTTTCCTCAAGTGTCGGAAGGTTTAATAGGTTTGGTTGCCATGGATGTGGCATAATATCCGGATTCCTACCATTCCATCAATCCAGATATTTTCACTAGGCTGCGTCCAAATTTCACGTCTTTTTACAGCACAAAATGATGTGCTTTTGCGCAAGAGTTTAACTGTTATTTTATATATATCAGATTCCCCTTTCATTACGGGAATTAACATTACGGGGAGTAACATTCCGCAAAATATACTGATAGGTCAACCCATGCTGGAAAACACTGTTTATGGAAAATTGTAGTGCTCTAGGAGGACGACTTGAGTCAGACGTGGCATTTTCAACATCTCGCGCAATACCACAGCAGAACATTAATAGGAGAATAAGAAATTGGACCAAAAGGAAAAACGAACACGTTGAAGTTGTGTTACCAAATATTTACTGATCAATAATCGCATGATCAGCATTATGAAGCAAACCAATTTGGAAACCGTCAATATGTTTCACTCAAGCCCAGCTCGGGATCATCCTATACGGGAAAAATGTTTAACAAAATGTGACAAGTCTAGATAAATTCGTTCAAACGAGTCTCATGTCGAACGACAGTAAAAGCATATGGAACAGTATCGAACAAATTTAAAAAGAAATATTGATTAAAAATACCATTCCTCGATCCCTTCTCACGAAATGTAATAGTCAATTTGGAGGCGTCGACCATATGTTCAGTTCAAAATATAAATAAAACCTGAGGTATTCCAACTTCAGGACGGTAATTTCAAAAAGCAGAGTTACGCAAAAAAAAAATACAAAATGCAATTCAAAAAGTTAGCAGCCTCATAATTAGCGTTGCAGGTGAATGAAAAATAATTACCTTTGGTAAGAAGCAGCCAAGCCGGTGCTGACGTTATTGACCGAAAGGCACGCCTTTTGTACGCCGTCTTCGGCCTAATCAAAACAAACCCGTAAACGAAAATAAAATCATAGAACCAACAAATCACTTACAAGTCGAAGCGATCACACGAGTAAAACTTAAAATTTACAAACTCTTCGATTCTTTTTCAAATGAATTTCGATTGAAAGAAAAAATTCGAAAAACTCAACAAAAAGATTTTCCCTCGTTGTTCAGGGAAAAATCGACGGAAAAGTTTATGTTCAAACGGCGACTCGAGTTGCGGAAATGAGCGCCACACCCCACCAACAGCGCCGATGGCAGTCTCACTCGGGCCGTCAGGGCGCAAGTCTCCAAAGGCAGCAGCCGTGCTGTTGTGCTCAGGAAGCCCTTGGGGTGGTTCGTGGTGGTGGTAGCCCTGGCCCTGTTGGCTAGGGCCTAAGTGCCCCTTCGACCCAAAACCACCACCGACACCGTCGTCGTCGTCGTCGTCGTCGTCGTCGTCGTAGTCGTCGTCGTCTACTCTACAACACACATAAACAACCTTCTCTTTTGCCTTTCCTTCTGTTTTACTTTTCTTTCCTTGCTCTTACTTTCCCTCTGACCTTCTCTTCCGGCTAAATTTTGTAGGTATTCATATTATTCCTTTTTACCAAACGAAGACTTACCGATGGTATTGTCATTCGTTTGTAAATTTTTTCCTTTTGAATTTAAGCAAAATGGATTCTGAAGGGTGTTTCCCTGCTTGACCCCTTTAACCCGGTGTGCTATTATAGATTGGTTATAATTGGGCACTGCATAACCTACAGTTGAAGAGTGGAACTATAAGGCGCTAGCATGATTGTTGCCTTCGGCACGAGTTGATACCAGCGACAGAAACGACCACGGAGAGCAATCTTCAGGAGGTAAGAGGGCAACCACAGCTTTCACACATAAAAGTTAAAAAGCCGTGCAATGATAAATGAGAAAGTTTTGCCCTGGGCTGGCGACGCCGACCAAATTGACGTCCTCCTCTGGTAACCCGAGCTTGATTTATTGCGTTATTCAAGACACATTTTTCACTATTAATTTTCAAAATTGGTAACATTTTTTAAGCGATCGTCCTTTTCCTTTTTTGACTCGATTTGCTTTGTGTGCTTCCGTTCATCCGGATCTTCGAGAGTAGCCGAATGGATACTGAGAATATTAAAGGAGCGAGAAGGATATTGACATTTCATTCTACCTGTAGGTCCTACAACGTCGAGTATAACATTTGAATGGGTGCAAGTGCGTTCGCTTTGGGGCTCTTGCAGGAGCTGAAACGAATTGCTTTTCTTTTCTCGTTTGTAATTTGAAACTGTGTCAATCTTAGAGTTGTGATTGATTGAGAAATGTGATACGTCAATTTAATGATTCTCCGCTACCTATTTTTTTTCTTAATTTGATTTTCTTTTTAAATTTCCTCATTTCCTTCTTTCCATAGCGTAAACAACTCCGGGCGGATTAATACGAGTCACAACGGTCTTCGGTATCAATGTAAGATGACATTTTTCAATTCGTATCTTGTAATTCTGTTTCGACTTCTGGTATTGCTCGATGAACGATTTGATACTTGGCCTCGGTAGCATTGCACTTTTGTTACCGTGCCGAGTCCCGTGCTACAGAAATCCTTCTAAAATGTTAAACAAAAAAAGGGTAATTCACTTCGGCTCATGACTTTACAAAATGATTCCGTAAGTTGCCGTTGCGTCAATTCCGATTTCCATTCAGTCTAATGGTCAGGTTGTCGGTTGATTTTATTGTAAAACCTAATCACGAACTTTAAGGAAAACGTTCACCACTTACATTAGCTCACCCGTACTCCGTTTCGATGCAGAATCGGGAAATTGGTTTACATCAATTGCACAGGTGGTAGAATACAAGGACGGTGCAAATCAAATGACAACTCAAGGGAAACAATAAACTTGACTCCTTAGACTTGACAAACTATTTTCTTTTATCTATTTTCTCTTTGGCTATTGACACTTTTTGGGAAGATAATTCATTACATACGTTAGATTTTCACGTTTAGTTTCTCCGGTGTGCCATAGAAAACTTCTGCGGCTTGCTCCAGATGGTCGCATAAAAGTACCGCATTCATTGCACCTTTACTTTTTTATTTTTTATTTCCAGCAATATAAAATTTTCCGTCGTCGAAGTTCGTTCTTAAAATCTGTTATCTTGAGAATTTTCTCCCGTAGTTTTCAGAGCAAATTAATTAGATTTTTAATTGGAAAAATCAAGTTGTCAGGTTCTTTGGCGCCGCCGGCGGAAGGTTTGCGACGCCCCTCTTTAAAAATCATGTCATCGAATTAATTACTTGTTGGGAATTCCCTCTGAAAAATGGCGCCTGCATTGAGTTTTCCTTTTTCCCATCTATTCCCTCATTTTTAATAGACTTTCTGATTAACGCTTGTCAGATTTCCTAAAACCCATCATTCGGAACGATAACTCTTTACGTGACATACAATTGTTTAGCTTGAAAATTCCGGGTGACGTGATCGCGTGGGTCATCTTCTACTCTATTATGCGTAGAAATCTTCCATGTTGCATCCATCTAGCACTGCAACACAACCGGCCAACAAATTTCGCGTTCCTCATACCAAAACCATTCTTCAAAAAAAATATAGAAATTCGTTTTCGTTAATCGCAGAGGGACGCGCCCGAGGGTACCGATTACTCCTGACTACTCTTCTTTTGATGAGATTCTCGTGTATGAGATGACGGGCGGGTCACTAGACGGCAGAGACGTTCTGCTGAAGAATTGAATCTACGGTAAACGTTGTAGAGCAGATTCTTGTTTTCCTATAGAATTATGAACACGTGAATAATGTGTTTTTTTAAATCGACAATGCACATATTGCAAAAAGTAAAAGCAAAAAAGGCAGCAAGCATTGCAAAGAGATTTTAACCGGCTTCCTGGTTCTTGTGGACGAGTAGGTAGACCTTCTAATGTTTAATTTGACAAACAAATTACTTGGTGGCAGTGCTCACTCAACTGAAGATTAACTTATTCATCAAAACCAAATGTTCAACTGAGAGTTTTACATAATCAGGATGGAACTGGTGGTTACCAGCAGAAAGACATTAATTAATTCCTAAAATATAATGGTCGTTTGGACGCGGGTTAAGAATTGGTTTTTAGCGGTCGACAAGAAATAGACGGGTGAGAGTTTTCATGGACACCTGAAGTCCGCATTTGAATATTATCAAGTACTAATGATAATAGTAATATTTGACTAGAAGTGAAATTATATTGAGAATCTGTGATGTTTGTACTCATCTACCGTAGTCAGTTAAAAGCTGTGAATCTGAGCAGTTGAAAAGATTTAATTTTAATTTCTCTACTTCACTTTGCTATTTTCGGCATTCGATTGAAACATTTTAACCTTATCTGACTTAATTTACTGGAAAACTAATTTTGTTCCTATCCGTTTTAAATTCGATAAAATTTGTGTCGCTTTGATTCAGAAGCAAGACAAACTTAACAAAAATACAACTCATTTAAGAGAGTTCCCTTCATTCAAACATTACCTTTCATTTTCGTGAATTGATTGAAAATTATTCAAAAGAGTAACAAAATGAAAAAAATGTGATTTTTTTAATTACTAATACTGTTTAAAGGATTCAGAAAATTATGTAGGCTCGCTAAAAATAACTATATTTCAACAATGCACTCTGACTAGTAATGTTTTTCTTAGGTTTCGAGTAAAGCGTTTCAACGTCACCCGCGTTGAATGTTGGACCCGCGAAACTGAGCTTTTAAGTACAAGACAAGCCTTGGTAAATAAGGTGAAATAATGACTCTGAAAAAATAAACATCAAGTTCCCAGAATGTCCTTGTTTGTAATTTACTATCTGCAAAAGAAGGCACCTCTCAATAATTTGTAATCTGGATGGATGCGGAATGAGAAATTTAGGTTCAAGACCTACTTAGGTAAAAGACCGGGACGGAGACTCCATGTCACCTTGCCAATGTGCTCGTCACAGAAGCATTGCGTAAGCGCAACAAAATCATAACCGGCCGGCCTTTGTTTCCAGGGATTTTCCCATTGAGCGGCGCTTCGATCACTTTGTTTTTGTTTGTTTAGGACATTAAAATTTTAAAAAGTCACCATTTCATATGAAAGAAACATAATTTTCATTGCCATTTGTAAGCTGTCAACTCAAGACGTTTCATTTCGTGTCAAATGGGCTTGTTTCATTCAATAATCTACTAAACCTACAGCAACACCTTCACAATGAAGAAAACGTACCTTGGTTTTGCATAGCGTAATATTTTTGATAATATCACAGGAAAGAAGTCAAAGAAATAAATTAGTTAAAAGAATGAGCAATTATAAATTACAATATGTTATTTAGTTTGAAAGTTCGACGCATGGGGGCCCCTTTCTCAAAATTCGTTTCTAAAATGAAGTTTTCTTACAATATTTTATATTGTAAAAATGGAACTTACAGAAACTGTATTTTAAAAAGTAAAGTCTCTTGAAACACCAATACTGAGAGAATAATATTTTGTGTACGGACGAGAACTACAGACAGATGGGCAAGTGAATCCCTTTTTAAGCTGTTTCCGGTTTGAAACGTCACGGAGCAAACGTAGAAAATTTCATATTGCGGTTAAACTAAATTGAGAAAATATAACAGGAATATCACAAAAAGGCGAGACTAATTAAAACAATTAAAGAAAAAATAAGAGTTTTTCTTGTACTTTACACCTATCAAACGACCGTTACGTAAAGATAATAGATGTATACGTTTGAGTACAGGATTGACAACTAAGTAAGAGACAGGAAGAATTAAATATTTTCCGCCCACACTTACGACCCAAATTTTTTCTCTCACATTTAAGACATTAAACCGGGTTGGGGTGCCGGTATCCGCGTTGGGGGCGAACTTGGCGATGACTTGCAGGTATGATGCGTGCTAGTACGAATAAAACAGTAAAATAAAAGCGTAAACAGGCAAATAAACAAATAAAAGGTGCTCGCACAAAGTAACGGGCTATTGTTTACGTATTGAGTAATGAAAATGTTTGCTTTTTGTTTTCTGCGTCTATCCATTTACTTAAACTCGATAAAAATGTCTTTTTGTTTGTGCACTCGATCGCAATTTGACGTGCAGCCGTTAATTTCTCGGTTTCATCCACCCACTCGTGACATGAGCGGAAATGTGAAAATGAAATGGGGCCAAGGTGTGGAAGGCGAAAAAAAGAGTGTCACAATCAGTCAAGTCGAAAAAAAATCATCTGATTTTTCACGTACAATTTGGTGTAGGTGATATTTTTTAAATGTAAATAAAAGGGTTGAGTTTTGCAACGATACGCTGCTTTAGTCAGGGTCCACGTTATAATGAGGGTATTAACTGGATTGTGGTCCCCGAGAGTTTTTCCCGAGGGATACGTGGGAGGCAGCCGTGCCGTTTAGAGGTTTGAGGCCTTTGCTCCACTGCTCAAGAAATTTCTGAGGGGGCCGGATTACCTTCTCTTCGGTTGCTAATTGGGTCACATGGGGGCAGTAAACAGAAGAAGCGCGACATTTGACCAGACATAAATTCTGCTACCGTTTCCTTTGCCCAACTTTCTCCAAACATCTTGAAAAGATCCTAGAGATTTTCAACAGAAAAATCGACTTGTACTTGCCTCCGTGTACGTATGAGTTGAATCACTTTTTTTTTACTTAAATAGTGTAATTGTAAAAGCGTTTCGACTTTCTGTTTGTAATGAGTCCAGGGCTCATTACCCAACTCACCACAGAATCCCTAGTGAAACGGGTACCTCAAGCAATCAACAATTGGATCGGTAAAATTGTTTCTCTCGTCAAAAAGTTTGTTCTGCCTCGATCTCTATCCGGTTTTCCGCTTGATTCGACTTACTTGCGGTCTTCCAATTCAAATTCTCTTGACGGAATTCATTATTTAACGTGAAGCATCGAAACGTAGTATTTTATACGTACGGATTGGCTCTTTCAATTTGAAAACAGAAAGAGAGGGAAGAGAGGGAAAAAACACTTTTGACGGTTTTAGTATGCATTAATTGCACTCGCCATCGCACAACTCAATTTAAGTTAGTGTGACACCATTTCGCCTAATATGTTCCGGATGAATGTATCAAAATATAAATAAAACTATAAACAAAGTTTATGACGGGAAAGGGAGCCGAAGACGAAGGGTAAGTTGGGAAAGGCTTTACTAAAGTAAAACAATATGTTAGTATATATGTGACGTAAAATTCTATTTTTTAAAACCTCTTCTGGCCTTGTAGTATTAATGTAATTTTTAAACTCTAGTTTTTTTGTAAAGTGATACGCATTTTTTTCAGAATTCCTTAGGGAAGGGGCGCACTTTTGCGCGGCCGACGCTTAGGTAAGAAGTCGGCTGCCAGATGATTGACTTGCCGTGGGAAAATTGTCAAACAGGGCACCCATGTATACATATATATATGTATGAATATACTTTTGTTGTTAAACATTGATTTATGCGTTTCAATCATTTTTGTATTTGGGAAGAATTTTTTACCTCCGTGCCAAGAGAAACAGACACAAAATTTGTAAGAAGGAAAAAGTAATAAGTGTAATTCGGACTTGACTAATCCTGTCGACGACGAAAACTCCAACACTTGTTAAATAATTATTCTTTCGAATTTGAGACAGTCAAGGGAAAGGTGGCAATAGTGAAATTTCCTTTGCCTGGGTCTTAATTCTGTTGGAAGAGGAATTGAAGCGATTCAGAACGTTTTGTAATTCCGATCACGTTGCTGGTCATGCGTTTCCATTTTGGGAAGGGCACCATTATTTCGCCCTTATGGGGATCTCCCTCCATTTCTCTTCACGCTAATTTCCCACAAAAGTTTCACAATATGTTACTGTTTTCTTACTACAACGTATCCGTTCCTCGAACAATACAACTTTTTAGGTGGCTTCGTGCCGTGGTTAAAGCAACAGATAGTTCAGTGAACGTAACAACGATAACAGTAGAGGAAGATGTACAAATGGTTTGACTTCATAGTGAGACACTTGCAGGGAACTTGTAACTTGCAGTGTGGTATGTGCGTCCCCGCCAAATGCTTACGAGACAGTGCAATGTCTGGAGGGTCGGAAATCAACTTTTCGTTTACATATTACATTAACAAGTAAATGGGGGAGAATAAACGATAAGAATAGAGCAGAAGCAAAATAAATAGATGAAATAACAAACATGTATTTTGAAAGTGAAACCCCGCAGACCGGAGAATTGCGTTTGATCAAATGTTGATTAATGAATCCTTTCCTAAGCTCGGCTACCCCGAGAGGCCATACTTTTCTACGTATGTGACGTCACAGGCGTCACGGCGCCATTTGTTTGCCGGGGGAGGGGGGTTTGGCGCGGGCGGCCCTTCGCACACATCTGCACATCCACCCGTCAAGCCAATTGACGGTCCTCGTGTCCCTTTCCCTCGCCTCATCACTGCCAAATAAACGTGACTTAAGTTTTGTGTGGACACGAAAAATTTTTGTATCTTGTTCTGTTCTTCGTTTAGAATTAGAAATGTTCAATGGGAAATTAACAAGCCTTCGTACTCTACCATGTTGAAGTTCGGACCATCAAGAAAGAAGCACGTGGTGAATAGTCCGGGAGCCGCAGGACCACACGCTTTAATTATTAAATTGTACGAGTATGATAACAAAAAATGCATATTTTTTCCTGATGGATTTTTAGTATTGTTAGTACAACCTCAGGAATAAAGTTTACTTTTCTCTTCGTGTCTTTTTTGTCGCAAAATGAAAGTCTGCGAGAGGAAAACAAGTTCAAACGGGGAGACGTCTCGATTTCGAGGCCCACCCGTCGTTCTCGCTGTTCTACGACTCCATGCGGAGTCTCTCAGGAAGAGCCTTCGATCGACGACAGGACTCCTTTCTACTTTCCTTCCAATCTCGTTCATATTGGCAAGTCGTGTTCCGACCCACGTGACCTTTATAACGAGGATTATAACGTGACAGACGCTCGTGACGTCCCCATCTGATTTCTCTTCTGCTGGTTGGTTGTTCCGTTCCGTTCCTTTCCTCTCGACTTTGAGTTCTAAAACATAAACCCAATTCTCTCAAGGCATAACTCTCGTAACTGCAGAATGGTAGAATAGTTCCGTCCAGTTTCATCCTACAGTTTTAAAAATAAAAAAAGCCTCATTTCGGCTAATCATTGCGACACATAAAACCACATCGCCGTGCTTGAGTACCGAAAATACCTATTGCTTAAAAGAAAACCAAAACCTTCATGATTAATTAGTTACCCTAATTTTGGTTAATTATTGTTGTTCACTTCTTTTCCCCATATGACACCTTTCACCATCTTTCATGTTATCTCTGCAAACGGCTAGGTATGTCGCTCATTCACTTTTTCTCTAATAAATATGCCACAGTCTTTTCGTTCGCTAGATTGCGTTTTATCATTTTTAAATGTAAATACTTGTCATGCTAAGAATTAAAGTGTAGATGCCGTAAGTGAAGTTGATGTATTTTCAAAGTAATAACGTCATCACCGTGAATTTCAATCAGATTTTCTAATTTGATTTGATGAACCCGTGGCTCCGATTCAAAACAATAGTTGTTTAAATGCGCGTCACGAAATTTTTCTTCTTATTTATTTATTCTCTCTTTAAAGTGGAACACATTTCAGGAATTTTCATTAGTTTCCATTTGCTTTTCCTTTCGCGCAAATACAACTGCGACGTCCAGGAAGGGTCATCTCCAGTGTCACGAGCGTTTACGCGTTAGCCTCGTGCAAAATCCTAGGTTTCATGAGACAATTAAAAGGAGTTCCTTGGCAGTACAAGGACGACCTTTTATAAACGGGTCCTGACATTCAACCGACGAAACCGACGGCAAAACCGTTACTTCTACAATCCTACTTCAAATCTGTCTCTTTTCTTTACACGGAATCATTTACTTACACTGCTGCATTCTGAATGCATTCTTCGTCGCTTGCCGTCGTTTCGGTTCTCTACAAATCATCGGTCGTAATTCATGACAATTGGAAACTCATATTTTTTTTCATTTGTTTTAATTTTTTTGGCTATTACAATTTGAAATTTTACTTCATTTAGGTTAGTACACCCTTCGATGATTTTACACTTTTTGTGGTTGACACTAGGAAAATTCTCGTTCAATAAAATATTCAATTTTTACTGTTTGAAAATGGTATCGAAACCATCGCACTTTTCACAGAATGTAATTACATAATAATGTTACAAAAAAAAAAACAGAAAAAATATAAATTGTATTCAATCAACACAGCTATTTGACTTTCATTTACAGGGGAGGTTCGACTTGTCCGCTGCTTCCGTCGGAATGAAAATTTCTTTCTCTTAAGCTGCTACCTCCAGGTGATGTTTCTGTCACTCCCAAAGTCTCGTTTTCTTTTTGTTCCCTACAGTCTGAACTCGAGGTCCGACTCGGATTCCTTGCTTCGTCTCGTGCTCTTTCTCGTGGTGTGCTCGTGGAATTTCCCTCTTCGGCTGCATCTGAGCCGTCCGTCGACAACCTGCTGTCTTCTGCTGCACGGTTAGATCCGTTTCCGGCTGTGCGCACTTCCATTTCTGCCGAGTCCGTTCTTCTTGTCAGTACTCGTTGTATGATTAATTCCAAACCTTCACCGCGAACAACTCTGCGAAATGTAGAAGTTCGGGTTTCGCCAGCTTGAAGATCTCCATCCGGAGAAGCGGGCGATACATTCAGGTCGACTGTAGAAATGCCACGTCCTTGGGGGTTCCTCAGTAATATTTGTTGAAGATGAGCTTGTTGAAGAATCAATGGCAGTTCGTAATGATGGAAAAAGTACAACATTGAATGCTGCAAATCATAAGTAAAACGGTTACGAGTCAGTTCCTCGGTAAGTGTTGACAATTGTCCACCGGATAAAATTGATTTAAGTGCATGCATTTTTTAAACAATACAAAAACCTCAATATCTAATTGGGTCAAAATAATAAGAATTAAATTAAAGGGCAAATTATTTCCATCGGTAAAATTATACTACGTAACAATGGAATTACTGTGCGATCCAGTACACGATAAAACCAAAGACGTGTGCCACATGTCGCCAACCCAGTCACGGTCCCTTCCCAGGTCTATTCGAAAACCCCGATTACAGAGCAAGGTATTAAAATTGTACATATATAATTTTCGAGCCCTGAGCGTTCCTCCTTAAAGCGTGTCAAAAGCAAAAACCATCAGAAACAATCAACTTGGACGATATACTCATACCTGTATGAATAGCCAAGAAGTGACCAAAGCCAATCCGCTGTATTGACCATTAAAACGATAGTGATAGGCGTAGAACGAAAAGTGATACAAGTAAAAAAACCTGAAAAATTAGTAATGCAGGTGACATTAAATTAAATTTAATTTAATTAATGTAAATTGTATTGATGATCGAATTTAAAAATCATTGTTCTTTGGTCCAAGATAAGGTATGTGATTGAGGAGATAATTTAATCTTTGCAACGCAGGGATTTCATTCGACGAAGAAAATGAAACGGAGGACTGGTACAAGTAAAGGCGGCAAAGGTTTTCCTCTCCGAGGGAAAAAATAAAAAGGTCTGTGAACGTGTGACCCATGCTGCTAATGGGATAACTTTGTAATGCCTTTCGACACAGCAGGGACGTACAATCGGGTTCTTTATTTTTCAGAAGCTTACTATACAACAGGAGAAACATCACGCACACCCTAGGTCGAGCAAGAAACATTTCTCTTTCTATTGCGATCGTCCGATCAAATCAGATTAGATCGGATCGAATGTAAAGCAGCGCGCGCTTGGAAAAAAATGTTTGCTTGTCAACAGGGCGGCATCATCGTCCTAATAATGATTTTGGACTACATTATCTTATCAGGTTGCAATGGTCAACGAGTCATTTTTTTAAATTAAAAGCTGAGTAAAATGAAACCACCGTGAAGAGACCAGCGTTCACAAGGACCATGTCAAGCGTGTCAGGGTCACCCCAGAAATTGGTATTGTAAAAATCAAGTAGTAACACCAAGGTCGCACCAAAGACCTCGCAAATAGCAAATTCGGGAATCAGAGAAGAATTAAATTCTCATTTTGCCCACCTGGTCAGAGCAGAACTGGGTGGACTATCTGAAGAAATATATTTCTTCCAAGATAGCAAGATTACGTCCCTTTCACAGGGATATCTTTCTTGAGTGAATCAACAGTAGTTTTTCTACCGCCTGCCATTATCTGCGAGCACAGGTGGAATACACTTTTCATACGTCTGGACACAGACAAGACTCTCCTACTCTTTGTAACACTCACCTTAGCCAATGTCGTTTAGTGATAGCACTGAGACAGCAAATTGCATCATACTGGTCGGCGAACCAAACTATTAAAATAATGTAAAAGGCTGTTGTCGTGTCATTGAAAAACTCGCTCATAATTGCCTCCATACCTATCAAAACAATGTGACGTTAAAATCCTATCTACGTTGACTCCGCTCTCAAACCACTCATTGTTGAAATCTGTGATTTAAACGTCGGTACTCACCTACTAGAGCGAGTATCACGGTGAGAAGAGGGCCAACTGGGAAACTTATAGTCACGTTGAATTCTAACATTTGTAGAAGATCAACTGCAAGTGACGCAAAAGGTTTTCAATTAGAAAAAAGAAAATGGTCCGGCTGCTGGTATTAAGGTTATCTTTTGTTAACCGATAATTTATTATAACATCCGTAAATGCGGAAAACTGTGCAACCCACCTACGAAAACAAATAGTTGATGATGCGAGTAACGTAAAAGCATGGATATTGATATTGTCTGAAAGAAAATAAAAAAATAAGTAAACATTGGCCCAAATTAATTTCATAGGTACGAAAAAATTTGACGCTGAAGAAGCGCGGGTTAGGTCGTTTAAAATTTAGACAGTTTTTTTGTTCAGGTAGTCAACCCCCAATATGCACGCAATTTTCCCGTGATTCTGAGGCTTTGAATTTAATTGTCCGACTACCTAGAGGCTAACGATCACCTATTACTATGCGTTCTTATCTGCACTTCAATTTCATCCTGTCAACTATAAAAGTCCCCGGAACGAAAAGCCTTCTTCCTTAAAAGGAATGCCCTAGAATAAGTGAGATGCTCTCAGTCTCCTACTGAAACCTTCAGAAATCCTCCAAGCGGACAATGAATACAGTCTATATTTTCTTTAAGAATAAGCACTCCGACTATCTACAAATTAAATTCACTCGAATTCGTGGAAACTGTTTGATTTTCAAATTGGTTGTTTTGGTTTTTAAAAAACATTTTAAATTTTAAGTAATTTACAACAGAGAAAATACTTACGAAAACAATCATGATAAAGAAAGCAGCCAGGTAAGAACTTCGAGCCATCCACATGCTAACAAACCGATAATGTTCTCCTGTTACGACGTTCCTGAAAGCAAAAATGGACTGCAATAGAGTTCGCCTCACGCACGCGGTAGTGTGAAATGTATAATATTTGAAATACTCTCATTTTGAAGCCTTAATATTAAGTAGCAAAATATGTACGCTTCGATACAAATTGCGTGAAAGGCAGGCCGCAGAATACCACAAGCGTGCATCTCACCTCAGATATCCTTTATTATCTTCTGATTCGGCGAGAGTTTTAATGCTGGCCATCAACAAGTCATCGTAACCTAAAAACTCGTCTAAAATGAAACGGCTGAAAGAGTCACCAAAACATTTGTCCTGATTTGGATCTAGTGTTACTATTTTGACAGGAATATTCAACCTCGACCTTGTGGCGGGGGACAGTCGAAGAAAACCATATTCCAAAGAATATTCCACTATGTATTCATCTTCTGGCCATACTGAAAACGATTAAATTAATTCGTGTTTCAATGCAATGGTTAACAAATTACGTGTTGAGTGAAGCTAGAGCCCGTGACTTTTGGGAATACGAACCGGCACGCACTAATTTTTCTACTTCCGAGACGGAAGTCTTAAGTGGTGAAATTAATATTTCATCAGATCCCAATTGTGTCTTATTCGTTAAGGATGCATTATCTCTGACTAGATGATCATTTGTGCTCTCGTCTCCATTTGAATCTCCATTTCGGTCATTTTGAATTTTCAATTCAGATTCCTCTAGCTGTAATAAATAGTGCTACGTAGTGCTTACTAATAAAAGTTATGGAAAAAAACTCTCTCGCCTAAGTCAGAATTGGTGACCTTCAACTGCACATGTGAAAGAATACCAAAAGCAGTGCGGTATTTGAATTGTCTGGAAAGAGAATTTTCCAGGAAACTGCGTTGCTCACCTTAATATCGATAAAAATCAATTAGGAAATTAAATTAAATTCAAATTCAGATTCTGTTGGTCAAACTGCTGAACTAATCAAATCAAACCTTGACAAATCTTAGTGGGGACAAAATGGATACATGCTTCAAAATTTCAATTTTATTTGATACCTCTAATTAGTGTCAATTATATTAAGCACCATAAATAAATGATTACCAGGGCTTACAAAATAGAAACCCAAGATTACAAGATAAAAAGGGTGTAAAAGTCCATACGATTAAAAGGTGATATTAGCTGACAAAGTGAATTCAAGTGTACCACTCATTTCCTTTCTCTCATTCCCAGTATTTACCTTTGAAATGTCAAGCTGTGGATTATTCCACATGGTTGATTCCATATGTTCCTTTCTGACAGGTGATGTTGGATAATTTTTCACATCTGTTTGACCTTTATACCTATCTTCTGCTCTTGACACTGATTTTCTATTTCCGTTTTCATCTGCATCGTTTACTATTTCTTCAACAGCAGAGGGTTCAATATTGACAAATCTGAAAAGTAAATTGACAGGTTGTAAAATTTTAGTAGAAATTAATGTGTACACAGGCAAATCACATGTTTATTATCCTGGTAAACAAATCACTCTTCTCTTATGACATGCACATCTCATTGACATTGCAATATAGGAGCACAAGAAAATTACCCATCACTTGAGAGAATGCCTAAAACACTTCCAATATCATCCAATCTATCTTGCCTCAGTTTCTCTTCCTTTGCATAAGATTTCTCTATATTATAGTCCTCCGCAGCATTTCTCAAAATTTCCACTCTTAATATTCCATCCCGGGGCCAATCATCTTTAATGTGGTCTAGACAGTTTGTGGGAGTTCTTGAAAAGACAATGTGTATGTACGCCAGGACAAAAAATGCAGTTATGGCCTAAAAATAAAATTGTAGTATACAATAAAAATAAGAAACAACTTATCTTCTGTAATAATTTTTTGTATTATTTAATTTTTTACTGCCATACAGAAACCATTGTACATTCCCATAATGTCTCATTAAGTCAGCAATAAATGAGCTCAAATCTGTAGATAAATTTATTTTAAAATGGAAGGGTACAATACATAGAAATTAAAAATTTTGTTCAATAATACAATGGAACACATAATAATGAATTCTACTTATTTTGCAAGTGGCATATGTAACTAAAAAAAACTCACCTTCATCAGTACAACAAATTCCAAAAACCGCCGTACAGGCCTAGGAAATGTCCTTGCATATGTTAATGCTGCTTTAAAGAAAAGACCATGCAACAATCCATCGCTTACATTGATCAAAGCATTCTGGTTATTGTTACTCCTGGTTCTGTTACTGTTTCTATTATTATTATTATTATTATTATTATTAATATTGTTGTTGTTGTTGTTGTTGTTGGTTGCATTGTTGTTGTTGATGTAGTTATTGTTGTTGTTATTGTTCCTGCTGCTATTGTGATTGTTGCTGTTCATGTTGTTTTGTGTAGATGTTGATGAATTATTTAAATGTTCAGTTGCTAGATTTCTTACATTATCTCTGCCATGACCATCAGACATGTCTCTGCCAATTTCAGTCATTCATAGCAGATGTGTAAAATCCTGCTAATGCTAAACTGTTAATTTTCTTCCTCTGACCCATTTTCCTGTAATAGAATATAAAATAATTTGCTTTCGAACACTGTCAAGTTCAACCATTCTATGCTCACTCAGTTTCCATTTTGCTTTCCTTATCTCTTCCTTAAAAACCACTAATCATTGAACATGACATTTATTGAAGTATAAAGTCACCCTGTACTCCTTTAACTCTCTGCATTTTGTCGAATTAACTAAGTTTTTCGAATCGAATAGAATTAACTCGAAGTCGTTTTAAACTCGAGACTTAAACAAAAACGATTGCAATTCACCATTGCTCGTGTACATATTTTTAATAAATAATAAAATGAATTTTACAATACATTAACAACGAGTAAAGTTTGCAAGCAGATTAAATCAAATAATGAATTAAATCATATTAAATGACCTACATTGAATTGAGTTTTTCAAGACTTATCAAAATTCGTTAACTCTCAATAAGCCATAACATTACGCTTTACAAACGGAGAAGGACATTTAAAACTTTATAACGTATAAAATTAAAAATTAAATTAAATCGCTCGGTTGTCAATAATACAGGTCCCTCCAGTACTGAATTCTAGGTCGTTTGTTTCTTCTTTTAATCTAAAAAAATTGGCAATAATGTAAAGGTATGGTGACGAAAATACAGTTATATGTCGCCAAATTGCGGTCGGTTTGTCGCGACAATGCGTTCTGTCGCCATTTTTCCAAAATTTAAATTTTACAAACGAATTACATTACCCAAAATTTTCGACTGCCTAATTGGAATCCCCACGTTCTTAATAAGTATCTTAGTAATGGAGCAACTCTATTGTCGCGCGCGTTGTCAAAAGGCCAAATTTAGGTTGTCCCTTACGGACGCTGGTAGCGAAATAACCAGTGTAGCATTTGCAGCACGAGCGCCTCTGAAAATTTGTTCTTTTAAAGAATTTTCCTTTCCTTCTCCAACCTGAATTTGTTATGCTTTGGATGTCTGGAAAGAGACATAAAGAAGGTCAAATTGAGCACAAATGTTGTTATTATTATTATTATTATTATTATTATTTTAAAAATATTCGCGGTTGCAGCACTGGTGTTTATGACGTTTTCCCGGTCCCTAATCGGTAGAACCAACGGATCAAGAATACAAGGTTTTGCAGTCGTTAAAGTAAATACACAAATAAACAACAGATGAAAAATGAAAATAACATGACTTATTAATATTCGAACTGGGCCACACACGTTGAGTCGTTGGCCACATGGTACAGTTGTTAGTGTATTATCCGGGCGTCCGAGAACGCTGTGAATCTCACTGAAAATTAATATGCTCTCCTGCCTTGCACTGCTATTAACTTCCGGCAGCGAGGTTTTATAAGTGGTTCTTACGTCTTGATGCTTTAATGAATAAGGGGTTTCATTCATTCTTTCTTTCCTTCATGGTGGCCAATATCCCAATATGTTCGCGGTCCGGGACACGTCGGTTCACATCTTAAACAATTGATCTTCTACCGGCTCGTTTCATTGTCGAAATGCTGGCGGGAAGATGAGCAAAGACTTGTGACTTTGAAAAACAAATACAGTCTAATTCGGTACGAATTATATTTGTTACATTAATATTCAAAACATGCTAAGAAATTTATAACCGATGGTCAGATATATGGATGTCACCCGAAACCGTCATATTCACTTGCACTTGCTTCCAACTACAGAATTATTTAAATTTTTCTGGAATGAAATACACGTGATCGAGATATACAAAATTATTAAGAGTTTTAATTTCGAATTACACATCCTAAGCCCCGGGACCCTAAACTGTTTCTTTAAAATAAATAAGTCATACATAAATTGCCGCCTACGATTAAGCTTGCAATGACTTGGCGGAAAGGAGTCCAGTAGTTTCAGGTTTAAAAATCTACGTCGAAACTCAGTTTCATGGTACGGTCTTGATTACCATAAAGAGCACACCTGACGCTGTATTATTTTGATAGGTGCTTGTTTTTCATTGTGTGACAGCCGGGTAAAATAAGAATTCCCACAATTAGATGTTAAATCCTTAATCGAGTCTCGAGGACATTTATTTCGAAATTGTGAGCGACTCAACAAGCATAAGAACTTCTGGTTTCAAGTATGTTTGCCGTGGTGCATCAGTAACGAAAGTTAGTATAGTAGCCGGAACCAATTTGAAACTGATCAACGTTTGCTCAGAATTTTTGCCCAGAACTTGTCCTTGGGGTGTGGATAAATTGAAAGCCATGTTTTCATCCTCGAGAGCTTCTTTTACAAATTCAATTATACAGTCAACTTTTTCATGGACGCCAAATGTTCCCTGAAACAATTCATTCATTTAGTTTGGGAATACTCTTTGACGCGAAGAAGCAGCAGTGCCTTACCTGTAGTAAAATTCCATCCGGAAAACGTATCCTTATTAAAGCAAATTTGTACTTTCTGATTTCTCGAATGTCTTCCTTTTCCCGCATTGCTTTTGTCCTTAAAATCTGATTTCTTTCTACTGCTTCACTTCTACAAATGTAATTCATTTGAAATTTAATTCAATCCCTCTAAATTGTCCTCAATGAATTTTCTATATTTTTATATTTTATTATATTCTATATTTAAAATTTCACGTTTTTTTCTTATTCTACGGTATTGTACAAATGTCGAACAATGTTTCACAAGTAGGAAAAATTTATTGCTTAACAAACTACTATGATGCTAGATTATGAGTATAAATGGTTTAAAACCAAAAAAACAACATAAAAAAAGTACCTTAAGAATTGTTCCTGTTTAATTTCTTCAACTGTCAAATTAAAAAATGAAGATGGCAACTCATTTCTATCCTTTGCTTGAGAGGGAAGGAGTACTTGTAAATCCCTGTGCAGCTGCAATGTTATGGGTTCTGCATTCTTCAAACCTTCTAGTAAAATTTCAAAAGTTTCTGGAGCTTCTTCCACCTTTTCCTTGGGAAAAATCAAAAAACTTTCATGTGTGTCCTGATGAGGCAATTCTTGCACCTGAAATCCTGCTGCTTCCAGTAATAGTAATGCACCTTCAATTGGTTTCACCTTCTCTTCAAATATCTTATTGGTCATGCGAATTTTCCTATACTTTTCTTCATTTGGGTATTTTAAAATGTTTTCAAAATATTTTTCTATGGTTTCAATACAAGCATCAACCTGGAACAGATAAATTAACAATAAAAGCAAAGGGTAGATAGTAACAAGAACCTAGTTATGTTTACCACACCACAAACAGGTATTAACCTCTGTGCTCACTTGGTTTGAATATACAAACAAAAGATATGTGATAAAATGAGTAAATATGATAAGTGTGATAAAAAGAAAGCAGGTGAGATGGTATAAAACTGAGAGAAGACCTGGTGGAAAAATTACATGGCAAACTTATACAATTCAATAATTCAATATCACAGTAAGAGTTAACAGTAACAGTATTATACCTTTTCTTTGCTACCATTTAATGTGCGTAAAATTAAACAAGCCACAAGACCCTTTTCCTCATCTAGTTGCTCATAAAGAAAATCTCGAATTTTCTGATTCCATTCTTCTTTGGTTAGAATATCAGGACCTAATAATGGGCATTGGAAATAAATGCCTCTGACTGCCAATGCTGGCACAGAATCCAAAACTGTTTCTGGTATTGATGCTGATTGTGCAGTGGCTTCTGCTGCCTTTTGTGCTTCTAATTCTTTTCTAGCTTGTGCTTTAATAGCAGCAGTTGTTCTGAAATTAAAAACAAATATGAAAGTAAAACTATTGTAAGTCTGTTAACAGTAGCAACCTTTATAGTGAGTTTATAAGAGTTGTCTGATTTGTAAAAATTATAACATGTTGTTTTAAATGGAATGTAAATGTATAAAATTATTCATCATACTTTTTAAAGCTATTCTCATTTTTTTTTTTGTCAAGTCTGGCCAATGCTGCTGCTGCAGCCTGCTGAGATTCCTGACTTAACCCACTTCTATCTTGCACAGGTTGATAACCAACATTGCTAGTGCTACTGCTGGCTCCCCTGCTGGAATATGAGTCCTGCGATGGGGTCTCATTCAAACGATAACCAGGACCAGCTCTTTTAAATGCAGCTTCAGCTTTCTTATTTTTGAAGAATTTTTGAATTTTGTCAATCATTTATAATCTTGGTGTGTGTTCCAATGGCAATTTAAGCAAAGATACACTCTTTTTGAGATCCTCTATTGCTTTACTAGAGGCTGTAACCCAAAAAATCAAACGTGAGATTCCAAAAAATGTAACCATCTAGGGCGAAAAAAAGTAACCGCACACGAGAAAGCAGTTGAATTTCACCTGTTTTCATGAAGCGATTGGATATGCGTTTACCATAAATTCTCCAGGTGAAGTAAATGAGAATAACGTTCGAAAATAGTATAAGGAGCAGACCTTTCAACAGCTTGATTTGAAATCCGTCGAATTCAAGTAAAGAGAAACAGCTCTTGGCTACATTTACTTCAAAATGTTGAAAAATATTCCAATTGACAAACGTAAAAATATCTAAATTTCCAGTGTGTAGCGCTTCAATCTGTGTAAAAATAAAATTGAAAATTGTTATGTTAAAAAAATCAACCATCTTCAGACATAACTAAAAACAAAGGGTATCCTCTAATTCGAGAATCGAAATCTGAACGAGTTCGATTCATTTCGTTTCGATCTCTTGCCAATTTTTTATGGTTAGCTTAAATCCAATGAACGAATAGCTAAACTAATATTTGTGAAAATTGATGCTTGAACCGTGGCACTCGGTGACCACACGTATTCTTCTTTCTAATGTCAAGTATTTGCCAGTTTTTTCTTTATCGCAAACACTACAGATCGTGTGTCATATTTTCTTAATAAATCTGTGTTGATAACAAACCTAATAAATGCGCCGAATGGTCGCCCATCGTATCACTCTACATTAATTTCTCTGTCGCTAAAATGTCTGAAAGGAAAACCAGAAAGTTAGGTGTCATAGATCCATCTTCTTATTCGAATCCAGGTAATTTTTTCTCACTATTAAATAATTCATAAAAAATTAACTCAAGTCAGAAGTCTCACACTTTATTGAATGTCTTTTCTTGTAGCAATTGAATAATGCTTTCAATTGGAATTCATTCTCTTTCAGAAAAAGTAAAGGTCACTCATCTAGAATTGTTTTTGGACATTAACTTTGATGACACCAATTTAATTGGTAAAGTGCATGTGAAATGTGAAAAGTTAAAAAATGTTGCAACAGGTCACTTGGTGAGTAAACATTTGCACTTGTTTACCTTTATTTAATGTGATATGATATGATGGGGGATGGGAAGGAAAGGTGGAGGGAGAAACTGTCGGGGTTTGTATTAAAGTTGAATTACATCCATTACAGCACTTGTTAAAAAAAAATTGTTAATGATAAATGTTTTTGGTATTGCTAAAATATGCATGCTTGAACTGTTCAGTGCATGAAAATAAGAATACAATTAATGTTACTAAGAGGAATGCATATCTGAAGTGGATTGTACCAAATGTTTAAAATTAATAATAGATAACAGAGATTGTAGGGTCACACTTGTTTGATAATGAACATCACTTTACTTTTTAGGTTCTTGATGTCAAAGATTTGAAAATTCATAAAGTTACAAATCTCTCAAATAATAAACCATTAAATTTTGATATTGGAGAATCCTTTGGAAATTTCGGAAGTCCATTAAGCATCACATTACCTGACAAGGAAAATGATGATGATAGGTATTTGACAAATTTTATTTGCAAAATATTAAAATGTAACCAAATGAAATTAGGTTTTAGTTAATATTATGTGTGTGTCACTTTCTGCAATATGAGAAAAATATGGTTATTCTGCTGGCTGTATGATTGGATGTTTTTTGCATTTAATAAGGACATACAAATGTATGTCAATTATTACCTGTTATTATTGTCATTACAAAAGACATTTTTATTTCCAAGTTATGTTATTTGTGTTGAATATGAAACATCTTCACAAGCAAGTGCTCTTCAATGGCTTTCACCTGAACAAACCCTTGGAAAGGTGGAGCCCTTCATGTTCAGTCAGTGTCAGGTAAATATGTTTATGTGATTTTTTTGTCAACCTTTCTGTGGACCAGATCCTCCAACTGAGTTTGTTCCTACTGTTTCTGCCACACTTGGTCTCTGTCCTTTTTTTTTACCAATCCAAATTGTGGGTTTCTGATGGGTTGTCCTAGAGAGTGCTCATCTTGTTCCATTCTGACAATTAAATTGTCCATTTACACATTGCCAATAGGTTAGGTGAGCTTTCTGTAAGTCTAGGTTGGTCAAAACCAAGGTGCTTCATTGGTTTCTTTCTTCTTTCTCTTATTAATAAATTGATGTTATTCAATAATTACATACCATTTAAACAACTTGCAGGCTATACACTGTCGGTCAATAATACCATGTCAAGATACACCCTCTGTGAAATGTACTTTTAAGGCTGAAATAACTGCCCCCAAGGAATTAATTGTTCTGATGAGTGGAATAAGAGATGGAGATGCATTGCCATTCAAAAAGAATAAATTGTTGTGGAGATTTTCCCAGGATATTCCAATTCCATCGTATTTGATAGCAATTGTTGCTGGGCGTTTGAAAGGAAAGATATTGGGTCCCAAATCAATGGTATATTCGGAACCAGAGATAATAAAAGAATGTGCTTTTGAATTTTCCGAAGTAAGTACAATTTTAAATTATTCACATGATATCAGTTCATGGAATTGGTATTGATTTTAACTGCAAACAAAAGTATTGCCTTGTAATTTAATTTCAATTGATTTTTGCAGACTGATAAAATGCTAAAATCTGCTATTGCAATCTGCGGTCGTTACGTTTGGGGAAGATATGACTTACTTGTACTTCCACCCTCATTTCCTTTTGGAGGAATGGAAAACCCCTGTCTCACATTTGTAACACCGACTCTTTTGGTATGCTAGCACAAGGAAGTTTATTTGTGATGGGTTGTAAAAACTTGTACCAATTTTGTGCCGTTTGTTCGGATGATAATAATAATGTAGAGAGTATAATTACAGGCTGGCGACAGGTCTTTGGCCAATGTTGTAGCACATGAAATTGCTCACAGCTGGACCGGTAACCTCGTAACGAATATTAACTTTGAACATTTCTGGCTAAATGAAGGTTTTACAACGTACGTGGAGAGAAAAATTGTTGGAGCCATGTACGGAGAGCCACAAAGACATTTTCATGCTATTTTAGGACTCAAGAGTTTAGAAGAAACCATTGTATGCTATAACATATACATGTTTGGTGTAATAGTGTTTTAGAAATGCAATAGATCAATTTCAGTCTTGACAATTTTTTCGCAGACTAAAAATCTTGGGGAGACAAATCCATTGACTTGCTTAGTTCCAAAATTGAAACACCTCGATCCAGACGATGCATTCTCGGACGTGCCCTATGAGAAAGGTCACACATTATTGTTTTACTTAGAAACTTTGTTGAATGAAGATGGTAAGGTTTTGCATAAAATTAACTCCTGCACTTCTTCGAAGCCCCATACAACCTCATTTTAATTATGGGATCCAAAAAACTTATTTTAGGTATGTTTGACAGCTTCCTGAGAAGTTACCTAGACAAATTTAAATTTCAAACGGTTAATACTGATGACTTTAAGAATTACCTGTACGAGTTTTTCACCGATCAGAAGGATATTTTGGACAAGGTGGATTGGAATAGTTGGCTTTATTGCCCCGGTATGCCTCCAGTGATTCCAGACTACGACCGCAGCCTTCTCAATGACATTGATAATTTGATTGAAAAATGGCGCGCTTGGGTTCCGTCGGATGACTGCCTCTTTGACTCAACCCCTTTTAAAAAGTCTGATTTTGATACTTTAATCAGTGCTCAAAAATGCATGTTTCTGGCCGAGTTGTTGGAAAAGGAGTCCCTCGATATTAACAAGCTAAAATTAATGCATCAGGTGTACCATATGGAAGAGCTGCAGAATGCAGAAGTTAAATTCGCTTGGTTGAGAGTCTGCATTAAAGGAAGATGGAAAGACAGAATTCCTGATGCGCTAAAATTTCTAAATGAGCAAGGACGTATGAAATTCGTTCGTCCCATTTACAGAGATTTATACCAATGGGAATATGCACGCAAAACAGCAACCGAAAATTATCTACAAAATCGTAAATACATGATGTTTGTACTTTCAAATCAACTTGAGCGAGACCTGCATTTAAAGAAGGATTTAGAAAATTAAACGGTATATTGTTTACACGTATAATTTGTATAAAATTGGCCTTGTTGAGTAGTTGGATAGGAACCCTTAAGGAGTCGACTGGTTCCATCCGACAACTCCAGATGCCGACCACAAAATAAACAAATTGTCAACCGTTACTGGCATTCTCTGAACGCTCCGTGCTGCAGCGGCTGTCCTTTGTTCAACTGTTTCGTTGAGTAATTATTACGTTATACCGTCACTATTACGTTATTACGACCAAGCCATTTAATTCGTGGAAGAAAACCCCGTTCAGGTTCCACACTGTTGCCCAGCGGCGAACCTTATTGGGAACCTTCCCTACAATGATCAATTAATTGTGTCCCATTCAACACCCTGAAATGTTTAATTTTCAATATGAAAAAATTAACCTTCTTTTTTAACAAATCCCAACATGATTTTATCCTTTTAAAATATATTTTGGCTATTTTACACAGGTATGGTCCAATTGCATAATACAAAAGCATAATGTGCATATGAATAGAATTATTTTGTATTATTGTGAATTGAAAATTCAGTACAGAGAGCTTTAATTTCCTCCTCAGCTTATCCAGTATCCGTAAACACTATACCTCATTTTCACAGTATGTAACTCATTGTTTAGCTACTTAAGCTGTTTTTAGCAGCAGGATATTAAAATTAATTTTCAAATTAACTCCTAAATCCTTTAAAATATACATTGTGTAATGACAATTCAAAACAAAAGGGTTGTACTGAAGTGGTACCTAAGTTACTGTTGATTTTCAAATTTTCCTTTTTCATTTTTTTTTGTATTTCCCTCACCATACCTTTTCGTATATCTACTTTGCAATGTTACCTGGTCAACAACAATAATAATTGGTTCTTGTTATCATTGGTAGATGTTAAATTCTTTCCACTGGCACTATAATTTTATTCTACCTTTCTATATTTTAGATTCACAACAATTCATCACATTACCCCTATTACCCCTATTTCTCAAAAAATTCTGGATTTTATCTAGTTCTTACAGTAGAACAATGTAATATAAATTTATGATACCAGCACACTACAACAGACTCAGAGTTAATGAGTTCCAGAAGAAAATGAATTCTGGATGGAAAACTTGCACTACTCCAATATGTAATCATCTGGGAAATTTTTAAGTTTAGGAAATTGTAAAATTTCCTCTTCTGAATAATTATTAAGCTTCTTTGGAATAATTCTCAGTTGCCGGAGCTGACTAGAGACATTTCTAAGAATTTCTTGAGGCACATTTTCTTCATCATACAGGTGTAATCGCTCCATTGCATAACGTCTTTGCAAATTTCCAGGCATAGCACCGTAGACAGCTTTTCTCACAATCTGTAAACGGCATGTTATTACAACAAGCAATACACAAATAAAATTAATAACAATTTTCTTTAGGCTACCATAGAAGGATCCCTTTTATGAAGTTCCCATGCCAAAGTCCATGACGCTCCTCCTGGATATCCGGTATGATGGAAATACACCCTCTTCTTCCATTCGTCACCGGGTAGGGCTATGTGCTTACAATTAACAACAACTACGTGGTCTCCAGAGTCATCTGTATACAGCAATGAATAAATGTTACTGCCATTTGCAGTAGAGCTACAGAAACTAATTTAACGAAATTTGACTCACTCAGTGGATGATAAATTGGCTTGTGCAAACCTCTCAAATGTTTGGCAATAAGTTTTGCAGAATGAAATGGATTTTGCCACTTGGCATCGTAAATGTGCCAAACCCGAGCAAATGTAGCCCACTGCTGTACACGCCTTGTGGCCGACATGTTTTTTGGGTATCCATTGAGGTGTCGCGCATCTGCAAAATGATTCTGGCGCCAAATTACAATTCAATAGCGTCTAACAGAATCGATTATAGCTTTTATTTTCATTTATATTATGTGCGATTTACACACTAGACAAACACTTCACTTGGCTATTTTTCAGATTTGAACTACACCTAAAGGGAAACGACATGTAACAAGTACAAACAAGGGCTTCTGCGAAAAAACTCAAACGTCTTTTCTGAGTTCGTCTTTACACCTGGACGGTGCTTTATTTTGTCGAGTCGATTTCTTGCAAGAACAGGAAAAAATTTCTAGCATAAATGCGATAAGGCCGACAGTATAACCCGTCAGCAGAATACAGAAAACTCCATACATGTGATGAAGTGCCAGCTTGTGGAACGGAAACGGTGCATACGGAATATCATAAATGAAGTTTGATCTCCACTTGTTAGTGATACCGGATTCCAAGAGCCAGCTGATCAGCTGGTTCAGTCTGTAACTGAACGGGGAGTGTTTTTTTGTGACAATGATGGGATGATACGACAAAATACAGTCCGTCATGACGTGAATTTTTCCTTTGGAATTGGGATTCATCAGGGAGTAATACAAAAATGACGAAGTATGTCTGACGTAGGCTATCTTCCTTTCTCTCGCAATTAAATCAATCGCATATTTGATGTCGAAGTCTGTGATCTTAAATCTCTCTTCCATTTTCTTAATGACAGGTTCGCTGCCGTTGTATTGCAATAACCGGAACATATTATTATAGCCTGTCAATTGTAAGTGAGACCGCAACAGCTCGTCAAATGTGTTAATATCTGGAACTTCCTTCGGTACCGTCAGCTTACTGCTAATGGATGACTTGTACGCCACCGTAGTGACAAAAGTGAATATAATCCACGTGAGAACGGTGAGTCTAATGAACAAATAATTTGGAATTTTTATAGGTAGTCCTAAGCAACTGGAAAACTGATACAAAAAAATGTCTGACGTTCGAAAAAACAATTTCGTTTTTGAGTATTTGTTCATGGTGTAGAAAACGCAAAAAAGGAAAATGCATGAGAGAAATATAAGGAACCAGGTGATGGGTGTGTATTCGAATGTGAGAATTGTGATCCAGTCGGGAGTGCGAACTCCGGCTCCCTTCGGCACCCCATACGTGATACACTCCCTGCCGCTGTAGGGCATCGATAGATCCAAGGCCTCGTAGCGCTCGATGGTAGGTGCGAGAAGACCCGTCGCAAAGTCGCTTCTTCCCGTGTAAACTTCGCCGACGGCTCCACTCGGGGATGGTCGTATCCAACCCCAGCCGATGCCATCCAAAGCTGTCGCGTAAGTCGCATTGAAATTCAATCTTGTGGCCACCTCGTGCAAGAGATTACCTTCGATGCCGCCCAGTCGGGATGAAGAGTTGTTCCCGTACTCGTCGGTGAATATGGTCACTGGACTTAAGTCCACTATGGTCACATTCACGGGGCACCGATTCATATTTTTTATTCTGAAGCTGTCGTTTAAAGCAGAGCCGCCGTTTACGAAACTACCTGTAAAGTGGAAACAAATATGCATGTGGTGTTGGGAAATTCATGCGTTATTGGGAATAGATCATTGGGAAAAGTCAGGGAATTTGTGGAATCAAACGAAAACACACTTACATTATCCACTCTATTAGACCTACCCCGGGTGACTAAATATTTATCAACCAGGAGAGTCGTTTCCGCATCGCAGTCTCCTTTTGTGTAGGGAAGGAAACTGTACACTTCGACGCCTCCTTCGGTTTCTACCAAGTGAAACACGTTGACCACTTTAGACTTCCAGAAAGCCCCAAAATCACTTTGAACATCTCCCGTGCCTCTCCCAACAATTATAAAACGCGTGTTTGCGTTCCATAAGGTTCCATTGAGCAACAATTGGGCGTTCGAATAATGGAAAACGGCGACCATTTGAGTTGGACTTCGTTCGTCCAAGCCTTCGTCTTTGTGCCATTCCCCGGCATTTAAAATAACTGGCAGGGTCATTTTCTTGACCAATTCTGAAATTATGTCGCTTTGCTCTGGGGAAAACCACACAGCTAATTTTGACGCACCCAGAATTACGGCTATTTGACAAACGCAATCTGTGATTCCTTCGACTCTCTCACGTTCGTGTGTTTCAACTGAAAACTTGAAAGCTTCCGTTTCTGCCAGTGCAAAAAGTAAAAAGAACGAAAAGTTTAACTTCATCGTCGTGAGTATTGCGCTACCCTGGCATGGTTGCTCTCCAGTCCGAGTCAGGAAATTTAACGGTGCAAAACGAGAATTCAATTTGTCTAAACTCGCTATAATTGACGTGAAATCCAAATGTGATATTCCCTTCCTGTACCTTGTTCTTGGACACTTCAATTTCAGTATTCATTAATGTTCAAAGAGAATCACTTGCAATCGGAATACGTTTGAATACGTAATGAATCGAGACGAAAATGTTCTCGGTAAGAACGAAAGAAAATATACGTGGGCGGCTCGAACCTTTCACGGGGTTCCAGGTTCAAGCCGGAGCACCGGCACCGCTCGATGGCATCGACTACCAGACAACCTTTCGAATGTCCACCTTCTCTCCGACAGTGATGTTTCTCGATTTCGTGAATACTATCTAATCTATTCCCTTTGAGTCAAAGAACTAATTCCCTACCTCCTGCTTTTTGATTTTTTGATGTTGAAAAATGTTGTGATTTTTCAATGGTAAAAATAATTTGTTCAACGACCGGTTTGAGAGTACAATGCGCAACACAACCTATCCGATGCCCGATTATTATGTCAATAAATTCAATTTCATGCGGTAGAGCGCTATTGCTTTTTATAAAGCAAGGCAAACATTGGGTCATTCGTTTTCTATTACAAGTTGACTTTTTCTACGAATCTGATTTGATTCTAGGTGTGATAAAATTGATTTTTGTCAGGAAAATTACTTCTAGTCCACGTTTAACCACCGAGGATTTTAATTTGTGAACTACGCTTGAATATAAAACCCTGTCAAAACATTCAAAGATGAGAAGGTGGGAATTTGGCGGTCTTGTAAGTTTTACATATACTTTTATGTAGTTTTTATTTAGTTTTCAAAAGGATAACTGCATAACCCGACGAAGAAAGAACTCTGTGGTAAATTCAATGACCTACATTATACCGAATTAAATAACATGTAACGTATTGATATTTACATGGCTTGACCATCGGAGAGGCGTCGGTCAATCACTGCCAACTCGGGTGTACTATCAGTGATCCACTGGTCACTTAAACCTTTTTCTTGTCTCTAGATCAGAATTCTTATGGGAGGTCCCGATTTCCTTTACTGCTAGTGATTTTTATTAAATTTGATACCACTGTGACATCTGACATTGGCAATCTTAAATGTAAACTATATTTTATTGTCAGACGAGGAAAAGATGTCATCGTTCGATGCACTCGTCGGTTACAAAGACAAAATTTTCTGTCCACCATTACCAAATACGTATGAGACCTCGGATGGAGTGCTCCACCGGAATGGGTCCTACGGTACATTATTTATTGACTCAACCAGTTTTCATGAAAACACGTTTCGTTAACATATAAACGTTGCCACATGCACGAATAGTAATTACGTCGATGACCGAAATTATTGTCTTTGGATTTAAATGCCTTGACATTTTTCATGGGAATTTCATTTCGATGACATTTGCCGATAATATCCTGAACACAATGGTAATGCCGTTCCAGGCATATATGCGTTTATACCGTTAAAACGAGTTCGTACGTACGGGGACATATTCGTTTTTTTCTTTAAACAAAGTCGTGAAAGCATTTCACCAGCAAAAATTTATAGAGGTTTAGCGAAATGTGAAGCAGATTCGAGAGGGGGGTGGGCTGGAAATGCTTTCGAATCGACTTGCCCCACCAGGGAACTCGTGTAATCTGATCCACTCCTTAGGTTACCTGTAATTCCCTTAAGGTTTAATTCCCTCCTCGATAAGAATACAATGCGAACGTTATGCCAATTATATATTAAACACGAGTGATTACATATTATGATTACTTATATTAAATGATTTGCCTCACTTATTAGTAAGTGGCACATTAATCTTATAAAAGGAAATCGGTCTATTTGAATTGACGCTTTGCCGACGAATATCATTGTGCTTTTCTGTTTTAATTAATCGCAGACACTTTTCGGCGACACATAAAATAAATAAAAACGTCAAAAACGTTCGTGACACGTAAAATTTTTCGATGGGCACATTGTTCCGCAAAGAAAATTAAGACAGACAAAAAAATGCCAGATAATAAAGCTATAAACGGGGAAAATGTATGTCGAAGAGACAACTTTATGACGGGTGGTGCCACAGGTTTAACATCATGTATGTATTTATTCCTCCATTTCATGAGAATGCCGGATTCGAAAAGTTGCCAAATTAGTTTATTTGTCGGTTTTGTCAGCGGACTGTTTCTTTGCAGCACCATTATGGGATAGTATTCCGAGGCGCACTCTTTCACGTAATGAACCTTTCCTTTCAGTCGCGGATTTATCAGGGTATAGTACTTAAAGGAAGTTATTTCTCTCAAGTAACCAATGTCTTTGCGAGTTACGACCCGATCAAAACCTTCTTTCATTCCAAATCTTACAGGTTTGCATCTGGCGGCAAGCTCCTTTAAATCACCCTCGGCCTTGTAGGTTACGAATACAATGCTGTTGTAGTATCCGACACATTGAAGGTGTGAGTCTAAAAAATCGCGAATGGTTTCTATTTCCCGCGGACGGTAAGGCACCGTCAGCCTTCCCTTCATCAGCGACTGATACGACACAACCGTGATGTACGAGTACCAAATCCATCCGAGGAAAAAGCATTTCAACGGCAAGGGCACAGGAGCTTTAACGGGTACGCCTAAGAATGTAGAAAATAAAAAGAATCCCACGCCGGAGACGCTTTGTCGCCGATTTTGGTAGTTTTTAGCGATCGTCCAATAGGTTAACGCAGCCAGTGCAAAAGTGACTCCAACATAGATCCACAAGCTCAATGAAAATTCAGTGACGTAGATTTCCATCCAACCATGTTGATTTTTTACTGCTCCCAAGGGAACGGCAAAAGTTATGCACTCGAGTATCGGACTGACTGGAGCGGAGACATCCAAATACTGGAAGCGTTCCAGAGTGGTGGCCAGCAGACCCACACCAAAGTGACTTTCTTTGAGATAAACTTCTCCTGCTGCTCCGTGAGGCTCTGGATGTATCCAGCCCCAAGGGTGGCCATCCTTCGGCTTGGAAAACCACGGCGTGAAATTCATTTTCTTTGAAACTTCCTTAATTATTGATATTTCTGTTCCCTCGAGGTCGAAGGTTCCGCGACGACTTGCCTCGTCTGTAAAAATCACCATCGGAGGCAAATCGACGGCCGAAGTGTTGAGGACACATCCGTAGAAATCGGTCACTCCACTCGACACCAATTTCAATTGATTCGCACCCGACGCTAAGACTTCTTTGACCAAACGCACTCGGTTACAGGAAGCCTCAGAAAAGGGGACGTAACCGTAGATGAGTGGCTCATTCATGGGAAGAGCCGACACGAAGGCCACAACTTTGACGATGTTCTCCGTCCAAAAGTCTGTGAATATTTCCAAGAGATCCTCTTCTGACACGTGGCAGCGTTTAAAATCCAGCACGAAAAAAGTTTGCCCCGTCCAGATATTAATCTCGAGAACCTTCGTTACATTTAAGCGAGCCTGGCTAATGAAGACAACATCAGAGGGCGTTCTCGTGTCGATGCCATCTTTGGAAAGTGGCATTTCCTCCGCATTGATGGTAACAGGTACATTCCTGTTTTCTAACGTTTGTATAAACTCGTCTGAAGATTCCGAAACGTGAACTGCCATTTTTCGTATTGAATTAACGAGGTACTCGTTCAGAATTTGAATCGCAGGCACGGTTGGTAATTTAGAATCACTCATTTGTTTCCTTAAAATTTTATTAATTCTGAGTGAAGCACTGCAACACAAAATAGTAAGAGAGAACAGTAAACGCAGAAACTTTACCAACAACATGTTCGTCTCTCTCTCTCTCTCTCTCTTTTACAAAATAAAAATTAAATTATATTATTAAGGTTCGGTTAATGACAAACAAAGATAATATGATACCTCTCTGATCCCGAGGTATGCCTTACAATGAACTGAAGTATTCTGTCTTGTATGGAATAAAGGGTCACCTCCAACACGCCTGCTCAAAATTTACCTTTTAAAGAAACGAATCGTTTTTCCTTAGAACTTAATTTCATTTTGGATAATTTCACATTGAATCATTCGCAATCGAGGAAAAAGGCGTTTTAATTATTAAATACTGGTAAGCTGCTCATGAATTTTGTACGCGAAGATGGAATTCCTGCAGAACTATGAATATTATAAACAGTGTTTACCGAATCGTTCGATTCACACATACGTGAAAGTGAATGAAAAGTAATATTTAACGTTAGGACGCATTACGCGTTATTAAAAAAAAACAACACTTGGTTTAATACAAATACCAAAAAATACAAACACCAAATGAACACCACAATTACCGGGGCTTTTGTCGTGACCAAATGAAAGTCATCCTCCTCTGATTTTTTACAAAGGATGAAAGATTTATTTAAAACTATTTTGTTTTGCCGAAATATGAGGGGAAACAACCATAACGCGATTAATTTTAAAAATAACAATAACGTAATGATGGTATAGTCGGAAGAGAATCGATGGAATTAAGAACAAAGAGATATTTCAAGTGCTTGCTTCCTCTGGAGAGGCCGGTTCTACGAATGGCTCCACGGAAGGCTCCACATTTCATCTCAGTGTTTGTGGAGCCGCCGCGCATCGCGTACCTGTGAACATTACCTGGTTTGCCTGGTGCATTTACGACCTCTTTCGCGACCATCAGTCCGTGTGTGTGTGTGTGTGTGTGTGTGTGTGTGTGTGTGTGTGTGTGTGTGTGTGTGTGTGTGTGTGTGTGTGTGCGTGTGTGTCGTGTGTACGTGTGTGTGTGTGTATGTGTACGTGTGTGTATCTATTTAATTTCCTAAATTATTTAATACCTTGCTTTAATTTACATTTTTTATTTTGATTGAATTCTTTTCCTGTTCTCAAAAAACACAATTTTACTATTAATTCATCTATCGATGGAATGGAACATTTTTTAAAACGGGATTTCACCTTTTATCCTTTGCTCAAGTGTAAACAGAATGAATAAATGCGTTTGTTTTAAATAAAATTAATTTGTTAAGTAACAGGAATTAAATTTAACCATTCTTTGTGTATATGAAATCGGAGTTGCCCGTTATCTGTACCGTTTACGTCAATACATTTAAAACGTCATAAGTAATTAAATTTTATTAAACTTCAAGTGAATATTTAACAATAGACTGTGACGACAAAGGGTAACTTTTTCCTTAATAAAGAAGTACGAATTTCTTGAAGAACCAATATTCTTCGCGTGTGTTTAAACGAGAAAAAGCAGTGATTTTAAAGCATGTGCACGTGATTCATTCCTATTACATCGGATTTTTATTGGTGTAATTAAGCATTCCTAAAACGATTCGGTTAAAAAATATGTATTTAAAAAAATGAATTTTGTGAAAAATCAGAAGTGCGAGGAGTACTCGAGATGCTAAAGTCACAGCATGTGCATCCGTCGGGGGCAAAAGAATCAACGACCCAGAATCTCCTTCGTATTTCTTGTTCTTGCCTTTCTCCAAACCTGTGGAAATTTAAGGTGTAAATCATATTTTCTTACTTGGTAAATGCTAGTCTACCTTAATTAACAGACGAATGTAACTATAAGTGAGAGTTCGTATCAAAACATGCTTTGTTAAATATTATTGATCTTTATTTGCACAGATACGCGTGTACATATGTATCCAAGTTTTTGTTGTTGTTGTTGTGTGTGTGTCTATAAAATTCAGAACGCTAGGTGAGGGTGCTAAGGTAGCAACAAATAAAGATTTATTCGATCTCATTGTTCTGTTCTCCGTCAGGAGTCCAAACAATTTATTAAATTTTATTACTTCGTCGTATTCTGTATGACTTTAAAGTAGCAATAATCATTGGAATTTACGACTAAAATGTCTTTTATTATTGGACAACGTTTAATGAAGTTTGAAGTACTATTTAATCGGTCGGATATTTTTGCCTGTGCCCCCATCTCCTTGTAACGCCGAACTATTACACACTTTTAGAGAGATGAAAACTTAAAAAGGGAGTGAAAACAGCATTATTTATTGCATTCGTAGATCATAAGGCATATTTTGGTGAGACTTCGTGAGCGTTTAGGAAGGCTACAGATACAATAACGATGTTGGTGGCGTTTTATTGCTTTACCTCACCAGTCAGCGTCGTGCTGCCTTGGGTGAAATTGGTATTTTGTTTTATTCAGGAATAAAGGCCACGTGCATTCGATTTAGATTTAAAAAAATAAATCGTTTATAATGTTTGATGTATCAGATACATTTGAGTTTTACTCAAATTTAAGATTATTTAAACGAACTCTCCTACCTTTATTTATTATTATCAAACCAGGAATTATAGGAAATGCTGAAAATTTGTCCAAATTGTGGTCCGGTACTATCTCTGAATCCACGCCCCCTCAAGATCAGAAGCTGAAGCGAATTGAAAAGGAATTAGGACGATTTGCCGGTACAACGACGGACTAAGAGCTCCGCCACGGCACGCAACGGTACCCGTAGCGTACCTGACGTGAACCAGGAAACTGTTCGGTTTTCGAATGAGTCGCCAGGGCACAGGCTCCATTTGCCTTCGATATTTTCAAATAATTTCTAAGCAGCTACCGAGAATAAAATCGATGAAAAGGGCACACAATTTGAGCATTTTTCGTGTGTTTCTTTCTGGGGATGCCTTCCATTTGTTCAGTGTTACGTTGTACACGGTATCCTAGACAGAGTGCACACTGCACACTGTGATCGTGTGTGTCGTGAGAGTTCATTACGGATGACTTGGTCACATGCTGATCCAGTAGCATCATGGAGCAAAAGGGCAACTGGTTTTCATTCAGTCAATAAAATTTTCTTAGGTGTCTCCCCAACCGCTACGTGATAACCTTATTAAGAATAAAATTATTATATAGTGACGTATAATGCACTTAGAGAATGTCAGACAGAGAGCCTACTAATAAAGATAAAGATAAAGATACAGATACGGCTACAGAACTTGATTGCGTCCCTAAAATTGACGGAGAATCGGACAAGGAGCGCAAGGCGCAAAAGGAAAGGAAGTGATTGTTTTCATTGTATGCTTACAATTCCTCCTCGAGTGATGCACCACTATTTGGCGGCGCACCCTAAAAATTTAGAGTACCGAATGGTTGGAGAACCGTCTCTGTTAAATTTCGAATTAGCTTGAAAATAGCAGTGTTAAAATTAGGGCAAGGTTTCAAACAGGGATGAAAGGACGTTTTCAGCAACAATAGCCATCAACAGTAGGATGCACTCTGGCAGTCAATACCATCCTTGTAAAACTGGTAATTAGGCGAGGTCTCCAAACACAATGGAACTTCTTTTGTTGACATTCTATTGTTGAGTTCGACAAAATAAAAAAAGGTAGTTTTCTACCTCATGCTGTTCTCCAAAATAATTTTCTATTTTCAATTTTTTAAAAACAGAAATTCAATCTTCCGACGGCTAATACAATCGATTGTTTCGCACATTTAGTGTCGGATTCCTATTTTTCTGTATCATGGGGAACTGGCAAATTTGTGTCTATTTTCTGTGATAAGTGAGTTATTTATTGTAATTTTTAATTCCTATTACTATACAAAACTGTAATAGATCAAAATCATATCATGACAAAAGCTGTTACTTCTTGCTGAAAAGGTTTCCGTACAGCTCGTGTGATTCTTAATACTCTCTGAATTCAATTAAATAAAATATAAGTAAACTTGTAAGGAAAACTCTATGGTGGAAGCAGATTCTCTCCTACAATCTCACCCCTGACGAAATGTCATTTTTGGATAGATAAACTCACATAAATGCTAGCAACCTGGTAAGCCTGCTTTTATTGTTTCTGAGTGATCCTGGGCTAACTTTTTTTTAAGTAATGTCAATTAGACGTAACTAATTTATATCGGACATTTTAAAATGAAATTTAGTGTATTTGTTTTCGTGAATAGTTTTGGACTCACTGGTGGATAAGTTCCGTACTTAAACCTAGAATTGTATGTGTATAATTTCTTTTTGTAAAAACGTCCAACATTGTGTTTTAAAGATGTCTATAAATTCTAATGCAAATTCGCGGTTTCATATAGAAATGCATAATAAATCTTTTTGAAACCTGGAACTCTTGACGGAAGAGAACCCTCTGAATCTCAACGGCCTCTCGGAGAGAATATTTTTGGTTTTTGTGCGTGAAATGATCCTTGCACATATTATTGCCGTTTAGAAAATTACATTGTTTACAAACAATTTTAATTCTTTAAATTCAATTTCACCCATCCATTTCACACGATCCGTTTTCGTTGGATCGTTTACATGAGGAAGTGGAAAGAGAAATGCGAGTTGAATTCACTGGCAGTATCAAGGCTACGTAATACTCTCTATACTGTTGATTGACGATTAATGTACAATTCCAATCGTAGCGAACCACGGAAAATTCAAACAGTACCTGACCCGTTTCAAAATTTTAAATAAACAAGGCCGTTCCCTGTGCTTGTGATGATGTCGACCACGTCCTCACTTCTTATTCGCGCTTGGTGCAAATCAGACAGAAATACCACATAGGTAAAGAAATTTATAAAAATATTAATAATATACGTCCAATATACAATGAACAAAATTTTTACATACTTCGATAAGGAAATATACCCTTTGAAAAATATTAATCAAAATTGCTCTCGAATTTGAATAAAAACTACTGTTGTGTTAAATCACTAGGCTTTGTAATTCTGACACGAGGCTTATGGCCGGGTAGAATCTGTAGTTAACCTGTTACAAAAATTATTACAAGTATAAGTAATTTAACAAAAGAAATTTTTGATTGCAGGTTGAGGTCCGGCGTTGTGGCCCTTGGAGCACACGTTATATGTAGTCGGATCCCGGGGTTGACACTGAAACAGAGAGAAATGTGTAGAACGTCTCCCGATGCTATGATAGCTGTGGGTGAAGGCGTCCGAATGGGAACCGCAGAATGCCAACAACAATTCAAGTACCAAAGGTGGAATTGTTCAGCCTTGGGAAGTTCTCAGGTTTTCGGTCACGTTATAATAGTGGGTGGGTTGTATTTTTAATTGGAATAATAAACGTGTCTTTTGTCTATCGAAATAACGATTGAAATTGAAAACTTCTTGAAAACAAACAACACTTGTCAAAAGCCATTCATTCATTTCGTCTCTCTACTCTTTTTCAAATACCAAACAGCAGTGTAAATGGTATCAGCCATCGGTGGAAAATAATTCATGAGTAAGTACACCCTCAATCGTGTTACCCGTGTTGATATGTCACTTATTGTCCTCACCTTGACGGCAGCGACCTTATTCTCATGGCTTATGTCATTATATAAATGACAAGTGAAAAATTGTTTTCATTACCTACTGAACATGGTAATGATGTCACGTGTAACCATCGCATGATTCTCCAGCAATTTTGTTATAGAAATAGATTGAGGAAACATTTCGACCTGAAAAATTTATAAGGAACATTTAAGAATCGATAGATTGCTCAAATTGTATTTTGATCGACAGACTTACAAGTATGTAAGACAAGCACAATAAAACGTAGAATTGTAACGTTCTGAGAAGACTTTCGTTAGCAGTCAAATCAGAGGTCAATTTATTTAATGGAATTTCCGTTACCTTTGCTTCAGGAAGTCGTGAAGCTGCTTTTACATATGCCATATTCAGTGCCGGAGTTACCTATTCAGTTACCGCAGCTTGCAGCAGAGGAAACATATCGTCATGCGGATGCGAATCAACGCGCTATTCCACCAGTGAAATAGCTCATAGAGGCTGGAAGTGGGGGGGTTGTTCATCAGACGTAGGATTCGGGATGCAATTTGCTAGGAAGTTTCTGGACGCACGAGAAATCGAAGGAGATGCCAGAAGTTTAATGAATCTTCATAATAACAAAGCCGGGCGTAAGGTAATGAAAAAATGATTGGTCAAACACATTGCAGATGTCTGCTGTCTTTATAATATTATGGTGTGGTTAGCACAAACGTATTGGGGGTACATTTTTGATTAACATCTTTCGGCTGTTAACATTGCCCGGTTAATTTCAGTTACTCCATGCATAGATTAATTGCAGTCTAATGGCTCATCTGATGTGTCTGTGAACAATTGCTGTTTCAGGCGGTTAAAGTTAGTCTCCTGATAGACTGTAAGTGCCACGGAGTTTCCGGTAGTTGCACAATGAAAACATGCTGGAAAATTCTTCCGCCTTTCAGACAAATAGGAGATAATCTAATGAAAAAATATTCGAAAGCAAGGATTGTTGTTGCAATTCAGTCAGGAATGGATATCGAATCAACGGAGACTCGAACAAAATTTTTAAAACTTGTTTTAATAAGGGCCAAAGCGCAGGGTCAGGCGAACAACATTCCTAAAAGGTCTGACTTGGTTTACCTGCAGAATTCGCCCAACTACTGCGAGAGAGACCTGATAGCAGGCTCCTTAGGAACAGTCGGAAGATTTTGTAACAGAACATCCAAAGGTAAGAGCCACCAATTACCGTTCGTTGGCACGAGAACCGATACCCTTTTTTGTATTTTCAATCGGGAAATTTTTAACGAGTACAAGTGATTTATTCTTGATTGATTTACAGGAGCACTTTTTAAAATTATTATTTTTTCTTAAAGAGACGAATGGGTGTGATTTACTATGCTGCGGCAGAGGCTACAACACTCACCAGTACATAAAATCATGGCAATGCCGCTGCAAGTTTCACTGGTGTTGTTACGTCAATTGTGACACTTGCACCCAGAAGACAGAGGAATACACTTGTAAATAATCAATAGTGGCCATCTCTATCGGAAGTAACATTCATAGGCATTTAAACGGCAGAATTATAATTTTTTTATTCATAGACTTCCTGTTTTTTTTTTTTTTATGTCAAATTGAAAATGCAACGTTCGACTGTTTTCGCAATTACATTTAATCGTCACATGATTAATGATTTTCCAAATGGTTTTTCGCCGAGCCTATAATGTGAACTGTAGTGTTGAAGCACGACAGTGGGTACGATCGGTGTGTGCTCAGTAGTAAATTGACAACATGATATTTTGATAAACACTCGCTACCACAATTGGAAAATCTCATTGGAAATCCATCGTTTCACTGACTACTACAATTGTACTTTCCAGGTAGTTAATTAATCAAGTAAACGAGATTAATAAATAGTACATTATTGGATCAAAAACCTGTTCTGCTGTCCGTGATGGGTTCGCTCTGAACTAACAAAGATTCGTTGATTCGATGTTTCTTCACGATCCGTTTTCACCACATGAAAACTGATGAAATAGTCGAACGAACCTAACATATAAAGGGCTTATGGAATGGACACGAATTGACTGACGACCTCTGTGAAATGTCGCACGTGGTGGCGTTATAATCATATTAAACTTGTTTCAGTAGCTTCAACAAAGAAATTTTTTCCAATTGCAACGGGTAAAAAGAATTTCTTTATACGAACGCATTCCCTGGGTAAGGGATGTTGAGGGTGCGTCATCTGTCGGATTCCCGCGAAACCCGCCCTGTCCACAGACACGAAAATCAGCCGATGGAGCTGCCATCCAAACAGGTCAATGTAGTGACGTGTTTATTACGTCATCCTATGAAAATTCGTAGTACGCTTTCATTGTCAGCTGCTTTGAAACTTTGATGGTAAGTCGGACCGAATCCCCTTGGCGAAAGATTTCGATGGTCGGTGAACGAGCGTAGTCACTAACAAATCCACTTTCACCGTGTCCCCATATGGTAATTCGATTTGAAATTTTTCGACTTGAAAAGCGGGAAAACGAGAAAGGCGACCAGCCACATTTTCATTGATTCATTTCCTTTCTTTCCCTCCTTCAGTACCCCGTCTCCTTCCGGGTGCTCCCTCTAGACTGCGTTCACATTCGACTCCGAACGTGTGGGCTGCATTTAACACGTGTTGAACGTCTTGAATACATTGGGCTATTCGTACAATACATATACATACATACAAGCCTGTAATATTGTAAGCAAATGTTATCCGTATACATATATACACGCACACAAACTGCATACATAAAATGTAATATGTTTAAATGAAGAGTTAGAACTATCGATTTACCATGCATCCCATAGGCAGTTTATGAAGAATGATAAACGCTTGCTTCGGAGCGTGCCGTTACACGTGTAAATGACCAGAGCACAAGAAAGTACAAACACCACCATTGTCCATTTACCGTGGTAGTCGTATCATAGTGTCAGAGCGTCAAGGGTAAATTTCATTTCGGAGTTTTCTTTCTGTGAACGGGACCGAACTTGCGCACATTCCACTTGAGGGAAGCACAAAATTCTGCTTTCTTGGTCGTTGCCAGGGGTGAGAGGATGTGAGCCATTGAATTGTTACGTTTCTAATTTTTTTCATTTTATATTTAGTCAAGACGGTGCAACGGGAAAAATTTTGTTGTATCACATTTCCTTATGAACATTTCGTGTTACAGTTTTTGCATTTGATTCACAGTGTCGGTTTGCAATTAAGAGAGCTTGGACATTTTAAATTTTGTAAGAGGCTAGAGGCGGCCATGATGGCTTACAAAAAACTAGTCATCGATAATTCGAATCGTAAAAAAATTATTTTCTAAACCGGAACTTGAGGGTGAAGTTGTAATCTTAGTCTAATTTGGCAAGAAAACAGCTTTGTGTGAATGTCCTGATAAAAACTTGGGTAATCTGGCAAAGGTGGCCGACGCCATAGAATGTCGAGCAGCAGAGACGAGTACCGGGGGGACACAAAAAGTAAGGCAACGATTGAGGTAAACACTGGTAAGGCAAAATGTCACGAGACTCGTACGGCCCCTCCAATCTGAGCACCGCCGGTGGAGGCAGTCGTTCTCCAAGAAGTTCGCGACGCATCGGTGAACTACCAACGGTTGACAGGTCACCATCAAGGAGCTACCCGAACAGGGGAAGTCCCATCGGGAGAAAGAACAGACCATCACGCTCGGGGAATAACTCTCCCGAACATGGATTCGGTCACCATATGAATTCGCCGTACTATCGAGACGAAGAACTTGGTAGTCCAATCATGATAGAAGAGCGAGGCCGTTCCTTGGGCGGAAGTCACCATCGTTCGCGAAGTGCCACACGAGCACCCGCGGGACAGGCGATGTCCGTGCGTTACCAGTCTCTGGATCGCGGAGGTATGATGGATTCCACCCACGATCGAGAATTCATACCCATCAGAGAGCCACGGGATCGTTCCTTAGATCGCGGAGGTTTTCGGGAGAGGGGTATGTACCTGGATGACGACCTGTACATGGGACGTTCCCGTCAATCACCGAATTCACACCACATGTCGGTACGCGACGGCGGTGGCTTCATCGGCGAGCTGCAGTACCAAAACAGTGATTTGCAAAGAGAGTTATCAAACCTGAAGAAAGAACTCGAGCTGACAAATCAAAAGCTGGGTTCGAGCATGCACAGCATAAAAACATTTTGGAGTCCGGAGTTAAAAAAAGAACGTGCGCTCAGAAAGGAGGAAAGCGCCAAGTATAGTTTGATTAACGATCAGTTGAAGCTCCTCAACTCGGAAAACCAAGTGAGTACAAGTATTTCGGAGTATGAAAATTAGGCGGTGACGGCAGATCACTCGTCCACACCTTCCACCTTCCTCTACTTTTCCTAACCTATCATCTTGCATGATACTTGTGTATGGTCACTGACCACAAAAGAAATTAAAAAATATCCACGGAATTGCGGATGATTTCATTTAACCCCTGCAACTAAAAAACGTCAAATTCATGTCATGTGCACCAACAGTATTCACATTTTTTAATAATTCTCTGACACAGCACCAACAAATTTCACAACTTTTCTTTATTCGTATGTGACACTTTGGAATAACATTTCCACGAAATAATAAAATTAACTCGACCGATTTTTCTGCTCGTCACCTTAACATCACCAATACTCTTTTGACGGCTATCACGTGTGAAACCAAACGCATTCTGTTCCCCAGAGGGTACGATTTGTTCCGCCCTATTTGCTACACGAGGATTCGGTGACGAATTAATATTCGATTGATTTTACGTTGTAATATATATTCTGAAAACTGTGAATACGTCCACCGGTCTATAAACATCAAAATTGACCTCCTCTGTTGATAATTATTATACAGGATGTCATAAAAGCGTGGCGAAAACCCATGACAGCCCAATAACAGTTAAGCACACATTGCAAACGGCCCTGACCAAGCGTTTAGAGGTCCGGTTCGAAAGAAAGCACGGTGACCTGCCGTGTGAAAATGAGCCAGATGCTAATGGGACACAGCCCCTTTAACTTATATACTTACACAAGAGAGGCCAGACGAAATACCCGATGTGTGTAATCCCTCCAGCAGAGAAAGCCCAGATGCAGTGCGTCACCACCCAGAGAGGAATGTCGAACCCGGTTGAAAACTAAAAAAGACCTTGTGCCGTGCCGAGAAGATGGGAGAATGTTGTTTAGAAAATATATGGATCTAAGTAGCGACTATAAAAAAAATGGGACATATTTCAAAAATTCTGTGAAGGGATCATGGCACAAAGTATCAAATTGAGAAGCTAAATAAATAATTATTATAAAGCTAAATAAATTATTTAATAATAATGAGAGAAAAGAAGGGAAAAAAAGGAGAAAAAAATATTTGCAGAAGAAAATATAATCAAAATGGACTCAGTCTCATCGGACTTATGGGAAACCATCTAATAGAAGTCCTAATCTAATAGAAGATTTAAAAAATAGAGAGAATTACACATTGACGAAAGAAATAACAGCAGTTCATTACGTTAAAAATATTCGGTATTTTAATTTAATTAAAAAATTTTTCCATTTCAGAAACAAGCCATGTTAGTTCGACAATTAGAAGAGGAATTGCGATTGAGAATGCGAAATCCAAGCATAGAAATGCAGGCACAAATGGATGCCCTGTTCGCAGAAAACGAGCACCTGACGAGAGAAGTTGCAATCTTGAGGGAAACCATCAGAGTGAGTAGAATTTTGGGTGAAAAAAAGAGTTTGCGTCGAAAACGTGAGGCTCGCCTCCTGTCTGGTTCCTTTGAAAGAGAATATTTTTTTTTGGAAAGAATTAGACATGTTTTGGGACGCTGGATTAAAAGAGAAAAATTTTTATGACCATTAAGTGGCACAAGAATTTTATTCAATTTAAGCTCAATTTTTTCTAGATTGACAAATTACCAGCCGATCCATTAGGAAATAATGGAATTTTAATTTTCCTTCTTTTCAGGAACTGGAACTCAGAATAGAAACTCAAAAACAAACTCTTCAAGCGCGAGACGAAAGTATAAAAAAACTGCTCGAAATGCTTCAAACAAAAGGTATAGGTAAGTCGTTTGGGAAAATTGGAAAATGTTTTTTTTGCTACGGCAGAAGCATTCCCGCCCTGAAAATATACGTAATTTTTTTTGATGAAGCGTTTTGCAAAACAAACTTAAATTACCGGGCGGTGGCAACTGTGACATGTCACAACATGTACACGTTTTTTCAATGTTCTTCTGTTCAAAAGGAGCATTTTCTAAAACCTTAAATTCTCAATTACACGTGCCGTGTGTTACCACTAAATCGGAAAGAAAGAGATGATTTTCAATGCAAAACACCTCGTTTTTATTCGACAAAATCGATTCGCATTGACGCACGACATTTCTAGTTATTTGTGTTGCAGGAAAAGAAGAGGAAAGGCTAATGTTTCAGCAGATGCAAACGATGGCGCAGAAACAGGTAAAAGTTCTTATATTCACCCCTAAAATTTGATTAGTCACAGCACACGTCCGTGTTGCCTACTGTGTATGATTACTCATTACGAATGATTTCGATAAAGGAGTACTGAAAAACGGCTGGGTTTTCCAGACGTTAACTTAGTTTAGGTTTCATCGAAGACAATGCTCTCATCCGTGTGCCACGTGAGCAAACATTGCTAGATTTGACACATTATCTTACACAGACTGCTATACGTTGTTACGATCACAAAATAAAACTTGTGAATTATCGATGTGCTCTTCGATTTGCTCACTCGGCTTGTTGTATGCGCCAACTGGAATTTACAGAGGTAATTTGCGTGCGTTCCTTGGCAGAAAATAAACGGGTCAACTTGGGATGGACATTTCCGATCGCAATGTATTTCATAGTGTTCAGCCAACTATACGTTCAATTGATTTATTTATTTAATAAAGCGATTTTATGTATGTGAAAGCCCTTCCTAATTAAGTTTTATTATTTCTCATATTATTCAGGACTTACCGTTGATACATCGGTCAATGTATTGCTACTTATCTGCTGGGTTTTCGCCCGACAATTTCTGGAAGAAATATGAACCGGATTAAAGTAAGGCTCCCGCTGTCGGCCGTTGAAGACGCAAATACGTCTTAATTGAGGATTGTTTTTTTTTGTTATTAAATTTAACGTAGACATCTTTCCTTAATTATGCTGTGAAATACAATGTGACTTATTTTAATAAAAATCGTAAGGAACATAAAATTTTCAAATTTCTTTTCTAAATGGGGCACACGACGAAACGACGAAGAGCATATTAATATCAAGTTAACTGAAACCACACGTTTAAGTTATCACATGCAATTGGTTGCTTTCTCTCTCCCAAAGCCCAGTTTAAATTCATTGTCGTAGTGTTCTCGCGTAACACGCGTTTCCCGTCTGACCAAATAGCCAATTCTGCAACGGTGCAGGTCCAGCATCCCGAAATGAAAAACTAAATTGTATATCGGTGGGAAATTCACTACTGCATCTACTGCACGGCGTGATCATGTATATCATGGTAAAAGGAACTACACTAGCATTTTTCACCTATATTACAAACACAGGCGTAACGAGTACTTTACACTGTTACGTAGGGCCATTTGTGGCCTTGTGGTGACGGGATAACCGTTGGTTAAATTACGGCGTAATGCGTTATGCATCCGATTAAAAGACGGTTTCATTTCTCTTAAAGCTTGATGAATTTCGTGCTGAAATACAAAGAAGGGACCAAGAAATTTTAGCCATGAGTGCAAAGATGAAAACGCTAGAAGAGCAGCATCAAGATTATCAAAGACATATCGCGGTTCTCAAGGAAAGTCTCTGCGCCAAAGAAGAGCATTACAATATGATGCAGGCAGATGTGAGTAAATTTAATTTTTTGAAATGAAATACGAAAACAAGTTGTGAACACGACGGTGATTTACAGACCTTTCGCATTCAATTTCTGTAATTTTAATATTCATTTGTTTGTTTTTGACACATCTTTCCAACTTGTTCGATTTGAAATTACATAGGTGGATGAGTTAAGAAATCGGTTGGAGGAGAAAAATCGTGCTATAGAAAAAAAGACTCAGGCGGCCACACAAGCCATCGCGGACAAAAATCGAATAAACACCGAGCTCAGTGAAATAAGAGATCACATGGACATAAAAGATAGAAAAATCAATGTTCTTCAGCGAAAGGTGAGAAAGGAGATCATTTCGAAGGTTGTTTTTCCGATAAAAAAAATGGTTCTTCATAAGTCTATACTGAGTCGGGGTAGGACGGTCGAAAACCACAAACAAATTAAATACTCATATAAATACCAGATACTGCGTTAGTCAGAAGTCAAATGTAGAAGCGTTCTGGTAGAAAGGGATAAAAGTATGAAGCGAACATTTCAGATTGTTCCGTCCTCAATTTCTTCATTTAATGAATAATGCTTTGGTTCGCATCGATTTCCATCAAGACCGCTGATTATGCTTTTGAAGAACCGGGGAATCGATTGTGAAATTGCACTTGTGATTTTTATGGTTCGCCACACGAGAGCAAAGTACATTATTCATGATACTTTCAGATTGAAAATTTAGAAGATCTTTTAAAGGAGAAGGACAACCAAGTAGACATGGCCAGAGCGCGCCTAAGCGCCATGCAAGCCAGCCACTGTTCATCTGAGGGTGCTCTTACAAGTCTTGAAGAGGCTATCGGTGACAAAGAAAAGCAAATGGCACAATTAAGGGAGCAGAGAGACAGAGCCGAACACGAGAAGCATGAAGAACGGGAACTCCACGAAAGAGAATTGGCAGACTTTAAGATGAAGATTCACGCTTTAGAGAGCGAGGTGGAAAAACTTGGGGCTCGTCTGGAGAGGGCACAGGCCGAAAAAGACAGACTCGAGGCGAAACTGGAATCGTCCCAATCAGAACTGGGAAAGTCGAAAGCCGAATTGGACAAGGCGGCCAGCGAGGTGGGAAGGAGCGGGGCCGACTGGGAAGCTGCAAAGCAAAGGTTAACGCGACTAGAGTTGGAAAACGAACGATTGAAACACGATTTGGAGAGATCGCAAACGACATTCGGAAGAAGCACACTGTCGACTTCGCAGGAGCTGGACAGAGTTCAAGAGAAGGCCGAGAAAATGGCGACCGAGTTAAGACGAAGTCAAGCCGAGCTTCGCGTTATGCAGGCGGATAACGAGAGAGCACATTCGGAAGCATCCGTTCTCCAAGAGAAAGTTGAAAAATCTCAAGGCGAAGTGTACAGGTTGAAGGCACGCCTGGAGAACGCGCAAGCCGAACGGGAAAGTCTCAGGGAGGAATACGATCGAGCTCAGGCCACGGTAACACGACTTCACGCCGAGAGAGACAAGGCCTGCGGAGACTTGGACAAGGCCAAAGAAGAAATCGAGAGGACGCAGGCCACACTGTGTAAAACTCAAATGCAACAAGAGAAACTGCAGAGTTCCTTGGATAAGGCTCAAACGGAAGTGGACAAGCTTCAGGAGAGACTGGACAAGTCGTCGGGGGAAGTCAGGAGAGTAAGTCCTACCGTCGCAAATACTAAACATTTTTGTGAACGTTGGCAGTGTGATCGAATTCAATGGTTAAATTACTCTTTTTGTGCGACAGCTACAAGTGGAAAAGGAAAAATATCAATATGATTTTGACAACGTGCAGTCGCAATTGGATAAAGCACTGGGCCAGTCCGCCAGGTTGCAGAAGGAAAGAGAAAATGCACAACTCGAATTCGAAAGAATGAGGGACAAGTACGAGAAAGCGCAGGTAAACGCAGTCGCCACGACCGATTTCGTTACGGCTTGGAGCCCATTCGACCACCTTAATTGACGTTGTTCTGAATTATCTTTGAATTTTAACTTATTATTAAATGGACTGTTGTAGATGCTAATGACGAGGTTGCAGAAAGAGAGGGACGGCTTTCAAGAGCAAGTTGAAAAGCTGCAAGAGAGAGTAGAATTCCAACAGAGTCACGTGGCAAAAATGCAAAGGGACAAAGACAACGTTCAAACAGAATTAGAGGTGATGAAAGAGAGATGGGAAAAATCCCAAAACGTATATCAGAAACTCCAAACAGAAAGGGATGAGTTAATAACAGAAGTGGAAATTTACAAAGATAAATTAGAAAAGCAACAGAACGGAATGCAGAAGGCAATCGACGATAAAGATGCGATAAGTAAAGACATGGCCAGATTGATTGAAAAAAATGACAGGTGATTATTTTTCACTTTGTTTGATGGCTGACTGATTCATTTTCACGATGAACTCGTGAGAAAACAGGAAAGTGTTGGGAGAGTAGAGAAATCGAGAGATTAAAAATTTAGAAATTTACTTTTGTAGATTGCAGGGAGAAATGTACAGGATACAAACGAAACTGGAGGCCGAGGAAACGGAAAGGGATAGATTAGAAATAGAAATGGAGAAGTCGCAGCTCATCGCGACAAAGGCCAAGGAAGACCATCGAAAAGCTCAGGAAGAACTGCAACGTGTGCAAGAGGTTTGCGACAAGACGGTTCTTCAGCTGGGGAGAACGAAAGAAAATGAGGAAAAATTCAAGGAGGACATGGATAGAATGCACGTTGATTTGGACATGGTAAGAGAGCGATACGAGAAAACTCAAATTGAAATGAGACGGATCCAGAATGAAAAGGAAAAACTTCAGGGCGAAAACGAGAGACTTATATTCGAATTGGGAAGGGCTCATTCTCAGAGTGGAAAAGCTCAAGCAAGCAATGAAAAATGTCAGGAGGAGATGGCCAGGCTACAGGTGGAACTGGAAAAAATGTATGACAAGCACGACAAATTACAATTGGAACTGCGAAAAATTCAAACGGAGTCTGAGAGGTACAAAACGGATGCGGAGGGTCTCCGGGAGGAGGCCGAAAGGTACGCTTTGAGAATGGGGAAATATCAAGAAATTAAGGACGACTACGACAGGCAAAAATTAGAAGCAGAAAGATTGCGGGAAAAACTAGAGAAAACCATTGCCGAGCTGGAGAAGGCTCGCAAATACGACCAGGAGGTGGTCAGGCTTAAGGCAGAATTAGAAAAATCGGAAAGCGCCAGGGGTAAGTACCAGTACGAACATGAGAAATGGTCAGTGGACACAGGAAGGCTTCAACAGGAAAACGAAAAACTTCGTGAAAAACTGGATGTCTCACAAAAGGAATACCAAAAACTATTATTGTCGAACGAAAAACTCGAGGAACGACTGCACGAGGCTCAGCTACAGCTCGACATGAGCCACGGTGAGTTGGTTAAACTCTCCGGCGGACAGAAAAAACATTACGACGAACTCGAAAGATTACACATTGAATGCGAGAAGCTGAAGGACAAACGCGAACAACTTCAATATAAGAACGATGCACTTGAACAAGAGAACGACAGGTTGCGGTCCGAGTTGGCTCAAACGGACAGGCACTCCTCGGACTCTTACAGATCGAATTCCGAAATTGAGAAATTAATCTCTGAGCTGGAGTCGCAGAAGAGTAAAACCGACAAGCTCAGTCAGAATAAAGAGAAGCTGGAGAATGAAGTGGCAAAGCTGGCGAGAGAATTGGAAAAAGCCCAAGTGCAACTATCTAAATTCCAGAATGGAGGCGATTCGCGACAGGAACTCTCCAAGATGCATGATAAATTTGAAAAACTTCAAATCGATCTCCGAAAGGCGACCGACGACAAGAAGCTCATTGAAGACGAGAGGGACGTGCTTAAACTCGAGCTGCATCAAGCAACGAAATCGCTGGAGCAAATGCAAGAGAGACTTCGCTACGAGGGAGAAAAGACAAGGAGTCAAGGAGACACTGGAAAACTACAACATGAACTGGCTGCCATCGCGAGGGAAAGGGATAAGTTGCAGCACGAGTTGGCTCAGGCACTGCGCGATCGCGACAAATTGGCAGCCCTGAAAAAACAATCCGAAAAATTTGATCAAGTTGGAAAGATGGAATCGGAAACGAAGCAGTTGCAAATGGAGCGAGATCAGTTGATAATACAATTGGAAAAATCTCAGAATATGCTTATGAATTTCCAACAGGAATTGCAGCAATCGGAGGCCGAACTCCAGAGAGAAAAGGAAGATGTCAGGAGACTGAAAGAAGAGCAACGCCGTTTAGCACAAAATCTAGAACGGGGAGGCAAAGACGTCATAGAAGCCAGAGACCGTGAGATTGCAAAATTACAGCAGCAGATGCAGCAAAACATGAAGGAAAGAGAAAAGGAGAGACAACGCGCCGACAACCTGGAGAAAAATCTTAAGGAGCTCAGTTCAAGGGGCGATTTGGAGGTGGAACAATGGCGCAAGGTCGTCGAGAACGAACAGGCCAGAGCGAACGCAGCCGAAAAATTGTCCTTTGACCTGCAAAAAAAAGTTCAATTCTTGGAGAAGCAGATGCAACAACAACAACAACAACAACAGCAGCAGCAGCAGCAGCAAGGGCATGGGGCCAATCAAGAAGTAACGACATTGCGAAAAGAGTTGGAAAAGGCTCAGGGAGACGTAAAGAACGGTATCGTCGAGAGAGAAAGGCTTCACGCCCAACTGGAAATGCTCGTTCAGGAGTTGGAGAAAAATCAGGTTTGTACTCCGCATCAGGGTAGGTTTGGGCTTGAAGTTTACATTTAGATACTGACTTCAAATCCAAGCAGGAAATAAAAGTCATTTTTAATTTTTTACCGTTGCCTCTCAACAGATGGAATTATTGGAAGCAAACAAAAGGCTGCAGGCGACAAGTCAGAAGGGACAAGTCGGAAGCGAAGAAAACGGTTCCCTTAAACGGCAACTGGACGAGACGAGAAGACAATTAGAATCTGTCACGAGACAAAACGAAGAATTGCAAAAGTCAGTGGAGAGTAAAGGAAGGCATTTAGAAGAAAGGGAAATTTCTCTCAAGAACATGGACCAGCAGTTGAAGAAAAGGAAGGAACAACTGGACAAGTTGGAAAGTCAACTGAGACAAGTAAGCGGATGTGGAGGCTGTCGACGCCTCCCTGCGTATTTCGTGCCTCTCCTCTCGATGTTCTAAATATTCCGAACTCGTTTTTGCAGGGTGGCCAAGGCACTGGTGGCTTCCCGGCCGTCGAAAAATTGGAAAAAGAACTTCAGCAGGCCAATGAGAACGCCAAAAGATCCCAAGAGGAAATGGACCGATTGTTGAAACTCGTTCAGATGAGTCAGGAAGAGCAAAATGCGAAGGAAAAACAAATCCACGACATGCAAATGTAAAAACCCACATCATTAAATCACAGAATTTTTATTTCTTCTCATTCATTCATTCATTCATTCGTTCTTTTTTATTGCTTCAGGAGTTTGAAAAACGCCCAGGCTAAAATTAAAGCTCTACAGCAACAGCAGCAGCAGCAAACTCAAGATGTGAGCATCGCATGGTTTAAATATCATTCGAATCACTGTGTTAAATATTTTCCTGATTTACCTGTCATTTTTTTGTTTATTCCATGTCTGACTTTGGATTTTATTATTGATAGGCCGGACCAGCGGGCTTCTTAAAAAGCTTTTTCTAAACGCAAACTACCATATTCGGCGCTTACCACAGTAACAATTAATTTTTTTTTTCTGAAAAATTTTGGTTCTACCTATGATGGTTCAGAAGCAATGATTACCTTCTAGCAATTACGCATAATTCCTCTTTGGGAAAGCACTATTTTTAACCCGAAGAAAGCGAACTAATTTGACCCTTTCAACCGTCAAACAAACACAAATTAACAGTTGAGTGAATTGGATATTATGAAACGCATACAAAAAAGTTGTCACACAATTAATCTTAGTCTAAATCGACGCGAAAAGGAAGTTTGTCCTTCTACTACAAAAAAAAGAAGAAAAATGAAAAAAAAAATTGGCCGTGAAGCATGAAAAAAAACAGTTTTCCATTGGATATGGTAGACCGAAATGAGTGGGGGAAATCATTTGATTTGACTTAGGTTGGTGCGAATGCGAAACGAATAATACGGTCGTGGATAACAATTGTGTCTGTTGAGAAGTAGTTCGTGCGGGGAACGTAACGGAAACGGTACGTTTGATTTGACAGGTTTGACCGTGACGGTTGACAAATGTTACACAGTCTAATTTCCTCTCTGTTTTCCAGGGAGGAGTAAACGGCAATAAAAATCTCACCGCAGTAACACCGCCAGACGAAAACGCCGGACTTATCATTCGACCTGATTCATTCCGCGGATGCGATCTCCAACAAGGCTCTGCCGTAAATACACTGATAAAAAAAGGTAGATTGAGACAATAGTTGACACCGTGTGTAATGTATAATTATTAAAACAAGTCAAACAAAATATTTAGAGATATATAATTATTGTCTAATTTTTGGTTTGTCCTTGCGGATTTTGAGACACAACAAAACATGCAGAAAAACCTTGAACCAACGACTGCAGGCCCGAGTCTATCTGTCGCTATCCGTTCGAAGGCAACGAGAATTCGGTTCATCAATTTGTCTCTGTTAAAACTGGTGGGGATAATGCAAACACTATCACTTTGTACGAAACGAGTTGGTTCATTTCATTTTATTTTGTTACCTTGATGATTTGGAAAAAGAAATTACGGCAGAAATCCTTTCAATAATTTGACGGGGTGCAACTCAATTCAACTCCAACATGAGACAGATTAAGCAAGTTCATTGTTCCTCCGTAGGTAGCATCGTTTCGAAATTAATAATTTCAACAGCGAAAACAGCATTTTAATTGACTCGGTTTAAAAAATAATGTATTGGTGAATTTGATAGTTACGAAGTAGTGTTACGTAAAATGGATATTTCCGATGTCATGACGCTTGCTGAAATACATAAAATAGACTGTGAAAACCTTGTGGTGAAAACCTTCGAGAAAACTTTGATTTCGTAGATTTTCATAGAAAATACATTGCCTTTCTTATTTTGACAAAGTGTGAAAACAACCCGTGTGAGAACAGAACGAAATGCGACTATTTCTATTTTCAGTGGCTAACTGACTCGCTATTGAACACGGTATTTTTCTTTATTTTGCAGGCTGTCCAGAAGGTAACTCGTTCCACTGGTAATTTGTACCGAATAAACAGAGAAAACTCTCATTTTAAAGGAATCTGACGCGTATGTAGCGTTCTTTAGCCATGTTGGCTAAGCCAAATTTCAATTAATTAAACCCGGCAAGATTCGCCGATTCGATTCGAATTTTCGACGCGAAAATCCGCCTTTAAATATCTGCTTTTGTTCCTGACTTTGGCTTGCTAATTAAAGTAACCCCTTACATTCATTTTTACTTCTTCGACATTGTTATGTTACAGTAACGAATCCGCGTTCAGTCGTTCTCACGATTCCAGGCACCATCACATTCCGGTGATGGCAACGACATTATCAAGTCAAAGTTACGATTTTTTGTGCAATTGTTACAGTTGAATATTCTAAACCGGACCATTTTGCGGAACGGCCAAGGAAAAGCGATGAAATTTTTTCTTGTTTTCACATAAACAAAAAATATGAGGATAATACAAATTCGGGGTGCGGGGATTCATTTAATGCAGAATAACAGTGTCGTGAATGTAGAAAACCACGTAAAAGAACATGAACAGACCGATGGAGAGGGAAACGAGAACTTTTCCACTAACGTCAACATGCATCGGGTACTCGGTCAAACGAAAATTTTACGGTTCGGAAAATTTTATTTTTGTTCATTTTAATTGTCGGCGCAAGTGAAAGACAGTCCCGTAACCTACTAATAAATTTCATTGTGATTTGCCGTTTAATTTACCAATATTATGTGCTGAACAATATTCGGGTAAACGTAAACGAGTAAAACTTTTGGTTTTTACTATAAATAAGAAAGTTTATTTTAAAGTCTGTAAACGTACTTGTGAAATCACTCAATAATACTAAAATTAGCTATTCAAATGGGTCGTTTAGTTGTTCTTAATTAAAGGGTAGCCGATTTGACATATCTGATACAAAGTCTCAGTATTTAATTTATTCGAAAATATTGATTTTTAAATCGGTATTAATTGTGAACATATATAATATTTATATATGCTATAAACACGTGTAAAACTATTATTAAATACAATTACAATAAATTAGAATTTTGCGCGACAGAGCACGTATAAATATGTATAGAGAATATTTAAATCAAAAATGTCATTTTTTACGCTGACGAATGAGCGTTTAGTTGAACGATAGGTGCGGATGAATTAATGATACTTACGATTGGTGAGATAACCCCTTCGGATAAAACTACCCAATTAACTTATCAATGTTATGTAGAATATCAAAAACCAATAAATTTATATGCATTTGTTGAAGTTATAAAAAAAAAAAACAGTTGTTGCCGTTAGGTAATTGATCACTGATTTTGTCAATGCACAGTAAATTGATATTTCTATGAAGTGACGTATCGAGATGTACAAGATATTTTGTTACGTTTAAAGGATTTTACATAAAGCTTGGAAATGTTTGTTTTCCGGAAACCGTTATTTATTTCATTCGTTATATGTGTAATAGGTTACGTGCATTGAATGTCCTTAGAAATTAAAATGTGAGCTCAGATAATACTACACTCCGTTAGTATTAATTACGTTAAAACTACGGCGATGCCTCTACGAAACTTAATACATTTCCACTGCCTTGTTATATTAAATGGGTTTATTAATTACAACGGTGTCGTTTGCTCTTGCTTTTACTTTTCCATGGACGATGGGGCGTTAACCTTGAATGAAGGAAATCTGTCATTTGTTTTACCTTACCTGTGTTATTCAGTTGCGTTTCAATAATAGAGTAATCACTTTGATTTTTAACGATTTCCTTGCAGGTAAGAAACCCGACTGTAGACAAAAATCAGATTGCATGTAGATTTTTTTGTCGCTCTGACAAGGTCCCTACCTTTCAACAACAATTTCCACTCTTCCTTAATGTGTGAAAAGTTCGGCCACAGATCACCTAGAGCGACAGCACAAAGAGTGCCAAAGGGAAAAACAGTATGAACTGTCGTCGATCTTAATTCGGTCACAAAAACGGAATTGATTTCCTTACAATCCTCGGAGCTACAATGCAAATTGTTTGCACAAATTTGTTTTAAAGTTGGAATTTTTCCGTTCCTTTAAGGGAAAATCACTATCATGACATGATATCCACAAGAACAATTGAAATCATTTGTATTCAGTACTTAAGTGCACACCGTGGACTTCTCACAAGGGTACTCATATACTTCTCAATAAACTAATTGTTCATTTAGAGGAACATCTTATGATAAGACTAGCTAGGAAAATACTATGTGTTTTCCAAAATTGAACTCTTAACGTTGGTTCCGGTCATTAACTTATAAGTACATAAGATTACATTTGTTCACAATTTATGGATTTTCACTCAAGATTACAAAAAGTTGTAAAAATCAATGTTGAAACATGTTCAAAAAATCAGACGAACTACATTCTTACCGTTCTTACCTGAAAATCCGTTAAAATTGTTAGAAATGCCGAGACGTGTGTTTTCGGTAAGCTCAGGAAACACAATGTCTACCTACCGTTCGACATTCCTAAACAATTGAACAGCAATGAGCGAAAGATTTCCAGAATAAAGATTCCAGAAGATTCAGAATAAAAAAATGAAACAAAGTTTGAGTGAGGCATCGAGAACTTACATCTCCTCCCTGTAGCGACCATCGCTGCAGACTTGCCTCCTCACACTTTCTTTCCCAAGAAAGCATAAAACAGGTCGACGCTTTTCCAGTACAACTTGTTTTGTCTGTTTTGCCGTTTCACTCTGTCCTGCGTCATACACCCAAATCAAATACTACAACGGCCGCGGCTGCCCGACTATAAACCTAAAAGGCAAGGGTTTATTGCCGGGTATCCAGTCGTATCATGTCTGCCTCCTTCCGGATCGAATGACGCCTTTCCGTTACAATAGATAATAACCACAGGTGCCCATAACCAGGCAGCCTTTCCTTTGTCTTTCACAACCCATGTCCGACGATACTTTTCCACGCCTTTCATTCCTCTATGAATGTAGGGCGAACTCGTATATGTTGAAGGTCGTGAACTGACTTCAAGGAGTTCTTTTCTAGTCGGCAACTGTGTCGGTGCGAATTCTGTGTCTCTCGCGATTTGTAACATAAGTGAGTAAAATATAGTGTTGTGATCGGTGACAAATACGAGTTATTATTAGTACTACCTATCCGCAAAATCCGCGTTCGAATCTCATTTCCAAACCCCCTAAGAAAAACTTGTATATTTAAATGGAGTCAATTTGCTTATGTGAAAATGAGTCGATTTATCAATGTCCAAGTCATTAATTGAATTTGAGATTCGACTTAAAATTTGCCATAGCCCGGTTCTCGTTCTATCTAGCTTGTGTATGTTCAGTTTGTTTCCCATGTGTGTGTGTGTGTAGACCAAGTCTCCGGGTATGAAGAATATTGAATGAGTCGTTTGTTTTTCAAAAGCAACTTCTCTGTCTAATTCAATGTTTCTGGCGGTGCGCAATTCATTGGTAAAATAGCGTCCTGTATTCCAAACATTAAATAATGAATGCGTAAATTTAGTAGATGTATATTGAGTATGATCGTATTGATCTGCACGGTCTCGAGCTGCCACCGACCAAGCTTTCTAAGGGTTTTCATAAAGATGACATCGAACACGGTTTACCAGAGTTTGATTTAATCGTTCGTAAACACCATTTCGTCAACTGTCCGTAGAGGTGAAAACTAAATTTATGTTTTGTTTCGTCAAGAATGTCTGGAAATCTTTCGAGTGTAGACTGGGATATTGGTCCGTCAATATCCCAAAAATTTTTACTTTTTTATTTTAATCACAGTACCAGTAAATTTTATAATTTCGTGGGTGGTTTGCCCTTGCGTTATTGAAACAAAAGCAAACCTCGAAAATTGATCTACCAATATATGAAGATATTTATAAGGGGATCCTTTTCTTGTGAAGCCCCCCCCCCCATGCAGTTTATCAGAGGCCATGATCTCAAATGGTCGTTTTGCTGGTCCCAACCAGGACATCTGTCCCAGCGGTTTATGTGATCGGGTCTCGTTTTGTCGGCAGGTACTACAATTCCAGTAATATTCTCCAGCGTGCTGCTCCATTCGCAGAAAATAAAAATGATTTCTTAACTTTCTGAGAATGTGAGGAGAGCCTGTATGTAATGTACATATAGTTGATTGAAACGAACGTGTTTATTAAAACTGGATTTTTCACTTAGTAGTAAATAATGATTTACGTCACTTAAAATACAAAATGTTTTATTACTTAGCACAATTGCATTCAACCAAGATTTTAACAGGACTCAATAACTGAACGAACCGGCCAAAGTCATCTGAACCTTATTTTGCCTACCACGAGAACCTGAAACCCCCAATTCGGCTAGGACCGTGTGAAAGTCACGTGGGAACAAATGACATCGGCCTTAATTGACTCGAGGTGGCACATTAATAAGAATAGAAACCAAGACCGTGTGAATTTGCGTTGGTCGCTGACACCATGTGACCGTCTCTTTCATGAATTTGTTTTCTGATAGTAGAATTTTGTGTTTCTCTTTTATAATTTTATAAAACAAGCATATTTAAAACTGTGTTTTGAGTCTGGACACGCATTTTAAAATTTACTTTTCGTTTTTTATACAATGCTTTCGACAGGAAAAGGTTGTTCAAAAGCGATTCCTTCAATAGTTTACTACCTTACTACTAGCGACCTTTTTTTACCCAGGAAAAATGCCCACGTAGAAAGGAGCCCGTTGGGACGGAATGCCATGTTCTGTGGGTCTCGAACCCACTAAAAAACCTAGGGAGATCACCTTCGTATGCGGAGAGGTGAGACTACCGCGCGATATTGTCTTCGCCCTCTCCAGGAAGTTACCGTGGCCGAAACCACTCGAAGGGACCGAGGTCTCTTCTCGTGGACTCCGGCGCTCATCCGCATTTGGATGGAAAGGCAATTCCACCGTTTTCCCCGAAGGGAAACTACCGGGTGAGAGCAGAAACCGATCTCTGGCTCCCACCCCCACGATCCGTGGAGTGTAACTAAGAACCTCAACATCCTTGCACCCCTGCCTTCGTTGAGACATCATTACCTGAATCACCCTTTCTTGGAATGCAGAAAACATTTGATATCGTCACTTCAACCATTGTTCACCGAGAATTTTTTGTTACATCACTAATTTCACCGTTTTTTCACACTAATTTCACAATAAATTTTGCGCGACATCACTAAAATCATCAATCGAAAGCATTAGAAATCGTGATTTTAAACGTCATTCACCATCGGCGAGTTCAGCGAGAGAACACTAATTTCGTCGTTGGTACAACGGAGCTCTATGACAATTGTGGGAGTTGTTGTTAATGTTGACTTGGAGGACAGTGGCCATATTTATTTGTCTGTTTTACTTGTTCCCTGATTATTTTTCAGCGCCGGACACTCACCTCTTTTATGTCTGTACGCCTTCTTCTTGCCTTTACACGTACAGCGGACCAGTGGGTTGCTGCACTCCTTCGTTCCTCTTCTCACAGAGTATGTGATTCAGTACAAAAAATGAATTTTTAATTGTTAAGTCCCGTAAAAGAAGTGGTAGCATCGGTTGTGCATAACTGGAAGACTATAACTAATTCCATTGTGATAATTATGTTGTGATCCGGTCGTCGAACCGAACCTTTTCTAATTCTAGAATCTAATTTTGATTCCATTGATAATTATCTAATTCTGAACCTGGAGAAAACTATTTCTATTTCCATACAGACTGCAGTTATTAAATTGCTAAATAAGTCTCGGATAACGGTAATCTGTCTTTCTCCTTTCTAAATTAAGGTTCGGCAATCCACCCCCCCCCCATACACACACCAATATATATATAAACCCTAGAATCCTCATTAGAAGTGATTAGAGAGATTAGAGAAAGAACAGTAGAGAGGACACTAGTCAGAATAGATGTTAGTTTAGAGTAGTTTTCGATCAGTGCAAACGTGATTCGTCTAGAAGTTTTTCTGTATTACTGCATATATTCAATAGAAGATATTGAAGCCGTTTAAGAAAGTGTTTTTCGGTAAACCTAAAATCTAAATACCGTGCGAGTAACACCAGGACGGCGACGACGACGAACATCCCATCCAAGTGAACATACGGTCACAACAATTATTAAGTTCTTCACATTAAGCTGGTTTATAAGAAAAGCTGCATTTTCCTGGCAAGAAAATTTTTAAAATAATACATTAATAGCCATTATCCCCAACAAAAATTAGTATCAAAAATAACAGTGTAACTAATTAACATTAACATTAACATTAACAAGCACATATAAAGCTCTGTTTTGAGTCTGGGCGCGCATTTTAAAATTTACTTTTAGTTTTTTGTATAATTATTATAAATGCTTGCAATTGTAAAAAAAAACGTCATGCTTATTAAATGTATAATGTTAGTTAGCATTTTTCGTTCTTCTTCAGCAAGTTGGTCATCAAAAAAAGATGCTTTCAGTTTGGTCGAAATTCTTTCAAAAGGAAAATGTTGTTCAAAAGCGATTCCGTCAATAGTTTTAGCTCTCGTTAACCCGAGACTTTTGTCCTTTTGACCAAACTTTACCCAAAGTAAGTCCTTGAGATTTGTCAATCGTCAATGCATATCCAGGTTGATGAGGAAACTGAGTTCTCGAGCATAAAGTTTCTCCAGGTCTCCAATCTTTTTTAATTTTTGGAATGGGAACCTAGTTTTGTGATTCATTTAGTGGCCCTGTATAGTCGTCAAATTCTACCATGATTAACTTGGGAGCAAGAAATGGTGGTTTATGTTCACGTTCATATATGATATCTCTGATGTAGCCCAGTACTCCATTGACTAAACCTTTTTCTCTCTAAAGATTTTGCCTAAGCGTGATTCGGCAGCCAACCGTCTGCTTCAGTTCAGGTTCCGGTCCATTTACAGATTGTGCATCTGCGGCTTTTCCTTTGGCACAATTGTGCAAGGCAGGAATTAATTTAGGAGTCTCTCATTCTGTCGTCATAGTAATCTCTTGATTGTGTGTTAGTCGGATAGAGGCGTACAGAACTTTCAAAACTTTTGCCCTCTTGTGGACTGAGTCGTTCCATGCTTCATAACGAATACCTTCCAAATGTGGTCTTGATTGATCAATTGTACCCTGTCGATCCTCCTGATGATTTCGTTGTTGTCGGCATTCGTCTTTGTATACGATGATTAGCTTCACGTCTAGCGCGTTCAACGCATATGCATTTTCACAAAGAATTATCACTTAAGACTTATTAATTATATAAATTATTAAGACGTATTAAGAGAATTAAATAAATTAATTGACTTTGTTTAATCACTTCAACAGAGAGAGATCATTTGTGATCATTCGAAAGTTAGTTTACACGACAAAAAAGTAAAAAAAGAGCCCTTAATTTTCAAATGTAATGTACTATACTGACTGTACATGTAGTTGATTTAAATAACCAACCAACTTCTGAATAGTGACTGACAAATTATAGAATAATCAAAAAATACTACGTATGCAATGAAAAACCGCTTACGCCTTGCACCAATCAAATCGAACGACATTTTCAGAAACAAAACACTGTGAAGGCTGATCATTGTTATGGAACTTAAATTTTTACGGAGAAACACATATACACTTATCATTATTTTGTGTCGAATAACACCATGTCCTGTTTTGGTGACGGGGACTCTGTTCACTCGAACAGAGTCAAATGTTTATATATATATATTATACATATAAACAACTTAATTCATAGTTCTTGAGTAGTTTTCTTGTCGTAAATATTTCCTTGTCCTTTTTGTCGCAACCGCTTTTGCCTAAATAAAGTATTTTTTACAACAATAGCATCTTTTGTCCATTCGAATACCCATGTGCAATCTTATCTCCTTCCCACACTGATTACTCTTAGCTCTGCTTTTTCATCTCCTTCCGTATTTTCAGCGCATGTGTGATTTTTTAGCCTTCGCTGTTTTTTGACTCGGTTCGCGTGAGTAACAAATATCGCTTAAAAAACTCTTACCTCTGACGATGCCAGCAGCTGGGAAACATTTGGGAAGAGGGGCAATACCCGTCACCAAAACAGGACACGGTGTTATTAGACAAAAGTGGCGATGAGTATACTGATCATTAATGTTACTATAGGCTTATAAAGCGTTTATTGCGATATGTGCGTTAATCCACTGAAGTTGTCACCTACTGTTAAATTCTGTCTTTTCCTTATCTGCGAATTTTCATTTAAATCTTTCTCAATGAGAAAGCACACATATGAATGTACTCTTAAAAATGCCTTAACAATTCTATAATATAAACCATAACAAATTATAAAAAGCACATCTGGCGTAAATTAGCAAGTGAATCAAAAAAATCCCAACCATCTAGGTCAATTCATTCCATACGAATCCTTGATGGCAAAGTGTTTTTGAGTGTCACTTATTGTTAAGAAAGAGGGTGAATCAGGCTGGGTTCAATGACCGGCGAACGTAAGTAGAGACTGCGCATGCAAAGTTAAAAAAAGATAGAAATCGAATCGAAATTTTTGTATTTCGATTCAAATTTGTATTCCGATGGTAAATATTTAATTATCGTACGATCACTATAAATTTTTGTACAAGCACAAGGCTCCTCTTCCTGTTCGTTTTTTAAACTGTTCTTTTGACCACCCAGGCAAAATGCCCACGCAAAAAGCGACCATTGGGACGGGATTCCAAGAGTGACAGACTCGAACCCACTAAAAAATCTGAGAGGTCCACTAAATCCTTGTGTTGAAAGTGCCGAACAGCACATAGCAATAATCCCCTGCATCCCACGGATTTTTAGTTGGTGCAGAATCAACTTCCGCAAACACTCGAAATCTCACGGTGCCGCTGCTGAGGCCACTGTGTCGACGAGCGGAAGCGACGGCATGTTCTAGACCGACCATCCCTCATAACTACGAACGATGACAGACACCCAACTGTCTCCCACACCCGACTCCATACCTACTTCCTGTGGAAGCGACTTGTTTACAAACCGTAAAAGACAGTCCGAGCAAAGTTTTCGCTCAGAATTGTTTAAATCAATATATGAAGTAGTTTCAACCATCGACGTTTTTGGGGTTTTTCAGTTTTTTCCGAATCAAACCATAGGATTCTGAGAGGTAAATTTTTCATACCGCTCCGATCGCTACGAAATTTTTTGACAACCATTAGAATGTCGTTCTTGTTCGTTTTATATACCTGGTACACCTTAATATTCGGCCAGAATTGTTTAAATCAATATATGAAGTAGTTTCAACCATCGACGTTTTTGGGGTTTTTCAGTTTTTTCCGAATCAAACCATAGGATTTCTGAGAGGTAAATTTTTCATACCGCTCCGATCGCTACGAAATTTTTTGACAACCATTAGAATGTCGTTCTTGTTCGTTTTATATACCTGGTACACCTTAATATTCGGCCAGAATTGTTTAAATCAATATATGAAGTAGTTTCAACCATCGACGTTTTTGGGGTTTTTCAGTTTTTTCCGAATCAAACCATAGGATTCTGAGAGGTAAATTTTTCATACCGCTCCGATCGCTACGAAATTTTTTGACAACCATTAGAATGTCGTTCTTGTTCGTTTTATATACCTGGTACACCTTAATATTCGGCCAGAATTGTTTAAATCAATATATGAAGTAGTTTCAACCATCGACGTTTTTGGGGTTTTTCAGTTTTTTCCGAATCAAACCATAGGATTCTGAGAGGTAAATTTTTCATACCGCTCCGATCGCTACGAAATTTTTTGACAACCATTAGAATGTCGTTCTTGTTCGTTTTATATACCTGGTACACCTTAATATTCGGCCAGAATTGTTTAAATCAATATATGAAGTAGTTTCAACCATCGACGTTTTTGGGGTTTTTCAGTTTTTTCCGAATCAAACCATAGGATTCTGAGAGGTAAATTTTTCATACCGCTCCGATCGCTACGAAATTTTTTGACAACCATTAGAATGTCGTTCTTGTTCGTTTTATATACCTGGTACACCTTAATATTCGGCCAGAATTGTTTAAATCAATATATGAAGTAGTTTCAACCATCGACGTTTTTGGGGTTTTTCAGTTTTTTCCGAATCAAACCATAGGATTCTGAGAGGTAAATTTTTCATACCGCTCCGATCGCTACGAAATTTTTTGACAACCATTAGAATGTCGTTCTTGTTCGTTTTATATACCTGGTACACCTTAATATTCGGCCAGAATTGTTTAAATCAATATATGAAGTAGTTTCAACCATCGACGTTTTTGGGGTTTTTCAGTTTTTTCCGAATCAAACCATAGGATTCTGAGAGGTAAATTTTTCATACCGCTCCGATCGCTACGAAATTTTTTGACAACCATTAGAATGTCGTTCTTGTTCGTTTTATATACCTGGTACACCTTAATATTCGGCCAGAATTGTTTAAATCAATATATGAAGTAGTTTCAACCATCGACGTTTTTGGGGTTTTTCAGTTTTTTCCGAATCAAACCATAGGATTCTGAGAGATAAATTTTTCATACCGCTCCGATCGCTACGAAATTTTTTGACAACCATTAGAATGTCGTTCTTGTTCGTTTTATATACCTGGTACACCTTAATATTCGGTCAGAATTGTTTAAATCAATATATGAAGTAGTTTCAACCATCGACGTTTTTGGGGTTTTTCAGTTTTTTCCGAATCAAACCATAGGATTCTGAGAGATAAATTTTTCATACCGCTCCGATCGCTACGAAATTTTTTGACAACCATTAGAATGTCGTTCTTGTTCGTTTTATATACCTGGTACACCTTAATATTCGGCCAGAATTGTTTAAATCAATTATATGAAGTAGTTTCAACCATCGACGTTTTTGGGGTTTTTCAGTTTTTTCCGAATCAAACCATAGGATTCTGAGAGGTAAATTTTTCATACCGCTCCGATCGCTACGAAATTTTTTGACAACCATTAGAATGTCGTTCTTGTTCGTTTTATATACCTGGTACACCTTAATATTCGGCCAGAATTGTTTAAATCAATATATGAAGTAGTTTCAACCATCGACGTTTTTGGGGTTTTTCAGTTTTTTCCGAATCAAACCATAGGATTCTGAGAGGTAAATTTTTCATACCGCTCCGATCGCTACGAAATTTTTTGACAACCATTAGAATGTCGTTCTTGTTCGTTTTATATACCTGGTACACCTTAATATTCGGCCAGAATTGTTTAAATCAATATATGAAGTAGTTTCAACCATCGACGTTTTTGGGGTTTTTCAGTTTTTTCCGAATCAAACCATAGGATTCTGAGAGGTAAATTTTTCATACCGCTCCGATCGCTACGAAATTTTTTGACAACCATTAGAATGTCGTTCTTGTTCGTTTTATATACCTGGTACACCTTAATATTCGGCCAGAATTGTTTAAATCAATATATGAAGTAGTTTCAACCATCGACGTTTTTGGGGTTTTTCAGTTTTTTCCGAATCAAACCATAGGATTCTGAGAGGTAAATTTTTCATACCGCTCCGATCGCTACGAAATTTTTTGACAACCATTAGAATGTCGTTCTTGTTCGTTTTATATACCTGGTACACCTTAATATTCGGCCAGAATTGTTTAAATCAATATATGAAGTAGTTTCAACCATCGACGTTTTTGGGGTTTTTCAGTTTTTTCCGAATCAAACCATAGGATTCTGAGAGGTAAATTTTTCATACCGCTCCGATCGCTACGAAATTTTTTGACAACCATTAGAATGTCGTTCTTGTTCGTTTTATATACCTGGTACACCTTAATATTCGGCCAGAATTGTTTAAATCAATATATGAAGTAGTTTCAACCATCGACGTTTTTGGGGTTTTTCAGTTTTTTCCGAATCAAACCATAGGATTCTGAGAGGTAAATTTTTCATACCGCTCCGATCGCTACGAAATTTTTTGACAACCATTAGAATGTCGTTCTTGTTCGTTTTATATACCTGGTACACCTTAATATTCGGCCAGAATTGTTTAAATCAATATATGAAGTAGTTTCAACCATCGACGTTTTTGGGGTTTTTCAGTTTTTTCCGAATCAAACCATAGGATTCTGAGAGGTAAATTTTTCATACCGCTCCGATCGCTACGAAATTTTTTGACAACCATTAGAATGTCGTTCTTGTTCGTTTTATATACCTGGTACACCTTAATATTCGGCCAGAATTGTTTAAATCAATATATGAAGTAGTTTCAACCATCGACGTTTTTGGGGTTTTTCAGTTTTTTCCGAATCAAACCATAGGATTCTGAGAGGTAAATTTTTCATACCGCTCCGATCGCTACGAAATTTTTTGACAACCATTAGAATGTCGTTCTTGTTCGTTTTATATACCTGGTACACCTTAATATTCGGCCAGAATTGTTTAAATCAATATATGAAGTAGTTTCAACCATCGACGTTTTTGGGGTTTTTCAGTTTTTTCCGAATCAAACCATAGGATTCTGAGAGGTAAATTTTTCATACCGCTCCGATCGCTACGAAATTTTTTGACAACCATTAGAATGTCGTTCTTGTTCGTTTTATATACCTGGTACACCTTAATATTCGGCCAGAATTGTTTAAATCAATATATGAAGTAGTTTCAACCATCGACGTTTTTGGGGTTTTTCAGTTTTTTCCGAATCAAACCATAGGATTCTGAGAGGTAAATTTTTCATACCGCTCCGATCGCTACGAAATTTTTTGACAACCATTAGAATGTCGTTCTTGTTCGTTTTATATACCTGGTACACCTTAATATTCGGCCAGAATTGTTTAAATCAATATATGAAGTAGTTTCAACCATCGACGTTTTTGGGGTTTTTCAGTTTTTTCCGAATCAAACCATAGGATTCTGAGAGGTAAATTTTTCATACCGCTCCGATCGCTACGAAATTTTTTGACAACCATTAGAATGTCGTTCTTGTTCGTTTTATATACCTGGTACACCTTAATATTCGGCCAGAATTGTTTAAATCAATATATGAAGTAGTTTCAACCATCGACGTTTTTGGGGTTTTTCAGTTTTTTCCGAATCAAACCATAGGATTCTGAGAGGTAAATTTTTCATACCGCTCCGATCGCTACGAAATTTTTTGACAACCATTAGAATGTCGTTCTTGTTCGTTTTATATACCTGGTACACCTTAATATTCGGTCAGAATTGTTTAAATCAATATATGAAGTAGTTTCAACCATCGACGTTTTTGGGGTTTTTCAGTTTTTTCCGAATCAAACCATAGGATTCTGAGAGGTAAATTTTTCATACCGCTCCGATCGCTACGAAATTTTTTGACAACCATTAGAATGTCGTTCTTGTTCGTTTTTATATACCTGGTACACCTTAATATTCGGCCAGAATTGTTTAAATCAATATATGAAGTAGTTTCAACCATCGACGTTTTTGGGGTTTTTCAGTTTTTTCCGAATCAAACCATAGGATTCTGAGAGGTAAATTTTTCATACCGCTCCGATCGCTACGAAATTTTTTGACAACCATTAGAATGTCGTTCTTGTTCGTTTTATATACCTGGTACACCTTAATATTCGGCCAGAATTGTTTAAATCAATATATGAAGTAGTTTCAACCATCGACGTTTTTGGGGTTTTTCAGTTTTTTCCGAATCAAACCATAGGATTCTGAGAGGTAAATTTTTCATACCGCTCCGATCGCTACGAAATTTTTTGACAACCATTAGAATGTCGTTCTTGTTCGTTTTATATACCTGGTACACCTTAATATTCGGCCAGAATTGTTTAAATCAATATATGAAGTAGTTTCAACCATCGACGTTTTTGGGGTTTTTCAGTTTTTTCCGAATCAAAC